>OZ024884.1:30516047-31743547 GCA_964017185.1 Rugalucina vietnamica
ATGTTGATCTGAGAATCGTGTTTAATCGTTGATTCTGGATGCCTAAAAAGAGAAAGAAAAATGATAATGAACATTACGAAAACATGCCCTTGCAATGAACAGATATTTTCACAGCTGTGATAATATAAGAATCTTATATGGGGTTCTGTTCTAGATGGAAGTTTCCAACCCAAGGGATGACCGTGCTGAGCGGAACCGAGGCTCCGCCGAGGTTCCGCTCAGCACGGTCATCCCGAGGGTTGGAAACTTCCATCTAGAAAAGAACACCATATTAGATTCTTTTTCTTGCACAACACCCCCCCAAATCTGGTTTATTTCAAGGTTTTGCGTAATTTTTTTGGCGCACTTAGCCTGGGTGAGAACACCTGGGTGAGATGCAATTTTATCACCCAGGCAAAAAGTGTGGCAATTTCTGTCTGGTGTGCAAGAAATGAAAATCTCTTTATTTTATTTTTCTCTTATTTTCGTCCCAGAACAAGCGGTTCTAACGAGTACCTATAATGTATGTGTTGGAGAGAAAATGTATACCCGTCCACCTGTTTAACAATATACATGTAAAAACGAGTTGTAATGTGATATATATTTCATGGACGTATTAACCTGGGGCCTGTATTACATGCATTATGCAGAGTATCACATGAGACATAAAGCCAGTGTAATAGATGGAAGTGTGCAAAAACTCACTATAATCCCTGCATTGTTCATTGTCGCCTCCCCGTGACCGACTGAATCCCGTTTTATATGTTTAGTTTACGGAACACGGAACCAATATGATCTTTGACACGACATGTTTACAAAATGGCATTATAAGTAAAGTTCATATATTCTAATTCTGTCTCATTTTGCCTGATATATTATGTTTTGAATTCAGGAAGAAGAAAAAAGATATTTGGTATCTAATATGTGCTGGTAAAGCGTGTTTATCAAGAGGTTACCTATTTCTTTAGAGATTCCTTGTCGTTGCTGGGCATTTGTTCTCTTTTAAGCAATTCTTGAGCATTGATCAGGGATGTTTTCACTATGTCAGATGCTGCAGCTGTAACAAATGAGCCGCCTCGTGGGAAAACCAACAATGTGGTTTCCGAACAGGTCCGACACAAACCGGCCTGTACAAGCACAGAAGACAGCTAGAAGCTTGAAATTTCGGATTTAAGAAGAAGAGGGATTGTACTCTCCGTGTAGCGAAAACAAAGGCGCTGATCAGCTTCGCGGTTACCGCGAAGCTGATCTGCGCCTTTGTTTTCGCCTATGCAGATTGTTGGTTTTCCCACGCGGCGGCTCAAATGAAAAGTTTGATTGTTAAACTGAAAAAGTGATACACAATAGCAACATACTGCACTTTATATATGTAGTGTTTCCTAAACAATAATTTTACATATAGAATATGAATAGCATATGGAAATAAAAACGTTAAGTTAGCTAGAATAAGATTACTTCAAAACAAAGCGACTTTATCCACGGGTAATTGACGCTCTTTAACCATAGAAACAGTTTAAATAGTCCATTTTTGCCAAAATTACTGATTCTAGCTTACGAATCAGTATTTGAGGCAAAGGGGGTTATTTTAGCAATTGCTATACATTGAGAAAGCGATATAGGGTCACTGATGAGGTTTTATAACCAAAACGGCTGTCTAGCCCAACCTTTTTCTCCTTAAGATTGTTTGTGATTGCTTTTAAATAGTTTGTTCTAGTAGTTTATTTTATTACTCAGGATAACATATCTGTGACATGTATACCCCCTTGAACCCCACTTTTATATAGCAAAACTGGGGTTTTCTTATTTTTGATCCAAAACATAGATTGTGGGTACTCGGCGGGGCGGTTCTAATGTGTACCCACAATCTATGTTTTGAGCAAAAATATTGAAAATATCAAAAATTTTCCAATGAAATTTTCAATTTTTTGCTTTTGCAAAAATTCTCTGTATATTTCATTCTCTGTATATTTCATGGGCAAGTTTTTGTAATGTTTTATTACTCACTGGAAATATCGCTATATCCACCACTGGAAGCCACAGACACTGAAAAATAGAAGGAAACTGCGATAATGGCCACTGAACTGAATAAATGAGTCAACAAAAATTGTGCACTAGATGTGTGGAATATACAATTTATACATTTTATGTAAATCAAACTGCAGCTTGAACATACCATATAGTATCACGCATTTGTAAAGCATTGCTAAGTCAAGTCGCAAAATCAAATGTTGAGGAGGTGGTGAAACATTTCCTCCCAGAGTTCTTTAACACATAGTCAAATGTCTTATGTCTTTGAAAAGTTATAACCAGTGTTTTATACTTCTTGCTACTCGGTAAACCTTAATACATGTATTCATTATACTTAATTATCAACTTTTCATTTAATAAGTATTGTTTTGTCTGTTTTGCTACAGCACTGTTCTAGACCAGTAAGAGCTACCAGTGGTCTGTAAGTTTTATTCACATATTGCCTATCTTTTGTTATTTCAAAGAGCATTTTCTGATGAAAAATGGCAAACGTGCAGTATATATAAATGAGGAGACCTACTGGTGGCTTTAAGCTATTCACCAGCTAATGAGAAAAATAAATAAAGCATTATACAGATAAATGAATTAAAAATACATTCTTACCATTATGCTTGTCCCGATCCTCTTCTGCTCTAAACTTCTCAAGAGCCCCAGGGATCACCAGTGTTTTAACATAATTCAGTGCGAACTCATCTGAAATGATTGAAATGTAATATTTCTTGAAACCAAAACTGACGAATTTGTGATCTTTAAACATGCATGTAAAGTCGGTTAAAAAGCTAATCAGAGCTTATGTTGTACTGTTGTGATACTTGCCGACTCAAAATAAATCTTATCTTATCTTAATGCACGTTAAACTGCTCATATAAAAATGTATGTAGAGAAAATGCAAATTTTGGATGATAGCTATTTGTTTTGAAATCTGTTATGTTGTATTCTTAGCGACTGCTTAAATCTATGAAACGAGTATGTTGACCCCCCCCCCTCTCATATATTCACCCGTACATGGTGTTACTGAGTAGTGAAAAAAGACGAACTCACATAATGCTGTATCACCTACAGCTTTTTCTTCTAGGCTTCTAGTATTTGAGTCACCGCCTACACTTTGTTTACTCTTTAATTCAGCCTCCCTCTGTTCTGTGTCTCCGGTGACTATTTCATCTTCTTTCTTTTCAACCGTGAAAATATCCCAGGATGTTGGACTCTCCTTCCGGTCTGTCTCTATCCGCTCGGTTTTCTCTATTTTAACATCCAAGTCAGTCTGTGCCTGTGGGGCGATCTTGTTCTTGCCCACCTTTTTCCGAAGTTTGTTCCTCTCCTCCAAAGCCTTAAAAATGCACAAAACTAATTTTGTCACATGGGGGGTGGGGCATGCCAGAACAGTGAGAAAAGAGTTTGGGCAAACTTTAGAATAAGTAACTATGTCGTCTTATGAGGAGGACCCACACAAAACCGGCCTTATAACTAATCGATTATTTCTATTATAAATATTTTTTTTCATAAACTTATTAATTCATTTATCTTTTTATCTATTTGTTTATTTATTTATTTATTTATTTTATTTATTTATTTATTTATTTATTTATTTATTTATTTATATTTTACATATGAAAATATTATTAAATAAGATTATCATTATACTTATTTCTCTATTGTTTCTGCTGTTATAATAAATTAATGTTAAAATGCGGCGCTGTTTGTTTTGATTTGTTTTTTTTTTTTTATTTCATTTTATTTTATTTTTTATTTATTTATTTATTTTTTATTTTTTTTTTTTTTCGAAATAAAAATTAATTACCTTTTCATCGACAGTTGTGCAACTCCGGCATGTTACTACAGCAATAAATCTACTAAAAACTCCCATTTTTAACAATTTTCCCGCTTCTCAACTTTTCAGATCGTTAAACGCTCTGCGAAGTATCGTTGCTATGACACACAACGTCGAACGTTACGCTATGGCACATAACGTAACGTTGAGTACAGATAACGTCATGTCTAAAAGTACAAATATACAAATATTATAGATAGCATTTATTTATTCAATTTATTTGCTGATTTATTATCTGACTTCAATTTATGTGTGTGGGTGTGAATGCATATGTGTGAATGTCATATCGTGTTTGTACATTGTATTTTTTCATTGTTATATATGCCTTTAACCCAAATTAAGTTCGGGTAACTGAGTGGTCGCCTATTGGGAAATAGCTGTTCACTCGGCTTATGATATGTTTTCTTAGTACCTAATTATTATTGTCAATTTAGTTTTTTCCCCACTGACCTCGGTTTTTGGAGTGGGGATTCCTTTCCGATTGTGACTTTTCCTGGTCATTGCCTACTTGTACCTTTTTATTCCCTGTATGTTCACATAAGTAACAGTCAAAGACCATGATGCGTCGAAAACAACGTAACAAACAACCCAAAGTGTTTCAAACCAATCCTACCCAAAACAGATGACTTTAGAAATTCTTTCTTCGTGAGAACAATTTACGATTGGAATAAGTTAGAGGACAGTGTGGTCTATTCTGATAGTGTGGCCAGCGCTTCAGAAATAAACTTTCGACCTCTCATTTTGACTAAATGCGCACTCCCCCCCCCCTCATCGTGTAAAAGCCAGCATTGGTGACTACGATGTAAAACTATACAGATACAGATGCATGATATTTCAATTAAAATAATCTGATTCTGACTAGGTTTGAGAGGTGAAGCCACTCTGTGGCAAAACGACCTTTCAATTATTCACTCTAAGACAATGAGCAGCCAGGATATAAGTGATTTTATTGGTATACGAGTATCTCTTCATTTTTCTCTTATTTTCTCTTATATATGAAGTTTTAATTACTATTAGTAACCTTTATCACATAAGAATGTTTATACATCAGGTTACATGGTTATAATACATTGTCATAGCAATCATTTGATACAAGTTTCAGTACAGTAGTGCTATCAGTAACCTAGACACAAGCCTTTTTATAGGTATACCCTCTTATTTGCCGTGAGTTTTCTCAATTCTGTAAAGATTTTATAAAATTTATTCATTTATCAGACTAGAAGACAAACTGCATAGCTTAAAGCACCAAACTGCCCCCACTTTTATCATTCTAGGTCATGCCAGAAACTAGTAATTATGTAAGTATACATCTTTTTTCGCGATTTTCCAAACTTTTCATAGTTTTTTTTTTTTTAATTAATATTGATAAATATGCAAATGAGATATTTTCAAATAGACCCAATATATCTGTAGTATGTCAAATGGTATCACTGGTGTAAATCAACTATGTGCAACGATGATAGCTTGGGTTTGAAAGTGTTTTTTATGGGTTTTCAATGATATGATTTTCGGCCATTTTAATGGTTTAATTGAAATTCACAAATATGCAAATCAGATAATTTGCATAACTTACCTTAAGATGAAACGGCTATAATAAAGAAGCTTTAAAATAAGACCAAGTTCAGTGGTCCATGATAAGTCACAACGGATATATGATCAAATTAATCCCATGTGGTATTGGTACCGTTATAACATTACATGAGAAATATAAACAACTTGGCGTTACATCGTTACAATTGAGGCATATCTAGCAAATGAAAATTACACAAGCATGTCATTCTTACCTTGCACATTGGTTTTTGCACCTTTGTACTCCACAGAAACTATTACAGAAACCTTATTTGTTTATAAATGTAAATTCACATATTTTGCTACATACGTTACACAAATTGAGAACAATCTATATCAACTTGATAAAATTATGTATCCCACATATTGCCCTTGAAGAATCTTGCAGATAAATGGTAGAATTATGGTAAAACAACCTATTTTTCATTCTCAATCAAAGTTTACTACAAACATATTCAGCTGGTAACAGTTGCTATTTTCAAATGGCCGTTACACCGTTACGCCCCGTCGTACAAAGTGCAAACATCTCTCATTTGAATGCAAATAATACAAACATGACATTCCTACCTTGCACTTTTGTGTTTGCAGATTTGTACTCCACAGAAACTATTACTGTAAACTTTATTTGTATATAAATGTAAATTTGCATATTTTTGTTACATACATTACATAATGTTATACAAATAGAGAATTGATAAAATTATGCATCCCACATATCATTCTTACAGATTCTTGCAGAAAAATGGTAGAATTATGGTCAAACAATCTATTGTTCATTCCCGATCAACGAATACAACAAATATATACAACTGGTAACAGTTGTTATTTTCAAATGGTCGTTACACCGTCACGCCCCTAATACAAAGTGCAAACATCTCTCATATGAATCAGAAAAAGACTGCTCTTTAAGATAGACTATGTCTGCAAAATTCCCTGGGGGAGCAGGACCTTTTTCAGCCAGAAGACTATAAATAAAACCAATCGTGAACCAAAAACGTTGGACATGAAAACGACAAAGCTGAAGTGGGAGATTCTCGTTCGGAAAGATTTTCTCAAATCAGGCCAACAGGGTACCCACTCTGAAATGACGAGGCATGTATCAGGAGTATAGTTTGAAATGCACATGTCATTTTTACTACCTTCACAAATACATGTAACTTATCGTTGTACTTTCAATAAAGTGTACAACCAAAAGTAACAATAATTGTCAGTATCTGCAGTGATCGTTTCGTTGTTTTTTTTTTTTTTTTTTTTTCTGTTTTCTCTTTGCCAACTCGGCTGCGTTAGCCGGATGGACCTACTTTGCTGGGAAAGAGCTAATAGTGCATTGCCATATTTTATGTGACGTTCTTTTATTTGTCTCCACTTTGTGTTTGTGTTGAAATTATAGGTTTAACTGAATCAGTACCATGAATACTTGGACGTTTTATTTCTAATTACTATCTCTGTATGAAATAATCACTCCATGGCATTTCAGATACTACCTGCTTGGATATGTTTCCCCCACACGATCAGGGACTACTAGAATTAATGACATCCTGATTCTTTTATTTCTACTGCTGAAATGTCAGATGATTGCGTGTCCAAGTTCGCACGTTATCCAGATTTCACGAATAACCTTACATGTACGTTCTCTCTTAACCGCCAGTCAGCTCCATAAGCTCACCATAGGTGCCTGAAGGATCAGGCGAGATAAAAAAAAAAAACAACACCAATAGTACGAATAATTCAGATCATTATTTCTATTTATTAACTTCAGACATGAAACACCCTCTCTCTCTCTTTCCCTCTCTCTCTCTCTCTCTCTCTCATAAATTAACAACGGCGATAATGATCTGTCTTTATATGGATTTGTGATGAACTTGAGTACGTGTAGTGTCTAGTCCTTGTAGTATGAAGAAAACATGTTGATCTGAGATTTATGTATATCGTTTAATTATCGTTGACTCTGGATACCTAAAAAGAGAAAAAAAATAATAATGAACATTACGAAAACATGCCCTTGCAATGA
Organism: Rugalucina vietnamica; assembly: GCA_964017185.1. Classification (NCBI taxonomy): domain Eukaryota; kingdom Metazoa; phylum Mollusca; class Bivalvia; order Lucinida; family Lucinidae; genus Rugalucina; species Rugalucina vietnamica. The sequence goes on from OZ024884.1 coordinate 30,523,463, forward strand.
ACAATGAACAGACATTTTCACAGCTGTAAAAAATGAATTTCTTTTTACTTTCTTATTTTTGTCCCAAAACAAGCGGCTCTAACGAGTACCTACAACGTATGTTTTGGAGAAAAAATTTATACCCGTCCACCTCAGTTTAACAATATACATGTAAAAACGAGTTGTAAGGTGATATATATTTCCTGGACGTATTAACCTGGGGCCTGTATTACATGCATTATGCAGAGTATCACATGAGACATAAAACCAGTGTAATAGATGGAATAGACGGGATATTCCCATCGGTGTTTCGTTATACTCCACGTCTAGCGAAAGTGGAACGAGGTACCGAAGTGGAGCGGAGTAAAGGCTAGCCAGCTGATCTATAGATGGAAGTGTGCAAAAACTTACTAATAAGTAAAGTTCATATATTCTAATTCTGTCTCATTTTGCCTGATATATTATGTTTTGAATTGAGAAAGAAAAAAAATATATTAATTTTGGTATCATATTATGTGCTGGTAAAGCGTGTTTATCAAGAGGTTACCTATTTCTTTAGAGGTTCCTTGTCGTTGTTGGGCATTTGTTCTCTTTTAAGCAATTCTTGAGCATTGGCCAGGGATGTTTTCACTATGTCAGATGCTGCAGCTGTAACAAATGAGCCGCCTCGTGGGAAAACCAACAATGTGGGTTTCCGAACAGGTCCGACACAGACCGGCCTGTACAAGCACAGAAGACAGCTAGAAGCTTGAAATTTCGGATTTAAGAAGAAGAGGGATTGTACTATCCGTGTAGCGAAAACAAAGGCGCTGATCAGCTTCGCGGTTACCGCGAAGCTGATCTGCGCCTTTGTTTTCGCCTATGCAGATTGTTGGTTTTCCCACGCGGCGGCTCAAATGACAAGTTTGATTGTTAAACTGAAAAAGTGATACACAATAGCAACACACTGTACTTTGTACATGCAGTGTTTCCTAAACAATTTTAGATATAGAATATGAATTGCATATGGAAATAAAAACGTTAAGTTAGCTATAATAAGATTACTTCAAAGTAAAGCGACTTTATCCACAGGTCATTGTCGCTCTATAACCATAGAAACAGTCTAAATAGCCCACTTTTACCAAAATTACTCGTTCTAGCTTACGAATCAGTATTTGAGGCAAAGGGGGGGGGGTATTTTAGCAATTGCTATACATTGAGAAAGCGATATAGGGTCACTGATGAGGTTTTATAACCAAAACGGCTGTCTAGCCCAACCTTTTTCTCCTTAAGATTGTTTGTGATTGCTTTTAAATAGTTTGTTCTAGTAGTTTATTTTATTACTCAGGATAACATATCTGTGACATGTATACCCCCTTGAACCCCACTTTTATATAGCAAAACTGGGGTTTACAGGAGTATTCACCATTTTTGCATTATCGGCTGGCTCTCAGCTTAAACAAATCAATATTGGAAATACAGGTAACCAGAACCCCTCTGACCTCAAAGGTCAGGGGGGTTCTGGTTACCTGTTTTTCCAATATTGATTTTTTGCCAGCAGGTAACCAGCCGATAATGCAAAAATGGTGAATACATATTTTCTTATTTTTGATCCAAAACATAGATTGTGGGTACTCGGCGAGGCGGTTCTAATGTGTACCCACAATCTATGTTTTGAGCAAAAATATTGAAAACATCCTAATTTTTCCAATGAAATTTTCAATTTTGGCTTTTGAAAAAAATCTCTGTATATTGCATGGGCAAATTTTCGTTATGATTACTCACTGGAAATATCGCTATATCCACCACTGGAAGCCACAGAAACTGAAAAATAGACGGAAACTGTAATAATGGTCACTGAACTGAATTAATGAGTCAACAAAAATTAGTGTGCACTAGAAGAGTGTAGGGATTTACTTTTTATGGTAAACCAAACTGCACCTTGTACATTCTATTGTCCATCACGCATTTGTAAAGCTTTGCTAAGTCAAGTCGCCAAATCAAATGTTGAGGAGGTGGTGAAAAATTTCTTCCCGGAGTTCTTTAGTCAAATGTCTGTGTCGTTGAAAAATTATCGTGATTATTATTATTTTTATTATTATTATTATTTCTTGTTCCTCGGTAAACCTTAATACATGTACTCATTATACTTAATTACCAACTTTTCATTTAATAAGTATTGTTTTTGTCTGTTTTGCTACAGTACTGTTCTAGACCAGTAAGAGCTGCCAGTGGTCTGTGAGTTTTATTCACACAGTTACTAAGTATTGCCTATCTTTTGCTATTTCAAAGAGCATTTTGGTGAGGAATGACAAACGTGCAATATATATAAATGAGGAGACCTACTAATGGCCTTCAAGCTATTCACGAGCTAATGAGGAAAATAAATAAAGCATTATACAGATAAATGAATTAAAAATGCATTCTTACCATTATGCTTGTCCCGATCCTCTTCTACTCTAAACTTCTCAAGAGCCCCAGGGATCACCAGTGTTTTAACATAATTCAATGCGAACTCATCTGAAATAATTGAAATGTTCTGTGTTACCAAAACTGACAAATTTGCTACCCCCTCCGAAAATTCATGATTTTTAAATACATGATAAACGGCTCATATAAAGGAAAAAAACAACAACAAATTTTGGATAGCTATTTGTTTTGAAATTGTTATGTGGTATTCTTATTAATTTTACTGTTGTTTTCAAAGTTTTTGCTTAAATCAATGAATGGAGTGTGTTGAACCCCCCTCCCCCCCCCCCCCCCACCACCACCATATTGCGATATATTCACCCGTACATGGTGTTACTGCGTAGTCACCGGTGAAAAAAGATAAACTCACACAATGCTGTATCGCCTCCAGCTTTTTCTTCTAGGTTTCTAGTATTGGAGTTACCGCCTACACTTGGTTCACTCTTTAATTCAGCCTCTCTTTGGTCTATGTCTCCGGCGACTATTTCATCTTTCTTTTCAACCGTGAAAATATCCCAGGATGTTGGACTCTCCTTCCGGACTGTCTCTATCCGCTCGGTTTTCTCTATTTTAACATCCAAGTCAGTCTGTGCCTGTGGGGCGATCTTGTTCTTGCCCACCTTCTTCCGAAGTTTGTTCCTCTCCTCCAAAGCCTTAAAAATGCAGAAAATAGTTTTGTCAAATGGGGGGGGGGGGGGGGGGGAGGGCGGGTGCCGGGACAGTGAGAATAGAAATTTGGCAAACTTATGTCGCCTTGGGATAATGACCCACACAAAACCGACCTTATTAACTAATCGATTATTTCTATTTTAAATATTTTTTCATAAACTTATTTATTCTTTTACCTTTTTATTTATTTATTTGTTTTGTTTGTTTGTTTATTTATTTATTTAATTATTTATTTAATTATTTATATTTTTACATATGAAAATAAGATTTATCAATATACTTATTTTTCTATTGTTTCTGCTGTTATAATAAATTAATGTTAAAAAGCGGCGCTGTTTGTTTTGATTTGATTTTTTATTTTATTTATTTATTTATTTATTTATTTATTTATTTATTTATTTATTTATTTATTTATTTATTTATTCGAAATAATAAATACTTACCTTTTCATCGACAGTTGTGCAACTCCGGCATGTTACTACAGCAATAAATCTACTAAAAACTCCCATTTTTAACAATTTTCCCGCTTCTCTACTTTTCAGATCGTTAAACGCTCTGCGAAGTATCGTTGCTATGACACACAACGTCGAACGTTACGCTATGGCACATGACGTAACGTAGCGTACAGATAACGTAATGTCTAAAAGTAAAAATAATATTCTACAAATATTTTGTTATTGTAAATGTAGTTTTTCCCACCTCGGTTTTTGGAGTGGGAATTTCTTTCTGATTGCGACTTTTCAGCCGATGGGTATATTTGGGTTTAGTTTTCAATAAACAAGCCCCAATAAGCAGACAAAGAATAGAAAGTATCGAAAGGAACTTTTGTATATGCCCTTTAAGTTAAGGTAACTGAGTGGCCACCTATTGGGAAAATAGCTGCTCATTCGGCTTACGAAATGTTTTCATGGTATAAGTACCTGATTGTTAGTTTGGTTTTTTCCCACCTCGGTTTTTGGAGTGGGAATCTTTTTCTGATTGCGCCTTTTCCTGATCTTTGCCTACTTGTACCTTTTCCTGATCATTGCCTGCTTGTACTTTTTTTATTCCCTGTATGTTCATATAAGTAACAGCCAAAGACCATGCTGCATGATATTTCAAATGGAAAATAATCTGATTCTGACTAGGGTTTGAGAGTTGAAGCCACTTTGTGGCGAAACGACCTTTCAATCATTCTCGAATTTATTATTTTTCTTAGCTTCGTTCACGATTAGATTTTTTTGTGTTAGCCAATTACGAAACTAAAAACTTGTCTCCATTTATACTTACTGGTTATCGGTCTCTGAAGCAAAATGCACTACTATAATGCTCTAAATGCGGTAACCAGTATCCGCCATAACTTTTTACAGCACGAAAACACAAGTTGTGCAAGTTTTGCTTGTTTTGAAGCAAAATGCCACCGAAAAAGAAAACAAATGAGCCTTCCAAGAAAACAGAAATTAAAAAGAAAGAAAAAATCATTGAGGTGGGAGGCAGAAAATTTAAATAGGATAGTGTAATACCCTTTTTACAGCACATTTTCCCCCTTCACCTTCAGTTTTACATTCATTGACTCATTCAATCACGATAATTTCAGTCATATTGAGCTGCTAATAGACACATACAGTGTTATTGTTGACATTATTTGACCTTGACCTCGATGACGTAGTGCGCGTTGCATTGTGGTTGAAACTTTCACTTCTGGGTGGCAAAACCATTTCCGGTTCAATGTTGTTTACATACATAAGCTAGAATCTCGGATCCAAAACGTGAAATGTTTGGTGCAATTTCAATAATTGAACGATGATGACCTGTAAATACAAAATTTCTTTTAATTTTTGGCATTTGAATTCATTGATTTGTTTACTCTTCAGCTCTTTTATAAATAATTTCATTTTTCACCTTCTTGAGCGTCTCAAGTATCCTAAATGATGTTTGAACCGCGCGAAAAAAACTATGAATTAGGCCTACTTAGATATCCTTTATAATTGATTAACAATTTCCGCAAACCCCACGAGGCCACGTCTCTGCAATCAGACTAAAAAATCATTCATAATAAAAAATAAATAAAAATAAAAAAATTATAAACAATTAAATAAATAGTTCTTGGTCTTTTTTTTTCCAACCTTATTTGTACCGAAACTAGAAATAAAAGTGCATTCATCTTAGCGCGTTTTATGAATGAAAGTTTCTTCTTCTTTCTTCCATCTTCTATTACATTTTAATTCTTAAGAACATGAACTCTTGCTCACATTATATTTAAATAATCCCAATGAAATATAACTTGGTCCAGTATAAATACATGACAAACTATACAAAGGTATGATACGATGATAATCAGTTTGCCGGAAAGAAGGGCGGTTTCAGCTATTGAAGTCAGTTTTATGACACACTAACTCAAAATTACGATGCCCATAATCATAATCGGCTTCTTTAGTTATTATATATGACACCTTCTTCAAAGAAACGACACATTCTTGGGGTACAATATGAAGTCCCCCGGGGCAGCCGGCTTGTGTGTTCAGTCAGTCGATTAATTATCATTACATGTGTTGACACCGCTGATAATTATGATTCCAGTGTCATAAATAAAAATGGATACATAACACATAAAGTAATTGTAAATTGTGAATAAATTAGATTTATTTCACGGAATAAAAATGATGTTTGTTTTTTTTTGTTTTGTTTTGTTTTATTGGTGTTTTTTTTGCACCGCATGCAAAACAAATTTAAAGCATGTGCTCTTCAGAGAGAGAGAGAGAGAGAGAGAGAGAGAGAGAGAGAGACCGAAAGACGGCTTTAAGATATTACCGTTTCTTTTTGTAATTATTTCACAAAACTTAAAAATTGATTCAAACCTGGAAATTGTTATTATTATCTTTTAAATGTTACACCCTATGGGCGGTGTTTGCCTTTAGTACGTCAAGGTGAACATTTGTCACCAACATGACAGGTTTCTAGCCCGCAACCTCTCGATTGCTAGGCGAAAACGCTATCCATTACACAAACGCGGCGGCAGGGAATTTATTGAACGTTTATTTATGATTTATACCGTAGGAATATTTCATCTTTTGACTGAGATCAGAGACATATACAGATACATTCATCTTTATCTCAGTTGAGATGCAAACCTTTTAAATTCATATTTTCTAATTCTGCACGGGAAGAAACGCTAAAAATTAGAAACACGCATCAATTAAAGAACAAACATATTTGGAAATTAATTTGTTATGAATAAGTAATATTTCAACATTATTTTACTCTTTTATACATCAAAACATTACAGTTCATTACACATTCATTGGCCTTAGGTCGCTCTTTTGCCACCCGGAAGTGAGAAAAGGTCATGTGATGGTCACATGACTTACCTGTATTTTATAGACCACGTGGTTTGTGACGTATTGTTTGTACCTGTGTATAAATGAGACCATCAAGGCATCAGACCATCACTCATATCTCAATCAGTCAGTCAACCAGTCAATCAACATTCTATTTTCAGGGCAAGTCATTTAGATTGAAGAACAAAGAGGGCTAAAAACAACAGTTTATCAAAACAGTTCTTAATCAATTAATCCATATATACTCGAAAAATTAACTGCGCACCCACACTACTCACGTGAAGTTATACAAATGTTCTGTTCTGTTCTGCCATGCTACAGGGAAATTTAATTTTTTTCAAGGTCAGGGAATTTTGCAAACTGTCAGGGAAATTTGGAATTGTCGGAAGATGTCAGGGAATTTTGAAAATACCAGATTCAAGTCAAATTAATTATTGAATTTGTCTTCATCCCATCAATGTTTTGGGGGCAGCCTTAAACCAGATAGTATATACACTGTAATGTGTATTTTATGTTCATTTTGAGTTCTGATTGATGTGTTTTAGTTGTAAATGACTTTCCAAACTGTCATTAGAGACTGCATGCCAAGATATTGATGTCAGGGAAATTTGAAATTCCGTCATTGATTTGTCAGGGAAATGTCAGGGAATTTTGATTCTGTCTGATCGTGGCAACCCTGAATTATTCAATAGATCTATATTGTCTATTCTGGACAAGTATTTAGGTCGAAGAACAAGTTTTTAAGACAGTTACTCAGCAATCAGTCATCTAATCATCTAATTAATCAATCCATATTCTGTATCCAGGACAAGACATTTGGGTTGAAGAACAAGAAGGGCAAAAAGAAGCTCATCAAGACTTTTACTCATCAATTAATTAACCAATCAGTCAGTTAATCAACGATATAATCAATCAATTAGATAATGAATATTCTATATTCAGGACAAGACTTTTGGTCTGAAGAACAAGAAGGGTTCCAAACAACAGAAGTTTATCAAAACAGTCACTCATCAGGTGAAAAATGCCGGGACGAAGACCAAGGTTTGTATTAAGAATCAGTCACAAGTCAGATATAAATTATTTACGTTATTTGAGATCCATAGAAAAAAAAAGAGAAAAAAAAAGAAAGGAACTTATTTTAAGGAAACAAAAATAGTGTATTCTTTATATGCAATTTCAGGCTAGGCTATACACTGTACATTGTGAAAAAAAAAGTCTTTAAGCCAAACACAAAAATTGTTTCATAAAGTGTTCACCAGAAGTTGCAAACAGCTCCAATCCCATGAAACATGTGAAATTTGTTGCATTATTTTGGATCCAAGCAAACTGAAATGAACATTCCTGTATTTCTGATACACTGCTGTGTGGTTATTCCAGTTAGAAGAGCTCAATAAACCGAAGGAGGCCAAGAAAAAAGAACAAGATGAGTTGAACTTGTTGTTCAAACCGGTGCAACAAACTGTAGGCAAAGGTAAGAAACAGGGTCAGAACTTATATATTATTTTATTGCTAAAAATGTAAGAAACAGGGTCAGAACTTATAAATTATTTTATTGCTAATGGTAGAAGAAATTTATGTACAAAAGCACAAGAAACATGTCTCACTGAGGAGCTTAGTCATCTTGCTCATCATGTTTATTATTAAAATTTGTAATGTATTGTAGTTCCTGTCTGGTGTCTTGGTACAGAATTTAAATTGTGTCAATTTCTACACCTTCTTGTCTTAGCTACTTTGCATATATGAGAACTTGATTTTGGATAGCCGTTTTGACAAATGTGACGCAGCTGCTTAGTGCTACAACGAAACAAACTGTTGGGGTCCAAACCGTTGGTCTGATGTTACTTTCCGGGAGTATGATGGCCTCGTGGTTAGCACGTTACAGTCTCAATCCAAGAGTCGGGGGTTTGAACCCAGCTGGTGCTGGGCTTTGTCTTTTCAAGTGCAAGACGCATTAACTTGCAGGGCTTTTTCTCTATACAAAACTGGGTCTGGTGTCCGGTACCAAATTTTTTCCCAATTGGCTGAAAACATTCCCAATTGACTTGGAACATTCCCAATTAGCAGAAAAATCCCAATTTAAAAGGTAAACTTTCCCAATTTTGCAAAAAATTGCTCTATTTTTTTTCCTAAAATCGTCATATTTTCCCAAAATTGCACAATTTTTTTCCTAATTTCATTGGTACCAAAAATTTCCCAAAAAGGTCAGAAAAAGCACTGACTTGCCATAGTGCTAGACCTGGTTTACCCAAGAAATGGTAGTTCTGTCGCGACATGACAGATGAAATGTGCACTGGGACTTTTAAACACAAAACAGTGAAATATTCTTAGCATATTTACCTGCTTTCTTTCTCACAGGCGTCGACCCAAAATCAGTGATATGTGCGTTCTTCAAGCAGGGCCAGTGTGGCAAGGGAGCGAAGTGTAAATTCTCGCACGACCTCAACGTCTCACGGAAAAGTGAGAAAATAAATGTTTACGAAGATGTTAGAGATGATGGTATGTTGCATTCATTTGAGTTGTGACATTTGAGCTGCTACACACAAGAAAACCGATCTTCGGGGTTTTCGAGCAGGTCCGACACAAACTTGCCTGCACAGCAATAGGAAAGGGCTAGAAGCTTGAAATTTTGGATTAATTTTTAAGAACTTTAAGATTTAAGATTTTTTGGATTGTACTATTCGAGAAGTGAAAACAAAGGCGCTGATCTGCAGTAACTGCACATCTAATCTTCGCCTTTGTTTTTGCATATGCAAAAAGTTTTTCTCATGATGCGGCTAATATACTATAATATAAAGAATTTTCACCTCACCTTTATTTGGCAAAATTTTAATTCCCAAATTATCATGAGCTAATAACTAGAATAAGTATCTAAATACTCAAAAAGTTGTATTTTCAACTGTTCTGTATACATATTTATAATGGTATTGAATACACTTTTGGGTCACACACTGGAAAAAATCATTGTTACCTTGTACACATATTTCTTTCTATGGATGTATGGCTTTTTGGGGGGCAAGTTTACAAAAAAAAGTGTATTGGCATTTGTATGTGCTGGTTTTATAAACTCTTTACTTTTATGCCAATTTGTTTTCAGACAACATGGCTGACTGGGACGAAAGCAAACTGGAAGAAGTCGTCAACAAAAAACACGGAGAGTCTGATAAAGCTAAACCTAAAACATCCATTGTAAGTTATGTGACGTACTTCAACGCCAAAAAAAATAGTAAATTTTAAGATAAAACTTTATTGATCATTGATGAGAATCAAAGAAAATTAAACTTAGGGAGGGTGTGGTAAAAATTGGATTTTCTTTTTTATATTGAAGTGTTTATGCTCCTTGGCATTGTAAAAAATAAACGAAAAGCTCAGCATGTACACAAGTGACACTTAAGATTTAATCTTGACAACATTTTTTTGCAATACAAAATGGATTCGGATATGGTTATATGTAGCAAAAGTGCATTTTAAAGCATTTATTGAACTGAACGCCCTCACTTGCAACCACGAAATCTAATTACACCGAAACACCACACACAGGAGAAAGTGGATCACAAGTGAGCTATTGACATTTGTGTGCCCGATTCATTCGTTTTGACCTTATGAACTTCGATGGTAGATCACAACACAACAAAATTTGATAAACAAAGAAAAAAAAAACAAAATTATGTACAGAAAAAGAAAACTTAAAAACATACCCTACAGCGTATAATTATGTGCTTATTTGCTTGAACATTACTGTATCGTTTCAGATATGTAAATATTTCCTTGAAATCGTGGAAAGCAGCAAATATGAATAGATTTGGTATTGTCGATATGTAAAAAAATTCCTAAAAATGTTGAGTGTTCATCATTTCAGATATGTAAATATTTCCTTGATGCTGTGGAAAGCAGTAAATACGGTTGGTTTTGGGAATGTCCAAATGGGGGAGATAAATGTATGTACAGACACGCACTACCCCCTGGTGAGTTTTACACTCTGTTACAGAAAAATATACTAGCATTATTGTGTGCATTTGTAAATTTGTGTTTTCACCTTTGGGGACTTTGCTTTAAAATCGTAAAGAGTAGGGTTAGATGTTAAGAACATGTGACAGGAAATATGATATGAGCCGCCTCGTGGGAAAACCAAAAATGTGGTTTCCGAACAGGGTTGACGCAAACCGGCCTGTACAAGCACAGAAAAGAGCTATAAGCTTGAAATTTTGGATTTAAGTAGAAGAGGAATTGTACTATCCGTGTAGCGAAAACAAAGGCGATGATCAGCTTCGCGGTCACCGCAAAGCTGATCTGCGTCTTTGTTTTCGCCTATGCAGATTGTTGGTTTTCCCATGAGGCGGCTCATATATCCTCCATTATCCAAACATTTTCTTCTCTGATTTTCTGTTTCGTTCTTTCGGAAAATCCAGTATGCTGGATTTCTCCATATTCAACAATTCTAAAATCCTCTGGCTGCCGCAAACGCTGAACTATTTTCTGAGTCTACATTGCACCATTTATGTTCTACGTTTGAAAAAAAAGAGGAATTTACAAGTTACTCATATATTTACAAGAATAAAATTTGTATTTAGGATTTGTGTTAAAGAAAGACCAGAAGAAAGGAGAAGTGGAAGAGAAAATCTCTATAGAGGAACTAGTCGAAAAAGAGGTAAAAACATTTGAGCCGCGTTGAGGGAAAACCAACAGTGTGATATTCGAACAGGTCCGACACAAACTGAGCTGTACAAGCACAGAAGCAGGCTAGCAGCTTGAAATTTTGGATTTATTAAGTAGAGGAATTGTACTATCCGTGTAGCAAAAACAAAGGCGCTGATCAGCTTCGTGGTTACCGCGAAGCTGATCTGCGTCTTTGTTTTTGCCTATGCAAATTGTTGGTTTTATCATGAGGCGGCTTATTTGACTGGTAGTTTAAGCTTGCTCTATATAGCTGTGGTGTGGTTAGCTCTGTGGGGAGCACTGTGGTTAGGGTAATGGACCTTCCTGAATAGACCTTAGCTTTTGACACGAAAACTTGCCCATGCAATATTCAGAGATTTTTTTCAGCTGTAAAAATTGAAAATTTCAATGGAAAAAAATTCGATATTTTTAATATTTTTCTTCAAAACATAGATTGTGTGTACATGTACGGCAAGGCGGTTCAGACGAGTACCCACAATCTATGTTTTGGAACATAAATAAGCAAAATATGTATACTCCTGTATACACCAGTTTTAATATATAAAAGTAGGGTATAAGGGGGTATACATTATACGGACATGTTATCGCGATGCTATGGGAGAGCTTGAAATTTTTACTCAAGAAGTAGAGGTAGCTGCTCATTATTTCTCATTAAAAACTCAAAGAATCAAAAGTTGGCTCGAGGTTATAAAACTTTTCTCATGCTCAACTCAGCTGAAACTAAAATTTATTCCTGCTGATAAATGTTAATTGTTGGCATTTTAGCATTTATCAGCAGGATAAATTACAGGTTTTGTTGATTAGAACCTAAAATTTCAATGTATTTGGTCTATTTCAGTATCTAAGAGCATTTTAAATTTCATGCTCAGCTGAGTTGAGCATGAAAAAAGTTTTATAACCTCGGGACCAAGTGTGCTCGCAGGTGTGTCAGGAGCTTTTTCTGGATTACTCCATTTTAACCCCACACTGGTGAACTTCATATGTGAAATAATCTTGAAAGGTTTTGCGTTTATTCAGAACACCAGGCCAGCTGGCCCATCTTTTACATGTAATAATACCATAACAAACTTGTGCCATAAATCTGAAATTCTCTCTTTCAGCGGGCGGCTCTGGGGGCTAATACGACAAAAGTTACATTAGAAACATTTTTGAAATGGAAAGAAAGAAAGGTAAGTTCACAATCCGATGATGAAGTTGTGCATGCTCTATAAAAGCATATTTTAGAGCTCAGTGGTCTAGTAGTAGAGCATTTGCCTCCAAGTTGAGGAGGCATGGGGCTGAGTTGTGTCCTTGAGCAAGACAGTTTTACTCCTCAGAATAGGGGTTGATACCCAGGAAGTGCTTACATGACTTACAACTGTTTAGTTGAATTTTAAACCAGAATACAAACAAATAAATAGTGTGCCAGAGTATGTGCTGTGTTTGATGGAAAAGTATCATAGAATGATGATAGATCTGATATTTGGATGATATATGCTGCATCACGAGAAAAGGGGTATTCAGGCTTTAGACAAACCAGTGTATACAGTCACAGAAGAAGAGAAGAAGGCTGCAAACATGAGATTTTGTATTTAAGAAGAAATATTGTATCATCTGTGAAGCAAAAGCAAAGATGCTGATCAGCTGTGCATTTGCAGCAGCAGAAAACAGGTTTTCTCAAGAGGAGTATGGCAGTCTAATGGTAGTGTGGCAGACACCAAATCAAGAGATCCTGGATTCAGACCCCATTGGCCGAGTCAATGATTGAACTGGCATGGGTTGTTTCCTTGAGAAAGACACTCTAAATCCTGATAGTAACAGTTGATATTATAAGAATCTTACATGAGTGCCAGGTATGGATAGACAAATCTGTCCCGAGGGTCACATTTTGGCATCACGAGGCTCGCCGAGTGATGCCAAACTGTGACCCGAGGGACAGATTTGTCTATCCATACCTGACACGCATGTTAGATTCATTTTCTTGCACGCCTTAATGCGGCGAAGCTTGATTTTCATACTATTTACATGAAAAAATGATACAATCGCGGTGTCCGCCTTTTTGAATAAAAACGTTTTGACGTCATTGTGACGTGTGCGCTTATCGACGAAATTACGTGACGTCCTATACAACCAATGTTAAAAAAGAACACTTGAACGCAGCGTGCGACGGGGTGAGATAACGAGGGTGAGATAAGAATTTCTCACATGGGGTAAAATTAGGTATTTCTCTATCTGGTGTGCAAGAAAGCGGTGGCTCCGCCCTGACAACCTGGAAACTTAGGGAGTAAAACCACTCCCACAATACAAAACCACAATACAAATAGTAAAAAAAATATTTTGTTTTTCAGCGGAAAGAAAAAGCCAAAGCCTTGAAAGATTCCCAAGACAAGAAGAAGAAAGATTTTAACCAGGGAAAAATGCTGGGGGTAGGTAGATTTTATGGTTTGTCTATTTCAATTCCATTATTTAAAACATTAAACTTCAATTTCACAGAAGCTTATAGAAAATTTCCATGTAGATGTTGGCTTTATTATGATCTTGGACATTATAGCTTGTAGTTAAATTTTGTCCTTGCTTTCTGACAAGCGGTTGAAAACTTAATTCAACTCAAACCTCTTAGAAGGCTTGCCAAGGAATTAGGATAACTGATCTTTAAATCAAACAGAGATTGACAAAGTTTCTGAAAAGCGCAAGTCAGGTTTTCTTTTTAAATGATATTGTTTAATGAAATTTATCTCACTTTCAGATCAGCGGTAGAGAATTGTTTGAATTCAACCCAAATCTTGTAGAAGGCGATGACGATGAAGCTGATGCTGTTGCCCTCGAACGTGAAGTCGATGAAGATGATGCCGACATCCAAGTTCATGATATTTCGGACTTGGCGTACGTTCCGACGGATGTGGACAACAGTGGGACACAGGCTGCTGCAGATAGGCTGACAGAAATGGCGGCAAATACTACTACGCCCATGGTGAACGGTATTGATACTGACGGTAGGTTGGGACTACTTTTTGGGGACTACTTTTGACATCTGACCTCATTGCATTCTTGGAATCATTGATTTTGAAAGTTTTAACTTTTTCTCCATAAATTCTTAAAAGCTGTAGCAATTTGTAGAATTTGGCACAGGTCTACAATATTGCTCATTTTACCTTCAAGGTTGGAAAAATTGTCTTTTTGAGGGGAAATGCAGGCAATGGTGCAAAATAAGGCAAATTGTGCAGGTTTTGATCTGCTTCTCTAAAATCAACATGCCAACTTTTTTTCTACATAACATGTACCCATAACACCGCCACTGAAGAAAATAAAGGTTGAAATTTATTATCTTGAGTTAAATCTTTATTTCAATTTCATTTTAATCCTGTCCTGGACATTGCTATTAACCATTTACTGGTCTCTCATTTTAGAAAGTCAAAAAATGGATGAAGCTGGCGCATTACCTCCACCTGGAGATGGATCAGGCGACACCAAAAATAACGAGTCAACAAAAACGGACGAAGCCATCGCATTGGCCATGTCAGCGACATTAAATGGTGATATAAATATAGACATGCCGATTGACGAAGATTTGTTCGGCGGTGAGGATTTGGATCAAGTCGAAGAGGATTTAGAAACATTGGAACTGGAAGATTGACGACGGCCCGACCGTCTCTCGGACGGAAAAGACAGTTTTCAATGAATATTATATTGGTTGGTGATTTGGTTGGTGACAGGCGAAAAAGCTTCAAATTCCTGCAATTTATTAAACACCGTTATATTTTAACAATGAAAGTCTGATTGAGGAAAAAAGTAATGGAACTCAAAGATTGACGACGGTCTGCCTGTCACTCAGATGGATAGGACTGTTTTCAGAATATTTGTTGGTGGTTTGGTTTGGTGACTGGCAAAAAGAAAAAGAAAGCTTCACTTGTAGTTTATCTATTATTAAAAGCCATTTTACAGAAATGCAGGAATTGAAGGTGTGACAAAAGTCAGACCTCTAGGAGTTAGACAAGCTTCCATAGTGTGGTGATTGGCAAAAAAGCTTCAAATACAATATATTCGAGACATTCATGTTTTAAAATAAAGTCTTATTTTAGGGACATTCTTGGCTTAGCTACTATGATAAATGCTTTCAAAGAAAGCTAATTGATTTTGGTTGCTCTACAGCCTAGTGGTAGGGCATCATATGAACCGCGACGCGAGAAAACCGGTCTGGGGTTTCCGAACAGTTCTGACACAAAGCGGTCTGTGCAGCTACAGAAGATGGCTGGGGGGCTGGAAATTTTGGATTTAGAAAGTAGAGGAATCTACTATCGTGTAGCAAAAACAAAGTTACTACGAAGCTGATCAGCGCCTTTGTTTTCGCATAGGTAAAACTCCGGTTTTCTTATGACGCGGCTCATATGGTCCTGGACTTGAACCCCACTGTCATTGAGTTGTGTCCTTGAACAATACACATAAGCCTGAAAATTTTCTTTTGACATACTGAAAAATCATTGCTTGGGACGAGCCACAATACAAACAAATAACACATGGTTTTGACATCGCCTAAAATTTAGTTCTAGTCTGTATGTATTGAGATTTAACGTCCCATTCAACAATTTCAGTCTTGTCAGGGTCTGTGATGTTGGCAGTTGCTTGACTATGCATGCTGGACAATTTTACATAAGGCCTCGTTTCCACTGACAATTTTTCCTTGACAAAGTAGGTTTGTCGCAGAAAAATATGCTCGTGTAAAATCAATTCTGTGGCTAAGTTTCATTGTCAAATATCTGTGACAAAGGTAAGCCAGCTAAGTAACTCATTGCCAAAGTTTCTGCTACAAATAATCTTCGTCAAAGAAAGATAGTCCTTGGAAACTTGGCCCAATTCTATTGTCTGTGCTTTGCCATTTAATCATCTGAGTGGCCGACACTTTAGACATCAGGAAAACGTCTGTGAAACGTATACCCCCTTAAACCCCACTATTATGTAGAAAAACTGGGGTATGCAGGGGTTAATCTATCAGTCTTTCATATTTTTGCTCTAAAACATAGATTGTAGGTACTGTAAGTTTGGAAATTTTTGATTGCCGAATTATTAGCGAGTTCTTGAATTCGCGAGCGAGTACTCGCGCAGTCTGTAATGCTAATAGTATTTCTTTATTAGCAAGAACTTTATTTTCGTTAGGCAGCAGATTTGCAAATATTAGCGAAAATTAAGTTCTCGTGAACATTTCCGGATTTACAGTACTTCTGGAGGCGGTTCTAATGTGTACCTACAATCTTTTTTGAGCCAAAATAAAGAAAATAGCAAAAAATTTTCCACTGAAATTTTTCAATTTTTACATCATAAGAAAAATCAGTGTAATACATGGGCATGTCTTCATAATGTTAGATGAATATTAGGCCGGATCCGAATCTAAACTGTCAAATTTTTCAGCACATGACTGAAAGGCAGAGTTAAACACTAATCTAACTTGCATCTGTTTTAGCCTAGTAAAATATATTTTCTATTACAAAAAGTGCTCCCTGATATTGCCAAGTTTTGAGTTAACTTACGCAAGTTACATTACAGAAATAAAGTATTGAACAGTACTGTAGTCTTGCTTTGAATCATTTACCTTCTTGGCTTTTTACATCCTAACAAGTAATGAGCCTTTGCATGACAAAACCGACAATTTGAGGTTCAGACACAAACCTGCCTGTACAATGACATATGCAGGTTAGAGGCCATTTTGGATTTAAGTAGAAGAGGGATTGTACTATCTGAGTAGCGAAAACAAAGGGGCTGATCAGCTACTGCACAGCTAATCTGCGTCTTTGGTTTCGCATATGCAGATTGTTGGTTTTCTGATGCAGCGGCTTGATTTTGCCAGAGCATTATTTCAACAACCTCCCGCAATACACACCCTCTAGAGGTTTGATCTCGGGGCTTTTCCAGTCTGTCGGATAAAACTATAAACAGGTCCCGTCTCCATATGACCTTAGCTGTTGGTGGGACCCCACATCAACATACAGTTGAACCTGCTGAATCAGCCACCTTTATAAGAGATCCACCTGCATAAGAGAGCCAGTCTGAAACATTCCCAATCATTTTCACTATATTTTATCTCTGCATAAGACAGCCACCTCCACAAGACAACCAGCAGCCAGTAAAATCAATCCCAAAATGCTTATAATTCTCTATAAGACAGCCACATCTCTACTTGCCTAAAGTCAAATTTCCCATTTACAAGCTGTTAATTGGACAATTATTATTCATTATTGTATTTAAAACAGTTAATTAGCAGAAAAAATCAATAAAGTTAATACCCATGAAGCTTTATATATATTTTTGTGTAACGAAGCATGAAATGATGTCAACTTATGAAACACATACAGGTAGTCGCATTTTTCTTGTGACAGAAAGAATATTTTCTACATGACAACTGCTCTGACTGAACCTTGATAAGACAGCCACCTGTGTATAACAGCCAGCTTAGCTCACTCCCAAAGGTGGCGCTTTTATAGAGGTTTGACTGTAACATGACTGACTTGATTGCGATAGTGACTTAAGAACTGTATCAAAATAAAACCTGACTTCTGCATTTGCGATTAGGGTAAACTGGAGCTATTTCGTTTTCACTCCGTTTAATAGTTTATTTTGGCAATGTAATGAACATCCTGCCTATTTATTTCCACCACCTCGGGCCATACCCACTCACCCTCCAGATTTTGCAGATTGTTTTTGAAATGATCATGGTTAACAGTGCAGACAGTTTAAGCAGGGGATATGCTGGAAAAAAGTCCCTGCTATGCCCTGGGTTTCACTCTTTTAGCTCACCTGAGCCGAAGTCTCATCAGATGAGCTTGTAGTATAACAAGGCTCCGTAGTCGGCTCCGTCAAGTTTCATAGAATATTTCTGAAGCTACATGTAGTGGGTAGAACTTGATCAAATTTAATGTGAAGCATCATTGGGTTGGGGGATTGACTTCATTAGGTTTTGGAGCAGATTGTATCAAAACTGTAGTTTCCATGGCAACAAATACAATTGGAACTAGAAATGCGTGTTTGTAAAACACTATGCCCCCAACTGTATGCTTGTCCCTAAACTGGCAGCTTGTATGATTCATTTATTTCAATTGAATGAAGTGAAATTTTATTTCCTGAAGCCTCTGTTTTGACCTTGATCCAGAAACAGAATGTAAGCTTTTTGCAGATAAATTAGAAATGGAGTAAAAATTTCAAAATGGAGTAATTTTGTCAAAATTTGACGTAAAGTCTTCAAAATGGAATCAGGTGATCTTCTTCTCTGCCCCAACCAGTGTACCGAATATGAAGGCTCTAGCTTAAATACTTTTTGAGATATCTTGCACACAAGATATTCAAATTTTGTTTTAAAAGGGGCATAACTCCAAAAAGGCACATAACTTGAACATAAACAAAAATACGGGTCAACTATATTTTCATAAGGAATCTGTATATGAAATTTCAAAACCCTAGCATTCACCATTCAAAAGTTTCATATTTCACCGAAAAGTGCAAAAATTAATCAAAATTTCAAAATTCTGCAGTTTTGTCAAAATTTGACAGAAAGTTCTCAAAAGTTAATCAGGTCATCTACTCCTCAGCCCCAACCAGTATACCAAATATGAAGGCTCTAGCTCAAATACTTTTTGAGATATCTTGCACACAAGATTTTCAAATTTTGTTTTCAAAGGGACATAACTCAGAAAAGGGGCATAACTTGGACATGAAAAAAAATACGGGTCAACTATTTTTTCATGAGGAATCTGTATATGAAATTTCAAAACCCTAGCATTCACCGTTCAAAAGTTTCAAATTTCACCGAAAAGTGGAAAAATCAATCAAAATTTAAAAATTCTGTATTTTTGTCAAAATTTGACCGAAAGTTCTCAAAAGTTAATCAGGTCATCTACTCATCAGACCCAACCAGTATACCAAATATGCGGGTTCTAGCTTAAATACTTTTCGAGATATCTTGCACACAAGATTTTCAAATTTTGTTTTCAAAGGGAAATAACTCAGAAAAGGGGTATAACTCAGACAAGAAAAAAAATACGGGTCAACTATTTTTTCATGAGGAATACACACATGAAATTTCAAATCCCTATCATGCACCATTCAGAAGTTTAAAAAAAGTGACTAACAGACGCACCCACTCACACACGCACAGACAGACAGACAAGCCGAAAGCAATATGCCCTTCCAACTTTTTCAAAGTTGGGGGCATAAAAACATAAAAAGATCTTCTCTTAAGCTACAATGCCCTGAGCTTCCAGATTTTGTATGTAGCAATGTTTAGTAGTCCCCTTCATAAATCCTGCCAATCATGACCCTTGGGTCCAAACTGACCACGCCCCGGGGATGTCAATATCTGCCATAGGCTTACAATGGGAAAAAAACTTCTCTTAAACCACAATAGCTAGAGCTTGTATATTCAGCACAGCCCAGAACTTGTATATTTTGTGTATAGCAATGTCTTGTGGTTCCCTTTATTGAGCGAAAATGTTTAAAAAAATAAAAAAAAAAATCCAATGAAATTTTCAATTTTTTCTTCTTAAAAAAATCTATGTGTATTGCATGGGCAAGTTTTCGTAATGAGTATACTGGGGATAAAACAAACCAAACCACTTTATTTAATCTTTCTCTTCTTTTCTTATAGGAATTTATCTTTTTCATAATTTATACAATAAACTTACATGTACACATAATATATACAAAACACAATCTGTGTAAGTTATTAGGCTTATAAAAAGTAACGTATGTAGCATTGTAATGTATGAAACAACATGTAAATAGGTAACATATGTACCGGTAACACCTGTAAATGGGTAACATATGTAACGCCTGTAAATGGGTAACATAAGTAACGCCTGTAAATCTGTAATGTATGTAACACATGTAAATATGTAATGTAGGTAACATCATGTAAATATCAATGTCAGATCTTTTTGTACATACACTATGAACATTTATGAAATACATGCACCAATTTAACTTTCCTATCTCAGAAAGTTAAATATAATAAAATTAACAAGTATATATTTAAATTGCAAGGAATGTGATGATCATATTTGTAACACATTGTGTCGCTGTTACCTTCAACATGTTTAAAAGTTTAGACCTCAGTCAAAAGCACAGGATGTAGCCTGTTGGTATTATAATTCCAAAAAACTGCTTTTGAAATAAACTGTAGGCCAAGTAATGTTTGGTGTTTTGTTTAACATTCTAATCAACAATTGTTCAGTCAAGTCGGGATGAAGCCACAGCATCCTGAGTATTTTAAAACAACTATTATGGGAGTTAATGGGCCTTGTGCAAGGATAATAACCCGGCACATGTGTGGATCAAAGCCCTTACCTCTCGATCAAGAGTATACATTTTAACCACTAGGCCATTGTACACTCCTTGTTTGGTGTTAGATACATGCTGATAAGAAAATGATTAATAATTTTAACATATTGCACAAAATTTGTGGCTTTCCGGACAAAAACCTTGTTTTAGTGGTTTCTGACACAGACCTACAGACCCCGAGGTTATACAACTATTTTACATGCTCAGCTCAGCTAAGCATGAAATTGAAACTGTTCATAATTATTAAAATAACCAAAACTGATTGAAATTTCAGATTAAGATTGCTAAAGTCTGTTATTTATCCTGCTAATAAATGTTAAAAAGCCAAAAATTATTGGCATTTTAACATTTAATATAAGCAGGATAAATTATAGTCTCAGCTGAGTTGAGCATGAAAAAAGTTGTTTAACCTTGGGACCAGTCTGCTTAGCCTAAAAAATAGGTTCAAAATACTGGCACATAAAGAGTGAGTAAATGCATTAGATTTGTTAACAAGTTAAATATCAACAACCATACCTGATTAATGGGTTATATTGCAACATGTTAACGGCCGAGAAAACAACATACAAAATTTAAGAGAATTATAACATGAATTCTGCTGCTTGTGTGAAAACATACATTTAAGCCTGACATTTCTATCACTTCTATTTCAGAATTTATGAGCACTCCAAATATTGTGCTCAACTTCATTGAGCATGAAAAAATTTATAACCTCATGAGCTTAGTCTCAAGCCCTGGGCCTGAGTATATAAAACATTTTATTTCATGCTCAACTCAGACACTGAAATTTCAACTGCTCTTAAGTCTTGAATTAAATACAATTACCAAACCACTCCATTCATCCTGCTGATAAATATTAAAATTATTGGCATTTTAACATTTATGAGCAGGATAAAATTTAGTCTTAGCAGAGTTGAGCATGGAAAAGCTTTATAACCTCAGGGCCAGTCCTGTCACAATGAAACTCATTGGTTTTCTAACAAATCTGGGTATTCTTCATCTTCTGTCCCATCTGTAAATCGTTTTTCCCAGAATTTCGACATCGCTGATATTGCACCATGTTTTATTTTTGGCGATTTCCTGCCATCTGGTGTGTCTATTTCATTTCCTGTTTTCACATTTTGTGTCGGAGTATTTGATTGGCTGGGAGGCTGAGGAGCAGCTGCCTTCCCTGCTATGTGAGTTTTGATTGGCTGTTGAGTTTGTTTCGCAGGTTCTGATTGGACAGGACTCAGTGGCCTGTTGACACTGTTTGTAAGAGTGATTTTCATTGACTGAGTCCTAGATGAACTTGATGGAGACTGAGATTTTTGAGTAATTTGAATATTTTGTCTGGGAGGTTTTTGTTTTTGAATAGCACTTATAGCACCAGTGGAATGACCACTTTGTCCATTAATAGCAGACGACTGGAACACTTGTTTTGGTCCTTCGGGAACTTGCTTGATCTGTTGTCCAGTAGTTATGGCAGTGGCCCGACCTGGATTCACCGAAGGTTGTCCTGCTGATCTTGGTGAAACGTTTTGTGGATGCTGATCTTTGTCTTCCAAGCTGTTTTTGCGCAGTTTTTCCAGTTGAGCTTTCGGAACATTTCTGGCAGTGATGCTGTGAACCTGTAAATTTGAAATGAAATATGATTATCTCCCTTTCCATTAAGAAATATGAAAATCCTTAGATTTTCGACACAAGAAATGTTTGTTGCAAATTCCTGAAAATTCAACTAAACATGTTTTGTTTTTCGTTTAAGAGATTTGTTCATAAGTTGCATATGACTGGCAAACAGGGTAGATCTTATGCTTCCTGTAAGAAATGTCTGTGAATGTACTGTACAAGTTGATCTGTGTGTACATGTACATTGTTTTATATTCTAACACACCTCGCCTATATAGCCAATGGTAAAAAACGTGTTATATTGTGCAACAATTTCACTGGGCGAATAAGCGTGACGTTACTTTGCGGCATTTGTGACGTCAGCTATCCCACAAAGCAGCGTTAGACGGTGAAACGTCGTTTTAGCGCACAACAAACGTAATAAGTGTGTGTAAATACCAGCATTACAGTCAAATATTTGGCGGGATATCTGCAATGCAATGGCGGAAAGCTGAACGATATCGACGGTTTCAGCAACATATATTCCGTTTATTGTGTGTTAGAATCGAAATAGATAAGCTCAAGTGCGTGAATTGTTGAATAATAATTCACTGTTTGTCGGTCAGTTGTAAGAAGATAAATCACTCGCGCTACGCGCTCGTGATTTGATCTTCTTTACAACTGACCTCCAAACAGTGAATTATTACTCAACAATTCACTGCTAGAGCTGATCTATTTCTTAAGTAGTCATTTTAAAGTATACAGCCATAGTCAAGAAATTCTGATCAGTAGTGACCCGTTTGTGTCATATGGCTTAAAAAATTGTACATCTTCCTTATTCAAATGCTTTGAAAAAGATTATAAAATAGCTCAGACCTATCCATAAACTATGTGTTTACATATATAATGTATACATTATATGTAAATTATACATGTATAATTTGTTACAAAATGGTGATATATATTAAAAAGGGCAATATATAGTCGAAAAATGAATGCTGAAAAAATTGCCATTGCTGCAATGCAGCATATAGATCTATGTGATGTGTGCTGATTTCTGGCAACTACAGAGTCATTATTGCCAACATACACCATGTAATTTGATTGTTTTCAAGATTACTTGTTTGAATATTTGCCATCATTTACATTTTTGTCGCAAGTATGAAATAACTAGAGGATATGGTTAGAGTGATCCATTTTGCAAAATTTTCCCTTCTAGTGAAAAAGAAATGAATTTCATGCTATTCTGCAAAGTAGATGTATATTTGATTTTTCAAAAATATTTCTAGGACTTTAATCCGGACATGCCCAAAATTATTTTGACCAAGATGTTAAACACGAAACAATCAAACAAAATTTTAGGCCTGTATAATATAAATAATACATGTAAAAGTGATGGTTAGGGTATATAGATATGTTAACCCTTATCTACAGTACAATTAAATGAGCCGCATCATGAAAAAAAACAGATTTTCACCTATGCGAAAACAAAGATGCTGATCAGCTTGGCAGTTATTGTGAAGCTGATCCAGCCTTTGTTTTCGCTACATGGATAGTACAATTCCTCTTCTTCCTAAATCCGAAATTTCAACCTTCTATACAATCTTCTGTAGCTGCATAGGCTGGTTTGTGTCAGACATGGTCGGAAATCCCTTAGACCGGTTTTCTCGCGTCACAGCTCAAATGTTTTTCGGGTGAATCATACAAGGGAACTAAGGCTTTTAGCTATATTAACCAAATTTGAGTAAATTTCTAATTTGCATTTATACATGATACATATATCATTCTTACAATTTTTCTCTGGTTATAAGTATATCTTATACTCTCTTATACTGAAAATAGATGATATGCGAAGTGTTTAGTATATGAATATCCAAACCAGCTGTTTTTTTGTAGCGATCTATCTACATGTTAGTTTGTAGCAATATGTAAAAGCATTTGTTAATTCTCATTTTGAATAATTCAATTCTCATTCTGATATACATTACGAAAACACGCCCATGCAATATACAGAGATTTTTAAAGTTTTATAAAATGAAAATTTTCAGTAGAAAAATTTTGATATTTTTCTAATTTTTGCTCAAAACATAGATTGTGGGTACACGTTAGAACCGCATCGGTGAGGCGGTTCTAATGAGTACCCACAATCTATGTGTTGGAGCAAAACTAAGAAAAATAGGTATACCTCTGCATACCCCAGTTTTGCTATATAAAAGTGGGGTTTGAGGGTGTATATAGTATACGAACATGTTTTCCTGATGTACTTTCTATACAAACGGTTGGTGCACATGAATTTGTCTGTATTGAAGTTTAATCAATAACGTCCCAGTCAATATTTTTATTTGTTTTGACAGGATGGAGCCACTGCTGCCTGAATATTAAACAGTACTATGGGGTGTTGATGTGTCTTGCTCAAGGACACAGCTCTATGCTCCTAGTGGGAATCAACTCTGGACCGACATTCTACCACAAAGCCACTGTGCTCTCCGACATGAAAAATACATAAAATGATTATCGGAAGCACAAAAATAAACACTGCAACAAAAATATATGTAAAACAAAATGAACTGAACATAGAACACAACTGAGAAAGCTACAAGAAAAATCACAGTGACTATGGGGCCTTTATAATAATGCCAGCCTCCTTTTGAATGAGAAATATTCTAACGAAAAGGCAATTTCTCATTTTTTTATTTATTCATTTACTTATTTTTTTTTTCTGGGGGGGGGGGGGGGGGGGTGCTTCTCAGAAAATCTTGAAATTGCAATATCTTCTTGAAATGTATGAAGCTTTATACATCTCCCAACTCCCAAACAAATACATGTAGTTACAAGTATTAAACTATTTTAACAGGAATGACTTTCTTAGTTAGGAGGCTGACATTTTTGAAAGGCACTCTGGGTAAAAGTAATTGTTAATGGAGCAGTAAATGACACACTGTTATTTGATTGGTTGAAAATACTTACAGATGGATCTGGCAGCTATTTATAAATAAACATAAAGATTGTGTCTTAACGTGATAAGAACTTAAAAAGTGCTCTAAAATAAGCAAATAAGGATATTTTGGTGTGGTTTGATACCTCAAAATTAATTCTGATGTTTCAAAGAATTAGAGTTGAAGTGATCAGATATTATATGAGCCGCAACGCAAGAAAATCGGTCTTCAGGGTTTCCGACAAGGTGTGACACTAACCGGAAGCTAGAAGCTTGAAATTTCGGACTTAAGAAGAAGAGGGATTGCACTATCCATGTAGCCAAAACAAAGGCGCTGATCAGCTTTGCGAAGCTGATCTGCGCCTTTGTTTTCGCATAGGAGAAAATCTGGTTTTCTCATGACACGGCTCATATATGTGTATGAATCAGACAAATAGTTCAATTTTTATATGCATTCTCATGACACGGCTCATATATGTGTATGAATCAGACAAATAGTTCAATTTTTATATGCAAAAGAATGGTTAATCCAAAATTCTTGCATAGATATCTATGCGCATAGCTGTTTGAAGCCGTTTTTGATTGGTCGAAAGACGTGTTCAAACAGCAAAACCCATTTTCAAATCATGAAATTCACGTGCCATTTGAACATTGGTTTTGGCCGACGTCATTGGTCAATGCGACGTGACGTCATGTGTTTTGTAGAAACAAAATGGCCGACGTTGAAGAAGCTCCGCGGTTTTCGGTGAGGTTTTATGTTGTTAATGTTATTTTCATGAGATTTTAAGTGGATTAGAGTGAAAATGCAAGAATAGCGATCAACCATGGTTTGTTTCAGTGTTCAAACATTCGCTGGATCACTCGGAAGGTGTTTGAACACGCGGCCTGCGGCCTTGTGTTCAAACACCTTCCTCGTGATCCATCGAATGTTTGAACACTGAAAACCATGGTTGATCCCTATATTCAACTCTTTGAGACATCAAACTGGAATGAATGAAACAATGTAACATCAAAATAATGTGATATCGTGAAAAATAACATATTTTTTACTGCTGTCATTTTTCATTTAATGCCATTTTCCCTTTTTGACAATATTTCATAGTTTTTAAAACTATGATTGGAAAAAAAAATTATAGACACCATTCTAGGCAGACCAAGCCTGCAGCTAATTAACATGCATAATTATCTAACTGTACTAAGTACCCCAATTTTCCAGCTATATCATGCATTTTAACCTACCCCTCAATCCTCTAAAATTTCTAATCCTCTTTTTGGCAAATAAATTCCCTTCACAAAAATGCATATAAGATGGGTCTTTGATGAAATTGCATGCATGTACTTCTTTATTGAAAGTGTAATTTCTCCTTGTCAAATGAAATTTGGTATCTGCAAAATTATAAAATCATAAATCCTGGCTTTCTAATGAATTTCTTTCATGTTTTTCTGGAAATATTTGGATAAAATCACAAAAATATCATCAAAAACCCAGCTTAGCTATTTAACGTCTTCCCGACATGAAAAAAAGTGTTCAATTCCTTTGAAAATCATATCTCGGATGTCAGCAAAAAACTTAAGCAATACACACCCGTCGTATAGAAGAATCCGGTTCATTGCTCTGGCCAAACATAGCCTTTAATCTGTTGACAGAGGGGAGCTCTATGGACCCATACTCTTCCTCGTTAAATTCTGTCCGACTTTCTGGCAAGTCTTTTTCATCTGTGGTACCTTAAATGATTCAAAAAGTAGAGATGCACGATAAGAAATTTTTAAAGATTTCAAAGTTTGAGACACATGACACAGGGATGATTTTGGAAGGGGCCTGGATGATGGGCAAAATTGCCCTTTAATTTTCAAAATCACCCCTTCATTTTGAAATAATGGGCCGGTTTTATAATGTAAGAAGATAGGCGATAATGATTCTAGCTGAGCATTTTCTGCGATGGAAATTCACACTCGAACGAGATCTACAACTTAAAACATCACCATTCAATGTAAACCAGTGATGTAGATAATTATTTTTCGCAATGCGTACTGAACGCATCAGAATAAATGTACAGTGCGTACCGACAATATTACTGTGTACGCGTTTTCTGAAGGTTCATATTCTAACCTCTCATTCAGAATCAAACTTATAGATATGCACACGTATGGATAAGACCATTTATTCAAGTATGAAAATTCAAGTAAACTGGTTGATAAAAAATGATAATCCTAAAATTACATGTTATTCTGTCATTAAGGCTTGTTAAACCATACTTTTGTATCCAGTATAGATACACGTAATAAGAGAGCAAAAGTGAGGAAAAACATAACTGGCATGGCTGTAGAACATGGAATACATCAAGTTTTGAATTAAAAAAATATGACCAGAAATCGATGCAAAATGCCTATTCAATAAACCAAAGTGACACACTACTAATAAATTCATGAATAAACCTTTGGTTAACAGACACTGAACGGAATACACGTTTATGGTATAACTACTGAAGATACATAATATATTGCATGGTTTGTAATATGAAACGATCAGAAGCTGCATTCATATTGTAACTACTTTTCGATTGTTGACAGAGCAGCCTCACAATACTAGTTGACAAATTGTCATTTTGTGACAATTTTAAAGGTATTTTTATCGGTGTATGCATTAAATCGTAAACTGTTTGCGTACCGCTGATTTTTACTGCGTACATGTTACGCACAGGTCTGATATTTTTATGCGTACAGGGCGAAAAATCATGCGTACATACGCAGTACGCATCGTTATCTATTTCCCTGGTAAACCAAATTATCTTTGATGTTTTTAAAATCTTTTTTATGATTTCAAAGAGAAATTAGAAAATCACCTTTGTTTTTAGCTGCTAATATATCGCAGACAGTTCAATTATCCTTCAGCTTTCTAGATCCAAATTATCAAGCAATGTCAGACCTGTTCTGAAACCCCAAAGATGGGTTCACTTAATTTTCTTGACATCAGGAAAACATGTTTTTGAAATGTTTACCCCCTTAAACCCCACTTTTATATACATGTAGTAAAACCGGGGTATGCAGGGGAATACCTATTTTTCTTATTTTTGCTCCAAAACATAAATTGTGGGTACTCGTTAGAACCGCCTTGCCAAGGTGGTGGCAAGGCGGTTCTAATGTGTACCCACAATCTATGTTTTGAGCAAAAATAAGAAAAACATCAAACATTTTCTACTAATTCTCTTAATTTTTATAAGTTAAAAAATCTCTGTATATTACATGGGCATGTTTTCGTAACGAGTTGTCTTTAAGACAATTAGTTAATTTTCAGCCATACCGGTAACCTGTCCTGCTCAAATTAAAGAAAGAGGTAGGAAATGAACTCTTGACATCTTGATTCAAAATGAGTAACTTTAATTTCCGAGAAATATACCTTTCAAGAAAGTTGGTTCAGGTTTTTCCTGTGGTGGAGTTATTGGCCTTGGTTTAGGTGGCGCCATTTTGGACTTGAATGTTGGCTGTTTCTTATTGGTCAGTTGGGAGACTGACTTTTCGACATCCTTCACCTAAACAATAGTTTCAATGGTACAATACTTGACACTTCATAAGAAAATGGGATTATTGCCTATGTGAAAACAAAGGCGCAGATCAGCTGTGCAGTTCTGTACAGCTGATCATCATCTTTTTTTTCACTTCAAGGGTAGCATGATTCCTTTTCTTCTTAAATCTGAAATTTCAAGCTTCTAGTTTTCTTCTTTAATTGTACAGGCTGGTTTGTGTCAGACTTGGTCGGAAACCTCGAATCCCCATTTTCTCGCGTTGTGGCTCATAATACATGTATTGTTTTATGGCTTCACATACATTGTAAACAGTTATGGCCATATCTGGACTGGCAGCTATCCTAACCACTTCCTTGATGCATCATGCAAACATGTCTGTGTAATATATACCCCCTTGAACCCCACTTTTATATAGCAAAATTGGGGTATGCAGGGGTATACCTATTTTTCTTATTTTTGCTCCAAAACATAGATTCTGGGTACTCGTTAGAACCGCCTCGCTGAGGCGGTTCTAACGTGCACCAACAATCTGTGTTTTGAGCAAAAATAAGAAAAAATATCATACTTTTTCAGCTGAAAAATTACAATTTTTAAAGCTAAAAAATCTCTGTTTACTGCATGGGCAAGTTTTCATAATGTGGTTAAAGACTCCCAGAGGCTGAATACCAGTACTTAGTGCACATTTCTTCCACAATCAACTGACATTGCTCTTCTTGAATCAGTAGAAGAGGAAACATGGCCATAGAAATATATTTCATGACTCATCTTTATTGTGTCACATAAGCGACGGTACTAGCAACCCGATTTTCCAACCGAGCCATTTTATCTTGTTCAGACAGCATATTCATGGCTTTAACTTTGTCCAATAAACTGCGAACAGTTACAATTAACTACTTGGCATCAAAAAGACTGTCAGAAAAAAGTATTCCTTACCTCTTTTTCTGAATGTGCAACCTTAGCTACTGTACTAGCAACCTGATTCTCCAACTTCTCCATTTTATCTTGTTCTGAAAGTGCGTTCACGGCTTTAACTTTATCAGCTAAGGTCTGAACCCGGTTTTCTAGATTGTAGACATTCCCGGCCGTGAGGTAGATCTGGGGAGAAAAGTTATACAATAGTTCAATAATACTAGTATAACCCAATTTATTTTTACTGCTTTTAAATTTCATATTTTTAGTCTCCAAGC
The DNA here is from genome assembly GCA_964017185.1 of Rugalucina vietnamica. NCBI lineage: Eukaryota > Metazoa > Mollusca > Bivalvia > Lucinida > Lucinidae > Rugalucina > Rugalucina vietnamica. The sequence continues at coordinate 30,553,083 of OZ024884.1, forward strand.
ATATTTTCATGGATTGTTTTAGGAAATAAAGGATTGGTTGTATTGATGTTTTACTTCACACTCAACAGCTAAGGTCATATGGAAACGGGACCTTGGTTTCATCCGAAAGACTGGAGAATCCAGGTTTGAACTAGGGACACTGGCTTACAAGACAAGTGCCTTTACTACTAATCAACAGAGGCTTCTGTGTTTTAATGTGATGGCCACAAGAAATCTTGTTATAGGATGCAAAAGCAACCAAACCAACCTTTTCTTCTGTACGAGCCCTTTGCTTCTCCGTCCTTGGCGAATCCTCCTTATCACTCGATTCTGACGATTTCCGCTGCATTTGTGGGGTATTTGTGATATAAAAGTCTTTTGCGTACCATTCCTTGTTTTCACGCTTTGGTCCAAAATTAAGAAACAGAGATTCGGAATCAGAGTCTTGAGAATTTTGTAAACCATTCAGATCTTTTCTTTGAGAATTATCATTTCCCTTCACATCTGGACTAGTTTTATGTTTTGTCTCTGCTGTAGAGTCATTTTGGGTAATTTCTGGAGACACAGTCTGAGATTGCAAATTTTTGGTAGACTGTGTCTCAGTTTTGTGCCTATAAGAATCACCATCTTTGTCCAAAATTTTAGAGACTGGTTTCGAACTGACTGGTGTAAAACTGAATGAAAGTTCAGAAGTATGTGACTCATCACTTTTATTCAAAGTGTCCAATTCTGATTCATGTCCAACATTTGAAACATCCTCTGTATGCAGAATTTTCTCGGTTACCGAGGATCGTGGCGTGCTGGTTGCCAAGGCATCCATCTTTTTCTCACGCAATATCACAGAATCTGTTGAGTCTAGAATATCCATCGCTGCAGATGTAGCTTTTCTCACATTTTCCGCAGCTTCATGCTAGAAATAATAAATTTCAAAATTGGATTTTTGAAAAATGACAAAATTTGAAAAAATTACTTAAACATGCAAAAATACATTGTCAACTACAATGCTAAAAAAAAGAATTTTCAACATAGAAAATTTAACAAAAAAAAGTCAAAAAATGCAACCTCTTCACAAAACTTTGACAATATTGCAATCACATGAAGAGTTATAACTTTAACCATAAAGCAATTTGATTTTATAATTAACAAACATTTAAAACTGAATTGTAATGAAGAATTACTCTCAGATTACATTTTAATGCAGTATTTTGATAGTATTAATAAAGTATTAATGAACAGAAAAGGAAACTTGATATAGTAACTGTAAAATCTCTTGATTTTTTTCAAAGTGCATATCACACCACTGTCATACCTAAGTTGAACTATTTAAGTTTACACTAGGAAAAAAAAAGTATCAACAATATTTATACAGAAACACAGAAAATTCTCTTAATTCTAAACAAAAATTAATTAGCAATGTGCTTTCTACTAAAAAAGCTCTTGTGATAAATTGTCTGAAAAATTTAAAACAAAATGATATAACTATAAACAGAGATCTTTTTGAGGAGAACTAAAGTGAAAACTTTACAGTATACATGTATATGAGCTGCATTATGACTTGACGCTTCTCTTCCATCAGGAAAACATGTCCGTGTCACAAATACCCCCTTAAACCCCACTTTTATATAGTAAAACTGGGGTATGCAGGGGTATATCTATTTTTCTTATTTTTGCTCCAAAACATAGATTGTGGGTACTCGTTAGAACCGCCTCGCCGAGGCGGTTCTAACGAGTATCCACAATCTATGTTTTGAGCAAAAATAAGAAATATATCCAAATTTTTCAACTGAAAATGTTCAATTTTTAAAGCTCAAAAAATCTCTGTTTATTGCATGGGCAAGTTTTCGTAATGTGATTCAACAATCAGACAATACAACATTTATTTCATTATGAAAACATTTCGGTGTAATACTTGTATATACCCCCTTGAATCCCATTCTTATATAGAAAAACTGGGGTATGCAGGGGTATACCTATTTTTCTTATTTTTGCTCCAAAACATAGATTGTGGGTACTAGTTAGAACCGCCTCGGCCACAATCTATGTTTTGAGCAAAAATAAGACAAATATAAAATATTTTCTAGTGAAATTTTCAACTTTTGCAGCTATAAAAATCTGTGAGCTGGAGCTGTAAATTTCCAATCCCACCTCTCAACCTACAGTCTGAAACTCTACCACAGAGCAATCAGACTCACACAAATAGAGCTGAAAACTGTAGCAAGTTGTGAAGAAAAAATGGTGTCAGAGTACGAAAGCATGCTAAGTCTGAGTTTTCATGCAGTTTTCATGCAAACTCACCCCGACCCAGAATTTCTGACTAGCCTCTAACTCTTGGTCAGTCCCAACACCATTATTATTTTCAATGTCCTCTGAAGTCGAGGAATTGATATCATACTCAATTTCTTCCAAGATTCTGTCCATTGCTGCTATGCTCTGGTTGATTTCCGAAAGCTGTTAGGGAAAAAGGTTAGAAGCAAATTGGAATGGGGGTTGCCACAACCAGGGATGGGTGTTAGATATACCATAGCCATGCGTAGGTACATGTACTGGTTTCTGTTGAATAAGTATTTAGACAGACAAGTTGAGGCAAACATAGAAGCCCTATAACATCTTTTTAGCGCAGCATTTATTCCAATGTTTTAAGAATTACTATAACAGTAATTTAGGTAGTAGAGAATTCATGATTAGCTTTAACATAAAATTTTGCAACCCATCACCAAAGCTGTGGTTATATTTTTGCTTGCACTATGGTTAATATGCGTAATTTCTCTTTTACAATAGTGTTATTACAATTCTAAAGTTTGTTTTTACCTCTTTTGATGAAGACAAAATATCCTCGGCAACATTTCCAATACTTTCTTTTGTCATGGAAACTTTTTGGCTGAGATTTGACAGGTTTTGCTCATCTTTGGTTGCCCCTGGCGATGACCTCTTGGTAACGCCTCTTGGTGACGACCTCCTTGACGACGGTAGGTAAGACAACCGGGGAATCAGCGGAGGTTCGGAGGATTCTGGCTCAGGTTCCTGCCTTGATTTATTTCTAGATATGTTAATTGTTGATTCGGTTTCTGAAAGATGTAAGAAAACTGATTAAAATGAGGATGTAAGACCTGACCTCTGATATTTAATTTTCAGAAAGATTTTATGTCTCTTGGGATGGCAATTAAAATGTTTGGGATGGCAATTAAAATGTTTTCTAGTCAGAATCTTGATCTTTATTTGTCCACATAGGACAGCCAAACAATTTGAAAATATGGCCAAAATTAGTTTTGAAAAAGAACTTTGCATTGGCATGGGAGACCTATGATCATATTTAAAAAAAAAATTCAGCTTGAACATGAAGACTTTGTCTTGGTCAGTCCCAGTGATCCTTGCTCACAAAATCTGAACTTTTCACATTTCGTTACAATCTTTTTTTTTTTTTTTTTCACTTTTAATTAATCAATTACCACACAGTGCAACTACCTGGCTTATTTGTCGGTTCCACAATCAGTTGAGCAGATGACCGTACTTCTCCGGCGATATTTTTGGCAAGTACAGAATATTCCGCATCTTCGTCCATCGACGCCGACTCTATAGCTAAGAGGTAGTCCCGGTTACCAAACTTTTCTGAAAGGATAAATGAACTATGTTAATGAACTGTGAGAAAACTTGCAGGAGATTTAACGTCTCTGTCCAAGTTTTTGGCATTGTTTCTGTTTCAGTGTCTCAGTTTTGATAACTTTTCTGGAAGAAACAAAGTGAGCTGGACTATGAGAAAACCTGACTTTAACAAAGCTAAAGAGGTTCAATAAATATCATGTAGAATTTTGAACATGAAAAATCAAACAAGGAAGCTTTGAAAAAGGAAAGTGTCCTTCTTTTTTAGAACAGAATTTATAATCTAGTAGATAGCTCCTAGAAATGCTTTGTATAGATCCCAGACAATTGTAGTAGACTTTTGTCACAGATTTACTGTTACCATTATGAATGACATGCCTTTTCCTATAGGTCAAATACATTCATTTTGTTCATATGTATAATGGTAAATCTGTGATGTAAGTCTACTACGATCGTCCAGGATCTATACATGGTAAGCAATCAGAGAATGAGCACCAGATTACTCACCTAATTTACAGTTTAGGTCGTTGCTTAGCAACTGGCCATCCTTGTACCATGTGACCCTGGGTTGTGGATAGCCTTTGACCTTGACCCTGAACTTTACACTTTTACCTTCCGCGACCTCCACGTCTGATAAGGTCTTCAGAAACTCTGGAGCTTTGAGTTCTTGAGTATTTTCTGCAAAAAAAGAGGTAAATTTCTACAACTTTGTGTAAAAGATTTGAACATAAACTGTTTTTGTATATTTTGTGGTTTAACCTTCCAGTCAACATTTTTCTCAATTATGTCAATAGAAAAATCCCTTCACTTCCTGGGCATTTACCAGTACTTTGGGGGGGGGGGGGGGGTTAATGTGTCTTGCCCAAGGACACAACACAGCACAAGTGTGGTTCGAACCAACCAACTCTGCACTCTGCATCTGGTCTGATGCTTTAACCACTCTGCAGTCTGGCTCCCTAAACACATTACAAAAACACGCCCATTTTTTTCAGAAGCAAAAATTTAAAATTTCATTGGAAAAATTAAATATTTTTAGTCAAAACATACATTGTGGGTACACATTAGAACCGCCTTGCTGAGTGCACACAATGTATGTTTTGGATTAAATATAAGGAAAATTGGTATACCCCTGTAAACCCCAGTTTTGCTATATAAAAGTGGGGTTTAATGGGTATACCGTTTCAGCGTATACATTTCAAGGACATGTTTTCCTGATGTACCAACAAACTGTACCGGTACCTTATATTTAGACGCAAATGATGTGGAAATGATTCAAAACTAGAAAAAGTGCCTTGAGAGGCACATATACCCCCGGCTGGTAGCCACAAAGCCCCCTCCCTACCCCCTACCTATATAACCCTGCACATGCTCACCCCTGACATTGAACCTCAAATCCCCAATGAAAGACAGTACCCCCCCCCCCCCCCCCCCCCCCCCCCCCCCCCGTGGTGGGGCCTGTATGGACCCCAGGGGCATGGTTGGCAGGATTTAATAAGAGCTGTCGCAGGACAGCGTGCTCGACTGCTTCTGACCTTTGTCAAACATAAGGCCAAACCCGACCTGTAACCCAAAGCATTATGCTCATACATCTTTTTGCCTTGATGCGATAAGGCAAAATCACTGAACCATGAAAGTTAACTATAACTACCTATGCTACCCCCCGAGCATGGACCCTCAGGTCTGAACACACGGAAACAAACAGGCTGTCAACCAAGTCTTCTAAAAAATATAGGAGTTTATATAGGAATATTTTCTAAGAAATATAGGAGGTTTTAGCTCATTTTGAGGAAGAAATATAGGAGTTTTCTCCTGAAAATCGCTTCATTCTATGCCCTTATACTAACAATCCTTACCTCCACACTCACTTTTTCTACATTAATATATGTCTAAATAAAATATCTAGATAAAGTAACCATTCAGTTCCACAGCATTACAATCCAGACAGGTAACCATTCATGTGATGATGAAGTGTGCTGAAGCATTATGCAGAATGGTTAATTCTACACAGACAAAATAAAGACTTTTTCATTGAAAATATATATTTATAAAGAATAGATAGAAAATTTAGGTCAACATCTTTTCTACTTCTTAACTTAGATCTACTTTTATTTTTCACTAATCATATATAAAAGTAGAAAATACAAAAAAAATAACATTGTGAAGAAGTGAGTTATCATAATCTTTCTTAAAGATAAAATAAATCCACAACTTCGAATCTCAGCTGGAATTTGAAAGTCCATAATATAAAACCGAATGTTTATTAATACATGTACTGTATGTAATAATCTCTGGAAATTAGGCGGGGGTCTGGGGGCGGCCCAGGCCCCCAGAAGCTCTAGGGTACTTACATTTGTCTCCTGTGATCTCAGCTTTTCCTGGGATCAATTATACACGGTACAGTTGCATCAATTTACACCAAAATTAAGGTATAGAAAGAAAGAAAATAGATATAAAAAAAGACACAATATAAAAAATATGACAACTTTGATGGAAACTAGGATATATAATTTATTAATTGTTATGAAAATGGGACAAGCTTTTGACTTAAAAGTAATCCTGACTAAGGAGTGACATTATGACCATTTATGCACTATATAATATACAGTATGAATATGATTTTATTTAAAAAATAAATATTTACTATATATAATCATTCATCGGCAACAAATTTTACTAAAAATATAGGAAATATTTTCAAAATATAGGAGTATTTATAGGAATATAGGAGGTGCTTAAAAATATAGGATTTGGACCCAAAATATAGGAGTTTAATAGGAATATAGGAATTGGTTGACAGCCTGAACAAAGCAAACCTTATAGGGTACTTATAGTCCAAATATGAATGATTTCTGAAAATTGGCTGATGAGATATACACCATTAGAGAAAGTTTAACCAAAACTTTGACGCAAAGTAAAGGTGACCTAGATTTTGAACTCTAGCCCCACCCCCAGGCATGGACCCTGGGGTCCGAACTCTTTGAATCAAAGCTAACCCTATAGGGTACCTAAAGTCCAAATATGAATGATTTCTGATAAATGGTTATTGAGATATACACCACTGGAGAAACTTTAACCAAAACTTTGTCGCAAATTAAAGGTGACCTAGATTTTGATCTCTAGCCCCACCCCTGGGCATGGACCCTGGGGTCCGAACTCATGGAAACAAGGCAAACCCTATAGGGTACCTATGGTCCAAATATGAATGGTTTCTGACTATAACTGCATAAGATATACACCACTAGAGAAACTTTAACCAAAACTTTGACGCAAATTCTACTGAACTAACGAACTAACGAACGAAAGAACGAACGAACGAACGAACAAACAAACGAACGAACGAACAAACGAACTAAAGAACATACGAACGGACAAACGGAAAAGCGAAAACTATATACCCGTCGGCATAAATGCCGGGGGTATAATAAGTGTCAAGTCTGCAATTTCATATGTAAGCTTATATGATTAAGCTTAAACTTAAAATAAAAATTATGGTACTTACTTTTTACGTTCAGTATGAAATACTGGCAACATCGTCCTTTCTCATTCATGGCCACACACATATATTGTCCCATATCAGATTGCGTCATGTTATACATGGTCAACTGATGACGGCCAGCGTCTTTCGTGATTTCGTAATTTTCAGAGTTTTCCAATTCCTCGGCTTCGTCTAGGACATGGTACCAGAACACATCTGAAATAATGGAAAAAATTACATGTTTATCTTTTAGAAAGAACAACAGTAAATGTTATATTTCAAACTATAACTTATTAATGAACATCCTTACTCTGTTATTGCAAATTGGCCAATTCATGAAATAATTAATTTTGTGATGGCTCAGCAATTAATCTTACACCCTTTGCATCTTTACTGCTTTTCTTCCAAACTGTATATAAATTTTGAGTTTAACTGAATTTTAAATACATGTATGCTTGGACTTGTGTTGGACCAAACCTGAGAAACCTGAATGCAAGCTAAACCTTCCTACTAACTGTGGTAGCCGGTCTTAAAGGCACATTTTATGCAGAAAAAGCTATTTTTGTTCTATCCAATACTCTTATCATCTCTAAATCTCTTACCCAGAGGTTGGGTACCAGCTACCCTGCATGTCACTTTCGCCGGTTCTCCTTCCGGAATCGTAACACTCATAGGCGGAATCTCAAACTTTGGATCATCTCCCTCGGCGGCAATTAATTCCTCCGACAATTTCTTAAGTATACTAGCGTTACTCCGACTTTCAAAACTACTATTATGGTCCAATTTAGAACTTCTGACACCTGAGTCAGAAAACGATGTATAAGATAACGGGTGAGAACGGAGAGATTCGGCTTCCGACTCGTCTTCCGTCTGTATGGACGTGTTAGCCATCGACGAGGCTTGAGTGCCTGATGAGATTTTTCTAGACTTTTTTGTGATTCTTGCAAGTTCTTCAGAAGTTTTGGAGTAGAATGTATTTTCCTCGTCGCTCAAACCGTCGGAACTGTCTCGGTCATCGTTCTCTGACATGTCGGAAATATCATCTACATCCCTGAAAAGGAAGCAAAGCGTTTTATGCATATGTAAAATGGATTTTAAAGCTTTGAAGAGAAAACTGTGGCTAAAGCTGAGTTGCCCTTAAGTTCAGTGTAGTTTTAGTCTCAGTTTTAATTATGCTGTTTATGAGTATTGCAGTCGCTCTTTTTCATAAATCCAAAAATTCAAACTTCTAACCACTGACATGCTTATGTTGGACTTGGTTGGAAACATTGACAAAGCCTAAATAATGAGTACTTAAATATTCTATAAAAAAAAGTAATCATGCCCCCAATGCAAAGAGATAAATCCTCGAATAAAATCATAAAACTTTCTTCAGTACTCAACAACAGAAGTTGTGCATAGTCCATGAAACTTTCCTGACAAACAAATATTTCAATATTTCAGTCATAAAATTTGCACCTGAGGTGTCCAGTTAATTAAGTTGTGACAAATCATAATTAGTCCAGCTGTCAAAAATTGACAGAAATGCATCCCTCATCCTAACTGCTCTGTGCAAAATGATTCTTGTCGGATGCTGTCATACTGTGGATGGGGACAAAAATTAATTGTTTGTTTGTTTTGAGGTTTAACGTCCCAGTCAACAATATTTCAGTCATGTTGGGACATAGTCACTTCTTCCTGGGTATTACCCAGTACCCTGGGGAGACAATGCGGTGCCACCAGTCAGGCAGCTAGTGGGGATGGAACCCAAGACATCTCGATTCGGAGCCTGACGCTCTACCACTACGCAACTGCGCACTCCTGGGGACAAAAATGTCATAATTACTTTGATGCATAGTTGTTTGTTCCTTTATGTCTATAGTTTACAACTAGGGCCCTATTGGAATGGTCAGTTAAAATCCAAAAGTTACCCTTTTTATCTTGGTTTGTTTTTAAGAAATTCGAAGAAGAAAAAAACTTTTGTTGAACAACAAGAAAATCTTAAAAGAAACCCTTACAGAAAATCTGAATTCGTTTTTAATCCTATAAATCACTGTCCTGAGGATGTTAAAAACAAGTGCACAAAATTATGTGAACATTAATGTACCAAAAAGTGAGTCATTTGAAATTCGAATGAAGGCAACAAACAATTTGAAAACGAAGCCAATGGCAACGCAAAAATTTAAATTGTCAAAAAGACCCAGTAGTTATTTGTGACCTTAAAATTCAATGTGTGAAACCCTGCATTGCGCAATTTAAATTAATAAGAATTATGTGCGCACGCAACACGAAAGCACGGCTATCATAAAAGAATTTGTTCATCATCTTCCTCTGTGAGTTAATGTTGCAGAGTTTTGCGCTTAAATTTTTATCTTCAAAAATTTGGCAATTTTCTCATGATGCTCGTCACATAAAAATTATCGAACATTTCAATCTTCACAAGTTACTCGTTAATGAATAACAAATTTTATGTCAAAGTTGAACTATACCATCAAGAAAACATGACCGTGTAATGAATACCCCCTTATACCCCACTTTTAGTAAAACTGGGGTATGCAGGGGTATACCTATTTTTCTTATTTTTGCTCAAAACATAGATTGTGGGTACTCATTAGAACCGCCTCGGCGAGGCGGTTCTAACGTGTACCCACAATCTATGTTTTGAGCAAAAATAAGAAAAATATAAAAAAATTTCTACTGAAAACTTTCAATTTTTACAACTTACAAAAGGTCTGTATATAACATGGGCGCGATTTCGTAATGCTGTTTTGGTATAGAGAAAACAGAGCACCCACATACCTGCTACCTATCCGAGGATTGTAGGGGTCGTTTGGTTTTGGTATTGTCATATAAACTTCTGGGAAATCACTGCCCTGGACCTTCTTCTGCGTCTGTAGGGTACTGTATGGTGAGATTCCTTGGGCCCCTGAAAATGAAACAAATTTATTTAGTTGCAAATGGGGTTGGGGTGGAATTAAGGGAATAGAGAGGCTTTCTCAAACCCATTGATGATTTTATAAAAAAACACAAGAAAAATAGCCACTGTTATTTGAGCACAACATCCCAAAATGTTCTGAAAAATGTAACATAATATGTCATATATATCTAGAATTCTTTGACATGCCTGCCACAGCCTTTTATTTTTAGCATTTTTATATCTTGTCACTAAAAATTCAAAGTATTAATTAATTTATTGCTATTTCTCACCTAAATAACCATGATAACTATTCCTCTAAAAATATTAACTTGTTTATTCCTGTATGAAGTTAAAAGTCTCCACAAAAGCTAAATTTTTGACATTAAAGTAATTTTTAAGTCTCCCCATGATTTATGAATGAATTCTTTCATATCAGATGTCATAACTAAGTCATCCTTTTAACAAAAATTAACAATTTTATATCATCTTCTTTTTTTCTTGTGCATCTTTTTTTCCATTTTTGTCAAGGTATCTAATTTCAGCAACTTGTTTGTCAAGATATTTGTCAAGGCAATCAACATTACCACTGGTTTCTAAAACGTAGCCAATCTGCGCAAGACATTAATAAAGCAGCCACAAGTCGGCTTCAAATACTTGCCATTCCGTCTGCATTTTTGAATGTATTTTTGCTGCTGAGGCAAATATGGACAAGATTCAGTGTAATGGTACAAATGTTTCATATGAACAAAACATAAGACAATTATGTAATGTCATGTTAATAACAATGCGCAATTGCACAATAAAAAATATGGTGTGGATTTCACATGAAAATGTTAAGAGTGAACAACAAAATTTGTAGTTACTGGTGAAAGGATGTGCAATGAGCACTGGTTAACCACTCAATCGGGTCAAGAAATGTACAGGAACGATGACTGTTGAAGCGCCAGCATGATCTCAGTAGAATTCAAACCTTAGACTTGTTCCTAAAGTTACAGCAAAGTTACCATTAAAGATTCAGTCTTTGCACCAGTCTTGTTTGTGTGGCATCGCCATCGTTTTGAATTCCTGACCTCTGGCAAAGGAGTTTTGTGATCAACCACTGAGACACTGCCCTCATGACAAAACAAATTTGCTCAAACTTTTTTTTTAAATTCAGTTTTACGTCCCTTTTAAGATTATTTCAGCTCATATGAGACAGGCCAATCAGTAGGTGGATGAAAACGGGAGGAACCCCAAGAAAAACCACCTTGCACACCCGCAAGCAGAACTTGGCTTGTCTCACATGTGGCCAGTGCGGGGCTCAAACCCACACCAGACACAGCGCTGAGATGATCGAGTGATTAAGAAAGGGCGCTCTTAACCGCTCAGCCACGTGGTCAAAAATCCATGTCTTAAGAAAGATTCATTTATCATATACCTTTAAATATCCAGTTTCCACGCCAGTCCTGTTCATATGGCGTCTCATCATCTTTGTCCTCTTCCAATTCTTCTTCCGTTTCCTCGGCGATCGGAGCCAGATTCATCGACAACAAATCTGGGTCGACTTCGTTAAAATCAAAATTAGGCTCATCCTCATCATCGAAGTAGCTAAAGTCGGGCAATGAACGATGTTCAGTGTCGTGAACTTTGTCATACGTGAAAAATCGTGAAGAGAACTCCTCTTGGGATTCTTCGTGACTGATCTCGACTTTGTCAAATGTTTCCTCTATTGGTTCCTGTTCAACTTCTTCGTCCATTTTAATTTCTTCGTATAACGGCCTTGGCACCAGTTCATGAGCAAAAGTTCGTAGTTTTTCAAATTCTCTTTGCAAGATTTCTCTTTCATCAGGTTCATGCTGGGTTGTTTCCCTTTGTGAACCATCAATATTGCTTTGTGAACTGTCATTTTGTTGATGTGAACCAGGAATAGTCCCTTGTGAACTGTTAATATCCCTTTGTAAACCGTCATCATTTCTGTGTGAACTTATATCCCTGTGTGAACCTTCGATATTCCTTTGTGAATCATCAATTTGTCTACTTTGTGAACTTTGACCATGTTTTTGTGAACTGACGGAATGATCATCTAATACATTGTCTAATTCATCTATCACTGTTTCGTCAATATGTGAACCGTCATGTGAACCATCATGTGAACCACTATTTCTACTTCTACTTCTGTTTATATTCTTATTATCTGAATCTTTGGTCAAATCTTTATCTCTTTGAACACTTCTACTTGTTTCTCTTATTCTCACATCTTCAACAAAATTCTCACCATCAGTATAATCAAGTATTTCCCCATTTGGTACACTTTTGTTTTTATCACAGACATTCAAGTTTTTCACACGATTTTCACTCTGAACGGCGTCAACAACATTTTTCTCCTCCAACACAGAAGAGTTCCGAGTTCTGTTGACCATTTTTTCCTCCGAACCAGAAGAGTCTGTTTGCTGTTCCATGTCAACAATACTTTCGTCATTATTATTGATACTGCCATTTTGAAGACGATGTCTATGCTGTTCTAAAATCTGGAATAGAAATGAAAACTTCTACATCAGGTAAGCATGAATCATATTGTTTACTTTGATGCAATAAGCCACCCCCCACCCCCTGTCTATCTCCATATGCTGCCATACGCCCTTGCTGACATTTTTTTCCTTCATGATACCCATTGTGCAAACCGTTGCATAAAAGTCAGCTACGACGGTACAACCTATCAAAGAGAGCGCGGTGGGGTAGTGGTAGAGCATTGGACTCCGAATCGAGAGGTCCTGGGTTCGATCACCACAGACGGCACCGTGTTGTGTCCTTGAGCAAGACACATTACATATAACTCCCTACAGTACTGGTTAAACCCAGGAAGTGTTGGCGTTGTTGACTCGGAAGTTAAGCCACAATACAAACAAACAACTTATCAAGGTAGATGTAGATAAAATATACAAATATAAAAGTTTATATGTTTTACGGTCAACAATTTTTTCAGTCATATATATCAGGGATGTAACCATCGCATCGTGGCTATTAATGAATACTATGTTGTTTATGGAGTTAAATGTATCTTGCAATGGGACACAACTCTGACCTAATAAGATTCAAACCAGTAAAAATTCTCATTTCAGAGGAGTCAAGAACTCAAACACTAATTATATTGCTATCAGAATCAGAATCAGAATAGTTTACTGGTGAAACGTCAAACTGACAATACTACACCAGGGGGGGATGGGGCTTGACCGGAGGGGATTAGACCCGAGCTCTCACAAGAGAAGTAAATTTAGACACACAATCATCTGACAATTCAGCAGAGGAGATCAGAGAATCAGGGAGTTCATTCCAATCTCTAATGGTCTGGGGGAAGAAACTGTGTAAATAGGCATTTGTACTTGCTGAAGGTATCTGAAATGCCAAGGAGTGTTGATTCCTACAACGCCTATTTTTGGGGATAAGGTCATCCGTGGGTATTTTTGCTCTCCCTTTTAGACCTTTGTAAAGTAATATAATTCTATTATCCTTCCTTCTTTTCTGCAGGGATTCCCATTTTAGTTTTTTAAGGATGCCAGTCATACTACCTTTTTCATATGTATAGTTCCTAGTTACAAACCTAGCCGCACGCTTTTGCACCTTCTCCAAATCATCTATCAAACCTTCATAATGAGGGTCCCAAACTGAGCTACCATATTCAAGAATAGGTCTCACCAGACCTTTATAGGCAGCTTCTCTCACATCTTGGGGGCAAGAAAACAGATTTCGTCTCAAAAAACCAAGGGTCCTATTGGCTTTGGTACACACATTGCTGATGTGAGTATTCCATTTTAAATCCTTAGTTATTGTTACACCAAGATATTTGATACTCTCAACATTTTCCAACACAGTACCCTCAAGCTTGTAAGAAGCCTGAATTTTACTAGTATGTTTATTTGTCAGCTGCATCATGTTGCACTTGACAGGTTGAAATCTCATACCCCATTTCCTGGCCCAACTGCCTAATCGATCAATATCCTTCTGAAGTTTCACTGTATCCTCCACATTCTTAATTTCACGATAACAAACACAATCATCAGCAAAGAGTCTGATTTCCGATTCAATATCTGAGGTGATATCATTTATATGCAACGAAAACAACAACGGGCCAAGAACGGTGCCCTGTGGGACACCAGATACAACAGGAGCCCAGTCTGATTTAACGCCATTAACCACAACTCTTTGTTGTCTATAGCAAAGGAAGGCATCAATCCATTTAATTGTCTTCCCACCAATTCCATAACTGAACAATTTGCTTTTAAGGAGTTCATGCGGAGGAGTGTCAAAAGCTTTTTCGAAATCCAAGATAAATGTGTCAACCTGACCTTGATTGTCTAAGATTTTTGCCCAGTCATCAATCACTGTAGCTAACTGGGTTTCACAACTGTGGGATTTCCTGAATGCATGTTGCCTGTCTGACAAAAGTTTATGATGATCCAAATGGGACATGATATTAGAACACACTATATGTTCCAGAAGTTTGCAGGGTACGCAGGTCAGGGAAACTGGACGATAGTTGCAAGCAAGAGACCTGTCAGCCTTTTTGAACAGGGGACAAATGTTTGCTAAAGACCATTCTTTGGGGATTTCACCCGAGTCTATTGACTGTTGAAAAAGATGTGCAAAAACAGGACCTAGCTCAGATGCCAATTCCTTAAGGACTCTAGGATGAAGCTCATCTCAGGACCTAAAGCTTTCGACGGGTTCAAACCTTTCAGAAGTTTTGTGACACCTTCTTTGGATACCACTATGTCTTCCATAAACGGGGCTTTTCTATTCAGAAGAGGGACCTGGCTGTGTTCAGTTTTGGTGAACACATCCGTAAACTGACCATTGAATTCACCAGCCTTTTCAAAATCTGATTCAGCAAGACCACTTCCATTTCGCTTTTTCAAAGGGGGGATACCTTGAACATCTTTTTTCTGACTATTTATGTACCGATAAAAATCTCTTGGATTAGCCTTAACATCACCAACCAAGTTATTTACATACAACTCATGCTGTTTTCTGATATCTGCTTTGATTTCTCTTCTCAAAGTTTCAAATTTCGTTCTAAATTTTGCATTCCCAGTTTTCTTCGCTTTAGCGTGAGTTGCATTTTTTCTACGAATCTTTCTTCTTATTTCAGGAGTTAACCATGGGACTGAGGAAACTGAGCGACTAGTCTTTGATGGGATATGTTTATCCACTGATTCCTGGATAAAAGATGTGATCAAATTAAAGTTTACTTGAACCGACCGTGTGCCAGAGTAACCGTTGAAATATTTCTCCTTTGCAAATTTAAGGGCATCACCTTTCATAGATTCATAATCACCTTTCTGATATTTATACACCTTTCTCTTAGGTTTCTTGATGGGGGGAATAACTATTTTCAAAGTTCCAGAGACAATGTCATGATCACTAAGCCTGTCCGGGGAATGAATATCAACAAATTGTCCGGGAAGTGAAGTGATAATCAAATCCAATGTGTTTTGTCCTCTTATGGGGAAGTGCACTACCTGTTCCAATTCGTGGTCACTTATAAGTTCTACCAACTTTGCACCTTCAGACACGCTCAATGAAAAACCTAGTTTGTTGAGTCTATCTGGCCAAACAATATCTCTGAAGTTGAAATCACCCATGACATGGACCGAGGGGGGTTTGTTTCCTTTATGTAAAGTTTTCACCTTTTCAAGTTGGTCTTTGAATAACTCAAGTTCCTCTATCTTACCATCTGGAGGTCAATACCAACTTGCCACAAAATGGGAAGTTTTGTTCGCAAATACCTTTACCCAAACTGATTCGGAGCCGTTTTCCAATTCAGTGATCGGCATATGAGGAATATCTTTGTGTATAAGTAACATCACACCACCGCCGTCAAGAGTTCTATCTTTTCTATACACATTGCTATACAAAGGTCTAAAGGGTAAAGCCAGAATACCCCCAGATGACCTTATCCCAAAGAATAGGTGTTGTAGAAATCAACACTCTTTGGCTTTTCAGATAGCAAAGAAGCGTACAAAAGTAGTTTCTTTTAACAGACTATCAGGGGCCAGAATGACCTCTCTGATCTTGTCTGCTGAAATGAAGATGACTGTGTGTCTAAGTTTGTATCTCTTGTGAGAGCCAGGGACTAATTCCCCCCCCCCCCCCCCCCATTCAGATTCTGATGCACTTGCGCACAGCATGATGCAAAATTAACAAGTTACCACACAGTAAATACATATCATTTCCTACCTTCACGGTATGTTTATGCCTAAATACTGCATTTGCTAATGAAAATCCTATCAGCGCTGACACTGACGTTACTTCAACTGCCTTTATAACTGCAGTGGCGGCAATCTTGGTCACACGCATGTTCACTGACTAATAGATGTTCCTTTTTATTCCTACTTTTCTCCCTACAGTTTATCACATAATATGATAATTTGCTTCTTTTTTTAATTCCTTTTTTCCCTCGTTTTCACAGCCAAAATCTTATAATGTGACCTGTCAACCATGTGGCTCAGTAGCTCAAGTAGCACAGTACCTCAGCTGGCAGAGTGCTAGCACAGTAAGTGAGTCCCAGCCACATAGTTGACAGGTTACAATTTGTTTTTTTCCAAATGTTTCACAAGTTCAAAATTTGTCCAAAATAATAATTATTGTGTTCTGTAACTGTTCATAGAAAAAGAATAGTCACAGGTGAAAGGTCAAAAGATTATGCCATAACCTTGAAAGATTAACAGTGAATTTTGAGTGACTTTTTCAACATTGACCTTTATGAGTGAATTTTTCATGAGTGAGGTTTTCCTTGTAACAGTACAATCAAGAAGTCTTTGTTCGTACTTTTTTGTGCTGTATACATACATGTACAATAATTATAATGATTTTTTATGTCCTGAATGGGGGTAGTCCCACCACCCTGGTGGGGTAAGGTATACTAGTCTAATTTTGTAATTAGATTCAATTGAAATATTAAATTATTTTATTTTTTCCCCTTCCTGACTTTCTCTTTATTTTTTAGCACATTCTGGAAGTCATGGCATCCAAATGTTGGACAGAAGCCCCTTAAAAATTGAGATGTCCCACCATAACCAAAGCTGTCGACTGGGATGTTAAGCGGCAAATCAAACAAACAGACAATCAATTTAAAGCTGCCACATCAATAAAATATTCTAACACACCCTGCCTATAGAAGCCAACGGTAAAGTGCAGTGATATATTGAGTGATATATCACTCAGTGGATTTGCATGACATTACTTTGCGCCGTTTTGACACCATTTTGATTAAATTATGATGTCAGCTATCCCATAAGTCACATTACCTTGACGTTAGACAGTGTAACGTCACTTCAACACGTTCAAAATGTAACAAACATTGCGGTACAGTCAAAAGTTTGGCAGGATTTCTTCGGTGCAATCGTGGAAAAGTTAAAGAAACTGAAGGTTTAAAATGATATTGTGTTAGAATCGAAATAGATCAGCTCTAGTGCGTGAATTGTTGAGTAATATATCACTGTTTGCCGCTCAGTTGTACGCAGATAAATCACTCGCGCTGCACGCTCGTGGTTTGCCCCTCTTTACAACTGACCTCCAAACAGTGATATATTACTCAACAATTCACTACTAGAGCCGATCTATTTCTTAAACTACATGTACATGTATTATTCACTCACCTGTATTTTCTTTAATCTCACGACCAGCTTATTTGTGACATAAAAATATAATAAAGCTGGCAAAGATGAAAGTTCCACTGCAGTTATGGCAAGAGTCAGAATGATTTTTAGCACAAAAGCCATTCTGATACAGTAACGAAGTTGAAATCCACCAAATTTCAGAGTTAAAACATAAGTTCCATTGCTGTGATAGCAAGAGTCAGAATGATTTTTAACACAAAAGCCATTCTAATACAATATCAAAGTCAAAATCCACCAAAGAGATTGCTAATGCTATAATGAATGTTAAGCGTTTATAACATGGAGAATACACTTTCTAGTTACAAGTTTTTTACCCAATCACACTTTTCAAAACTATCAAGCAGTAAAAACACTACAAACTGATACCCTTGTATCTCAAATATTTTGATTTGCAAATTTTTAATCAATGTGTTTTAAGGTAACTGGGCATCTGAGGCTCAAGCTGATGCACAATTAAAACTGTCACATCACAATAAAACCAGCTTTTTGCATATATGCAAAAATAAATGTGCACAGCTTAATCAGTATCTTTATTTTCATTTCTTGGACAGCAGATTATCTCCCAATCCCGCACCCCCTCCCCACACTCAAGTCCAACTTTTCAAGGCTCTAGCTATCTTCAGTGGCTGTGCAGCCCGGCTTATGCCTGACTCGGATGGCTACACTGAAGAAAGGTTTTCTCACAATGTAGCTCATATTGCAAAACATACATTGGTTATTTTTTTCTTATGTAACATTACACAATTTGAAATGACAGCTTTAACCCAATCAAGTCCAGCCTTTAACATATCTTATTTGTACAATTAGTTTTTCACACCTATATAACAACCTTTGTAAATGATCAATGCCTTGGGTTCTAACACTTCAAGGGCTGTAAACAAACAAGGTAAAGTAAACTGGTCAAAATGAGTTAAGCCCCACACCAGTATCCTTGAAAACTTTATTTTCACGACTTCAGTGGTTTTTAAGATTGCACAAGTTGAATGGATGACTCAATCAATCATTCACCTACCTTTGCAGGGCTGAATCCAGTAAAAATTGAAAATTTTCAGAAGAAAAATTTATATTTTTCTTATTTTTGCTCAAAACATAGATTGTGAGTACCCACAATCAGTGTTTTGGAAATTGATATTTTTAATATTTTTGCTCAGAAAATACATTGTGGGTACATGCAGAGGCGGTTCTAACGAGAACCCACAATGTACGTTTTGGAGCAAAAATAAGCCGCAAACCCCAGTTTTGCTGTACATGTATAAAAGTGGGGTATAAGGGGGTATACATTTCATGCATATTTTCCTTATGGAATGAACCATCAATATCTTTCACCTATACCTAAGTTGCAATCTCTAGAATGGGGGGTTCAAAGTTCTTCATTTCTTCATTTTACTTGATTTTGCTAAATTTACCCATGGAAATGAAATAATTTGGATCCAGATGGGGGTTTTAGTGAACCCCCCAAACTTGAACCCCCTCTAAATCTGCCACAGTACAGGACAGCTTGAGAAATTTGATATTCAAATATAAGTAAATTCGGAGGGTGGGTAGGTATGGTGAGAGGTAACAGACATATTCCAAAGTTCCTCCTTCAAATCAATCAAAAAATCAATCAATCAATCATCTACCTTTGAAATCACACCCTGAGCAATGACTTCACCTCTCCAGACAATGACAAAAGGTCTAGAGACTGCTTCGTCCGATATACAAGTCAAATAATCTTGAAAGGGATATAAAACAGAATTAAAAAATGTGACCTACCTTTGCGATCACAGCTTGAGCAATTTGATCTTCAAATGACTTCACTTCACCTGACTCGTCAGACAATGACGACAAGTCTGAAACTGCTTCATCGGAGATCGTCTGAAATAAAAGATGATTCATTAAGAAAAACTTGCCCATGCAATATACTGTGATTTTTAAAGATGCAAAAATGAAACTTTTCAGCAGAAAATTTAAGATACGGCGAGGCGTTTCTATCATGTACCCACAATCTATGTTTTGGAGCAAAAATAAGAAAAATAGGTATACCCCTGCATACCCCCGTTTTGCTATATAAAAGTGGGGTTTGAGGGGGTATTCAATACACGGACATGTTATCCTGATGGAACCAATATTATGGTGAGTAAATGTGTTTTGCTGAAGGACCTTACCCGGCGCAAGTGGGGATTAAAACCCATACCTCTCTAACTTGAGTCCGCAGTGCTTACCACTGAGCCGCCGTGCTATCTATACATAATTAAGTTTTACATCCATAGTAAATAGCTATTTAAAGTTCTTGTCATGATGGTCAGTTGTCTTAGTTACACTGTTTCTGACAGGCCTCTTAGACGCAGATTACTAGTACATGGTGCACATTTCTTTCACCACTAACTGACAAATTATTTCATTTCTTTTCTGGTTAAACAACAAAGTCAATGACTTTTTATTCATGCAGGGAAGACGTATTTGCTCTTTGAATAAACCAATTAAAATATCTGTTAATTATGCATTTAGGACTAATTTATTCAAATACATGTACATATGCAGGTGTAAGAACATATGGTAACTTTTAATTACAGCAATTAGCATGAAAAACAATACAATTTCATTTAGTGGTATGTAGGATGAATGCTTCTGTCTTTTAAAAGTTTAAATAAAAAAGATTTCAATTTTCACTGTTATAACACATGATTGTAATAACCTTTTGAGATATCAGCATTGTCTAATTATCAGGTAAACATATCAGTCAAATGTTTACCCCCTTAAACCCCAATTTTATATAGTAAAATTGGGGTATATAGGATTATACCTATTTTACTTATTTTTGATCCAAAACATAGATTGTGTACCCACAATCAATGTTTTGAGCAAAAATAAGAAAAATATCTAACAATTAAAACAATGTTTTCTGAGGAAAACTATGTCCCCCCAACCGTTTAGTAATTGAAGTGTAGTTACCTTGTGATATGAAGTTTTTCTAGGGAAGACACCATGTAAGGTGTGATAGTTTAAACTTGTTTTGGACCCTGTCTAAAATTGGGTCACAATCACCAAATTCTTATAAACTCTG
The DNA here is from genome assembly GCA_964017185.1 of Rugalucina vietnamica. Lineage (NCBI taxonomy): Eukaryota > Metazoa > Mollusca > Bivalvia > Lucinida > Lucinidae > Rugalucina > Rugalucina vietnamica. The sequence continues at coordinate 30,573,731 of OZ024884.1, forward strand.
AACCTCCTCACAACAATGCTTCTGAGCAAGTTTGGTCAAAATCCATCAATTAGTTTACAAGATATCGTATCGGAAAAACTAATTTCAACAGTTTTTATGGACCCGTGACCTTGGAAATTAGGTCAAGGTCATCAAAATCTAATCAACTTTGAGCCTCCTCCAAACAATGCTTCTGTGCAAGTTTGGTCAAAATCCATCAACTGGTTTACAAGATATTGCAGTGAAAAGACTAATTTCAACATTTTTTTATGGACTCGTGACCTTGAAAATTAGGTCAAGGTCACCGAAATCTAATCAACTCTGAGCCTTCTCGCAACAATGCTTCTGTGCAAGTTTGGTCAAAATCCATCAATTGGTTTACAAGTTATCGAGTTGGAAAGATTAATTTCAACATTTTTTATGGACTCGTGACCTTGAAAATTAGGTCAAGATCACCAAAATCTAATCAACTCTGAGCCTCCTCCCAACAATGCTTCTGTGCAAGTTTGGTCAAAATCTGTCAATTGATTTACAAGATACTGCGTTGGAAAGACTAATTTCAACATTTTTTATGGACTTGTGACCTTGAAAATTAGGTCAAGGTCACCAAAATCTAGCCGACTCTGCGCCTTCTCGCAACAATGCTTCTGTACAAGTTTGGTCAAAATCCATCCATTCGTTTACAAGTTATCGCGTTGGAAAGACTAATTTTAACATTTTTTATGGACTCGTGACCTTGATTATTAGGTCAAGGTCACCAAAATATAATCAACTCTGAGCCTCCTCCCAACAATGCTTCTGTGCAAGTTTGGTCAAAATCCATTGATTGGTTTACAAGATACTGCATTGGAAAGACTAATTTCAACATTTTTTATGGACTCGTGACCTTGAAAATTAGATCAAGGTCACCAAAATCTAATCAACTCTGAGCCTTCTTGCAACAATGCTTCTGTGCAAGTTTGGTCAAAATCCATCTATTGGTTTTCAAGATATTGAGTTGGAAAGACTAATTTCAACAGTTTTATGGACTCGTGACCTTGAAAATTCTGTCAAGGTCACCAAAATCTAATCAACTCTGAGCCTCCTCCCAACAATGCTTCTGTGCAAGTTTGGTCAAAAACCATCATTTGGTTCACAAGATATTGCATTGGAAAGACTAATTTCAACAGTTTTTATGGACTCGTGACCTTGAAAATTAGGTCAAGGTCACCAAAATCTAATCAACTCTGAGCCTCCTCCCAACAATGCTTTTGTGCAAGTTTGGTCAAAGTCCATCAATTAGTTTACAAGATATTGTATCGGAAAAACTAATTTCAACAGTTTTATAGACTCGTGACCTTCAGAATTAGGTCAAGGTCATCAAAATCTAACCAACTCTGAGCCTTCTCCCAACAATGCTTCTGTGCAAGTTTGGTCAAAATCCATCAATTGGTTTATAAGATATTGCGTTGGAAAGACTAATTTCAACATTTTTTATGGACTCGTGACCTTGAAAATTAGGTCAAGGTCACCAAAATCTAATCAACTCTGAGCCTTCTCGCAACAATGCTTCTGTGCAAGTTTAGTCAAAATCCATCAATCGGTTTACAAGATATTGCGTTGGAAAGACTAATTTCAACATTCTTTATGGACTTGTGACCTTGAAAATTAGGTCAAGGTCACCAAAATCTTATCAACTCTGAGCCTCCTCCCAACAATGCTTCTGTGCAAGTTTGGTCAAAATCCATCAATTGGTTTTCAAGATATTGAGTTGGAAAGACTAATTTCAACAGTTTTTATGGACTCGTGACCTTGAAAATTAGGTCAAGGTCACCAAAATCTAATCAACTCTGAGCCTCCTCCCAACAATGCTCTTGTGCAAGTTTGCTCAAAATCCATTCATTTGTTCAGAAGATATCGCGTCAGAAAACCTAATTTGATCAGTTTTCATGGGCTGGTGACCTTGAAAATGAGGTCAAGGTCACCAAAATCTAATCAACTCTTTCCCCCCTCCCAACCATGTATCTATGCAAGTTTGGTCAAAATCCATCCACTGGTTCAAAAGATATCGCGTAAGAAAGAAGCTACGCGGACGCGGACGCCGACGCCGACGCCGACGCCGACGCCGACGGGAACCGCACCAAAAACAATATGTCCCCCACCTTCGGTTGGGGGGACATAAGTAGCCCAAGGGCAACGATCGCTCACCTGAGAGTCAACAAGTACAGTGACTGGACAAAGAAGTTGGGGCTTTTACCATATATGGGTATGGAGGCCATGTTGGTCATGTGACCTTGAAACCCTACTTACATCAGCAGAATAACTCTTCAGTCTTGTCTGGATTGTGTATCCTCTTGTCTGCCACTTTGGCTCACTTGAAAAAAAATCATCATACAAGGTCAGTGTCCTATAATGACCCCCCCCCCCCCCCCCCCCCCCCCCCCGGGGTGGGGCCATATTTGACCCCAGGGGCATGATTGGCAGGATTTATGTAGAGCTCCACATGACATTGTTGCATATCATTCAAATATACAAGCTTTGTGTCATGCGGGATTTCTTCATGTATTTCCATAATAAATCTATGGTAGATAATGACATGCCTGGGGCATGGCCTGTATGGACCCCAAGGGCATTGTTGGCAGGATTTATAAACAGGAGTACTATACATTGCTCCACACAAAGTATGAAACCTCTGGGCTATGTGGTTTCGGAGAAGATTTTTATGGGAGCTAATGCCCCCCGGGGCGGGGCCATTTTTGACCACAGGGGCATGATTGTCAGGATTTATAAAGAGGACCACTACACATTGCTACATACAAAATATGAAAGCTCTGGGCCTTGTGGTTTCGGAGAAGAAGATTTTTATGTTTTTCACATGACCCCCCCCCCCCCCCCCCCCCCCCCCCGTGGTGGGGCCTGTATGGACCCCAGGGGCATGGTTGGCAGGATTTAATAAGAGCTGTCGCAGGACAGCGTGCTCGACTGCTTCTGACCTTTGTCAAACATAAGGCCAAACCCGACCTGTAACCCAAAGCATTATGCTCATACATCTTTTTGCCTTGATGCGATAAGGCAAAATCACTGAACCATGAAAGTTAACTATAACTACCTAAGATTTAAAGGTCTCACTCATATTGTAAAAGAAGTGTGTTCATATACCAACTGAGTGCCAAGACACAAGGCAAAATCACTGAACCGTGAAATAAGGTCACACTGACCTATAAGTATTTCAGGGTCAAAGCCTCAAAGGTCTAGTGATACTTACTCATAATGTGAAAGAAATATGATCATATACCCATTCAGTGTTGAGATATAAAGGAAAATCACTGAACCATGAAATAAGGTCATATTGACCTAGGACTACTTTAGGGTCAATAGGTCTTGTCATACGCAAGCATACTTTGAAAGAAGTTTGTTCATAAACTACTTGAGTGCCGAGATACAAGGCAAAGTCACTGAACCGTGAAATTAGGTCATAGTGACCTATATATATTGGGGTCAAAGGTCTGGTCATACTCACTCATAATCTGAAAAAAAGTATGAAAATATTCTAATTGAGTGTCAAGATGTAAAGCAAAATCACTGAACCGTGAAATTAGGTCACAGTGACCTAGGACTACTTCAGGGTCAAAGGTCTTGTCGTACGCAAGCATACTTTGAAAGAAGTTTGTTCATAAACCATTTGAGTACCGAGATATAAGGCAAAATCAATGAACCGTGAAATTAGGTCACAGTGACCTATAAGTATATTGGGGTCAAAGGTCTGGTCATACTCACTCATAATCTGAAAAAAGTATGAAAATATACTAATTGAGTGTCAAGATATAAGGCAAAATCACTGAACCGTGAAATTAGGTCACAGTGACCTAGGACTACTTCAGGGTCAAAGGTCTTGTCATACGCAAACATACTTTGAAAGAAGTTTGTTCATAAACCATTTGAGAACCGAGATATAAGGCAAAATCACTGAACCGTGAAATTAGGTCACAGTGACCTATAAGTATATTGGGGTCAAAGGTCTGGTCATACTCACTCATAATCTGAAAAAAGTATGAAAATATACTAATTGAGTGTCAAGATATAAGGCAAAATCACTGAACCATGAAATTAGGTCACAGTGACCTATAAGTATATTGGGGTCAAAGGCCTGGTCGTACTCACTCATAATCTGAAAGAAGTAAGAAAATATACTAATTGAGTGTCAAGATATAAGGCAAAATCACTGAACCATGGAAAGTAGGTCAACCGACCCTTACCGTCATGACACACAAGTCAGTGTCACAAAGTCAAAAGATGAATGACAAACCATCTTCCTAAGTTGTTTCTATTAAGAAATAAAAAGAAAAAAAAATTCGGGTAGTTCTAGATTTTGACCTCTAGCCCCGCCCCCCTGACTCCGACCCAGAGGTCCGATGTCATGGAACCTAAAGTGTATGAAGTATGAATGCTTTATGATAAGTTGTTGTCAAGATATGGACTCCTTGTAAAAGTTACACAGCAGTACATCTATTTTTTACAGTGTTCTAGTTTTTAACCTCCAGCCCCACCCCCCAGGCATGGACCGAGAGACCCGATGCCATGAAATGAAACTCAACCCTACAGGGTACCTATGGTCCGAGTATGAAAGCCCTCTGATAAAAAGTTTCCAAGATATAGACTTCTAGAATACTATATCACAGAAAAGCCATTATTATTAATGGTGTTCTAGATTTTAACCTCTAGCCCCACCCCCTGGCATGGACCCAGGGATCTGATGCCATGGAATGAAAGCCGACCCTACAGGGTGTCAATGGCCCAAGTATCAATGCTTTCTGATGAGTGGTTGTCAAGATATGGACTTCTAGAAAACTTTAACACAAGAATTGCCATTTTTGAAGGTGTTCTAGATTTTAACCTCCAGCCCCACCCCCTGGCCTGGACCCAGGGGCCCGATGCCATGGAATGAAAGCTAACCCTACAGGGTATCTATGGTCCAAGTATGAATGCTTTCTGATGAGTGGTTGTCAAGATATGGACTTCTAGAAAACTTTAACGCAAGTGTGACGCGCACGGGAACGCGCACGGGAACGGGAACGGGAACGGGAACGTGGACGACTGGGGTGACTGCAATAGCTCTATGCACTTCGTGCAGTCGAGCTAAAAAGACGACCACTATACATTGCTACACACAAAATATAAGAGCTGTCGCAGGACAGCTTAGCTCACCTGACTTGTGCTTTGCCACTAAATTTATCAAAATCTATGACCCATGACCTTGACCTCAAGGTCGCTCAGGTGGGTCGTAAAAGCATAAAATTTCAGACCAATATCTACAAACAACTAACAACTTGAACGAAAAACTTCAACAAAAATTTCTAAATCTGTGACCTTGACCTCATGGTCACCCAGGGTGGGTCATGATGGTACTCCATAAAACTTCAGACCAATATCTTCAAACATGCAGAGTATCAACTTGATCCATCAACATGTTCAAGAGATATAGACTTCCTAAATCTTTAATGAAAAACTTTAACATAAAATTTCTAAGTCCGTGACCTTGACTTCAAGGTCACTCAGGGTGGACCACGATGGTACTGCATAAAACTTCAGACCAATATCTACCAACATGCAAAGTATCAACTTGATCCATCAACATGTTCAAGAGATATAGACTTCTAAAAACTTTAATGAAAAACTTTAACATAAAATTTCTAAGTCTGTGACCTTGACTTCAAGGTCACCCAGGATGGGTCATGATGGTACTGCATAAAACTTCAGACAAATATCTACCAATATGCAAAGTATCAACTTGATACATCTACATGTTCAAGAGATATAGACTTCTAAAAACTTTAACCGAAAGTGTGACGCGAACGTACACGTAAACGCGGACGACCGAGGTGACAACAATAGCTCTGTGCACTTCGTGCAGGTGAGCTAATGGAAGCTCTGGGCTATGTGATTTCGGAGAAGAAGATTTTTTTATGTTTTTCCCATTGTAAGTCTATGGGAGCTAATGACCCCCAGGGCGGGGCCATTTTTGACCCCAGGGGCATGGTTGGCAGGATTTATAAAAAGGATCACTACACATTGCTACATACAAAATATGAAAGCTCTGGGCCTTGTGGTTTCGGAGAAGAAGATTTTTTTTATGTTTTTCACATGACGCCCCTGGGGCGGGGTCTGTATGGACCCCAGGGGCATGGTTGGCAGGATTTATAAAGAGGACCACTATACATTGCTACACACAAAATAAGAAAGCTCTGGGCCTTGTGGTTTCGGAGAAGAAGATTTTTTTTTGTTTTTCCCATTGTAAGTCTATGGGAGCTAATGACCCTCGCGGCAGGGCCATTTTTGACCCCAGGGGCATAGTTGGCAGAAATAATAAAGAGGACCACTACACATTGATACATACAAACTATGAAAGCTCTGGGCCTTGTGGATTTGGAGAAGAAGATTTTTTAAAGTTTTTCACATGACGCCCCCGGGGCTGGGCCTGTATGGACCCCAGGGGCACGGTTGGCAGGATTTATAAAGAGGACCACTATATATTGCTACACACAAAATATGAAAGCTCTGTACCTTGTGATTTCGGAGAAGAAGATTTTTTTTATGTTTTTCCCATTGTAAGTCTATGGGAGCTATCTGTTGCCATGGAAACCAGAGTTCCGATCCGACCTGGCCCAAAACCTAATATAACCTTTCCCCCACCCCAATGGTGCTTCAGATAAAATTTGATTGCAATTGACTGACTAGTTGCGGAGATATTTGTATTTGAAAGTGTGGACGCACGCACGGACGACGGCTCAACTACTATACTATAAGCTCACCTGTGAGCCTTCCGCTCAGGTGAGCTAAAAATTTCTATTGAAAATTCTCAATTTTTTACATTAAGAAAAATTTGTATATTTCATGGGCGTGTTTTCATAATGTGTTTAGCAAACTGAATTGTATATATTTTTTGTCCCAACATGACCATAGCTGTTGACTGGGATGCAAGGCATCAAATTAAACAAACAAATTAAAGTGACAAACTTGATATACACTCACTCAGTGTGAAAATGTAGAATTCTTCATTCTTTGTTTATGTTATTTTTTTGTTTCTTTGTTGTTGTTTTTTTTTCGGATACAGTTTACTGTCCCTTTCAAGATTATTTCAGCTCATATCATATGAGACGGGCCAATCAGTAGGTGGGGCAAAAGCCGGAGAAACCTGGGAAAGATCACCTGGAACACCCGCAAGCAGAACTTGGCTTGTCTCACATGTGCCCCGTGCGGGGCTCGAACCCACACCAGTCACAGTGGTGAGATGATCGAATGACTAAGCCCGGTAATGAAATATCAGCGCTCTTAACCACTTGGCCACGGGGACCGCCTTTATGTTTGTTTGAGAGGATGCTGAGGATGCCCTTATCCAAACATCACATCTCCTAGGCAAACCTTATATGCCTTGTCCTTATAATGCTCCATTTGTGGGTCCGTGTGCTAAGTTATGTTTGCAGGTGCACCAGGTGTTTTCTTCTCAGAGTACACCTGCTTCTTCTTCCAGCTACTGATTGGCCCTTCTCATGAGTGAAGTAGTCTTGAAGGGGAAGTAAATACTGAATGAGCTGCTGCACAAGAAAACAAACAATCTGCTTATGCGAAAACAAAGGTGCAAATCAGCTGTGCAGTAACTGCACAGCTGGTCTGCACCTTTGTTTTCGCTAAAGGGATAGTATAATTCTTCTTCTTCTTAAATAAGAAGCCGAAATCTCAAGCTTCTAGCCTGCTTCTGTGACTGTACAGGCCGGTTTGTGTCAGACATGGTTGGAATCCCAAATTGTTGGTCTTCCCAGGCAAGGCTCGAATGAAAATAATCTTTAGTAAAGAAAATATATCCATACCAGATCAAGAGTCTCTCCGAGTCGGTCCTCTATAAGCTTGGAAATCATTTGTCTCACTTTCTGTGAAGTTAGTGTTGCCGAATGAGGTCCACTCTCGTCAAAGCCTGGAGGGAAATAAGAGACAAACTTTTTATATGGAATGAAATGTTATTTATTGTTGTTTTATGTCTCACCCAACAGCTAAGGTCAAAATATTGCTATTCTACCATGAGGAAATTGGATTTTTGCCTCCGCGAAAACAAAGCCGCAGATCAGCTGTGCAGTAACTGCACAGCTGTAACTGCACAGCTGATCAGCGCCTTTGTTTTCGATACTAGGATAGTAAAATTCCTCTTCTTCTTAAATTCGAAAATTTCAAGCATCTAGCCATCTTCTGTGGCTGCACAACCAGTGGGATTTACATTACAAAAACTTACCCATGCAATATACAGAGATTTTTTAAGTTGTAAAAAAAAACTAGAAAAAGTGCCTTGAGAGGCACGTATACCCCCGGCTGGTAGCCACCAAGCCCCCTTCCCTATCCCGGTTGGTAGCCAGCCCCCTTCCCTACCCCCTACCTAAACAACCCGGCACATGCTCACCCCTGACATTGAACCTCACATTACCAATAAAAGACAGTACCCTTATCAAGTACATTTTAGAAATAAGCAGCGTAAAGTACTTTGCATACAAACATGGGGAAGTGTAGTTTTAGAATGACATATCTATTTTAGAGCGGTATACAGAGCTGACGTGTATACCCAATCTAGGACATAAGCACGGACATTGTGGGTCAGGTCCTCAGTCCTAGATTGAAATGAAAGTAGAATGTCATTCTTAAAAAAAAAAAAAAAGAAAAAAAAAAAAAAAAAAAGTCCTAGATCTTGACCTCAGGTCCCACCCCCACCCCCACCCCCACCCCCATGCATGGACCCTTGGGTCTAGCCCTTATGTGGTACCTATGTTGTGTTGTAAGCATGAACATTTTCTGACACATGGTTGTCAAGATATAGACATACAGAATATTAATCTTGGTAACTATTCTATCTTATAAATGTGTCCTAGATTTTGACCTCCAGCCCCACCCCTGGAGTTTGGTGCCATGGAATTTAATTCAACCCTAAAGGGTATCTGTGATCCAAACAGGAATACATTCCTATAAGTATTTGTTAAGATATGAACTTAGAGATGAAAAAACACTATGTAAATAGCACATTTTCAAGGTGACCTAGATTTTGACCTCTAGCCCCACCCCCGGGTATGGACCCAGGGTCCGAACATACAGAAACAAAGCAAACCATATATGGTACCTATGGTTAAAATATGAATGGTTTCTGATCATTGGTTCATGAGATATACACCACCAGAGAAACTTAAACCAAAACTTTGATCCAAATTAAAGGTGACCTAGATTTTGACCTCTAGCCCCACCCCCAGGCATGGACCCAGGGTCCGAACACACAGAAACAAAGCAAATTCTATAGGGTACCTATGGTTAAAATATGAATGGTTTTTGATCATTGGTTCATGAGATATACACCACCAGAGAAACTTTAACAAAAACTTTGACATAAATTCCACGAACGTTCCGGAATAACGAACAAACTAACGAACGAAGGAACGAACATACGAACGGACGAACGGAAAAGCGAAAACTATATACCTGTCGGCATAAATGCCGGGGGTATAATGAAAATTTCTGTAGAAAAGTTTTGATATTTTTCTTATTTTTGCTCAAAACATAGATTGTGAGTACACGTTAGAACCGCCTCGGCGAGGCGGTTCTAACGAGTACCCACAATCTATGTTTTGGAGCAAAAATAAGAAAAATAGGTATACCCCTGCATACCCCAGTTTTACTATATAAAAGTGGGGTTTAAGGGGGTATTTATTGCATGGACATGTTTTCTTGATGAGAACCCAGGATCTCTTGATTTGGAGTCTAATGCTCTACCCCTAGGCCTCCATGCTCCCCTATCACTGGCTTAAATTCTGTAATAAAACAATAACTATTACTCACTTTCCACGGCAAGTTCCAGCCTCTGAGATAAACTGACCAGCAGATCTTTAATTTGACGTTTGTATGGTGTCATGGCATCCCCATCTGAAAAAGAATACATGTAATACAGAATTTTGCCAGAAATAAAAAAAAAAAATTTTGAGAACTGACACAATCATAGTCAGGGCAACGGGGTGAGAGGTTGGATACCCGTTAAAACAATTTAAGCCCTTAGTAATTTTGTATAAGTGACTATTCTATGGCAGCTCACTTACATGTATTGTGATTCTCTTTGTTGCTCTTAAGAGTCAGTTTCCGTGTGCTTCTACATTATTTTATTTATGTATGAATATATTACCATAACTTTAGCTTGAACTAGAAATGCGTGTTTGTAAAACACTATGCCCCCAACTGTATACTTGTCCCTAAACTGGCAGCTTGTATGATTCATTTATTTCATTTGAATGAAGTGAAATTTAATTTCCTAAAGAAGCTGTTCGGTTGCCTCTGTTTTTGACCTCAATCCAGAAACAGAATGAAAGCTTTTTGTAGACAAGTTATAAATGGAGTAAAAATTTCGGAATGGAGTTATTTTATCAAAATTTGACGGAAAGTCCTAAAAAGTTAATCAGGTGATCTTCTTTTCAACCCCAACCAGTATACCAAATATGATGGCTCTAGCTTAAATACTTTTTGAGATATCTTGCACACAAGATTTTCAAATTTTGTTTTAAAAGGGGCATAACTCCAAAAAGGCGCGTAACTTGGGCATGAAAAAAAAATACGGGTCAACTTTTTTTTCATGAGGAATTTGTACATGTATATGAAATTTCAAAACCCTAACATTCTCCACGAAAAGTGGAAAAATTAATCAAAATTTCAACATTCCGTATTTTTGTCAAAATTTGACAAAAAGTTCTCAAAAGTTAATCAGGTCATCTACTCATCAGCCCCAACCAGTATACCAAATATGAAGGCTCTAGCTCAAATACTTTTTGAGATATCTTGCACACAAGATTTTCAAATTTTGTTTTCAAAGGGACATAACTCAGAAAAGGGGCATAACTTGGACATGAAAAAAAATATGGGTCAACTATTTTTTCATGAGGAATCTTTAAATGAAATTTCAAAACCCTAGCATTCACCGTTCAAAAGTTTCAAATTTCACCGAAAAGTGGAAAAATCAATCAAAATTTCAAAATTCTGTATTTTTGTCAAAATTTAACAGAAAGTTCTCAAAAGTTAATCAGGTCATCTACTCATCAGCCCCAACCAGTATACCAAATATGAAGGCTCTAGCTTAAATACTTTTCGAGATATCTTGCACACAAGATTTTCAAATTTTGTTTTCCAAGGGAAATAACTCAGAAAAGGGACATAACTCGGACAAGAAAAAAATACGGGTCAACTATTTTTTCATGAGGAATACTCACATAAAATTTCAAATCCCTAACATTCACCATTCAAAAGTTAACAGACGTACACACGCACACACAGACAGACAGACAGACAGACAAGTCGAAAGCAATATGCCCTTCCAACTTTTTCAAAGTTGGGGGCATAATAACTGAGGGGCCACCTTAAGGGAAAGAGCTGTTGACTTTGTATCAGTTATCTATTTATTTGTTCATTTCCCGGTGGAAATTTGATTATAGCATCTAGTTTATGAGAACACATTACGAAAACTTGCCCATGCAATATACAGGGATTTTTCCACCGGTAAAAGTTGAAAATTTCATGAGAAAAATTTTGATATTTTTCTTATTTTTGCTCAAAACATAGATTGTGGGTACATGTTAGAACCGCCTCACCGAGGCGGTTCTAACGAGTACCCACAATCTATGTTTTGGAGCAAAAATAAGAACCAGAGGACCAATGGTCCTGTAAACGCTCACCTGAGATCTGAGATATATACCAATAAATTTCTTAGATTATAATGTTCATATACATGTATAAAGCCCCAGGGCAGGGTCAGAATAACCCCTAGGGTCAATTTCTTTTTCAAATTCATAAATATCATATTGTACCCATTTACTGAAGTTTTTCCCTTTAACAGCTGTCTACATTTATGTTATCTTCTCTTAGAAATTGTCAAGGTCTTCACAGGGTCTTGATTTATACTTCATTCCACTTCTTGTACCCATTTCACATTGTGTACTTTTCATGTACTTTTGCTTGATGTGAAAATAAGTTATGTCCAGGAACTGGTACAATCATAAGCACAAATTTATAAAAACCAAATGAGAATTGACAAAAGCAGAATCATAGGAACAAATGCAGACCAAGGGAGCAGCTATTTGATGTATGCTATAGTTTTCATATTTAATGCATCATGCATGCTTTACAGAAAGGTTGATAGCAGAAAATGCTTGCTGCTTTGATATTTTCAACTTGCTGATTGTATCTTAATACCTCCTGGTGCCTCCTTTGACTGTGAAACTCTCTGACCTTCCCTGCATATTTTTTTTTTCATAAATGGGTCCCGAGTAGACAAGGGCATTATTTTAATGATGCAACCCAGGTAAGTGGACTACTGCAAAAGGTGTGTCAGTGACAACAACTGGATTCCTTCATCAAATACTTTTATTGTTAAATTGCATAAAACACAAATCCTTACAACAAAAATGCAAAAAGAACTCTCTAAATGAGGACTATTGTTATCTTATTAATTAATAATGGGCTTTGGTAAATGTAAAGTCTTAGGTGACATAGAAATAATGAGACTGTGTCTATAACATAATGAGTGTCACAAAATCTTCAAAGACAGTGGTTTTGTATGTACATTTCTGCTTCTTAAAATTTATATGCCTTGTAAAAGTCATTGTAACAGTACTTTCAAACACAATAAAACAATTATAAACAAGTCAACAAAATGGAACAGGTCATGTGATGTCACATAGTGGTAATTATTGAACATAATATTCATAACCTTAATGTACTGTAGCTTGTAGGTTTCAGCAAAATATTAAACATGCACTGACAGCCTATTTCTATTCTTTTTTTCTCTCAATTTCTAGGTAAGTTTCAACAAAGTAATTAACATATACTGAGAGTATATTTATATTCCTATCTTTATCTATCATTCTCTAAGTCTCTTGTGCTCATTTACAATTTAATACATATTACATACATAATCAATACCTCACAAGTTGACCAAACTTTAGGTACATTATAATCAAGATAGAATCCAGTTCTTGGTAAATTAAACTTTTATAATGCAAAAAGACTATCTGTCAATAACTCACTACCATTTGTTAATATCAAGCAACAGAACACAACTGCTCACTGTTGATCACTGTGCAACAATATCTAATAGAAAAAGTTGTACTGTGTAACAATATCTTGTAGAAAAAGTTGCAACAAGAAACATGTATACTGATAAGCATATCTCCTTAAGCTAGTATCTCACTTGCATGCGAATTTCTTGCGACTGTTTTGTGAATTTTGTCGCTGACTTTCGCACAACTGCAACGTGATAGTTTAAAACTAACATCATTAATCTTTGTTGCGAAATAGTTGCTAACTATTCACGAACTAGTCTCCAGTTGTCGCATTCCAGTGAGATAGGGGCTTTATCAAAATATTTAACAAACTATTGCAATTTGCTTTATCCAAGCTGTCAGTGTATTGTTACAATGAAACTTTTACAACCAATCTAAATAAGTGCTTCACTTAAAGTCAAATCAGTAGAATACTTTACAAAAATTAAAACTGAGATCCTTTAAGAGCAGTGAACATACTATGAGAAAGGGGATATTGCAGATTTCATTTTCATCTGCTGTTAAAGTCACAGTCTCTTTATTTCTAAATCTTATTAAATCTTATTTCAGAACAGATATGTATATGTTTTTAAGTTCTTTAAACACATTATATAACTGCCATTAGAACACATTGCCCAGAAATTTAAACTTAAAGCATTTCACCATAGATTAACATAAAGTACATGTGGCTTTAAATGCCTACTCATAATAAAGAACATTAGCAGAGACAGTGTACATGTTACAATGATAAAATAACTAGATTATTTTCTTTCTTTTTGTTTGCATTGAGGTTTAATGTCTCAGTCAACAAATTTTCAGTCATGTCAGGATAGAGTCACCACTTCCTGAGTACTTAATCAATATTATGTGGAGTAAAGCTTGTGGTTCAAATCCCTGACCATTAGCTAAGGATCTGATGCGCTATTACTGAGCCTCCGCACTCCTTGAAGAACTACATGTAGTTAAAAATGAACAAATGCAGATACAAGACATCAATAATAGTTACAAAAACATTGTACTAACAAATTATTGGAAAATCATGAGTGAAAGCTATAATCAAATAAAACAAAAAAAAAAAAAAAAAAAAAGGTGGTGGCAACCCCAAATTTGCTAAACCACCAAAGTTTAATATCTGGTGGGGTTACGCCTACGATTCTTATCTGATTTGCACTTTTGTTTAGCAAAGACCAGACTTCTCAATGCTTCTCTGTAAAGATAAACAAGCTGGAGGATTTTAGTGATACTAATTACTATAATGAATTGTAATCAAGCAACAATCTTATTCCCTAATATAGACAACAATATTTAGCTCATTACAACTTCAACTTTGCATGTTTATGGGGTTTTGAAGTTGCCATTGTACTTAACCAATAATATTATTTATCTCAGGAATGAATCATATCTGTACACTGATTTAAATGTATTTCATGTTCTGCAGAACATCATTTGATTAACTATCTGTCAATAGCACAATATACAAGTTTATGATCAGACCAAAAAGCCTCGATAACATCACAAAATCCGTCAGAATTACAAAATATCAAATCTAGTACTGAACCAGAGTCAGTTGTACATTGCTTGATTTGCTGCATACATCCAAATAATGTCTCAACATAGTCCACAAATTCTGCACTTGCACCATCTGTCTGTATGTTAAAGTCACCTAAGATGACTAATTTAGCATTTAGATCAACAGCTGGCCTAAGATGACAGAGAATATCCTTTCTAAAATCAGTTTGTAAACTTTTTGGGTATTTGTACAACACAACAACTTGAATATACCCTCTCTGAATGCTGAATATACCAACAAATATGAATTCAAACGACTTGCATTGTGACTTCACAACCTTTTGAATCTGAAAATATTCCTTCACATATAATGCAAGTCCATGAAATGGCCTCTTCACTGATTCTTTTTCTGTGTCATCGAGTCTAATAAGTCTGAATCGTTTCAGAGCAAAATGTACATTTTCATCCCTTCTACATAACCTTGTTTCAGCAAATCCAATGACATCTGCTGCCAACACATTTGGCTCAAATTCAACATCCTTAAAATGTTTATGCAAGGATCTAGCATTGTTGAATGCGATTTTGGATTTGCCAGGATCAATTTTATACAGCGGAACATAACAGAGCTCTAAAGGAGCTTCTGTGCGTAGCCTTTGCATCTCTATATTCACCTCAATATCTATAGCCATAGTATTTTCGTTCATGTTCAATATATACAAATCTTCAAGCTTTTTCACTCTACTGAATGCAACGTAGTGCATATGTGGCATTATGTACTTTCTGGGTTTCCCATTTTTGTCCACTCCCTGGGATAAATCAACAACAACCCTGTCTACTGTTGCTCCTCCAGCTTTGTAGACTGTTTTACCTGAAGCTGGTGTCACTGGAAATTGGCTTCTCTGAAATGTTTTGTAATCATACTATAATTTGAGCAACGTTTGTCTGTTTGTTTGTTTGTTCCCCTACTCCTCCCAGGTCCTTGGGCCGATCTTCACCAAACTTGGAGGGAAGGTGGAGGGCGGCCCCGGATATTAGCTTGAGGGGTTCATTTTTTGAAAGGTCAAGGTCATCGAGGTCAAAGGTCAAATTTATGTTTTTTTTTTTTTTTTCTGTTTGTTCCCCTACTTCTCCCAGGTCCTTGGGCCGATCTTCACCGATTTTGGAGGGAAGGTGAAGGGCGGCCCCGGATATTAGCTTGAGGGGTTCATTTTTTGAAAGGTCAAGGTCATCGAGGTCAAAGGTCAAATTTATGTTTTTTTCTGTTTGCTCCCCTACTTCTCCCAGGTCCTTGGGTCGATCTTCACCAAACTTGGAGGGAAGGTTGAGGGCGGCCCGGATATTAGCTCGAGGGTACTATAATTTGAGCAACGTTTGTCTGTTTGTTTGTTTGTTCCCCTACTCCTCCCAGGTCCTTGGGCCGATCTTCACCAAACTTGGAGGGAAGGTGGAGGGCGGCCCCGGATATTAGCTTGAGGGGTTCATTTTTTGAAAGGTCAAGGTCATCGAGGTCAAAGGTCAAATTTATGTTTTTTTTTTCTGTTTGTTCCCCTACTTCTCCCAGGTCCTTGGGCCGATCTTCACCAATTTTGGAGGGAAGGTGAAGGGCGGCCCCGGATATTAGCTTGAGGGGTTCATTTTTTGAAAGGTCAAGGTCATCGAGGTCAAAGGTCAAATTTATGTTTTTTTCTGTTTGCTCCCCTACTTCTCCCAGGTCCTTGGGTCGATCTTCACCAAACTTGGAGGGAAGGTTGAGGGCGGCCCGGATATTAGCTCGAGGGGTTCATTTTTTAAAGGTCAAGGTCATCGAGGTCAAAGGTCAAATTTCTGTATCTCCCAGGTCCTTGGGCCGATCTTCACCAAACTTGGAGGGAATGTGGAGGGCGGCCCCGGATATTAGCTTGAGGGGTTCATTTTTTGAAAGGTCAAGGTCATCGATGTCAAAGGTCAAATTTATGTTTTTTCTGTTTGTTCCCCTACTTCTCCCAGGTCCATGGGCCGATCTTCACCAAACTTGGTGGGAAGGTTGAGGGCGGCCCCGGATATTAGCTCGAGGGGTTCATTTTTTAAAGGTCAAGGTCATCGAGGTCAAAGGTCAAATTTCTGTATCTCCCAGGTCCTTGGGCCGATCTTCACCAAACTTGGAGGGAAGGTGGAGGGCGGCCCCGGATATTAGCTTGAGGGTTTCGTTTTTTGAAAGGTCAAGGTCATCGAGGTCAAAGGTCAAATTTATGTTTTTTTCTGTTTGTTCCCCTACTTCTCCCAGGTCCTTGGGCCGATCTTCACCAAACTTGGTGGGAAGGTTGAGGGCGGCCCCGGATATTAGCTCGAGGGGTTCATTTTTAAAGGTCGAGGTCAAAGGTCAAATTTCTGTATCTCGGCAGTCCTTGGTCCGATTTACATGAAACTTGGTGAGTGTATACAGGTTGATCCCTGATTAAGATTTGTGGGTCCAATTGGGTCAAAGGTCATCGAGGTCAAAGGTCAAATGTATGTTTTTTTCTGTTGGTCATGTATTTTTCTGTTTGTTTCCCTACTTCTCCCAGGTCCTTGGGCCAATCTTAAAGGTCAAGGTCATCGAGGTCAAAGGTCAAATTTCTGTATCTCGGCAGTCCTTGGTCCGATTTGCATGACACATGGTGAATGTATACAGGTTGATCCCTGATTAAGATTTATGGGTCCAATTGGGTCAAAGGTCATCGAGGTCAAGGTCAAATTTATGTGTTTTTTTCTGTTGGTCATGTTATGGTGTGTGTGTGTGTGTGTGTGTGTGTGTGTGTGTGTGTGTGTGTGTCTTATTTGTCTTCATCGCCGCAATCATCTTACTGCTACGTCGAGACGGGTAAAATTTACTTGTTATGTATAAATGTCCTTTGTATTTCAAATACAGGTGTCCAGTCTGGATGAATGCTTGAGTTGTAGAATTTTCTGTTTTTTTTTCACGTGTTGCCCTTCCAACTCGGGGATCATCAAACATTACCCAAATGATGCTTGGACGATTTGTTCCTTCCATCCACCTGAAGTCAATGTGTTTCACCACACCTGTAGCACCATTGGTTAAACCGTCTTCTACATCCACATTTGCTGTATGGACAACAATCATTCCTTCAACAACTGTCAATGACTTCATTAATTGGCCTGTTTTCCCATACTCTTTTGGAAGCCCAGCAATCAAGGACTGGCACCTTTTAGCAGGAATATTCTGTGTGACAACAATATCATGGCATGGTATTTCAATCTTTTCTCCTGGCAACTGACTCAAAATTGTGTCATTGTGCTGGTCTACAAAATAATTCTCAACAAACAAATGAAGGGCATCCTTCGGATAGTCACCAGTATCACGGTCAACAACATGTGTCTGCAACTTTTGCTTGTCTTCCTCTGTCATTTCATTCAGTCGAAGTCGGTTTAACAGCTGTGCAAATGCAAGATCATCTTTCTGCCTCATTATATCAACCAATTCATACATTGAAAAGAGTTCTTTCCATAAGTTCCTTCCTAGTGAAGATGCTCCCTCTTCCAAATCAAGACTTATCAAGAAATCACCTATTGGCTTAAGTTGGTAAAGATCTCCAACAGCAATTACACTTAAACCACCAAACACTTCTTTTGTTCCCATCAGCTGCTGTAGGCGAGTGTTGATGAAGTTTAATGTCTTGTTGCCTACCATTGATATTTCATCAATAATGACAACTTACAGATGTCTGTACTTAATTCTGAATGTATTCAACTCATCAGCTGAAAGGTGATTGGAGCTCTTTTGAAACATTTTTCTGTGGAAAGCAGAGCAAATAGTTTGACCACTAATATTAAATGCAGCAAAGCCCATGTAAGCACACAACAGAATCCTTTTATCATCTGGATTTTCTCCATCTTTCAAATTCAAAATCCTATAAAGACTTTGATACAGTGCACGAATGACTACTGATTTGCCAACACCTGCCCCTCCTGTTAAGAAAGCATATACTGGTTCATCTTTACATTTAATCCAATGCAGAATATGGTTAAAGAATTCTCTTTGTCTCAAATTAAGACTTCGGAGTAGCTGTAAGTATTCTCCTTCAGGTAACAAAATGGCACTGGTTTCTACTGGGGGCACTGAGCAAGTTGACTGCAGTTCTATTCCAATATCATAATGTCTCTGCTCCACAACTCTGCTTGGGTTAAAACAAACAAACTTTTCTGATTCTCCTGACCCTTCTTCTTCTGCCTCCCTATTTTCTTGTTCTGCATTTGGTGCAACTTGATCGAAGTTCCTTTCCTCAGCTTCCATCATCTGCCTTGCAAGCTCAAGCTCTTCAGCATGATGCTCATACTCATTTCTTTTGGATATCAATGATGTCTGTATGGAGTTATAATGAGCTTCATATGTGTCAAAAGAACCTATCAAATCTTTTTGTTCATTTCGCCAAGGTACAAAAAGCATTAGCTGCTCTCTGAAATAATTTTCTGGGTCCTTCTTCTTGTTATATTTTACATATCTTATTATTCTTGGTACTTTCCTTTTTTTGTATTTTGTTCCATTTTTTGATTTGAACAGCAAGTCTGAACTTTGACTGTTACTGTCATCCAAACAGTCATCATCTTCATCCTCAGAGCTACTGACAAAACTGTCATCATCATTTGTGTCATCAACTTTCTCTAGCAGTTTATTTCCTTTCGGGTAAACAATGTCAATCTTTGAGACATAATCAGCTAGGCAAAATTTTCCAAGCTGTCTGGGTCTTTTAGAGTACCGCTGTATTACATTCTCTAATTCTACATCTGTAGACTGAGCAGGAAGTTCATCAAGAGCAGCTTTTGACTTTAGCAGAAAGATTCTTTCTTCTGATATAGATGTATTGATGAAAACTATATCCCTTGTGCATTTTGTCAAAGGAATTTGCAGATCAAGATAAACAGCCTCTTGAGCACTAACCTCCACTGAGTTTGAAAATACATTTCCAATATGCCTGACTTGTTTCTTCAGGTCAAGATTTCCTCTTCTAGCCTCTTTTGCTGCTGCATCAAGTTGTGCACTCATGCCTCTTTGTGACTTACTTATATAACCAACTATATACGAAGCACATCCGTATGGTTCAAGAACAATCTGAATGTCAAGATTGGCTTTCCAAGCAACAAGTGTACTTTCATTAAATGGATTTATCCTCATTTCCTTTGTTTTGCGTTTTAAGAAAACCTTTGGTGCTTTCAAGGAGCTTCTGATGCAACTAATATAGTCTTCAAAGTCCATTTTAGCAATGTTTTCTAGAAATTCTTCAAATGACATATCTTCATTTTCATTGCACTCATTCATTGCTTTTTGTAGCTCTGCATTCTTCTTTTTGTACTTGTCAACATTTTCTTCAAGGGGATGCAGCAACATAGTCCTCGGCAATGGTGGCAATGGAAATCCAAACCTACATATTGGTTTTCCTTTTTTTCTGCAGGTTCTAGAATGTTTGTGACTTTGAAGGTTAATCAGATTTGCTGTTTTCTCATTATCTTTACTGCAAGTAAGGTATTGATCAACAAACTGAACTATTTCCTCTTCGGAATTTGTTTCTAATGTTGGAGCATTTTCTACCCAAACAAGCATATGAATATGAGGGGAGCCACGCTGCTGAAACTCAACTCTATAAAAATAGTCACACACCTTTCCGATTGGCTGGCAACTGCTTTTTAGAATTGTACTGAGGAACTCTTGTACCCTATGATCAAAGTACCTTGAACATGTAACTGGGTCTTTTTGGACAAGCTTTGTTTTCTCTTGCCAAGTTAGTTTTTCTATTTCTTTTTCAGAATATTCAATGCCATCATTCAATTTTGCTAGCATTCTCAACAGATCTGTCCATCTAGTGTCAGCAGCTGACAATGACATAAACCAAGTAGGCAGGGAAAGTTGTCTAATCATTGCAAAAATGTCTTTCTTGCGCATTTCCAAATAGGCCTTTGTTTCGCAGCTGCCGAAATATATAATAGCCTTCATCAAGATTTACAAGTTTGTCCAAATAATTTGAATCTCTAGCTTCGGCTGCTGTAATTCTTTGGCCTCTCCTTTTACACCTTCTAACAGCTAAGTTGACTTTGTCACTGATTTGTTTCATCTGTAGTTTTTTATGTTTAAAGAATATGTTAGGAACTGACTGTGCAGCTCTCCTGTCAACACTTCGCAATTCCCACTTTACAATGTCACTATAGTGAACTGGCACTAACCTTTCATCCTTGCTAGGTGGTCTTTGGCCACAAAATATTGTTGGAAAGCATAAATACTCTGCATCAGATCTTTATCTTGATATAAGCTTAAAGGATGTTGTCATTCACCTGGTGCAAAAGTGAACACTTTATCATATTTATTGTCAATATCAGCTTCATCAACTAATGTATCTATATTTCCAACACGGTCGTTAACATCTATCTCACTGTAATGATCAGAATCATAGTCATTAGACTCTGCAATAGGATTGTCACTAGCTTTATCTTGTTCCTGTTTTTCATTTTCTATACTATGACTGTCCTTGGATCGTTCTGTTGACACTTCCAAAAATTCTCTGACTGCATCCTCTGTACTTTCAGTAACTTCCTGAAACCAGCTATCATTAAGTGCTATGCCAGAATTTTTATATAGCTCGCTATTGTTCATAAGCCAGTGTAATGCAGACAAAACTCTTAATGGTCTAACATTTTCTTTGAAATCCACTTTTTTGTATGACAATTTCTTTTTCAGTTGGATGGCAACTGTAAAATTTTCATCCATTGGCCTTGGGAGACAGTTTATAGTGGGTTGAATATCAACAGGCACATTAATAACATTTCCCTTCAGAGAATATTGACCACCGCGTGGCAATTCTCTTATCTGCATAAATGGGATACGCAGTGCTATTAATCTTTCTTCCAGCTGATGTAAATTCAGCTCTGGAGGCTTTTCTGGCCAATTCATTCCATTAGCTACTGATAATTTTGGAATTTTATTGTCTCTTAATGCACTCATGCAAGTATGACAAATCCATTCTTCATTACTGATAGATGTAAAATCTGTACAATACAGTCTTTTTCTTTCTGCTGGTAAATTGGTATTCTTTAACATTGAAACGCTTTTCCGGAACCATGTCTGGTGACAACATGTACAAACATACAAAGGTCCAACAGAGATATCAGACTGAAATTGTTTGATAGCTTTTTCAATAGTTTCAAAGTCTTTCTGATGCATTTTTGACAAAGTGTCTTCATCATGCTTACGTCTTTTTCTTGGAACATTTATTTCTGAATAATCATCATTTTTTCTTTTTTCTTGTCTAATTTTTTGCTTCTTAATTCTCTCACATTCAAGGACATAGGGATTTTCCCTTGCCTTCCTTTTTGATGCATTCTGGTATACTTTTTCCTTTGCTTTAAAAACCTGGTTTTCTCTTGCTAATTGCTTTGATTCTTTCTGATAAACTGCTTCTTTCGCCTTAAAAACAGGGTCACTTCTTGAAGATTGTTTTGATTCTTTCTGATACACTAATTCTCTGGCCTTAAAACCAGGATCTCTTCTTGCAGTCTGTTTTGATTCTCTTTCTTTTGTTGTAAAGACAGGGTTGTTTCTTGCAGATAGCTTTGATTCTTTCTGATACACAGATTCTTTGGCCTTAAAAACAGGATCTTTTCTTGCAGATTGTTTTGATTCTTTCTGATACACAGATTCTTTGGCTTTAAAAACAGGATCTTTTCTTGCAGATTGTTTTGATTTTCTTTCTTTTGTTCTATAGACAGTGTTTTTTCTTGCAGATTGTTTTGATTCTCTTTCTTTCATTCTAAAGACAGTGTTTTTTCTTGCAGATTGCTTTGATTCTTTCTGATACACAGATTCTTTGGCCTTAAAAACAGGATCTTTTCTTGCAGATTGTTTTGATTCTTTCTGATACACAGATTCTTTGGCTTTAAAAACAGGATCTTTTCTTGCAGATTGTTTTGATTCTCTTTCTTTCGTTCTATAGACAGTGTTTTTTCTTGCAGATTGCTTTGATTCTTTCTGATACACAGATTCTTAGGCCTTAAAAACAGGATCTTTTCTTGCAGATTGTTTTGATTCTTTCTGATACACAGATTCTTTGGCTTTAAAAACAGGATCTTTTCTTGCAGATTGTTTTGATTCTCTTTCTTTCGTTCTATAGACAGAGTTTTTCCTTGCAGATTGCTTTGAGTCTCTTTGATATATAATTTCCTTTGCTTTGAACACTGCATTTTGTCTACATCTTCTTTTGTAAACTTTATAATATTCACTACGATCCTTCCCTTTTTTGCCCCTGAATGTTTAATTGATTCTCCATTGAAAATGCTTGATGCATTATTGGATATGCTTCTTATTTTTCTTTGTGTTTTGTGAGCTTGTCTCAATCTTTGATCAATTAAAACAATGTTTTCTGAGGAAAACTATGTCCCCCCAACCGTTTAGTAATTGAAGTGTAGTTACCTTGTGATATGAAGTTTTTCTAGGGAAGACACCATGTAAGGTGTGATAGTTTAAACTTGTTTTGGACCCTGTCTAAAATTGGGTCACAATCACCAAATTCTTATAAACTCTGAACCTCCTCACAACAATGCTTCTGAGCAAGTTTGGTCAAAATCCATCAATTAGTTTACAAGATATCGTATCGGAAAAACTAATTTCAACAGTTTTTATGGACCCGTGACCTTGGAAATTAGGTCAAGGTCATCAAAATCTAATCAACTTTGAGCCTCCTCCAAACAATGCTTCTGTGCAAGTTTGGTCAAAATCCATCAACTGGTTTACAAGATATTGCAGTGAAAAGACTAATTTCAACATTTTTTTATGGACTCGTGACCTTGAAAATTAGGTCAAGGTCACCGAAATCTAATCAACTCTGAGCCTTCTCGCAACAATGCTTCTGTGCAAGTTTGGTCAAAATCCATCAATTGGTTTACAAGTTATCGAGTTGGAAAGATTAATTTCAACATTTTTTATGGACTCGTGACCTTGAAAATTAGGTCAAGATCACCAAAATCTAATCAACTCTGAGCCTCCTCCCAACAATGCTTCTGTGCAAGTTTGGTCAAAATCCGTCAATTGATTTACAAGATACTGCGTTGGAAAGACTAATTTCAACATTTTTTATGGACTTGTGACCTTGAAAATTAGGTCAAGGTCACCAAAATCTAGCCGACTCTGCGCCTTCTCGCAACAATGCTTCTGTACAAGTTTGGTCAAAATCCATCCATTCGTTTACAAGTTATCGCGTTGGAAAGACTAATTTTAACATTTTTTATGGACTTGTGACCTTGATTATTAGGTCAAGGTCACCAAAATATAATCAACTCTGAGCCTCCTCCCAACAATGCTTCTGTGCAAGTTTGGTCAAAATCCATTGATTGGTTTACAAGATACTGCATTGGAAAGACTAATTTCAACATTTTTTATGGACTCGTGACCTTGAAAATTAGATCAAGGTCACCAAAATCTAATCAACTCTGAGCCTTCTTGCAACAATGCTTCTGTGCAAGTTTGGTCAAAATCCATCTATTGGTTTACAAGTTATCGCGTTGGAAAGACTAATTTCAACATTTTTTATGGACTCGTGACCTTGAAAATTCGGTCAAGGTCACCAAAATCTAATCAACTCTGAGCCTCCTCCCAACAATGCTTCTGTGCAAGTTTGGTCAAAATCCATCAATAGGTTTACAAGATATTGCATTGGAAAGACTAATTTCAACAGTTTTTATGGACTCGTGACCTTGAAAATTAGGTCAAGGTCACCGAAATCTAATCAACTCTGAGCCTCCTCCCAACAATGCCCTTGTGCAAGTTTGGTCAAAATCCATTCATTTGTTCAGAAGATATCGCGTCGGAAAACCTAATTTGATCAGTTTTCATAGGCTGGTGACCTTGAAAATTAGGTCAAGGTCACCAAAATCTAATCAACTCTGAGCCTCCTCCCAACAATGCTCTTGTGCAAGTTTGCTCAAAATCCATTCATTTGTTCAGAAGATATCGCGTCAGAAAACCTAATTTGATCAGTTTTCATGGGCTGGTGACCTTGAAAATGAGGTCAAGGTCACCAAAATCTAATCAACTCTTTCCCCCCTCCCAACCATGTATCTATGCAAGTTTGGTCAAAATCCATCCACTGGTTCAAAAGATATCGCGTAAGAAAGAAGCTACGCGGACGCGGACGCGGACGCCGACGCGGACGCCGACGCCGACGCCGACGGGAACCGCACCAAAAACAATATGTCCCCCACCTTCGGTTGGGGGGACATAATAAAGTAAGCTTCCAGATTGCTATTCATTTGATCATTGAGTCTCTGTGTATTTTCAGTCTTATGAACTTTGAGAGGCAAGAAGTCAAACTGTATGTTAGAGTCTAGTTTCAAACTATCATAAAATGCATACATATATCTAACAAGGTCATCAAAACTTGAGAAAGTAATCAAACAGGATGCACCGTCACTTGATGTAAGTCCATTTTTGCCATGGGAATGAGAATCAAAAAACACATACATGCCATTCTTCATAAATACAGCTGAACATATGGATCCAATAGTTAACAGACCTGATGATACAGACAAAAATGCTTCCTGCAAGATTTCATGAAGTGTTGGCGAGCCAAGACCTTCAGTATCAACAAGCAAGCCACTTTTAATTGGTAATTTCTCTGTCATGAATTTCCCTATCTCTATGTTAAAATCATCTGGAATTTCTTCTAAATTCAACAGGCAGTGAATGAATTTCCCTTCTGATTTTAATTTCTCAATAACACTTTTATAAAGAGTATCTCCTTCACAAAGTACCTTGTCTAATATGAAGCTCTTTTCTGTATCCATACAAGTGGCGTATGACAACATACACAATGCATTACATGTACACTGATATCCTCTTGATCGCTCAGAAAATCTGACATCATTTTGATGAAAACTTCCAAATAACAGATTACTGGCATTCCATAACTGTTCAGATATTCTAACTGCTTGATAACATACCACATCATCATTGTCTGAACATGTGTCTAATGAATCAAGGTTGAATTTCTGCTGCTGTGCAATAACAGTTTTATTAAGCTGTGTTTGTTGTTGGGGCATTGTATTTCGAAGGCTAAAAACTATGTTCTCTCTTTCAGATGATTCATTAATGCCACTTGATTGGTCACCATCAACATTAGGAAAAACATTCAGAAATTCTGTTTCGAAATCTGTCTGTATGTTTGAGCTAACATTTTTTATTAGAGTGCTGAGTTCATTTACTACCTGTTTAAACCGACTGAAATTAGTATGTTTGCCTGTATTAGACTGGTTTTGCGCCAGGTTTTTAGCCTGGATTTGCGCCAGGTTTTTAGCCTGGATTTGCTTTTGCGCCAGGTTTTTAGCCTGGATTTGCGTCAGGTTTTTAGCCTGGATTTTGCATTTATGCCATGCCACCACGTTGGATGGACTTGCGCATCCCCCTACATGGGGACGATCACACTTGACTATTCTTTCACCATCATCTGTCCTTGACCTCTCCCTGTCTGTTGTATCTACATCACCACCAGCTGTTCTTGACCTCTCTCTCCACTCTGTCCTTTTCTTCTCTGCCCATTTCCAGTTCTTCTGCCTAGGCATTGTTACTCACCTGAAAACAGAAAGAAAAGTATATGTGTAGAATTCTTGGAAAAATGGAACTTTGAGGGAACCTATGTGGTTTCGTCGTATATAGAGAAGGAAATGTGGAAACCTTAGTCCTAAATCATATTTCAATATCTTAACTTCATATCCTATATTAAGATACATCAGCCTGGGCCAAAAAGTTCAGCTTTTTTGATGTTTAAAAAAGTGAGGTCGATGCGTGTTTTGCGTCGTCGTTTTTACAATGTTTGTCCTTTCTGCGCAATCGCACTAAGGGTAAAACATGAAGCCTGTTCGTTTGCTTAAGGTCGCTTTGGAGAAGTTGAAGAAGG
Source organism: Rugalucina vietnamica (assembly GCA_964017185.1). Taxonomy (NCBI): domain Eukaryota; kingdom Metazoa; phylum Mollusca; class Bivalvia; order Lucinida; family Lucinidae; genus Rugalucina; species Rugalucina vietnamica. The sequence goes on from OZ024884.1 coordinate 30,600,210, forward strand.
TCGTTTCGGTCCAGACAATTAACACTACCGGTGAATACCCCTTATTCCGTTATTGTTTCCACATTTCTAGCCCAGGCATTATAACACTAGAAAAAGAATGGTATCCACATTTTCGTCTCTATATAGGAAGGTTTCCACATTTTTTAGATATACGACAATTCATTGGAAAGCCCAGAAATGTGGATACTTTACTATATAGGGAGGTTTCCACATTTTTTAGATATACGACAATTCATGGAAAAGCCCAGAAATGTGGATACTTTACTATATAGGGAGGTTTCCACATTTTTTCATGGGAAACCCTCACATTGTCATATATCTAAAGAATGTGGAAACCTCCCTATATAGTAAAGTATCCACATTTCTGGGCTTTTCCATGAATTGTCGTATATCTAAAATGTGGAAACCTCCCTATATAGTAAAGTATCCACATTTCTGGGCTTTCCAATGAATTGTCGTATATCTAAAAAATGTGGAAACCTCCCTATATAGAGACGAAAATGTGGATACCATTCTTTTTCTAGTGGTATTATGCCTGGGCTAGAAATGTGGAAACAATAACGGAATAAGGGGTATTCACCGGTGGTGTTAATTGTCTGGACCGAAACGACCTTCTTTAACTTCCCCAAAGCGACAACCTTTTGACATTCACGGAATAAGGACAATCCTTGATCTGTTGTCCTTGATCGAAACGACACGATCTCAAATGACCAGATCATCCTTAATGAAGCAACCAGACAAGGTTCATGTTTTACCCGAGAAAAGCCCGGAAACAGTTCTACAAAATGGCTGCTAAAGATCGCTTCACGGAGACATGCTGAATAAAAAAGGCAGACAGGAGGTTAATTCTGACTACTTTTCCGATCTAAATATCTCTATACCAAGTTGAGATATTGATATATCATTTGTGACTAAGGTATCCACATTTCCCGCTCTATATACGAGGAAATCAAGGGTTCCCCTATAATTCCATTGATCCGAATTCTCAAGGTTTTAGCCTATGAAAATCTTCAAAATATAATCTAGAGGTATCATACTATCCCAGCAGTAACCCACAAAGTGCTAATCAGGCTATGCAGAAACACAACACTAATCTGCCCTTCATGAAATGTTACTAAGGTTTCCTAATGTCTCCTAATGTCAGAATTAATTTTACAGTTATGATCTGCCTTAAAACAAATGAAAAAGATCGGTTGTACTACTACATAGGCTGAAAAGCTGCTTTATTGTCTACTGCTCTTTCTAGATTCCTAATTTGAAGATTTTCATATGTCTACAAGTTTGTTCTATACTTATCTGCTGTTTCAGCACCACTGCTGCCTTTTCTTGATACTACTTTCCACTCTGCTCTTTTATTTTCTTACTTCATCAAGGTCTTCCTCCTAGACAGGACAATTCACCTGAAAATAGAGTAATGATATACTTATAACCACAATGATGAGTCCAAGAAGTCCAACCAAATCTTAGACAAGCATAGCCGCCATCTTGGCACGTTTCTGCAAACCCGGGCATGTGATATGTAAGTCCCTGATGCTACATTTCAATTTCAAGACCAAAGACATTTTAACACTTTTCCCCATTCAAAGGCATAGGCAACCTATGTTGACCTTGTCGTAACATCGGTCAAGGTCATCACAGGGTCATGATTTATATATACATTGTAGTCCTTAAGCCATCGATGCTTCATGCCAAGTTTCTTTGAAATCCGTCTACTGGTTCCGGAGAAGATTGTTGAAGGGATTTTACCATATATGGGCATGGTGGCCATCTTGGTCACACGACCATGATTATTTATAAACACATTGGTTACCCCATCCTATAGATGCTTCACATAAAATTTGGCTTTGATTGGCCAAGTGGTTTCAGAGGAGATGTTTGAATATTATGGAGATATACATGTATATTGCCCCGGGGTAAGGGCATATAAGCCCCTGGGGTCCTTTTTTTTCAGAATCATTAATATTCAGTCCTACTTCCCATTTCCTGCAAGACTTTCACTTTAAATGACATTTTTAAAGTTTTCCCCATTCAAATGCATTGGTGACCTATGTTGACCTTGTTGTAAAATAGGTCAAGGTCACCACAGGGTAATAATTTAAATGCACATTCTATTACTTGCGTCATCCATACTTCATGACAATTTTCTTTGAATTCAGTCCACCAGTTCCGGAGAAGAAGATTTTTGAAGGGGTTTTACCATATATGGGCATGGCGGCCATCTTGGTCATATGACCTGGATTATATATATATACACATTGGTTACCCTTTCCTATAGATGCTTCACATAAAATGTGGCTTTGATTGGCCAAGTGGTTTCAGAGTAGAAGATGTTTGAATATTATGGAGATATACATGTATATTGCCCCGGGGTGGGGGCATATGAGCCCCTGTGGCCTTTTTTTTCAGAATCATTAATATTCAGTCCTACTTCCCATTTCCTTCAGGACTTTCACTTTAAATGACATTTTAAAAGTTTTCCCCATTCAAATGCATTGATGACCTATGTTGACCTTGCAGTAAAAAAGTTCAAGGTCATCACAAGGTCATGATTTATATATACATTGTAGTACTTGAGTCATCAATACTTCATGTCAAGTTTCATTGAAATCTGTCCACTGGTTCTGGAGAAGAAGATTTTTGAAAGGTTTTTAACATACAGGGTCATGATTTATATATACATTGTTGTACTTAAGCCATCGATGCTTCATGCCAAGTTTCTTTGAAATCCGTCCACCAGTTCCAGAGATGATTGTTGAAGGGATTTTACCATATATGGGCATGGTGGCCATCTTGGTCACATGACCGTGATTATTTATAAACACATTGGTTACCCCATCCTATAGATGCTTCACATAAAATTTGGCTTTGATTGGCCAAGTGGTTTCAGAGGAGATTGTTGAATATTATGGAGATATACATGTATATTGCCCCGGGGTAAGGGCATATAAGCCCCTGGGGTCCTTTTTTTTCAGAATCATTAATATTCAGTCCTACTTCCCATTTCCTGCAAGACTTTCACTTTAAATGACATTTTTAAAGTTTTCCCCATTCAAATGCATTGGTGACCTATGTTGACCTTGTTGTAAAATAGGTCAAGGTCACCACAGGGTAATACTTTATATACACATTGTATTACTTGCGTCATCCATACTTCATGACAATTTTCTTTGAAATCAGTCCACCAGTTCCGGAGAAGAAGATTTTTGAAGGGTTTTTACCATATATGGGCATGGTGGCCATCTTGGTCATATGACCTGGATTATATATATACACATTGGTTACCCTTTCCTATAGATGCTTCACATAAAATTTGGCTTTGATTGGCCAAGTGGTTTCAGAGTAGAAGATGTTTGAATATTATGGAGATATACATGCATATTGCCCTGGGGTGGGGGCATATGAGCCCCTGTGGCCCTTTTTTTCAGAATCATTAATATTCAGTCCTACTTCCCATTTCCTACAGGACTTTCACTTTAAATGACATTTTAAAAGTTTCCCCCATTCAAATGCATTGATGACCTATGTTGACCTTGCAGTAAAAAAGTTCAAGGTCATCACAGGATCATGATTTATATGCTTATTGTAGTACTTGAGTCATCAATACTTCATGTCAAGCTTCATTGAAATCTGTCCACTGGTTCCGGAGTAGAATATTTTTGAAAGGTTTTTAACATATATGGGCATGGCGGCCATCTTGGTCATGTGACCTGGATTATTTATGTACACATTGGTTACAATTTCCTATTGATGCTTCACATAAAATTTGGCTTTGATTGGCCAAGTGGTTTCAGAGGAGATGATGTTTGAATATTATGGTAATGTACATGTAAATTGCCACGGGGTGGGGGCATATGAGCCCATGGGGCCCGATTGTTTTCAGAATCATTAATATTCAGTCCTACTGCCCATTTCCTGCAAGACTTTCACTTTATATGACATTTTAAAAGTTTTCCCCATTCAAATGCATTGGCGACATATGTTGACCTTGCCGTAAAATAGGTCAAGGTCATCACAGTGTCATGATTTACATATACATTGTAGTGCTTGAGGCATTGATGCTTCCTGCCAAGTTTTGTTGAAATCTGTCCACTGGTTCTGGAGAAGAAGATTCTTAAAGGGTTTTCACCATATATATGGGCATGGCGGCCATCTTGGTCATGTGACCTGGATTATTTATGTACACATTGGTTACCCTTTCCTATTGATGCTTCACATAAAATTTGGCTTTGATTGGCCAAGCGGTTTCAGAGGAGATGATGTTTGAATATTATGGTAATGTACATGTATATTGCCCCGGGGTGGGGGCATATGAGCCCCTGGGGTCCAATTTTTATCAGAATCATTAATATTCAGTCCTACTGCCCATTTCCTGCAAGACTTTCACTTTAAATGGCATTTTAAAAGTTTTCCCCATTCAAATGCATTGGCGACCCATGTTGACCTTGCCGTAAAATAGGTCAAGGTCATCACAGGATCATGATTTATATATACATTGTAGCGCTTGAGCCATCGATGCTTCATGCCAAGTTTCGTTGAAATCAGTCCACCGGTTCTGGAGAAGAAGATTTTTGAAGGGTTTTTACCATATATGGGCATGGCGGCCATCTTGGTCATGTGACCTGGATTATTTATATACACATTGGTTCCCCCTTCCTATAGATGCTTCATATAAAATTTGGCTTTGATTGGCCAAGTGATTTCAGAGGAGAAGATCTTTGAAATTGTGGACGGACGACGGACGGAAGACGGACGGACGACGACGGACGGACGACGGACGCCGGATCATGGCCATCCTATAAGCTCACCTTGTGAGCCTAACGGCTCAGGTGAGCTAAAAATAGGTATACCCCTGCATACCCCAGTTTTACTGTATAAAAGTGGGGTTTGAGGGGGTATTCATTGCACGGACATGTTTTCCTGATGAGAAAACTCACATGAGTTATCCCCAATATCATCTGGGATATGTTCATCCGTCGGCGACTGTTTCTCGATCGACTTTGTCAAGTCGGAAAGTAAGTTGTCGAACCGAACTTTAAATTTGGCTTCCTCCGTCTTTTTGGTGCTCTCGAAGGCCTCTCTGTAGATGTCTGGAAATAGAATATGCATCTAGTAAAAGTATGCACATCTATTTATGTCAAAAAAGAATTCATTCTATCTCATGCAGAATGATTTACCATTTTTATTAGGCTAGATCAACAAAATTAACAAGACATTATCACCTGGTTCCATTTACCATATTAAAATGCAAGGGAGAAAACTCCTCTGACCTTATATAGACTAGATCATTAGTGAGACATAATATTAATGTCACATCTGACTAAACAGAAACAGTAGTTGGTGCGACTAGGGTACCAGGCTCCCGCCCTGGCCATGCAAAGGCTGGCACTTTTGTGGGGAATGGAGCATGGTAGTTTGGAGTAAGTTAATTAATGTTCCCTGCTAATATGGGCGGTTTGCATCTTTAAAGTCTGGATGAACATAGTCACCAACATGTAGCATGTACCGGCCTTGCCTTATAATTCTGAGTGCAAAGCAAGGTAGCTACTGGTACCATTTTAACCTCTTTGGTAAGACGCGGACAGGAATCGAACCCAAGACCTCTTGCTCCCGAAGCGTACCCTTACCACTGAGCTAACAGGACCAGTTTAAACAGCAGGCCGCTTAAAAAGGTGCATGTATTTAAATTAATGTTACATCAAGTATTCAATCTAATTTAATAATAAGTTGTCTTTGTAATTAAATGTCAAATTGAGTTTGACTGACACTTTTGATTGACACTAACATTATAGAGACACAATAACAATTAGCATATTTGATAATAACAAATTGAAAGTTAATTTTGTCAGTTCTTCAAAAGATTGTTTGGTGCAGAGCTCATTAAAAATGTCTTAGAAAATAATATTAAAACAGATCCTCTAAAAGCAGTGAACATATTAATGAGAAATGAGATGGACCATACCGCGGTTTCAGCTACTACAGCCTTGTCAGTGACCATTTAGATATGGCAAATGTCTAAGAAAAGAATTCTTACAAATACATGTACATGTAATACTTTTATGGAAAGTACATGTATTTAATACTTATATGGAAAATAAGTAATAATGTCAAAAGACAGTCTGACTGTAGCTTTTGAATGTATGTCCAACTGATGTCCGTGCAACGTATACCCCCTTAAACCCCACTTTTATATAGAAAAACTGGGGTATGCAGGGGTTTACCTATTTTTTCTTATTTTTGCGCTAAACATACATTGTGGGTACTCGTTAGAATACAATTAATATCTGATTTGAGTTAATGTGACTATGTATTTGCGGGAAATCAAAACCCTTGCACATCCCTGGCACTGCCGGTTAAGTCCCGGCATTTTAGCCCTGCTGTGTCCCTGATATGCCCCCGGCCCACCTAGGGGGGCCGGGGATACAAATGAATGGTACATTAAGAGTGCCGCCAGTAGGGATCAAACCCAGGGCCCCTCGATTCCGAGTCTGAGACTCTACCACTATGCCACCGCGCTCCCCTCAGCATGACTGTGGGAGGGTTATGGGACAGCAAGACAACCTGGATGACCACTCACTGGACCACACATTTTGTGGTCACAATGGTTGCCCAAGTGTCTTGTTACAGTAATTAAACCAATATTTATAAACAAACCATAAAGTTATGACTAACAACAAATGTTTATGAAAAACTGCCAAACACTGCCCATGCCCCAAGATATTGAACCACACTGTTCATGAGGACACAAAACACTTTATCAAAGTCGCAAGCCTGTGCCATGGCCAGACTTGAATCAGCCTCAACATAATTATGTGACCTGATACAATAAATCTAGCAAAGAATCATAGCCACGGTCAGGACACTGAATAAATGTTCTGCAGTTTTCCCCTGATCCTACACTGCCTCTTTCGTTATGTCTTCTTTAACTAGACTAGTTAATTAACCCAAATATGTAACTGTTTTGATACCAGGTCTATCCTAATTTGTAAACATCAAAGAGATGCTTATTTAGTTGTTGGTAGACAAATTAAGAATTTGTTTGTTTTTCTCATGGTTAGGTAAAGTGAGGCGGGCTAGCTTAACACAATGTACTACTGAAAGTTTAGAAGCTCTGAAATTTGATGGGGCTCTCCCTCAAAGTTTTAATCTGGGCAGTTTTAACATTAAGAAAATACAGGCTACCCTCGCTATCTCGAAATCAAGGGGAGTGGAGCAAACACTTCGAGTTTGAGTTTTCCGAAGTCCGAGATAAGCCAATTGAGACCACGAATCTTAACTCTCTCACATTCCCAGACTGAGTCATTCTCCTTTCGTTTTCCTCCATGTTTAGTCCATCGATAGTGATTTCAAACATCAATTCCCACCCTGACACATATCAAAACGTTCTTTAACTATTGCAGTGATGAAAGGTTGCGTGTAGATATTGAATTGGCATAGACTACTGGCTATTCTTCTTCTTTGGTGATCATGAAGTCTAATTGAAAATAATTGACTTCGAAGTTCGACACAGGAAATGTGAAACTAATAGTATTTTTTCTGTGGGGAGCAAATTATCACTTCGACACAGCCCAGTTTTCGTCATAACCGAGTTCGACACAAGCGAGGTTGAAATACAATAACATATAGGGAGAGACGCTAGGGAGTGAGAGATCACTTCGACATAAGTGGGGTTTTCGAGACAACCGAGTTTGACATAGCGCAGGTGGCCTGTAATTAAATTTTGTTTGCTTGTACGTGTATGTATATCGCTTTTAATCCGCTGTCAACAGCTATGTTCATATCAGAATGGTCAGTTGTCAAAGCAAGCCTCCTAGGGGCAGATTACCAGTAATCACTGCACATTTCTTTCACTACTAACTGACAAAAGCTCTTCTAGAATCAGGAGAAGAGATAGAATGGCCCTAGTAATGTTTTCATGACCAAATCTTCAGGAAAGAAATATGCCACACGAGGCTCAATCAGTATAGGGGGACCACAACCTTACAAATTGGACACAATACTGATTGAGCTATCATGAACTTGGTGTCCCAATGGCCTGTTAAAAACTTCAAAACATTGCTGAATCATATAAGTAAATTGCTGGCAATGATGAATTTATGTTATTTTATTTACTATTTTCGCTTAAGATGACATTATTTACACTTTGAATGACTTCTGAACTACCATTTGAATGATCAATGATTTAAAACACATTCTGAATTGCTTTTGTAAGCGTTCATAAATATATAAGTACATATAGGAGAGCTTTTTTAGTTTTTTAGGGCTACCGAGTATTGCATTATAGAGTTGATCTCCTTGCATGTGAATTGATTGACTGACTTAAGATTTTATAACCCAAGAACACATTTTAGGTCATATTGAGCACTACTAAGCTGTTCTGGAAAAGCTTATTATAGGCAGATTACTAGGGCCGAATGCACACTCTTTTTCTTGGTATTAACCAGTACTATAATGTAACTTGCTCTGTAAGGGTCACAACCCTGAAATCAAACCCCTCTAACCATTATGTTACGCAAAAATTGCAATATAGGGATCAAACATGATTTTCCATTCATTAACATTTGCTAGGTCCCGAGGGAGTGTTGAAAACCGAGGGCGTAGCCCGAGGTTTTCAACAATTCCCGAGGGACCTAGCGAATGTTAATGAATGACAAAATCATTTTTGATCGCTATTATTGCATAAATTCTGCAGAAAGGAAAGAAATAAGGCACAGAAACGAAAGAAATATGGTGCACTATATTTTACAGCCTCATCACATTTTCATACGCGTAAAAGCTGCCGTTTTTATGCTCGTTCCGGGCGGACTCCAGTTTCTCATTACTAGCACGTGCTTTGCGTGGCGCCCGGTAACGAGCATAAGTAAAAGCCATGTATTAACAGCACGTGCGCGCGTGAATTGCAATATTAATGCATGGCTTTCTCTTCATTAATAAATGGCTGTTAATATCGTGTGTCACGGATATTTATGCAATAATATGTGATTATAAGAATCTTGGTTCTGTTCTAGATGGAAGTTTCCAACCCTCGGGATGACCGTGCTGAGCAGAACCGAGGCTCCGCCGAGGTTCCGCTCAGCACGGTCATCCCGAGGGTTGGAAACTTCCATCTAGAAAAGAACACCATATTAGATTCTTTTTCTTCCACAACAACCCCCCAAATCTGGTTTATTTCAAGGTTTTGCGTAATTTTTTTGGCGCACTTAGGCCTGGATGAGAACACCTGGGTGAGATGCAATTTTATCACCCAGGCAAAAAGTGTGGCAATTTCTGTCTGGTGTGCAAGAAAAACTTTTCTCACTCTGGTTATACAAAGACAAACAACATGAATGAAATCAATCAGCAACAATACAATGTAAATACCTGTCAGGGAACAACCTGCCACAGATCATTTTGATCCTTAGTAAGTTGTTCCCACACAGTCATTATGAAAACATGTCCGTGTAATGTATACTCTCTTGAACCCAATTTTTATATAGCGAAACTGGGGTACGCAGTGGTATTCCTATTTTCCTTTATTTTTGCTCTAAAACATAGATTGTGGGTACTAGTTAGAACCGCCTCGGCGAGGCGGTTCTAACGTGTACCCACAATCTATGTTTTGAGCAAAAATAAAAAAAATATCAAAAATTTTCAGCTGAAAATTTTCAATTTTTATAGCTCTAAAAATCTCTGTATATTGCATGGGCAAGTTTTTGTAATGGGTATTCGCATCCTCCTACAGCCTTATATTGAGTTCATCTGTATTAGTTGTTCTCAGTCACGTTGGTTGTCTCTGGATAACTGGAGTGTTTCATTAGTCAACTTCAAAAAATCGTTTGATATGAGGTTTAAAGTCCCAATCAACAATTTTTCAGTCATATTGGGACAGAGAGCCTTACCTCTTTTTTCCTTCTCCTTATTATCCAGAAAATCCCCATTTTCCGGGAGAGGGGTCTGTGTGCCTGAAGTTGACTGTGAGTAGCTCCGGGTCCGGTTGTTGAGGCCCTGTGTCTGGTTGTCAAGTGTCTGTGAGCCATAGTCAAAGGTCTGCGTCCGGTTGTCGATGGTTGGAATCCGGTTGTCGATGGTTGGTGTTCGGTTGTCAAGTGTAGGGGTAGGTGGTGATTTCTGGTACACATTGTTGTTAGTTGCAGTCAGCAGGGGTGGGGGTATGAGACCGTTGTCCAGTTCTGAAACAAGAAGAAAAATAACTTTAAATTCAGTTTTAATAGTTGATTAGATTTGTTGAAAATGTTTTTGTTGGCTGAAATTCAAGCTAGAATACCGGTATGGCAAACTCAGTAGTCAATAGTGAAAAAATAAGCACTATGTTATGGTCAACTACCTCTTCAAGACCACAAAGTCATACAAGTGAAAGAATCTGCATATTGTAATGGTCAACTACCACTCGTAGACCAGATTGATGCGAGTGAAAAATTTGCACTTTCTACTGATAAACGGCATCTGCTAGTCCATCTATGTTCGTGGGCAAGCCATCTAAAGGCAGTTTACCTGTCCATAGTTCAAACTATTTCACTGACACTGATAACTGAAAACTTGCTGTGATTGAAACCTAAGGTAAAGCAGCATGCCACAAGATATGCAGGTGTCACAAAAACACCTACTCAACTTTCCATTCATAACTCATGTCAATATTAAAATTTCAAGTGCTGAAATATTTTCAAGAGCCGATTCTACTGCCCACATTTTTGTGGTATCATGGAGTTTAGGCTTTATATCTCATCCAAGGATAAGAAACTAATTCCCATACAAATAAAACATCAACCCACTGATCAATTAAACCGCCTTGTCATATTTCAAGTTCTTAGATTTTCGGTCACCACCTGAATTTGTCACAAACAATTTAGAATTAAAATTTAAACAATTTAGAATTAAGATTAAGATTGAGTGCTATTTAAATTTGGTTATACTGGTGCTTTACGTCCAACTCAAACTGTAATACAGAGATTGGAACTCAGATTATCTTGGAGTGTGGTGCACTGAAAAGCCAAGAAATAAAAACACATACACATATGTTATTCATTGTACCCAACCGTTTCATTCTATACATGGTTTTCCTGTTTTTGTACCCCTAGATACAGTTGAACCCACATTAAGACAACACTGACGTGAAGCAGTAAAAGTGGTCTCTCAAGACAGGTGGTCTCTGAGCACAGGGTATCAAGATACTGTAAATCCGGTAATGTTCGCGAGAACTTAATTTTCGCTAATATTCGCGAATTCGTTGCCTCGCGAAAATAAAGTTCTCGCTAATAAAGAATTACTGTAAGCTTTATAGACTGCACGAGTACTCGATCGCGAATTCAAAGTCTCGCTAATAATTGGGAAACAGAAAATTCGCGAAATAAAAGTCACGCGAAAATTTCCGAACTTACAGTATTAACTCCTTGGTGCATGCTAAGGTGAATGCAAAACTGCGGTTGTCACATTACTGTTGTACCTGCATGAAATGACCACTGTTGGGAAGCAGTAAAAGTAGTCTCTCAAGACAGGTGGTCGCTGGACACAGGGTATCACGATATTACCTCATTTTTGCATGCTGTGCCATAACATTAGATGGACAAATGATATTATTAAAAAGCCTTTTTACATACAGAAATTTGTTATCTCATTATTTTTATGTAAGGCAGGGGAACATAGGGAAAGAAAACAGAAGTAGGCCAATGGCTAAATTAAGAACATTGCATATACTGTAAATTTCCAATGAGCATGGACTATCATTGTAAAAAGTTTCATTGATAAGACTTCACTTGTAAGATACTGACCAATCAATTTACACAAAGTGTCTTAAATTAGAACATTTACCCTTTGTGATTCAGCATGGTCAAGGCAAAGAAAAAAAAAAGAAGTAAACAACATGAAATTATTATATCAATTTTATTTGCATATTTTCACTTTCTTTAGGTATGTATAAAGTTTATTTGAGGAAGTTTGTTTTGATTTGGATTTCTAGTGTTCGCTGGTTATCATATTTCCATGTATAGTGTTATAATTATGAAGACAAACAATAGATTTTTCTGTGCACTGATACTGTAAGTATCCAAGTGACAGTATTGATTTTTCTTCTACACTGACTGACTGACTGACTACAGTTTGAAAAAACAGGTAAATTCGTTTGTCCACACTCATTGGAAATTAACAGTAAATATTTTGATCATAAGCACAAAATTAAACATGGAACAGTCTCTGAACTTTGATCAACTTTGTTCTCAGATACCCAAGTTTCGAACAAATTTAATTTAAGGTTCAAAAATGAGGCCAAAGTAGAAACATACTATCAAATATTGTAGAGATTTCTTAAAGAATGTCATTAGAGATTGGATAGGCTACTAGAGTAAGCCATGGAAGGACAGTCAAATCTCACCAAAGCCCAGCTCACATCGCAAACACCCCGTACGAAATTGTCCAACAGGAACACAGCAGTATTACCACAGGAAAATGAGACCAGATTCCTGGCAGGAATCCCTTTGACTATTTGATTTTTCTTATAAAGATTACGACAGGAGTCAGTGTGGACTCCCTGTGGAATCTGGAGCGAAATATTTAAATTAGCAGGAATCCTGCCAGGAATCTGAACCAAATTCCTGGCAGGAATCCTGCCAGGAATATGAACCAGAAATTTTGGCAGGAATCCTGACAGGAATTTCGAGCAGATTCCTGGCAGGAATCCTGTTAGGAATATCGAGCCAATTCCTGCTATATGTCTGCATAGAAATGACCTCTTTGAAAACACATGCATATGAAAGTTTTTGAACAAAGGAAATGTAAGGGGCTAGTGTATCATATATCCATAGACGCAGCCATTATATTTTGTTATAAAAATGCTTGTATCAATGAGTAGTAATGATAAATGTCATTTTCAATTACAATTCATAGAAACTTCCTTAAATAGACTGATTAAAAATTGTACATGATCAGAGGTGGGTGGGGAATATTTTGAAAACGAAAAGCATAAAGAATTTAGTTAATGATTACAAAGATCAATGAATAGAAGAAAAACATACCTTACTTTTACTAAAAAGTGTTCCTCATTTATTTTACCAAAATTTGATAGCAAACATAGTGTCAGTATCAAACAAATTGAATAATGACTATCTTGTTTAAAATAGCCCAGCCTCATGGCTTGCTGTGTGTACCACCTAATTGTTTATACATTTATGAAAGACAGATTTAGGTCGGCAGTATTTTTGCCAAGCAGGAATCCTAACAGGAATTTTGTTTATTTTCCACGTGGAAAAGTCAAAAATTCCACGTGGAAAATGCAAGCATCTCACTGTCCTGTTAGGAATCAGGCTGAAAATCAGATTCCACACTGACTCCTGTCTTTGTCCAACTGGACTACCAGTGGAATCCTGTTGAATTTTTCGTACGGGACAACCACATTTTCATATTCAAGCTGTAAGAACCTCAACATAGACCCAAATATTACCTGCTACATGTACTTTAACATCTGCATAGACAACTGCAATGAATACTCTTGATGTAGATTGAAGGGTCCATAAGATTTTAAGATTTGTAATATTATCTGCCATGATTCATTATAAAACATTTTTACAGGTCAAAAGATTATTGAAGTTTTATTTGAAGCCTCTCATATCAATTAAAATTACATACAGCTGGACTTGAGCAAGAAAAAAAAATGTAAAAATCCTAAAAATTTGAAAAATAAAAACTCGAAAAAAAAAAGAGAGTAAAATTTGAGTAAAACAGCTAGGTCAAATATGCAGCAAACTGTGCTCCCAAAATTGTGCAATAAAGAGTAAATCTCGGCTTGCTTCTGAGCACTCATTAAGTCTGAGATCTGATTCGCACTGTCTGTCCCAAATTTTAGGAATTAAAGAATTATTTCAAATCCCTATATACTTATGATAGGTGCCATATTTGATTTAGGATTTTCTCTAATTTGGTCAAACATGATTAGTCAGGAGAAACCTGACTTTTTAAATATGCGAAAACAAAGACGCAGATCAGCTGTGCAGTAACTGCACAGCTGATCAGTGTCTTTGTTGTTGCTTCTTGGATAGTACAATCCCTCTTCTTCTTAAATCCGAAATTTCAAAGATATAGTTTTTTTCTGTGAATGTACATGCCGCTTTGTGTCAGACCTGGTCAGAAACCCTGAAGACTAGTTCTATGCATCACGGATATTTTGGTCAAACATGGCAAGTCATGAACTTGACCCTGTGTCAACTCTTCTATTTGCTTTCATCCAAATATGAAAAATGTCATATGTCAGTATTTAATAAATATAAATCATGACTTTTGATAATTGAATTGTTAAATTTTAAATTTCTGTTGAATATTAATGAGAAAATAAATCGTGAAAACTTGAATACATGTAAGTATAAATTAATGTTAAGTTGAGCAAGTTGCAGCCAATTTCACAGGGGTAAAGGCCTCATGACACTATGCAGGCAGTCATGTCAGAACGTTATCAATGGTATTAAAAGGCTTCGTCACACTATGGTCATGTCATGACGTTAACTGTTGACAGGGACATAAAGCAATAAATAATAATAATAAAAAAAAATCCTTTTTGCAACTTAACACTAAACGACTAAAGTCACACTCAATAGTTAAGCTCATATGGAGACAGGGCTTCTGTTTAAAGTCTCATCAAAAAGAATCCCATGCTCCAACTTGTGAAACCTGCACTTAAATTACTTAAACACTACCACACATGCTTCTATGTCAAACTTCTGTAAAGATTGTGAGCTTAAGGAGTTGACAATTATGTAGAAACTATTTTTCAAACAAATGAAGTGTGCAAGTAAATTGTGCATAAGATTTTTTTAAACAAGTAAATTATTAATTGTGCATTAAGTGAAACATGCTTTAGTACCACTTAACCCCAAAAAGACATTCTGTCATAAAAGTAATTACATATTTTATCTGCATAATAACCATATGATTCAATTCGTAAAGTGGCATATCGCAACCTGGTACAGACCTTGCCGCTCGACTTGCGTCGATCAAAAACGGTCCATTTACGGAGTTGTAAGCGATTCACATACTCCTACGGAAGTATTGACAGAAAATTCAGCTAATTCATTCATCTATACATGAACTTTAAAATGTATACAAAATGATAGTTCATCAAACTTATGAGCCTCCATCTATGCGAGAAACTGGTCTTAAGAGTTTCCAACCAGGTCTGACACAAACCGGTCTGTGCAGTCACAGAAGAGGGCTAGAAGCTTGAAATTTCGGATTTAACAAGAAGAAGGATTGCACTATCTGTGTAGCGAAAACAAAGGTGCTGATCAACTGTGCAGTTGATGCACAGCTTATCTGCGCCTTTGTTTTCGTATAGGCAAAAATCCGGTTTTCTCATAACGCATGATGATAAATATTTTGTCAGCGGAATATCAGATTATTTCCCAGGGTTGTATTTCATCTATATATCTACCGCTGACCATTAATATGTAAATTGCGGACAGGGTTACATGTTAAATTAAGTTTATACAGTCCATAGTTAATACTCAACTTAGGAGACTATGTAGTTGTACTGGTTAAGACACTCCCTTGCAAACCAGGGGTCATATGGGTTCAACCTCAGGCTTCGATCTCCAGTCTTTGAAGAGACTTTAAAAAGGAGGTCCTATCTCTCATGTAACCAGGGCTCAGGAAATTTTGATTTCCAAATCGGTCCAGCCAAGTGATGACGTCATCGGCGACATACGAACGTGCATTGTCATACATTGATACATAGTCACGAAAACTAATGAGATTTATTATTTCAGGGATATACTTACTTATGTATATGTAGAATTAATTGTAAATAGCTTGTTTTAAACTGAAATAAAAATGCCAAGAATACTTTGAAATTTGTAGTTTGTTCTTTCATATTATTCCGTGATCAAATCCAATTTTTATAAGGTTTTCCCAGCATTTATTTATAAGTATGCTGGTACCCAGCACCATTGTATTGTACTGCATAAATTCTGCCATTGTTGGCATTTCTCGGACGAATATACTGGTGCGTTGTGCTGCAGCTGGCCACCACAGTAAACTTGCTGAAGTGTTCGCCCCTGTGTCACGTTGAGGCCCAGCACATCCGGGTCAGCAGTCCGACTTTTTGACAGCGTATCTGTCGGTTTGCCAGGCCGACAGATCGTGTCTTGAACATTTGTCTAAAGTTTTAAACATCGACAAAATGCTACGTTGTGCCATTTCAATATAAATTGAATGACAATATAAAATCGAAGTTCTGTGGCTTATATAGTCAACATAAACAACGAAAATGCAATACCTATTATGTCATTTTCAGTAACCTTTGAATGAGTTTGTAAATTTATAGCATAATTTTCTTAAAACGGACCGTTTCTTTGACGGTCATTTGAGCAAAACAGATCAAACAAAAAAATTAAAGTTCAAAGCGACCTTGATCTCAATTCTGCCGGTCTTTACCGTATAGCTCCGCCCTCGCGATTGTCAGTGTAATTGGCTTGAGCCAATCAGAAACTTGCTTGTTTGCAAGCCGTGCAGCGATACGAAACGAGACAAACAATTTGGACACGATTCAGTAGTTTTACCGCAGTGTTTTGATAATTGGACAATTAACAGCTTGACACGTGAGTAATCAAGGGGTGTTGATTGGGAAAACCTGTGAATTATTGACCGATTAAGGAAAAAAAGACAAACAAAAACCGGTCTTACAAATTTTATTATGATACTGCATTGGAAAATACATTTATAATTGGCCAAAATGCATTTTTTTCGGACCGATAAAAAAGCATTTTTTGAAAAATGAATCGGTCCCATGAATTCAAAATCGGTCTAAACCGACAAATTATCGGATTTCCTGAGCCCTGCATGTAACCTAATATCTGTTGGGTGGGATGTAAAATATGAAATCTACCAATCAAGTCAGGAAGCAGCAGCCGGCCAGAGATTGATTCTTTTATAGAACAAGAACTCTGCGGAGGTCGATATCGCACCTGCATCAGGCAAAGTCAACAGACCATGAAATATAGTTCAAGGGCACCGGGTCAAGGTGCGTGCTTGAAGGGCATGTCAAGGACAATTACTATGCAAGGTTTCAGATTTGCAGCTATCTCTGATGTTGAGAAAACCAAACTTCGACATAAAAATTTTCAAAGTCAGTGGACCATGAAATATAGGTCAAGGGCACCGGGTTGAGGTGCGTGCTTGAAGGGTATGTCAAGGACAATTACTCTGCAAGGTTTCAGACTTGCAGCTATCTCTGATGTCGAGAAAACCAAACTTCGACATAAAAATTATCAAAGTCAGTGGACCGTAAAATATAGGTCAAGGGCACCGGGTTAAGGTGCGTGCTTGAAGGGTATGTCAAGGACAATTACTATGCAAGGTTTCAGACTCGTAGCTATCTCTGATGTCGAGAAAACCAAACTTTGACGTAAAAATTTCAAAGTCAGTGGACCGTGAAATATAGGTCAAGGGCACCGGGTTAAGGTGCGTGCTTGAAGGGTATGTCAAGGACAATTACTATGCAAGGTTTCAGACTCGCAGCTATCTCTGATGTCGAGAAACGTAATGTTGACAAAACTTCGACGTAAAAATTTTCAAAGTCAGTGGACCATGAAATATAGGTCAAAGTCACCGGGTTAAGGTGCGTGCTTGAAGGGTATGTCAGGGACAATTACTATGCAAGGTTTCAGACTCGCAGCTATCTCTGATGTCGAGAAAACCAAACTTCGACGTAAATGTTGACGGACGGACGAACGAACGGACAGAAATTTGGACTCCTATATCGCACCCTGCTATAAGCAGGTGCGATAAAAATGGTCCTCTTCTGTTATGCACCAGTCATGTGTAACCACTGCTCCCTCCCCCCTACGGGGAATGGCGGGGATTATGACTTTTCTGTATTCAATGCCCTGCTATAGACCCCACGGTCCCCACCCCAAGGGGACAAACTGGAGGTCAAAACTTTGCTCTTTGTCCTTCCTTTCGCAATAGAAAATCTCCCTTTGGTAAGGATCTCAATGTCAAAACCCTGTCATTTCCCCTGCAGTGCCGGGACATTAAAATAGTAATTGCCCTGCACTTTAGCCCGGCTATCCACCACCCTTCCACGTAGGTAGGGTCAGGTCCTGAATGGGGGGCCGTGGTTACAAATGACTGGTGCATTATACATGTGATAAGCATGCTGTCATTACCTGAAGAAAGAATGGACACTAAATATTGGTTAACTGTCTCAAAAAATGTTTGTTCAACAATCGCTCAAAAAATGTTTGTTCAACAATCGTATGCTTGACCAATTGATCCTATACTGTGGATGTAAAGCAACCAGTTTCAAACTAAGACCTTAGTCAGATTAAATTAACCCCAGAGACCGGTTTTCTCCAAACTTGTATGAAGTAAAACCAGTTTTACCATGAAACACACCATAAACAAGTAGATGACATTCCTTAAGATTTTGTTGAAAACCTCAAATTCAAATCTAGACATTCAAATTGCATAAACATCAAAGGCTTACGCGGTGATGACAGCTTCGAGAGATAAACATTATCCGGTTCAATCTTGACGCGGCATGGGGTCCAATAGACATTATCGCCAAATTACGCCTGACTGATGGCTTGAAAATGGCTTAATTTAAATCAAAATGTTTACCTTGAAAACAATGAGCCGCGACGCGATAAAACTAGTCTTCTGGGTGTAACACAAACTGGTCTGTGCAGCCACAGTACTAAAGTAGCTGGCAGCTTGAAATTTAGAATTTATCAAGAGGAGGGATTGTACTATTGGACTATCAAAAACAAACGCACTGATCAGCTTCGCGGCAAAAATCTGGTTTTCTCATGACGCAGCTCATATAGGCACAGACAAATTGGGTAATCAGGGGTGTGTTACTGAAAACAGCCCTGGTGGTGGCCTTAGTGACAATTGGTTATAATTTGAATTTATCATTATTCACAATTTTTTTGTATGTTCATTTTGTTGTTTAACACCCTATTCAACCATTTTTCAGTCATGCTGGTGCCACCACTTCCTCAGTATTTAACAGAACCATGGGGTGTTAAAGTATTTTGCCCTGAGGGACACAACTTGGTGCCAGTGGAGTTCGGGCCCATGAACTCTCTCTCGCCACCACTGAGCCACCCAGCTCCCAGTCATCAATTCTATAGCATATATACATGCATATATCTATAGTCACCGTCTATCAACGTACACCGGATATAGCGATTGACCTATCGAGGAAATTAGGACGCGGTGCACTACGAGGTCAGTTTTTGTTCTATTATTTTTCATATAAGATCAAAGTCGGCTTATCAAATATGGAAAATACATCGTTGATACATTGATCTTTATCTGTGACTATGTGACACAGATAGAAAATGCGTGTATGTGTGATATTCGATAAAAAATACCTGCCCAATCACTAATATTTTTCATGACAATTATATGCCTAACTCCAATCTGCACTTTTAAGAGCTATAAGTTGTTAATTATGACCAAACTTCGCATCGGCAACTATTCCTTATTGCCCAACGTCCTTGAAAACGAAGTTTCACATTGCAACTGCTCCTGGCTTTGTGGATATTTATGAAAAACAAAACTTGCCGGTGTACCGTCTATAGCAGTCTGTTGCTATGGTAGTGTACCGTTTATAGCTAAAGCAGTGTACGGACTATAGCTATGAAAATATGACTTTTTTGACGAAAAAAATACGTTTTTAGTTAAAATTATGTACGAATAATAATAAAACATTATTGTACATGCAATTATGGAATATTGCCACTGACCAGATCAGTATTTTCTGCATTGTCGTGGTCTGAAATCGGGTGAAGAAAGACAGGTATAATAGCTTGAATGATTACACATGACGTTCGACGTGACATTCACTTTCCCGTTTACATTTTGATAATCGAGAAACACCAAACAAAAATAGAGCATATGTCACGACAATAAGCACGAAAAGGAGTATATTACACCAAAAGAAGACAAATTATGGCCAAAGTAACTGAATGGTTCTTTTATTACTTCTTAATCTTTAAATTGTTTAGGGTGGCCAAACTTAAATTTCCTACTTTTCCACAATCCAAATCAATTGCAAATTGCTCTGGTCAACCCTGAAGAGAACCAACAATAGGTGGCCAAATCTGCTGATTTCAATTGTGTACCAATCTAACTTGCTTTATAAATCAATCACCACATGAAAATTGTCAGGAAGATTATTTTTATGTTGGCAAGTTGATAGGGTAATCTCTTCACTACTTCACAAAGAAGCTAACAATTCATCAATGAATTTATATAGAATGTTTGCAACATTTGAAAGAACTTAGGTGTTATGTTGGCCATACTTTGAGTTCCCCGACTGTAAAGCAGTTTTGCATCGTTTTACAGTTTGTTGTAATCCACTTTTAAAGCGAAACATACACGAAATTGTTTCATGAAATAATTGCTCAACTGTTTTAGATGTCCTTACTTAGAATATGTTCATATGTTTCTTTCTTTGTTTTTTTTTCTTCCTTTCACTCTTTCTTTTTTAGTCTTTCTTTCTTTATAGTATTCGTTCGAAAGTGCACCAAATTTTTCGTTTTAGTAATGCAAAAGTTAAGGAATTTTACTTCCTTTTTAAGAAGTGTTAGAGCTTATTCATTAAATAGAATATTGGTCAGTTTTGAAATTGTCAACCCGGAGTTCGGTAGAGTACGACGATACATACCTCCGCCGCGGTGTTTCCTTGAACAAAACATATATCCAGGAATCACTGGCCCCGTCCCGACATGACAAAATTGGGATATGTATAGTTTGACTGGAACGTTAAAACCCATACCAAACTAAACCTGTGGAATTTTTGTTTCAAAAACTAACGTCGTCTAAGACGTGTTCATATGCGACATTTGCACCCAGGTGTATTTTTGTACCTCGGGTGTAGTTTAGGACTCCGGAGCGAGAGGAATTAGTTCGATACATACGTCTTTGAAGCTTACATGTTTAATCTTATTGTCTTCTTGTTTTTTAAATTTTATTTCGTCATGAGGATGATGTTCAATGAGGTGATTAATAATATCGGGGAAACAGGTGCACTCCTTTTCACAGTAAAAACACTTGAACATGGTTGTCACCTGCAAATAGAAGAGAAAATGTAACGTAATTACATCTAATACTCCAAAAGTAGCAATTTTGTTATTAAGAAAGGATGGGGTTGGGGTCTGTGGTATGTCCGAATTGCAAAAACTTGTACTCCATCGTCAAACTTAACGTTTACAAGCACTAAACGGTTTCATCCGAGATGATTTCATCTTGCTATAGACCGTACACTACAAAAAGGGTGTTTTACTATAGGTGGTACACCACTGCGCTATAGACGGTACACCAGATAACTTTGGAGAAGAGGAAATTATCGACAATTGCAATTTCAAAAGTAACTTTAGAGTATTTCTAGTGACTGTCCTCGATTTGCTAGTCATTCTATCAGGTATTCCATAACATTGTAGATTGATATTTTACCGACACATTTGTTACATCATGTATTTTCGCGACTGACTAAAGAATGTAAACAGTGATTATGGTCAGATTTTTGTTATTCGTAGCTCTTGTAGATGTTTGCTAAACACCTGTTATTCTAATAACCATTCATTAATATCTAAGCGACTAGAGTGAAAATTACTTACAGAGTATTTTAAGGTATTTACACGAAAAAAACAGAGAAATACTGACCTCGTAGTGCACCGCGTCCTAATTTCCTCGATAGGTCAATCGCTATATCCGGTGTACGTTGATAGACGGTGATAGTTTATATATGTTTTAAGTCCACGTTCAACAGCTAAGGTCATGCTGTACAGTCAGTAATCCATTAGCAACACTGTTCCTCCTAGAGGCAATTTAGTAGTTCTAAGTGCACATTTCTTTTATCAGTAACTGTCATATGCTGTTGAGGAGGAAGAAATTATGACATATCTTCATAACCAAATCTTCATGAAAGAAAGGTGCCAGTACGATTGCAGGTCCTTTACCTTATGAATTAGACACACTGCCAGTCGAGCTATTATGCCAAGTTCAGAATGAAGATTATTATAAGAAATCTACGAGTCATCTATCTGATCAAACCATGTCAACCGAGGGACAAATCCACGACAGCTATTTGACTACTAGCCAGCTGACAGTCAGCATGCGATATTTTTTATTCGCATATCTCAATGTCATGACCATTTTTCTCACAGGTTATCCAGAGACAACCAATGCGACTGAGAACAACTAACACAGATGAAATCAATACAAAAGGGTAGAATACAAATTCCTGCCTGGGAAAACATGCAACTGATCATTTTGTTCTGTGGTAACCCAGCGGGCACATGACGTCAGAATGACGTCAGATCGACGTCGATGCGACGTCATGACGTCGCATCGAATGACGTCGCATCGACGTTGATATGACATCATTTTGACGGCACATTTTGACGTCATGTGCCCGCTGGGAAGTTGTTCCCTATTGTCACTAATTGATTTCATATGTTTTCGTTTTACTGGTTCACGTTGGTTGTCTCTTTGGATAACCGGTTTGAACTTATAGTTAGTTGATTTCAAGCCAGCTGACAATCAGCATGCGACATTTTTTATCCGCATATCTGAATGACAAGACAATTTTTGGTGAACAAATGAATAATCTAAACTCATCTTTAAAATATGAGCCTGTGCATGAGAAAACCAACAATTTGGGTTTCAGACCAGGTCCGACACAAACCAGGCTGTACAGTCACAGAAACAGGCTAGAAGCTTGAAATTTCGGATATAAGAAGAAGAGAGATTGTACTATCCGTGTAGCGAAAACAAAGGCGCTGATCAGCTTCGCGGTTACCGCGAAGCTGATCTGCGTCTTTGTTTTCGCATATGCAAATTGTTGGTTTTCTCATGCACAGGCTCATATCTTAATAACTGGAGCATGGCCTTAAATTAATCTTCATGCATATGGGTTACATACAATGTAATGATCAAAATCTGTAATGTTTCATTATCATCCCAGTCAACAATTTTTCACCAGTACTACCATATAAGGAGCTTTGCAACCTTTTCCCTGTTCTTGAAAATGTGAGCTTTTTGACGTCTCACTAAAGAAGCAATCAGAACATAGCAAACTGATTTGTTGTTTTGTTTCATTATGGCTTATGGTCCACATCAACAATTTTCAGTAATGTCGGGATGGAGCCTTAGTGTCTTGCTCAAAAACACTACATGGCTGAAGTAGGTATTGAAAGCAAGACCTCTAGCTCACTCTGGAGCCCTAAGGCGACCAGTGACTCTCCCCCGATTTGGTATCTACACTAAAATTGTGAAAATCTGATTATTTTCACAATGTGTGACATAAGTGTGTGGTAATGCATATGCAAAAAAGCGTGGAAAAGAAGATTTAGTATGAGATTTTTCACAGGTTCAATTAAAAATCTTACATAATGACATATGGTTTGAAAAAAACTTAAAATTCCTTACATAAACAGCTATTATCAACCAATATTATATCAAAAAGAAGATTTAAACCTCAAATACTTGAGCAATTACGATTAAATACCAAAAATAAATCGTAATAAGAAAATATTAGACGCTTGTCGATACATGTGTTTTTTCATAAGATTTGTCACAACAAATTTATGTGCCTCATAAATGATGTAAAAATTGACCTATTTACATGTAACGCCACCTTTTGAATTAACAAAACAATTACATTCTGTAACGACATATGTCAAAACAACACAAAACAGCGTAGGCAGGATGAAAACATGAAAATTACATCTTCGGAAGGATACAGATCGATGTTGAGTTGAACCATAGTAGCTCACACATCTTCTAGGTTTCCAACCAGGCTTGACACAAAGTGGGCTGCACAAAGCAGAAGATGGTTAGAAGCTTGATATTAAACACTGAGAAAGTTGTTTTAGCAGAAGGATAATGCTTGAAGACATTGCAGAAATTCAAGTTAGGCAAAATATGGGTTGTATCCACCCTAGTCCTTTGTGCTTGGGATTTAAAGCATAACATTCTTTAAAAACTGGATTTTTGAAAGTCCGAAATTTCACGCCTCTATTATGCTGCAATATAGTCTTGCTTGTGTCAAGTCTTGCTTTTGTAACACTATAGACAAGCTCATATCAAACAGATGCAATTTCAAGCACATTTGTTTTAGCAGGGCTATTCATCATATTCAGGTGTGTGGTGACCAAAATACATATTGCGGGCATAAAATAACACCAAATACGTCAAGAATAACACCAAATATGCTGTAAAATAATCATAAATAAAACACTTTTCTGGGGCGAAAGTATTTAACAGTGTGAATTTCAGGTATTTGAAATGTATGTTACGTTAAACGTATCTGTTATGTAATGTATTTAAGTATTTGATAAAGCCCTGTATGTTTTCAGTATTCTGTCAATCATTTCGTGACGTCATTGAAAACGGTAACATTTAACATTCTTTTATAGATGACAGTTTAGTTGGAAATGCTGATTGTCATGTGAAATAGCTCAAAAGTTATGCCAGCTTCACTGTTTATGTTTATTTTTCCTTAATTCTCAGTTTTTTTATCGTTTTTGTGAATTTGTTGTTAAAATGTTAATGAGTGGGCGTGTCTATTGTAAATTGCGTCCTAGAAAAATGAAGCAGCCATTTTCATGCGTTGATTGAAGTTTTGTGCTTGCTAAGTGTTATTTATACTTTTTTGGAACAGTGGGAGGCTTCATTTGGCAATGTTTTCTTCAATGTAGGGAATATGCGTTTTCGATGCGAGGTATTCTGTTTATTTTTTGCAAATATGGCTCAAATTGTACGTTGACCTACTTATGATGTGTTTGTCAATATGTATAGGTAAATCAAATTGACCGTGCCGCTTGAACTCACGTGATATAGTTTTGTAAACACGCTTTAAAGAGGCACCTATTTGTTTTACACATTTTCTAGTGCAATGTGAAAATTCGTCGGTAATATATTGTTTACCGTCAGTCGCATTATTGAGAACATGTTTATTTAAGCAGTCTGATCAACATGCATATCTATGTCAGATGTTAAGCAACACGGTTTAAGTACTAACCTAAAAACTGTAGGGGTATTCAACAGGTGTTCTATATTATATTTGACCAGACAACAAAGAATGTTAAGTTGAAACCCCCTTAAAGTGCCTCATTTTATACTGGTTTCCGATTCCTTGATAAGACGTATAATAACTTGTCTGGTTAAGCGGTAACCAGTTCTTTGTTTATCGATATTTAGCTGGAAAAACCGATGCATGCTAAAAATAGCGTGGTAGTATGGAATACAAGGATAGCTTTTAAAAAAGCTAGAAGCGGCTCGTTTAGCATTATGTTTTGTGATCACATATTATCGATTAAAGTTGTGTGCTAGTGTGTCTGAGACAGCAAATAACTGATTTTGATATATGGGCGTTTGCTAAATCGTCAAGAAATCATCTTGAATACTGCTGTAGGTCGGCGCGCGTTCCAAGCGTGTTCAAAAAAAATTTCTTCAAGCTCGACGTGTGTCGGACGTATATCATATACGTTTTGAATAAGTTCCACGCGCGTTACAGGTGCTTTGAATACGCTTTGAACGCTTTTGGCACACGTTTCAGTAACTGCACAACTGTCCAGCGCCTTTGTTTTCGCTACTCGGTAAGTACAGTTCCTCTATTAATTGTAGCCAAAATGTCGAGCATCTAGCTTGCTTTTGTGTCGCTCCCGGTCGGAAACCCCGAAAACCGGTTTTCTCACGTCGATGCTCATATGTCTTTCAAATTATATCATTACATGTGATTTCTTTATGAAAATAAAATGATACACGGTACCCTTTCGTTTCTTATTTTGTCGGGTACAATTACACGATTGCATTTACATTGTCTCAAAGACATGTTCTTCAGTGAAACATTGCATATCTTTCAAATTCTGGGGTAGATCAGCTGGCTAACCTGCACTCCGATACACTTCGTGACCTCGCTCCTCTCCCGGTATGGAGAGGTCTAACGGAATACCGATGGAAATATTCCGTCTAAATCTGGGGTCAATACTTGCTCTAGAAAAATTGCGATTGCCCAGGTGGGGTTCAAATGTAAAAGTGGCATAACATGTACAGTTTGAATTCTCTAAACAATGATTAATGCTTGTGTTTGGACACTTTTGAAAACCCTTGTATGTACTCAGACACTTATTCCTACCATATTGTATCTGCATTTTGTTCGAATCGGCGTTCTACCCTCTGACACCTGTTTGAAAATCGATTGTATACAGCGAATAAACCCTATAAACCGTAAAACATTTTAAGCATAATATTAATTACTTTAACGGTCATGACCGATCAAATTTGAGTTTCTAAGGACGAACAGCATCGAGCTTCTAAAATAATGCAAAGAATAAATTGTATTTTGAAATTTTTGAGTAGAAAATATTGCATATAGCAGGTATATGTCCTTGCTTATAAATTCTGCACAACTACCACTTGTAAATTACACATGTTGGCATGGCAACGCTCCGAAAAGCATAGAAATACCACTTTTTTGCAATTTTGGGTCTAATTTTCACATTTTTACACCGTTTTCTACTACCGGCCCTCGCGACGAACAATTTCTTATTATGAAATAATAATGAAATATCATCCAGATATATTGTATGCAAAGTATCATTTTGGTGGTCATGTGGGCCGGCACATAAAATTAAAAATGTGTTCAGAAATGGTAAAAAAAGGCCAAAAAGTGCAAAATGGGCTCTATCAATGGTTTTGTAGGATAAAATGAAGTACTTGTTCTGGTTTTAAAAAGATGCGACATATGGTTGTTTTAGGAATAGTTTTCTCACCTTAATTCCAATATTCATTTTCAGCAAAATATGAGACAAAAAAAGGACATAAACGCCCTAGGCCTTTTAAACGCGTACATTTTTCGAATCTTATATTTAAGGTACCTTTGAATGATCACGTCAAAACATGTTCGCTGGTTGAAAGATGACTTTATATTATAAATGTGTAAAGAACAGATATTTGAGTACTTCAAATATGAATTTTAGCAAGATTAGATGAGGTCTTATATAAAAAAGTAAGAAAGTTGGTTGCGTCCCAGTCATACAGGATGTATTGTTTTCTGCCTTTGTTAAGTCACGGCATGCATACACATGTACCGACCAGCCAATAAGTTTTAGTTTTTGGATATTGGATTATCTTTCCACGTGTGTTCATGAACTGAAATGAAAAGATGATTCAATCCCAATATTGTCTTATTTTAGCCCTCAAACTTCTATGAACCGCCCCGTATAGCATGTCACAAATAACATGATATAATTTTCTTGTTATGGAATATTGGGAGAATATTGTAAATTGATTACATTAGTAAAAGCCCACCAGTATTTTGTTTACTTATCAATCAGGCTTTTTTGAATTATTGACTGGCCGTTCAAATTTGAAAAATGTCATGCATATAAACAATGGAAGATTTGGCTAAATGGGCTCTTAATGTATTGTTTGATTTGCTGCTATTAAATAATTTCAATGGTAAACAGTTTAGGTCATCTATCTATTCTGCTATAAATCTCTTGCAAACCTGGGGCCATGGGTTCAATCCTGGGCTTCTCCCTGAGTCCCTTGGATTAATGAGACATTTAATTTAAACAGAGGCCATGGCTCCATATGACCTTAGCTATTGTTGGGACAATAAACCCAAAAGCAATCCATCAACAATATTAGGAACTGATTTCAGTTTTCATGAGCATTTTTGACCAATATTTGAGTTGATGGACTGTCGGTGTCATGTTACAAATAAATTGAAAATCATGAACCTATCATCTCAATAATCTTATATGTAGTATCTTAATTTTATAGTACTTTTTGGTCATTGATCCTGGTTTGTAATGATATACAGTTGATAAATTATATATTTTATGATCTTTATAATGTTTTCAAGTTGAATTTAAGGTTAAAGTTTTTTGTCACATTGGTCAATAGATCAATCTCTGACAGCGACCTGATGAGACCAAACCAGTTGGTTGTACCGTAATCCTTGTAAGTTGTATCATAAACCATGTTAATGGTACCATAACGTTCCTACATTCCTTTTAAATCTAAAACTTTACTGCTAACACTGAGATGTGCCACTGAGAGTGGCAGACAGAGTAGTGCTCCATGGGGCTATTTGTGGGCCCTGTCAATCCAAAAACTAAGGACCGATATGGTACATGTATGAAAAATCTATTTCTCTATTTCTCAATAATTTACATATCAATTTTAATATAGATAAACTGATATTAACCTCTGTGACAATATGACACCAGATTTGGACACAGAAAATGATTCAAACTGTCAACACTGTTCGATCAAGCTTTCAATCCATAAGTTGAACAAAGTACACCATCATGCTATCAGATGATTCGTGGCCTGGGCTAGGAGCATGGAGCATGCATGTGATATATCCCGATTTTGTAGGGATCTCCCTATTTTTGAGCAAACCTCCCTATTTGGAATTTTAGAATTTCCCTATATAGGCTATATATCATATACTCGTACATCTCCCTAGCTATTTGGAATTTCAGATCTCCCTACCAAATCTCTAGAAATTCCTTCTTTGTTTAATCGTTCTCCCTATTTGGAAAGGCAAATCTCCCTATTTTGCTTCTCAGATGTATCATGTATGGCATGGAGGGGTTACAAGTTTTCATCCTTCAATGTCCGTGTTATCATTCTAGCCTAGGGGTCACAGTTATACATGTACCAGACTTGTTATAGCCCTCTACCCTACCCTGGACCATCCCCACGCGGATATTCAATAGGAAACGAAAAAGCTTGGAAACTTGTAACCAATATATAATACAAATCGTATCCCATATGTTGTCGTATTCTATATTTATATATAATAATTAGATGTCTTGTTTATTGCTTGAGGACTCAGAACTGTCATGTTTGCTAATTACTGAACACGCTCAAATTTATGTATCGTATTAGACCTGACACTTTCGTTGTAAACTTATTTGCGAACTTTCAAACACACTTTTTTCTGTAAAGTCTCCATGTCATGATGACACTGTCATTACGAAAACTTGCCCCGGTGATGCAATATACAGTGATTTTTAAAGTTGTAAAATATGAAAATTTTCAGTAGATTTTTTTTAATATTTTTCTTATTTTTGCTCAAAAGATAGATTGTGGGTACACGTTCTAACCGCCTCATCGAGGCGGTTCTAACGTGTACCCACAATCTATGTTTTGGAGCAAAAATAAGAAAAATAGGTATACCCCTGCATACCCCAGTTTTACTATATAAAAGTGGGGTTTAAGGGGGTATTAATTGCACGGACATGTTTTCCTGATGCACTATTTAATTGCCTTATAAAGCAGAAGTTGTGAATATGGTTTTCTTTTTGTTTGATTGTCAACAGCTAAGGTCATGTCAGGACATTTCTATAGCCAAAATGTTTCTGGGCATGCATGCGCGGATCCAGAAGTTTTCATGAAAGGGGGTCCAACGAAATTGGTAATTTTTGGTCACAGACCACGGGGGGGGTCCAACCCCCAAAAAATCCCGAAATTACCTTTTTTTTAGGTAAAATTTACAAATTCCAGGGGGGGGGGTGTCCAGACCTCCGGTCCCCCCCTCTGGATCCGCGCATGGCATGCCTCTGAAAGGCAGGTTACCAGCCAGTACATACTAAGTGCACTTTTCTTTCATTACTCACAAATAATAATGACCAAAGAAATATTTTCATGACAAAATCTTCATGAAAGATACATGCGCCTGACATGAAGATGGATCAGGGGTTCACTTCATCATAAAGACAATTGCTACAGATTGAGCTGTTGCACCCTATTTCAATCTTGTGGATTTTGTAAAAAAAAAAAAAAAAAAAAAAATAAAATCCAATATAATTTCTTATGGTCACAACACTCCCAAAGGCAATTCTTTTTATCAAGCAGACAATCTGTACAAACATGGGGATACAAATTATGCATATCTGTTTATGTATACAAAGGTTATCAGCACTTTGCATCTTTGTTTTTATTTTGTATTTTTCCTTCTTTCCTTCAAAAGGTTCACTCAAACTTATTAAGTTAAGTCGTAAAAATTAGGTACTCATCAGAGGTCCTGGGTTTGATGGCTACTAGTACTTCTGATCACCTCTGCTGTAAAGTGTCCCTCAGCAAGACATTTCAAGCTCCCAAAAGT
Source organism: Rugalucina vietnamica (assembly GCA_964017185.1). NCBI lineage: Eukaryota > Metazoa > Mollusca > Bivalvia > Lucinida > Lucinidae > Rugalucina > Rugalucina vietnamica. Next base: position 30,630,322 of record OZ024884.1, read on the forward strand.
ACTGGTTCATACCAAGGAAGTGGTAACCCTGTCCTGACATGGCTGAAAAAATTGCTGACTGGGACGTTAAGTTATTACCAACCAAACAAGGAGATATATAGTCAACCTATCAGTGGATCTTACATAGGTCATCTAGGCGTGTCTTGATCACCTGTCCACACACCAGGTCACATGACGGTCACCTGTCCAGGTCACATGGCTAAGGTCATTAACATAATGACCTGTCTTCTTGTAGACAGGAAGTTATTCACACCCACCCCCTCCTGACCTAAAGGTTGTGATGTCACATAATCACAGGTTGTCAATAGTAATTTGTTTACCTGTCTTCCTTAATTTAACAAAAGGTCCACTTTGATTTGACAGAAAATGGTCATTTATGTCCTTGTCTGTTTACTTCACCACAAGGCCGGTGGGTGGATAGGTGGGTGGGTGATGAATAGCGAAATTACCAGTTATGGTAAGAATGAATTGAACTGCACCTTGCTACAACTTTTCATTGAATGAAACCTATTACAAGATTACACCCTTGTTTGGTTGAATAACTTTTTGCACCTGTGAGTCACCACCGTCTCCCACTAACACCTCCTTTGCCTCAGGCTGTTCTACCACTTGGCCACACAAGGTACAGAAACACACTAAAGAGATCTTTGACAACTTTCAGTCATGAACTCAAATTTTCAGTTCCAAATATTGAGCAAATTTACAAATGCTCAAACGGCAAACTCGAGTGAAAGGGGCTGTAGGTTTTCTATAAATGCAAAAGAAGCGCAGATCAACAGTTCTACAGCTCAAATCAGAAGCACCCTTCAAATCAAAATATGAAATTTAGACCAGGCTGACTAGTAGTCAGTTTCTTTGATTGCTCAGACCTTAGCCCAGGTTGGAAACCCGCAAGACTGATTTCTTAACAGGTACTCCATTACGAAAACTTGCCCATGCAGTAAACAGAGATTTTTAAAGTCGTAAAAAATGAAAATTTTCAGTAAAAAAATATTCATATTTTTCTTATTTTTGCTCAAAACATAGATTGTGGGTACTCGTTAGAACCGCCTCGTCGAGGCGGTTCTAACGAGTACCCACAATCTATGTTTTGAGCAAAAATAAGAAAAATATTAAATTTTTTCAGAGGAAATTTTTCGATTTTCGAAGCTCAAAAAATCTCTATAATATTATATTGCATGGGCAAGTTTTCCTAATGACAATAATCAAGTCTGTCAAAAATAAAGTTTAACTCAGATCTTTAATACATTTAAAAGAAAAAAAAAATCCTTTAAATTCTTTGTCAAATACAAGTGCCTTTTTTGGCAGTAATTGAAAATAATCACTTTAAGGAACATCAAAAACTACTTAATCAAGTTTCATGGCATATCATATTGCCAAAAATGGAAATAGAACCTACCCAACATTGTTATAAAACTAAATAATTTCAATTATTTGATCATTTGGAATAGAGTTAATTCTATTTAATTATTTAACTGCTAGTTCACAATAATAATTGTGCATAATGCAGACATTTTGTTGTAAAAATGCAAATTGTTTGCAGTCATTAACGAAATCACCTTACTTTGAAAAAACTTGTATATGTATTTTTCATGCATTTGATATTAAGTGAATATCGTCGGACACCCAACTGACTAATTAATTGTGCCAGGTGAACCTTCATCACGGCTAACAAACCTTTAAATGCATAACCGCCGGTTAAGAAAGAAAATCCGATTCACGCCCTTCCGGTTCCGCATATGAAGACCAAGAAAAGGTAAACAAAACATACACTACTAGGATCGATTAATGATTATATTTTAGTACAGAAATATATCGATTATCTATGAATGCTATTTTGTCACTTATTTACTATTGTAACTCAGCACCAAAGTAGCTCGCAAAATAATTTGATGGTCTTTGAGTTATTTATTCCCTTCTTCGAACCTGGTGTTCCAACAAGGCCAAAGTCGGCGAAATACAACTAAAAATTGGACAATTTGCTGGTAAATATCAAATTTTAGTGATTGTTCCACGACAAATTTACAGATATGTATTAACTAAATTGCATCTGATGTCTGTGCCAGTATTTCGTTGTGTTAGTGCCCGTCATTATCGATTTGAAGGGAAGGAAAAGATGGGTACGCATTTAATAATTAAAATATGAAGGATATATTTCAAGATACGTTTGAAAACCTCAACTTGTTCAAGTTATGGTATTTATTTCCCTGTAAAGCGTTTTGAAAGACATAAAACCAAGAAAAAACAAATTAAAGTATACAGAATGCTGTAAAATCGTCTTCATGAACAGGAATATCATGCATGTGAACTATTGTATAACATGTACTTCATAGACAGTTTGTATTATTTTATATCAAACATTTTCACTGCAAATATCACAAACACACCAAATTTGAGTAAGCAACTATTAAAAAAGGACGAGAGAATGTGACAATAATCTTCAGCGTAAAACATTTAACAAAAACAAAAACTTTAATACATATGTTCTATAATGACTATATTGCTATCATTCTAATGATCAAATTCGTAACCGAAATGTTGACACAGCTTTTAACCACATATGCATAGAATGCATTGGCCAGAGGCAACGAAACTGTCACCAGACCTCACACAATGTTAAAATCATCTGCACACTGTATTGCTTTCCGTTAATATGGACGTAATGAGCGGAAATCTAAAAATATCCCTGCGACTGACCCACATTTTCGTTGTGTACAATGCAATCCCAACATGTGTTTTGGGGTAGGAAATAAAAATCATGACTATAAAGAAAAATTTCTGGAAATCCTTTTGGGTCCAAATATAGCAATGTCTCACTAATAATAAAATAGCATTGAGAGAATTATAATATTTGTCTTCGAATCGAAATATTTTACTCGGAAACACGAGCTGCAAATGTTTGTTTACCTTTTGTTGGCCATCTGATGCGAAACCGGAAGGACATGAATCGGATTTCTTTTCTTAACCGCGGTTACGCATTTAAAGGTTTGTTAGCCGTGTTCATATCGGGACACATTTTGTAATATATTATTTTGAATGTTACTGTTTGCATCACAAACTAAATGCCACACAACATTTTTTTTTTTTTTTTTTTTTGCAAAAAGCTAAAACTTGTTATGACCTAATTTGTCATAATATTTACAAAATCACCAAATCCCCCTGACCCACTTATCCCTTTATTTACAAACAGTTTGAGCCAATTACGTTTCTAAGTGACCCAAACTTTTTTCGAGAGGCTCTCAGGTCACAAACTTTGTTTCTCGGTCAAACGATGATAAGCAGTTTTAATACTTTTATTTCAAATTAGTTTAACATACGCTTTAATAGCATATATCTCCTTTTTTTGCTTGAAATTTGTTCAAGCTTAACATTCTGATAAACAGTAGGGGTCAGTACGGTCAGTTATCCTATACACACATTTCCTTCGCCATTAACTGACAAAAGCTTTCCTTGAAGTAGAGACATTAGAAACATTTTCATGACTACATGTAATCATCTTGGCCATTTTGAAACTTGGTTCCATTACCCAGCTTCGTATTGGCAAGTTACAACTTTAAATTTTTGCCTTTTGTACCTTTCTATATATATGTGATAAAAAAAATATTGTGTCATCGTTTACGCATCATAAATTAAAACCAAACAAGGTTTTTATGTTTATTCTTTAACCAATAATATCAATAAAGAAATCCTAAAATATCCAATCCATAAATTATTTCTTCAAAACAGGTCATCATTATTAAACATAAAGTATTGAGTTGATATATGTTCTCAAAGTTTAAGTAACTTGAAGATATACAAATAATGACTTCAAAGAATATGGGGCTCCAAATAGTTTTGTTTGGTTATGACTTATGCCCTAACCACTGAGTCACCATGCTTCCCCAGAGACAGTTTCGACCATCAGTTACTTAACTCATTTAAGCCTGGCATCCCTTTTATGGGACATAGGCAAACAGAATAGCCCCAGATGGGACGCCGCAGAACGCGGCGTCCCATCTGGGGCTATTCTGTTTGCTTAAAGAATTTTTATCGAAAAATTGAATAAAATTGGAAAAATCACTCCTAACACCCCTAAAAATGAAAGTGGACTGACCCAAATGATAATGATGGAAAAATCCATTCGTCAAATATGGGTTAACCATACCGGCCCTTGATAAGACTTCAAGGAGCAATTTACCATTGTAACATGCTCACTCTTTTATGAATAAACGATTGAATGATTTATTGCTCTACCTAAACACACCGTATATTAGCGGAAATCAAGAACAACCAATTTGATTAACTAAAAGAGTTCTAGATTGAAAAAAAAAAAGCCAAAATGACGATTAGAACGTAAACTGAACGTTCCTGATTGCAAACACGTGCTTTTTGGCAATCTTAAAACGCCTTTTTTGTCAGACGGGAATGCAGTTGGTATAAAATCACTCATTCCGCATTGCCACTAATACAGTGTGCTAAAGCAGCAAATGATATTTTGGTAAAAGGTTGGCTGATTTGTGTTTTACATTACACTCAACAGCTAAGATCATATGGAGGCGGGACCACCATTTAAATTGGCGGAAGAGACAAGAATTTTCCACAAAAAGATACTGGACATGGTTGATCTTGGAAATACAATAAGAATATAACAATGAGTTTGTTTGTTTGTATTGAGGCTTAACATCCCAGTCAACAATTTTTCAGTCATATCAGGACGGACCCAACGCTTCAAGGTCACAACACAGTGCCGCTTGTGGGGATTGAACCCAGGACCACTCAATTTCGGAGTCCAACGCTCTATCACTACCCCACCGCGCTCCAAATGAGTTTGTGAATAAGCCTGTCCCAAGGGTAACTATTTGGCATCACAAGGCGTGCCGACCCCAAAGACAGGTTCTCTTTGCAGGTCTCCTATAATTCTTGTATTCTTATCCTTATCAATCTTTAGATCTTTTTCTCAATGTCAAAATCACAATAGATTGTCAAAATCAAATATCAATATAAGGATAATCCTTGACTTTTAGTACAAATAAAACCAGCATAGTAATAATGATTTGCTATAAATTACTTAAACAGATTAACAATTAGTTATTGAGTTGTTAAATAAAATGGCTTTTAAGACATAGACCTAGTGTGGCCACCACATACAAACTTCAGGAGACATATGCTTTTGAAAAAAAAAAATCTTTAAGAATATCAAAAGCACTGAATGGCCTTTCATATTTTGCTTTGTAAACTGAATCCATTCCCATCATATCCCATGAGTTCCTTATCTTAGTAACGAAAGAGCGTCCTGCATGAAATGGTTGTTCCCTGATGTGTTCATTATTCTGTAGGTAAAAGACGAAACTTGAGCATATGTCATTAATGATTATTTGTTTGTGTATCCCATTCACACAAACAAATCATGCATTATGAACATTATTATTGCATATTGCTGTTGTATGGAACCAAAAATGCATTATGAACATATTGCTTTTGCATGGAACAAACCATGCATCATGAACATATTGTTTGCATGGAACAAAGCATGTATTATAAAAAAAACTGCTTTTGCATTGAACAAAACATGCATAATGAACATATATCGCCTTTGCATGAACAAACCAATTAGCATTATGAACAATGCTTTTGCATGGAACAAAACATGCATTATGAACATATATATCGCCTTTGCATGAACAAACCAATTAGCATTATGAACAATGCTTTTGCATGGAACAAACCATGCATTATGAACATATTGCTTTTTGCATGGAACAAACCATGCATTATGAACATACAACTTTTGCATGGAACAAATCATGTATTATGAACAAATTGCTTTTGCATGGAACCATGTATTCCCTTATGAACACATTGCTTTTGCATGGAACAAACCATGCATTATGAACATACATGTATTGCTTTTTCAAGGAACAAACCATGCATCATAAACATATCGCTTTTGCATGGATCAAACATTAAGAACCTTGTATCTTCGTGTATCTGAAGGTGAACACTTGAACGGTGCAAAAAAAAAGTTATGAATGTGGGAGATATTCAAATTGTAATGTCATATAGAATCAATAATAATTATTATTGCACAACACAAGTTTCACATAAAGAACAGGAAGAGAATTAATTTTATGTTAAACATTCATCATAAAATGAGCCTGTGTGAGAGAAAACCAACAATTTGGGTTCCGACCAGGTACGACACAAACCAGGCTGTACAGTCACAAATGATGGCTACAGGCTGGAAATTTTGAATTCAGAAAGTAGAGGAATAATTGTACTATCTGTGTTGCGAAAACAAAGGCGCTGATCAGCTTTGCAGTTACTGCGAAGCTGATTTGCACCTTTGTTTTCGCCTATGCAGATTGTTGGTTTTCCTGGGGGAGGGTGGGGGATAGCCATGGAAATGAGCGGGGTTTTGACCAAAATTTTGCCACGGCAGTGCGGGGTAAATACCTGGAGTCTGCGTTATATAGACAAAAAGGGCTGTGAAATAAAAAGATAGCAGGCTGCAGGGGAAAACAGCAGTGGTTTTACCAACAAATAGCACCCCCCCCCCCCCCCCCCCCCCCCGCAGGGTGGGGCTTTCAGGAGGGATTTGCAGGACCAAAAGTCAGTCCCCGCTATTCCCTGGGCCTGGGGGGGGGGGGGCTGTGGTTACAAATGACTAGTGCATTACCGATAAGTCATCCAAACAATACTCTGCCTGGATAAGCCTCAAAGAGGCACGTTACCACCACTAAGTGCACATTTGTTTGCCGAGAACAGACAACTGCTCTTCTTGGATGCCACGAAAGATTTGATATTCCAGACATGGTGGTCAACCTTGGCCCCCTTCACATTACGAAAACTTGCCCATGCAATATACAGAGATTTCTTCCGCTGTAAAAATTGAAAATTTTGTTGGATTTTTTTTTTTGTTGATGTTTTTCTTATTTTTGCTCAAAACATAGATTGTGGGTACACGTTAGAACCGCCTTGCCGAGGCAGTTCTAACAAGTACCCACAATCTGCGTTTTGGTGGGAAAATACGAAAAATAGGTATACCCCTGCATACCCCAGTTTGCTATATAAAAGAGGGGTTAAAGGGGGTATACTTTACACAGACATGTTTTTCGTGAGATATGAATCAGACAAGCTACTGACTGAGCAACCATGCCCTGTCAATATGAAGTGAGAAAGATAAGGGTATCATACTAATGCACCAGTCATTTGTAAGCACTGCCCCCACCCCCACCTATGGGAAAGGGTGGGGGATAGCCGGGCTAAAGTGTGGGGCAATTACTTTTCCAGTGTCCCCGCAGAGCAGGGGAAATGACAGGGTTTTGACATTTGGATCCTTACCCCAGGGAGATTTTCTATTGCTATGGGCAGGGTAAAGAGCGAAGTTTTGACCTCCAGTACTAGTTTCCCCCCTGGGGGTGGGGCTTATAGCAGGGCACTGAAAGTTGAAAAGTCATAATCCCCACCCTTCGCTAGGTGGGGGAGCAGTGGTTACAAATGACTGGTGCATAATTCCAGTTAATTCCTTAGGCCTTGCCGAACTTACCGTTAATTCATGTAATTCATTCACCGTTTTAATTAAAATTAGTTCATTAAGTTCTTAATCAAAAATAACAACAAACTAATGTCATTTCAACCACGGAAGACCACTTTGACAAGTCTATGAGCAATAAAAGTGGAATAAACTTGTCATATTACACCATAAAATAAACGGAAAAATTGGACATAATATGAATATAATATGAATAAAATAATCATAAATTAGCATTCCTGTTGGACTTGTTTATACCAAGTATCTTCTTTCAGTTTTCAAAAACTTGACACAACCTCATTATAACACTATCTTTGGGGTCCACAGAAACATACCGTTATAATTGAAACTGTGTTAAATAATGAGGTTATTTACTACTAGTATAAGAACTATAGACAATTTAGCATTTGGGAGCCATCACATGGCTGTGTTATGTTGAAAACTGTGTTATATAATGAGGGATGTTATAATGAGGTTGAACTGTAAGTTCAATGCTTTTGCAAATATGAGGATTGACAAAAAGCAGCAGAAGATCGAAGAAGATGAAAACTTATAGAAAAACAGAAGATATTTTCTTTTATTATTGCTAGAGTTTAAGTCTTGACACTATTTATTTTGAAAGAACAGATTTGTTAAGATCTTTTTCCGATTTGGGTGGGACAGGAATTCAAAACTATTTAAATATTTCTGGAACAATGGCTCCATGTAATCAAGTCAAAAATTAATAAAAAAAAGGTACAAGTAGGCAAAGATCAGGAAAAGGCGCAATCAGAAAAAGATTCCCACTCCAAAAACCGAGGTGGGAAAAAAAACAAACTAACAGTCAGGTACTTATACCATGAAACATATCGTAAGCCGAATGAGCAGCTATTTTCCCAATAGGTGGTCACTCAGTTACCTTAACTAAAAATATGAAAACATTTATAAGGCGCCAACAGCACAAAAAATTTTCCAAACACCAAGACATAAAACAAAAAGAACCACCACAGAAGTATCGACTTGGAACGATCAGTAACACAAAGTTACTGGCGGGCTTAAACCGGTTTTACATGGCCATAACCTCACCCTCAGCTTCTGCAGTGGTTCATAACATTTAGTTAGTTATTCGGCCCTCGTGGTGAATCTCTAACTAGTCAATGAATCATCAAGAACAAACAAATAAATCATGATAAACATCCTGATGAATCAAAAACCAGGACTCACAGACTGAGTAAGCTGCCCGACGATGGAGATCCCTGGGCGCCGAATAACCTACTAACTCCGGAGCAAAAGAAAAACACCAGTTGGACCCCGGTGGGCCAAGCAACAGACAAGAAGCTCCGGCCCCAACCAACTAAAATGAATAGCTTTATGTCGGGGCCATCATAGAGTCTGACGCCCGACCCACCGGCGTGCAATTAAAGAAGGCAGCATAGTTATCAACCATGATTGGGTTAAAAACTAAGCATGCAGACTGTCGCATAACATTCAAGTTATAACCTATACGTCTGTAACGTGTTATGATTTTTCTGAACTGAAAAGAAAAATCATTAATTCCTTTAAGTTTCTTAAATTTGTAAACCAAGTCACCATAAAATTCAGGTTCCGAAAGGCCCTCACTTAAAAGCGTCTTTAACCCAACATTGTATTTGGAAATCAATTCATAGTGTCTACGATAAAATTTAGAAAATGTTTTTCGAAGTTTATGATACCGATAGCCCTGTTGGAGAAGTTTTGCCGTTAAACATTTATTTCGAGCGTTGAAGTCTGTAACATGATTGCAGACTCTAGCAAACCTAATAAGTTGCGAAATGTATACACCATAAGAAGCACGACGAGGAACGTCACCATCCAAAAAAGGAAAATTTACTATATCAAAATCAAAGTCATCGCGCTTATCATAAATTTTAGAAGAAACAAATCCATTTGCAACAGAAAGATGTAGATCTAAAAAGGGGGCTTCAGTATCTGAGATATTGGCTTTGTTCAACTGAAGTTCAGGTGGATAAATTTGATTGACCATACCTTCAAAATAAGGGTTGTCAATGTTCAAAAGGTCATCGAGGTACCTAGATGTGGAATTAAAAGCCTCGATAACATCAGCTTGATTATCATGGTTAAGAGAATCCATAAAATCTCTTTCGTAGCAGTATAAAAATAAATCAGCTACGAGAGGTGCGCAATTTGTACCCATCGGAATTCCAACAATTTGTCTGTATAACTTGGTCCCAAATCTAATATAAATATTATCAAGGAGATATGATAAGGCGTCGCATACATTCTGACATGACCAAAGTGTATACCGACTTTGGTCAGAGGAGGTGAAAAAAGCCTTTCTGTCATTACATGCCAAATAAAGTGAACCATAGTTTTTTAATGCCCTTTTGAAGGTCAACTCTATCAAATCCAGAAGTTTTTCTTTAATTAGATTATGTGGTAATGTTGTATACAGAGTAGAAAAATCATATGTGGACAAGCTTGTCGCACGGAACCCTCTACACTTCAATTTACTGAGCACCTCACCAGAATTTTTAATTGACCAAAACCAATTTTTATTTGAAGTTTCATACACTGTCTCACAGTATCTTATAACATGAGATTTGATAGCAGTAAGACAGGAAGTTAATAATTTAGAAAGTTCAGTGGTAGTACAAGAGCTAGAATTTGCAATAAATCTAGCTTTGTATGGTCTTTTGTGAAGCTTAGGTAACCAATACATCGTAGGAAGTTTGTCTTGGCCTTCATTGACACAAACAGAAAACTTAACAGGTAAATCATTTAAGTGGGCATTAACTACAGACACCTCATCAGTATCTGTCTCCAGATAAGCCCTGGTACCATCAAGCTCCTGTTTTAAGGTGTTAACGTAGTGAAGCCTACAAACGACAACAACATTGTTTGCGGCTTTATCTGCCGGAACCAAGACATACTTTCTATGAAATTCTTGGATACCCTGCTTCAAATGCCTAAAGTTGATTTTGAAAAGAATGAAACTCAAACCTTGCAATCTGTTCATGATTTCAATTGAAAGAAAACTTGAGATTAAATAGGTTACTATCTGGCTATGGTGACCTATTTTTGTAACATTATCATGAAAACATGTCCATGTAATGTATACCCCCTTCAACCCCACTTTTATATAGAAAAACTCGGGGTTTGCAGGGGTATACCTATTTTTCTTATTTTTGCTCCAAAACATAGATTGAGGGTACTCGTTAGAACCGCCTCGCTGAGGCGGTTCTAATGTGTACCCACAATCAATGTTTTGAGCAATAATATTGAATATATCAAAATTTTTCTGGTGAAATTTTCAATTTTTACAGCTGAAAAAATTTCTGTATATTGCATGGGGAGGGTGTTCCATGGCTCTGTGATAGAGCGCTAAATTCAGCAGAGAGAGATCAAGGCCAGAGGTTCAAACTGAGTTGAGCATGGAATTTAAAGTGCTCATAAATATAGAAACAGCCCAAATACATTGAAATTTCAGGCTTAGATCACCAAAGCATGCAATTTATCCTGCTCATGAATGTTAAAATGCCAACAATTGTTGGCATTTTAACATTTATGAGCAGGATAAATTTTAGTCTCAGCTGAGCTGAGCATGAATTTCATGACCTCGGGGCCAGGAGCTCTGAAAGCATAACAGGTTGAGCCCTACATCCATAAGCTGCTATTTACTTGTGAAAAACTTGTGCTATTGTTTAACTTCCCAACTTGTTTTCAGTCATGTCAGGACAGACCAACTTAACCATACTATGGGGCACTTAAAGTGTACTGCCCAGGCACACAACTTTTGAGAGAAGAAGCATTTAAAATTGGTAAACTTTGAATCAAACAAATACAATTGTTGGGCCTTTACACCAGAAATATTCATCATATCAAGTAACTATCCTGGCTATCTGACACTTTTCATGACACCTTAAAACAATAAGAACCATTTGTTTTCAACCAAATGTTACCGCTTTATTGAATTTTTACGACCATTTATAATATACTTTGGTTTAATTTTGTGAATGGTATTAATTATATATAGCCATAATGTTTTGTTTTCAAGATGTAAACAGTTTGTTGGTCTGATGATAGAGTAATGGTATAGTTTTCTCAAGTGGGTGCTTTACGCTCATGGTCAACAGCTAAGGTCATGTCAAGTCAGAGTTACGGTATTATAATAGTGGTCTAACTAGCCAGTTGCAAAGAAAATCCAGTCCAAACAGGGTGGTCTTATCATACAAGAAAAGATCGCAATAATTTAAATCCAATTATAGTAATTGACATTGATTATCCCTGGGCCTTTATTCCCATACAAAGCAAAGGAAGAAATAGTAAAAAAATTTGCATACTATCAATGGTTCACGCAAGTATCAATATCAAAGTCAAGTTTATAAAGGTCAAAGATTAAAGGTCAAATGTTGCCCCCTCCCCCAATTGGCTAAGTGCTTTCAGATTGTTGATTTCATTACCATATGAAATCATTGGATCAACAAATTTCGCTTGTTGTGTCCAGTGTGTATTCCATCCTACCCATGGGACACATGAGAGACAAGCCAAATTTCGCTTGTTGTGTCCAGTGTGTATTCCATCCTACCCATGGGACACATGTGAGACAAGCCAAATTTCGCTTGTTGTGTCCAGTGTGTATTCCATCCTACCCATGGGACACATGTGAGACAAGCCAAATTTCGCTTGTTGTGTCCAGTGTGTATTCCATCCTACCCATGGGACACATGTGAGACAAGCCAAATTTCGCTTGTTGTGTCCAGTGTGTATTCCATCCTACCCACGGGACACATGTGAGACAAGCCAAATTTCGCTTGTTGTGTCCAGTGTGTATTCCATCCTACCCATGGGACACATGTGAGACAAGCCAAATTTCGCTTGTTGTGTCCAGTGTGTATTCCATCCTACCCACGGGGCACATGTGAGACAAGCCAAATTTCGCTTGTTGTGTCCAGTGTGTATTCCATCCCACGGGGCACATGTGAGACAAGACAAGTTTCGTATGTGGGTGGGTGTCGGGAGTTTTGTTCTCATGGTGCTCCCTTTTTGCCGACATATACATTGCTTATCTCATGAGTCAAGCTCTGTGCCACTAGGTAATGCAATACCCGAATCACCTGCCCATGAGGAGTTCACAATTTTCATCAGGAAAACATGTCCGTGTAATGTATACCCCCTTTTACCCCACTTTTATGTAGAAAAACTGGGGTAAAAGGGAGTATACATTACAAAAGGGGTTTGCAGGGTTATCCCTATTTTTCTTAGTTTTGCTCCAAAACATAGATTGTGGGTACTCATTAGAACCGCCTCGCCAAGGCAGTTCTAATGTGTAGCCACAATCTATGTTTTGAGCAAAAATAAGAAAAATATAAAAAAAATTCTACTGAAAATTTTCAATTTTTACAAATTAAGAAAAAACTGTATATTACATTGGCATGTTTTCGTAATGAGTCAAACAGAGCAAAAGCGAAAAAAAAAAAAAAAAATGTATAAACTGATATAATCATGACCGAGGAAAATTAACTACACAACGATTATGACCAAACATAAATTATTCTACCTAACCTAACTACTTATTTTCATTTTTAATGTCCTGATGCTTTGACTCGCTATGTCAAACACAGTGAAATGGCATTAAAAAGCCATGCCGTGTCAACTGGATCATGAAGCCGCATCTAATAGCGCATCTTATTAACGTTAACAAAAAGGTGTAGCAATGTTGCATAAAGGAAAAAAAAGTGTTTTTAGATATTAAGGCTGGGCTTAAAATATTTTAAGTTTGCCGTATACTGACTTGTTCTTGGCATATTCTGACTTTTAAGAATTTTTCAGTGAAAATAATATACACGCATTACGGCTTTTTTATTAAAATGAATATGCATTGTTCGCTTATTGAATAACAAGTTAAAAACTTTTTGTCTCATGACAACATCTGGCTATATATATATATATATCCAACCTGGTTGTATCTGCAACCTAACATATTTTTAAGTTTGGCCTGATTTGAAATTAAAGCAACATGCTTCCTGCTTTAGTATTCAAGTTCTTTTCATAAAAAGTTTGCTTTCAGAAAATAAGACACCTTGACTCATGATATGAGCCACATCATGAGAAAACCCAATTTTCGCATATGCAAAATCAAAGGCGCAGATCAGCTGTGCAATGACAGCACAGCTGATCAGCGCCTTTGTTTTCGCTACACGGATAGTACAATTCCTATTCTACTCATAGCCAATATTTCAAGCCTCTAGCCTGCTTCTGTGACTGCACAGGCCAATTTTTATGTCACACCTGGTCAGAAACCCCAAATACCAGTTTTCTCTCGTCGCAGTTCATATTAAATATGCTGACATCATGCATTTTGACATTTCCTTTATTATAAGGGATTCAGGTGTTTGCCTGTCACACTAAGCAAATGCTTGCTTGTTTGTCTTTGAGGCTTAACATCCCAGTCAACAATTTTTCAGTCATGTCAGAACAGACGCACCGCTTCCTGGGTATCAACCAGTGTTTACATTTTAAAGTAGTAAATGTCTTCCTCAAGGGTCAAGGGCATGACACAGTATCCCAGCAGAGTTACAACCCAGGACTTTATCATTTGGAGTCCAACACCCTACCATGGCCACTAGACCAAAGGGCTCCTTCCCATGTTTAGTAAACTCATAGTATAAGGGTGTGGGCCAAAATTCTGTCAATATATAGATGGAATCTCCTAACACTGATTTATTTCATATGACAAAACAAACCAAACAAAACATTTTTAAAGAATACTGAACAGGGTCGCACGGTTTGACGAGATTAAATTCTTCCATTGAACCTCAGGTCTGAAATGCATTATTTAGCATTGCAATTATGAAAGAATGATTTGCATTTTAAAGAAACGCATTCCGTCATTTCAAATTATTCAAAATATTTTGAATAAAGTGCCAGCTTAAGTGCATGCTGTCACCTCCTAAAATGCAGACATTATTTGACTTGGACAAACCAAAAGAATGTTGCAGTTGTTGTGTTCTAGTCAACAATAATATTTATCAGTCAGTGCTTGTGTAAGGTCCCTATGATGCTACGGCTTCCTACGATCTATGATTTTGTAATATTATGCACTTTTACATTTTAAAAAATTGTGAGACCGTAGACAAGTTGTGCAGGCGCCGTACAGAGACCCTGTGATGATCGTGTGGTCTCTGCATGTTATTTATGATAATAGTAATAATAATAAAGACTTTATTTAAAGAAAAGGTCATATTTGGGGACAGAAATCGTAGGGACTCTTACGGACATCACAGGGGGGTCCATACGATTTCCACTTTAAGTAAGCGGATACCCTACGATTTCTATACGATCTCCGTACGGTTCCAACTCAGAACGTCGACGAAAACCAGAGCAAGAAATCGTACGATGCCCATATGAACTGTAAACATGTGTCGTAGCTAGCCCATGATCAACTATGATATCTAAAAAATCGTAGGGAAAATCACAGTCCGAAAAATCATACGATGATCGGGGGAAATGTAACCTAGGCATTAGCGTTTAATGTCTCATCAACAATTAAGGTCATATTGACCTTCACCTCAGTTTAAAGTATCACCAGAAAGACTGTAGGAGAAGACATCCCTAGTGAAATACTGCAGTGACATTCCACTGGACTTCCGCAGGAATATGATCAACTATTCCAATGGAAATTGATAAGAATTCAGTTGAATAATTTAGCGGAATTAAAACATTTTCCAGTGGAATTTCAGTGGAAAAATGTTGAAATTTCAGCGGAATTCCACAGAAGTTCCAGTGGAATTCCACTGGAATATGATTAACAATTCCAATGGAAACTGAGAAGAATTCAGTTGAATAATTTAGCGGAATTAAAACATTTTCCAGTGGAATTTCAGTGGAAAAATGTTGAAATTACAGCGGAATTCCACAGAAGTTCCATTGGAATTCCACTGGAATATGATTAACAATTCCAATGGAAACTGAGAAGAATTCAGTTGAATAATTTAGCGGAAATATAACATTTTCCAGTGGAATTTCTGTGGAAAAACATTGAAATTACAGCGGAATTCCACAGAAGTTCCATTGGAATTCCACTGGAATATGATTAATAATTCCAATGGAAATTGAGAAGAATTCAGTTGAATAATTTGTGGAATTAATGCAATATACAGAGATTTTTTAACCTGTAAAAGTTGAAAATTTCATCAGAAAAAGTTTGATATTTTTCTTATTTTTGCTCAAAACATAGATTGTGGGTACATGTTAGAACCGCCTCGGCAAGGCGGTTCTAACGAGTACCCACAATCTATGTTTTGGAGCAAAAATAAGAAAAATAGGTATACCCCAGCATACCCCAGTTTCGCTATATAAAAGTGGGGTTCAAGGGGGTAAACATTATACGGATATGTTTTCATGATGATATGGTTGGTACTCAAGAGGCAAGGAAAGCAGTATGACCACAGACTTAAGAATAGCCAAAGAATTCAATTCCATGTGTCACAATGGACCGATTCGGATCACAAAGGAAATTTGAGCACTGATTTATCTCAAATTCTTATCTATGTTTGTAAGGTCTTTCATACAACCCTTTGTTGATTTTAATTACAACTGCTAATTGAGCCGTGCCACAAGAAAACCAGATTTTTGCCTATGCGAAAACAAAGGCGCAGATCAGCTGTGCAGTAACTGCACAGCTGATCAGCGCCTTTGTTTGCGCTACATGGATAGTACAATCCTTCTTCTTCTTAAATCTGGTATTTCAAGCGTCTGGCTTTCTCCTGTGACCTTACACCCTGGTTTGTGTCAGACCTGATCAGAAACCAAGATTGTTGGTTTTCTCACGCAACGGCTCAACTGCTAATTGATTAGGGTAATCTTCCTAATCGGCAGAAAAAATCTCTATTTAGATCTGCTTATGGTTAAATCTGATACGCTGAAGCTAGGTTGACTTACTGTATGCCTTACTCCTTTTTTTTTTTTTTTTTTATTACTTTTTTTTTTTTTTTTTTTTTATTAAGTTAAACGTCCCTTTCAAGATTATTTCAGCTCATATGAAACGGGCCAATCAGTAGGTGGGTGAAAACGGTAGAGCCCTGAGAAATACCACCTGGCATACCTGCAAGCTGAACTTGGCTGGTCTCACGTGGCCAGTGCGGGGCTCGAACCCACATTAGACACAGCGGTGAGATGATCGAGTGACTAAGAAACAGCGCTCTTAACCGCTCAGACACTGGGTCCGCTGAACGCCTTATTCAATTATTAGTGCTTGCGGTGGATTCTTTTTTGATTCATTTCATGTTTTATGTCCCACTCAAGTGCTAAGGTCATAAAGAGACAGGACCTGGGGAAGACCCAGGGATCAATACCCACAACTGCTGGTTTACAAAGCGAGTTGCTTAACAACTGTGCTAAGGAGGCTTCTATATACATCGTATTAGCGGCAATCACGATTGCCAACATATGCTTTTTGGCAATCTAAAACGCCTATTTCGGCAGTCAGGAAAGCAGTTTTGTATAAAATCACACCTTCCACATTGCCGATAATATTATATTTTCTATGTGAATCTACATAATATTATGAGCCAGTAGTTTTGTTGTATATCATATACAATGAATATCAACCACTTTTTAACAAATGGTACACCATTTATATAATATAACATTCAGTTTTCCGTCAATATGACATTTTTTCATATATATTTGCTTTGAGTCATAGCAACCAACGCAGCAGCTGTTGTCAGTTTAACCCATATATGACAAATAGATTTTCCCATCATTATCATGTGGGTCAGTCCACTTTCATTTTTAGGGGCTTCAGGTAGAATTTTCAAATTTTATTGCATTTTTGATGAAATTTCTCTAAGCAAACAGAATAGCCCCAGATGGGACGCCGCGTTCTGCGGCGTCACATCTGGAGCTATACTGTTTGCCAATTTAAGGACGCTAGGCTTAAATGAGTTAATATACAACAAAATAAGATCCATAAGCGATACAGTGACAATATCATCCATCATACATACGTATTGCACATGAATATAATTATGTACTTTCTCAAGTTACGCAAAATATACAAAGATTTTTTTAAAAAGATAGCCAAGTTTTAATGACCAAAACTTTTTTTGGCTATTCAGTTTTATGTCTCTTACAAGATTATTTTACTCATATAGAGACAAATCAATCTGTGTTTTGTCAGTCAACACTTTTTTTCAGATAGTATGGACATGATCCACTTTTTTCCTAGATACTAAAGCTGTAATAAGAAGAGCATTAAAAGTGTATAGCGTACAGACACAATACAGCGAGCGGAAGAATGAATGTTTCAAATCTCTCATCTTTGAGTTTTGCTCTTGAGTCCTACACCCTACCATAAACCCAACACGCTCCCCCAAAAATGAAACAATACTCGCGCCTGATTTTTAAGGAGCCGATTCCACAACCCATGGGGTTATAAAACCTCTTAATACTATCTACAGTCATATACTTACAGGCCGCATCATGAGAAAACCAGATTTTATCCTATTCGAAAGCAAAGGCATTGATCAGCTGTGCAATAACTGCACAGCTGATCAGCGCCTTTGTTTTCGCTAAACGGACAGTACAATCCTCTACTTTCTAAATCCCAAATTTCCAACTTCTAGCCATCTTCTGTGCTGGTACAGGCCGGTTTGTGTCGGATCTGTTCGGAAACCACATTGTTCGTTTTCTCATGAGGCGACTCATATACTCATTGTCTCTGATGGCTGCCATTTGACAAATCTTCTTTGTGTGAAGAAGTCCTTGCAGATTTCAAAATTCTACCAATAATCATGTCATAAATTTGATATTAATGTCTCATAAAAATCTCTAATAAAATTGATCTCCTGAGGTCCATGTGAGCAGTACAGTCAGGCAGAAACCCGTATTCGGGGTTCCCGACCCGGTTCAACACAAACTGGTCTTTATATATGTAGTCAAATAAGACTAGAAGACTGAAATTCCAGATTTACGAAGAATGGGATTGTGCAATCTGTGGTAGCGACAACAAAGCTGCTGATCAGCTGTGCAGTTACTGCACAGCTGATCTGCGTCTTTGTTTTCGCATATGCAAAAAGCCAGTTTTCTCCTGTGGTCTTCGATGTGTAATTGAACTTAATTTTGCCTATCTTAATTAATAATTCAAAGCGATACAGACCTTGTATGACTAGTAGTAAGTTTGAAGGAAAATCTGTTCATGGCTTGATTTTACCTTTTCTTGCATTTGTTAGAGTTTGTGCTTTATTTCCACGGTCTGGAGGATAACATCCTAGCCATTCTGTTCCTGGACAAGGCTCCCGGTGGCAGATTACCAGTACTTCATGCACATTTTATTTTCTGATTGGATTATAAATTTGTTGCTTCATGCCCACCATAAACAGCTTAGGTCATGTCAGGACAGTTACATATCCTGGCTGCTTTCCTGGGCAGAATAACCTTAAGCAGTTAATCACTACTCAGAGCACATTTTTGAACCATCAACCAACAACTGCCCTATTTGAATCATAATTAATAATCAGTATGGACTGAATGAAATGATAATTAATCAGTACTTAGTGTACATTCTTTTACTAGTATCTGATTCTGATACTTCTACCAGCACTTGACTAGGCCGGCCAACCAAAAATACCTGGATAATACTGCATGAAACCCATATGAATATATATATATATATATATATATTTTTATTTTTTTTTTTTTTTTGATTCAGTTTTACGTCCCTTTCAAGCTTTTTCACTCATATCGAGACGAATCAATCGGTAGGTGGGGCGAAAACCGGAGTACCCGGGGAAAAACCACCTGACACACCCGCAAGCAGAACTTGGCTTGTCCCACATGTGACTCCTGCCCCGAGCGAGGCGCGAACCCACAGCGGTGAGATGATCGAATGATTAAAGAGCACTGAAGTCAGCGACCTTAACCACTCGGCCACGGGGGCCGCCCATATGAATATGGCTTGAAAGACCTTGAATAGATGAAGCCCCTAAGAATATGGCTAAAAAGTCCTTGATTGGTTGTAAAAACCTGAAACACAAAACATCAAAACTACTCACCATGGTCAAACGTTACGAACCACGTAGCATATCCTTTTCCCTCTCTTTTACCACGAATCATTTTATGCCTTTTTAAAATTCCACAGTTTGGTCACTAACGATATCTATATCCACAATCACGAATTATCAATTATCCAAAAGCCATGGTGACAACTGCAATTTCTTTTCTTCTTTTTTTTCTTCTTTCTATTTATTTACCTGTTGGCCTATGTCAAACCAGGCATATTTTATGTGAAAATGATCATATTAATACAATTATGAGTCTATGTTTATGTCAAAATGTCCACAATGAAAATGTATGTTTCGACCAATTAGTTATTTTTATGCTATAATCCGTCAAAACCCAATTAAAGATGAATCAAAAAAGCAGTCTAGAAAATTAATCAAACAATAATTGATTCAGCATTCGTGAAACAACACAAAACATCAGAAAATACAGATTGAAAACGTGTATCCTGAAAATTTAAGGTGAATCGGCCAATTTCACGCTATTTTTCATAAACCGAATCAGAAACATTCATATTTTTCACCTATATTAAAGAAGTGTATTAAATCCGCTTCAATCCTTTAGTAAATACATGTATTTTGACACTATATCATATATATTTTTATTTTGATTCAAGCAACCCAGGTGCGGAATAAATTCGAAACCTGTGACACAAAAATATAGAATTTCACTTGTATTTCCTTTAACACCTTAGGAAATAGCAAAATTTTACTATTTTTATCCAAAAATCTTAGTTTCACATGACAATGAGAACTGCACAGGTAAAATCTCTTTTATCGCTCCATAACAATGACAGGTGTGCAATGTACAAAATGACTGACACACAAAATCAATGAAATCTACACTATTCAAGGGAGATAATGCTAACAAACAGATGACATCAGAGGTTAAAGTTCTTTACACCTGAGAAACTTATGGTACTTTGAGCCACATCTTAAGAAAAAGGGTCTTCAAGTTCCAAACAGGTCCAACACAAACCAGTCTGTACACTGTACAGTCACAGAAAAAAGCTAGAAACTTGAAAGTCTGGATTTAAGAAGCAGAGGAATTGTACTATATGACGAAAACAAAGGTTCAGATCAGCAGTTACTGCACAGCTGACCTGCGCCTTAGTTTTTGCATAGGCAATATTCTGTTTTTCTCATGATGCGGCTCATCTGATTACAGGTGTATATTTCAAGATGTAATTTTGATTGTTTTGTAAATTTGAGTTTATTGAGTTATTTGAGTAGCAAATTGAGCTATATAGACCCTATAATAGTACTTTAACACGATAATATATCTAAATTTGTCAACAAAGGCCTTGAGAAAGACAATGCCACCCAAATATGTCTCAAGATTAAAGGGGTAGAGGGGAATAAACTGAGCCATGATGCGATAAAATCTAGCTGCAAAAGTTTTTAATAAATTTTAAAACGCCAACTTTGAAATTTTATGCTCAGCATAGTTGAGCATGAAAACGCTTTGCATGCTAATGGGTTTCAATCATTATTTTCCTAGTTACAGCATAATTAGTATTTAAAGCAATGAGCAGAAACCATAATTATTGCATAAAAACCCGTGCCACACGACATTAACAGCTGTTTATTAATGAAGAGAAAGCCATGCATTAATATTGCAATTCACGTGCACACATGCTGTTAATACATGGCTTTTACTTATGCTCGTTACCGGACTCCACATAAAGCACGTGCTAATAATGAGAAACTAAAGACTAAAGTCTGCCCAGAACGAGCATTAAAACGAAAGCTTTTACGCGTATGTATGAAAATGTGATGATCAACACTCATCCCCCCCCCCGGAACCTAGTGAATGTTAATGAATGGAAAATCATATTTGATCCCTATATTATAGCAAGTAGAGCCAAATCACTTGCCGAATTCCAAGGTGGAAAACTGTGATCCCCCTCCATATGAGCTTAACTGTTGAGTGGGACATTAAACACTATATCAACCAACCTACAAACAAATTTAATAAGAAGATCATGTACATATCATCAGCTGTCATAATTCACAAAGATGAGTCATATGGTTTGTGTCTGGGTTTGATATAGTATTACTTCAAAGTATTCAATTTTACATAACTTTTGCGACCCAATTGCATTTCAAACATTTACACAGACAGATTTTAGGCTTGGAGGCAATATTTCTATTTAAGTTATGCAATGGAATTTAATATGTACATATATAGTAAATCAAAGTTTGAATGAAATTTCCTCTTCCATCACTTATATTAAATCTTGCATTACCAAAACATGCCATGATATAAACAGAGATTTTTATGGTGGCAAAATTGAAAAACATTCATTGGATAAAAATGATATTTTTAACATTTTTGCTCAACAAATTGATTGTGGGTACATAGAACCTGCTTGGCGAGGCTTTTCTTACGAATACCCACAATCTATCTTTTGGAAAAAAGTAAGAAAAATATGTGTACCCCTGTTAACCCCAGTTTTACTATATAAAAGTAGGGTTTAAGGGGATTCGTGGATATATTATCCTGATGGGTTGGTCAAGGGATTAAAGTCCCACTCTATAGCTTAGTCTTAAAGGTCATAAGGAGACAGGGAATTACACCCGCACTTGCCCCAAGGATGAGATATAGAGTGCTCTACTGCGCATATGCTCTACTGCGCATATGTTGGATTTCAAAATCTAATGACAAAAGTGTGTGATTGATAATGAACTTGCAGTACAGCAAATCCAGGACCGAATTATGCCCGAAAAATATATTTAGGACAGGGCAGATACTATTGTACGTATTGTATTATATACAAATAAAAAAACAGGACCGTGTCGCGAGTGAAAAAAATATCCAGGCCCGAAAACATCTTCCAACCCCCACCCCTACCCAATCAAAATCAAATGGTCGCTCCCTTATAGGATGAGATGATCAAATTAAGAGTGGTTATAAAATTAGCGCCACTCAGACATGGGTGCCACCTGAGTAAAAGCATAGTTATTCCACTACTTTTAGCAGTCACTACAAAGCAAACACTCAAAGGTCGCAAAGCCTATATGCTTATTGCCTTATCTGGTGCTAATGGGGCAGGCAAACATGACTTCATTTATAGAATATTTTACAAATATTTGTGTGTATACAAAATTATATAAGTTTATCATGTTCAAAATATGAAGTCATAACTATTATATAGTATCCCAGTAACGAAGATATGATTTACTCTTGACACGTTCATGCCAACATTAGCTTAATCGGTATGTCCAATTCATCAGTGGCGGATTTAGGGAGGGTTCCTTTGAATCTCACTCTGGAACCAAATTATTTCAGTTTCATGGGGAAATTTATGAAAAATCAGGTTAAATGTTGCAAACGAACCCCCTCTTGATGACATGACTTTGAATCTCCCTTCTAGAATTCCTGGATCCGCCCCTGTTCATAATGAAGCAGACCCACCATTTATCCTCATATTCGATACATTTCTTTCATGAAGATTGGGTCATGAAAATATTTCTACGGCCAGTCTTCCTCTTGTGCTGATTGAAGAAGAGCATTAATTTTGTGTCACTTGCGAGCGTGCCAGGTGTTTTTTTTCTCGGGGGTTTTCCTGTTTTCGCCCCACCTACTGATTGACCCGTCTCATATGAGCTGAAATAATCTTGAAAGGGACATAAAACTGAATAAAAACAACAACAAATGTCAGTAAGTGGTCAAAGAAATGTGCACTAGGTACTGGTAATCTGCCTCTGGGAGGCTTGCCCAGGACCTGAGGTTATAAAACTTTTTTCATGCTCAACTCAGCTGAGCATGAAATTAAAACTTACTCATAAATACTGCAATATCCCAAATAAATTGGAATGTCAGGTTTAGATCACTAAGCCCAATAATTTATCCTGCTCATAAATGTTAAAATGCCAACAATTGTTGGCATTTTAACATTTATGAGTAGGATAAATTTTAGTCTCAGCTGAGTTGAGCATGAAAAAAGCTTTATAACCTCAGGGCCAGGAAAAGGGCGGCTAGGATAACTGAATATCCCAACATGACCTTAGCTGTTGACAGTGGGTGTGAAGCATTAACTCAAACAAACATACAAAAACATTCATTCCTAAAATTCAAGTATCAGTCCTATAATTTTAAGGTCAAATGGGCACTTTTAAAGCTTATAAGGTGATGTCCTTTTTTTCTTATATTTCTTTTCTTTTTATAACCAAACCATGGATAATGACCACCCAGCTGCAGGAGAACCTATTGAAATGTCATAAAAACACCCCATTAAGTTTAATACAATATTGGCCATGCTATTGGTAAGCTAGATTTTGCATATGGGAAAAGGCACTGAGCCGCAAAGAGGCCTCTGCGGCGAAGTGGTCAAACCACTCTCCTTGTAAACCAAGGATCAAACCTCAAGACACAAGGGCTCGATCCAAGGCCTCTTAAATCTTTTTTTTTTTTTTTTTTTTGATTCAGTTTTACGTCCCTTTCAAGCTTTTTCACTCATATCGAGACGAATCAACCGGAGTACCCGGGGAAAAACCACCTGACAAACCCGCAAGCAGAACATGGCTTGTCTCACATATGAATTTGTGCCCCGTGCGAGGCGCGAACCCACATCGGTGAGATGATCGAATGATCAAGAGCACTGAAGTCAGCGACCTTAACCACTCGGCCACGGGGGCCGCCCTCTTAAATCTGTCAGGAGAGACTTTATGTTCAGATCCTGTCTCTTTATGATCTTAGCAACTGTTGGGTGGGATGTATAACATATGAAGACAACCGCCTGAACTGCAAGGCTCATTACGAAAACTTACCCATGTGATATACAGATTTTTCCAAAGTTGTAAAAATTGAAAATTTTCGATAGAAAAATGTTGATATTTTTCTTATTTTTGCTCAAAACATAGGTTGTGGGTACACGTTAGAACCGCCTCGGCGAGGCGGTTCTTACGAGTACCCATAATCTATGTTTTGGAGCAAAAATAAGAAAAATAGGTATACCCCTGCGTACCCCAGTTTTGCTATATAAAAGTGGGGTATGAGGGGGTATACATTACACGGACATGTTATCGTGATGTGATCACAAGAAGCACATCTGTTTCTACAATCTTTTTTTTCGTTAAATCCAAACGTTCAAATGGCTAGACATGATGAAAACATGTCCATGAAATGTATACCCCCTAAACCCCACTTTTATATTGAAAAACTGGGGTTTGCAGTGGTATATCTATTTTTCTTATTTTTGATTGAAATCATAGATTGTGGGTACTCGTAAGAACCGCCCACAATCTATGTTTTGAGCAAAATTATTAAAAATATCAAAATTAATGGAATTTTCAATTTTTGCTTTGGAAAAAAATCTCTATATTGCATGGGCAAGTTTTCATAATGCATCTTCTGTGGTTGTACCACTCGGATTTGTCAGATCTATTGTCAGAATCCCCAAAGACTGGTTTTCTCACAATACAGCTCCCTGACGAGAAAACCTGTCTTCCGCGCAAACTAAAAACCTCAGTTCCAAAGTCAAAACAGCTTCTCCAAGGTACAGCTAAAGAGACAAGGCATTATTCCAGCCAAAATACAAGACAGGGTCTCCAATCGACCATGAAAGCTAGTCTGTGACTTTATAGTCCCAATTATGACAAAAACAGGCTTTCCCATGATGAAGCTCAGGTTAAGGATGGTTCAAACATGCCAGGAGTACAGGCAGGTACCCAAGTAATAAAATAATGGTTCATTAAATTTTAAGCCTTAAGCCTTGGTGGAATACTTGTTAAGACTTAAAGGTTACTCGCCTTTAAACCAGGGATCCCAAGTTCAATGCCAGGGTTCTCCAGTCTTTTGGATGTGACTTTAAACTGAGGTCCTGTCTCCATATGACCTCATCTGTTGAGTGGGCCATAAAATACCATACCAACCTTTTCATATCGTACCCTTGGCACAGGCTTTGACAGCCCCCCAAAATAATGTCAACTTATGCAAGGGAAACAACTCAGTCATTACATTACAACAGTTATACAGAGGTTATCTCACATTACATTTGATATAAGGGAGGTAACTCTTCTGGTCATATCATGAAGCTCTCTATAACCTAAGTACATGTAGTAGCTTTATTGAAAAGCTAGTGGATTGTCAAACTAATTGAATGCAACAAACTTCTGTATTGCTTATACAGGTTACACAGTACAGCAAATTCAGTCAAATAAGCATTTGGGGTCCAACAATGAACCGTGCTAATTCAAAAATAATTGTGTAAAGAACTATGCTATAAAGAGGTTGTGGACTACATCATCAGAAAAATGTGTCCATGTAATGTATTCCCCCTTATACCCCACATTTATACAGTAAAACTGGGGTTTGCAGGGGTATACCTTTTTTCTTATTTTTGCCTCAAAACATAGATTGTGGGTACTGTTCTAACTAGTACCCACAATCAATGTTTTGAGCAAAAATATTACAACTATCGAGAATTGTCTAATGAAATTTTCAGTTTTTACAACTGAAAAAAAATCTCTGTATATTACATGGGCAAGTTTTCGTAATGTGCTTAAAACAGATCACTGACCTTGACCTTGATCATCTGTTATTATGATGTCAGGGAAAACCGCCGTCAGTGATGGTCTGGATTTCATCCGCAAAGACCCCGACTGGCCAAAGGAGTTGTATAGGGATGGGTCGTATCCGCTGTCCGACTCATTATCCGCTAGAAAATAAAACAGTTACATGTATTATGATTATCAATATCATTATTATTATAAGCATAATGACAACGAATAGGTAGATATGAGCTGCGTGATGATAAAACCAGAATGTCAGTATGCGAAAACAAAGCCGCAGATCAGTTTCGCAGTAACTGCGAAGTTGATCAGCGCCTTTATTTTCACTACAAGGATAGTACAATTCCTCTACTTTCTAAATCCAAAATTTCCATGCAGCCTCTAGCCATCTTCTGTGACTACACAGGCCGGTATGTGTCAAATCTGGTCGGAAACCCCGAAAACAGGTTTTCTTGCGTCGCGGCTCATATGGTGTCATTGAAGATCTCGATTTGATCCATAATGACCCACACTGGCCGCAGAAATTTTACAGAGAAGGATCTTATCTGCTGTCTGTCTTGTTATCTAATATAGAATAAAACAGAATTCTTCATATCATTATTGATATTTTCAAAAGCATATCATAAAAACTTTATTTGGAAATATGCAACCCCCCCCCCCCCCCCCCCCCCCTATCCATTAGCCGCCAGAAAATAAGAGAGGAAAAAAAAATAAATAATAAATAATAATAATAATACAAGTGTTATGAGAAAAATTCATGGTCAGTGAAAGTCTCACCTTGAACAGGCAAGACCCATATTGGCAAAAGGAATTGTATTGTATTGTAATACGGCGGCCCCCGTGGCCGAGCGGTTGACAACGCTGTCTCTTTTCACTCGATCATCTCACCGCTGTGTCTGGTGCGGGTTCGAGCCCCGCTCTGGCCACATGTGAGACAAGCCAAGTTCTGCTTGCGGGTGAGTCAGGTGTTTTTTCTCGGGGTTCTCCCGTTTTCGCCCCACCTACTGATTGGCCCGTCTCATATGAGCTGAAATAATCTTGAAAGGGACGTAAAACTGAATTAAAAAAAAAATGAAATTGTAATGTAATGCCGAGTTTAATTCTGTACAAATAGTTTGGTAGCAGAACAATCACTTAACATGCTAGCAATCAAGCTATATGTCTGGTTCAACAGAGCTGTGCCCTTGGTTCAGACATGGGCGGATCCAGAGGGGGGGCCCGGGGGTCCGGACCCCCCCCCCCCCCCTGGAATTGCCAGATTATTAAGTTTTGCCATGTTGAAATTTTCCGTCAGACCCCTTTTGGGAATTTGGACCCCCTCTGAGAAAATTTTCTGGATCCGCGCATGTCAGACACCGTAAACATCGCATGCATACATATTAGCAAATTGCATTTGAAAGTCTGAAAACATTTTGTTTATTTCCAATGTTGCTAATGTATGTTCATCTCTTATAAACGCTCACGCCGAAGCCCACCTCCCTCCCCACGATGGGTATTAAATGATGCTAATGAATGCCTGAGCGATTTTACACTACATGCTAAAATCAGAATTACTCGTCAAGCAGCACGCATTTGAAAATTATTGTTGCAGGAGGGTATACAAACCTCTTGAAAACGTTTTCCACATCATAAAATGTGAATATGACTCTAAAGTACTCTTTGGTTCTTCAAAAAACCTATCACAGTAGGCATAAGTTTTTCGAAAGTAAATGTCATCAAGGCACACTTCCAAGCTTGCATTATGATGTCTTATAAAATATGTATGACTAGTCCTATATTTTACCAGTTTGTGTTAGGATAAACCATGTTATAGAAGAGATAACTGAATATGAAGATTTATTCCTCCCTTTCCATTGATATACTGAAGTTCACTCAAAAATGTGTAAATCCTTAGTTCCATTTTTCTAGCCTCTTGTACTCCACCAAAACATTGCATTACCATATCATTTTAATGAAATTATTTTAATTTCAAATAATCATACATAATCCAAGACTTTTTTCAAACATTTTTCATCCTTAATATTTGCCAAAATATAATATTATTTCCTTTTTAATAATTGTATTTTTATTTGTTCAAATTTAAAAACCAAATTTAAAAAAGTTCTGTTTAAACAAATTAAATTTTCAGATAAATTTATTTTGAAAAGCGAACACCATTTATCTAAATTTGAGTCGCAATTTTGGCACACATTGTAAATACCCGAAACACATGCAAGTGTGCATCAGTCTGTGCTTAATGAAATGGGTTGATCAGCTGAGGTGCAATCAAACAACACACTTAAAACAACCAATAGAGCAGAACAGTCCTAACTTAAAAAAAAAAACACACACACAATTTTGTGACACCAATTTTTAAAAATTATGATTTCAAAAATGCCTAAATTTTTGGACATCTACAAATATAGGTATCAGAAACATGTTAAGCATAGTAATTATTTGACTTTCATTGATATTAAAGTAGATAGATGATAAATTTATCACCAGAAAGTCTAAAAATTCTTTTCTATATCTTAATAAAACTTTTTTTTCAATTTATGCATGGTTTTCCATAGCTAGGTGCAGATATTCAGGTGCAAAAGAATTTAACACATTTAAGCCTGGCGTCCTTTTTATGAGACACAGGCAAACAGAATAGCCCCAGATGTGACGCCGCAGAACGCGGCGTCCCATCTGGGGCTATTCTATTTGCTTAAAGAATTTTCATCGAAAAATTGAATAAAATTTAAAAATCACTCCTGATGCCCCTAAAAATGAAAGTGATAATGATATCATATATGGGTTAAAAAGTGAATGAATGCACAACTTCACAAGAAATATTAAATCCCTCCCTCACTACAAATCAATTGAAGAGCTTGCAATACGGATCAACCTCATTATAACATGCCTCACTATAGTGCTGTTTTCAATACCATGCTGCCATGTTATGGCTCAAATAGATTGATTATTTTGCTATATGAGCCGCATCATGAGTAAACCGACAGTTGCCACGTTCAGGCCAAAACAAAATTCCCTGACATTTCCCTGACAATTACCTGACAGAATTTCAAAATTTCCCTGACAGTGACATCTTTGCGAACAGTCTCTACGGGCAGCTAAATAAGACAATTCTTAAACTTTGGAAAATTATTAATAAAACACACCAATTAGAACTTAATTCAACATAAAATGCACTTCTGGATACAATCTACTTTATTACTGCACTAAAGACATTGATGGGGTGATGGTGAAATCACTCTGTAACAGGTCTTGAATCTGGTATTTTCAAAATTCCCTGACATTTAGCAAAAAATCCAAATTTCCCTGACAGTTTGCAAAATTCCCTGACAATTCCCTGACCAATTTAAATTTCCCTGACTTTTCACTGACACATGGTAACCCTGTGCATTTGCGAAAACAAAGGTGCAGATCAGCTTTGCAGTAACAGCGTTGCAGTACTACAGGAATAGTACGATTCCTCAAATAAATTCAAAATTTCCAGCCTCTAGCCATCTTCTACATGCTTGTACTGCACGCTTTGTATCGGACCTGTTCGGAAACCAAATTGTTGGTTTTCTCATGACAGGGCTCATAATTATGTCTATTCTAAACAACCTCATTATAACACAGTTTCACTTGTAACACAGTCTGTTTCAATGGACTCCAAAGATAGTGTTAAAATGAGGATGACCTGTATGAGCCGCCTTGTGGGAAAACCAACAATGTGGTTTCCGAACAGGTCCGACACAAACCGGCCTGTACAAGCACAGAAAAGAGCTAGAAGCTTGAAATTTCAAATTTAAGTAGAAGAGGAATTGTACTATCAGAGTAGCGAAAACAAAGGCGCTGATCAGCTTCGCGGTTACCGCGAAGCTGATCTGCGTCTTTGTTTTCGCCTATGCAGATTGTTGGTTTTCCCATGAGGCGGCTCGTATATTAAGAGCATCATTGTCAAAAATCACACGCTCACGACACTGGATGCAACTTACAGTATTTGCAAGCTTGTACTATATCAAAAACTGTGAAAAATTATAAAAGAAGAGTCATAAATTATTTGTATGTTTGTTTGAATTAATGCTTTACGTCCCAGTCAACAGCAATGGTTATGCGGGACGTTGCTATTGCTCATATACATGCATTTTACCATTATATGGACATGGTGGCCATCTTGGACATGTGACCTGGATTATTTATAAACAATTTGGTTCACCCTTCCTATAGATGCTTCATATAAAATTTGGTTTGCTTGGTCAAGCTGATTCAGAAGAAGATCTTGAAAATGGTGGATGACGACTACCTGCCTACCCTATAAGCTCACCTGTGAGCCTTCAGCTCAGGTGAGCTAAAAATGAATAGCCCTATTCCTGGTGGCCCCTGTGCTCTCATTTAAAACACTTCAAAATTGAAATCTTAAACTTTAAGCCTCAATTCAAACTTGACAACTTTGGCATATTGCAAGCAATTGAGGCAAATATTTACAATTCAAACAAATCAAATGCTCATTTACTTAATGGTATGACCTGAATTTTCAAAATATTTACATAATTTGACCCCATTGAATTGAATGATATTAAAATGTATGGTGTCCCACACCCATGATTAGAAATCTCTGTGGCATTGTGGAAAATTCAGAAACTCAAAAACTGGTAATTTATCCTGCTTATAAATGTTAAAATGCCAACAATTGTTGGCAATTTAACATTCATGTGCAGGATAAATTTTAGTCTTAGCTGAGTTGAGCACTAAAAATGTTTTATATAACCTCAGGCCCTGGCCTCTCCGGGTTTTTGTATGAGTCTTTAAACTAAGGGCCTGACTTTAGCTGTTGGCGTGATATTAATAAACCCAGTGATTTTACTGAGCTGGATGATGAGGATCAGGCATCAAGAAAACACGCCCATGTAATATACAGATTTTTCTGAAGTTGTAAAAATTGAAAATTTTCAGTAGAATTTAAAAAAAAAAAAAAAAAAAAAAATCTTATTTTTGCTAAAAACATAGACTGAGGGTACAAGAGGCAGTTCTAATGAGCACCCACAATCTATGTTTTGGAACAATACTAAGAAAAATAAGTATACCCCTGTATATCCTTTCCATCCCAACATGACTGAAAAAACGTTAAGCCTCAACACAAACAAACAAAGGAGTCCTTTTCTTTCCTTGTAGCCCATTTCTCAAGTATTACCCTAATGCATCGCAATTATACAGTCTGTTGAACACAAGGGCGATTCAAATGATGCTTACTGTGCTGTTGTACGAGTCATTTTATACCATTACACGCAAAACCCTGCTGTCGTCCGTGTATATGGTCGATGGCCATAAATATAATACTCAGTCTAGTGATTTTGCTGTCGTCCGAGTCACGATACGACTGTTGATATACTCAGAAAACAGCAAGTTTTTGCATGTACAGGCCAACCTCATTATAACACTATCTTTGGGGTCCATGGAAACAGACCATAAATGAAACCATGTTATAGTGAGGTTGTCTACAAGAGATGTAGCAAAATAATTAATTTGGGAGCCATGACATGATCATGTTATATTGAAAACCGCACTGTAAAGAGGCGTGTTATAATGAGGTTGAACTGTAATGGTATACAAATGACTCAGACGACAGCTTAAATCACCCCTGTGTACATTATCCCCACTCCCCCCGCCCCCCCCCCCCCCCCCCCCCCCCCCCACAGAAAAATGAAATTTTTTTTGCTCAAAACAGATTGTGGGTACACGTTAGAACCACCTCACCGAGGCAGTTCTAACTGGTACCCACAATCTATGTTTTGAGCAAAAATAAGAAAAATAGGTATACCCCTGCATACCCCAGTTTTATTTTATAAAAGTAGGGTATGAGGGGGTATTTACCTCACCGACATATTTTCCTGATGAGAAGGGTGTTGCACTTGAGAAATAAATTGCTGGTTTAACAGGAGTTCAAACTGTTTAAGTGGTCAATTCCAAAACTTTATAAGTCCATTTTACTTATATATGAGCCGCTGCATGAGAAAACCATCAATCTGGGTTTCTGAACAGGTAGACACAAACCAGACTGTACAGTCACAGAATAAAGTTAGATGCTTGAAATTTTGGATTTAAGTAGAAGAGGAATCATACTAACCAAGTAGCAAAAACAAAGGTGCTGATCAGCTGTGCAGTATCTGCGCCTTTGTTTTCGTATATGCAGATTGTTAGTTTTCTCATGCCGCAGGCTCATATGAGTCTATGTTTTCATTTCTATTACAACATATAGAAGTGGACATGGAATTTAAGCTGTAATGTCTGACTTAATTTAATGTACTAGTCATTTGTATTCACGGCCCCTCTGGGTCCGGGGAATAGCTGGCCGTTAAACTTTTCAGTTTTTAAAGCCTGAATAAAAGCCCGGCACTGCGGGGTCATATTTGTGGTAAAATCCCTGCTAAAAGCCCTGGCTCCCTGGAGGCTGACAATAATATGGAACAACAGCTGGTAGTTGTTCTAATGAAAAGATATGAGAGAGGAGTTTGAATTTCTGCATGTAAATGTACAAGCACATTTGTCAATTAAATAAGGACCATTAAAGTAATTAATTACCGTATTCATTCTAATTAGCGCACAGTGCGCTTAACTTTTCAAAATGACTAAAAGTTAAGGTAACAAAATATCGTTCTTATAAGCGCACACTAGGAACGAAAACAACACATTAACTGATGAAATTTCCATGTCAAAATACTGATGATGATGCCATTTATGTGTTCCCGTTGTTGCAATGTAGAGTTTAATCATCTAAGTATAAGTTTTAAAGCGGTTAATACGGAATTTATGAGTAAAATTAATATAAATATCAACATTTTAGTCGAGTAGTGTGCGCTTATGCTCATGAGTTTTTGAAATTACCAGGGTGTGCGCTTATTGGAGCATATGCGCTCATTAGAATGAATATGGTAAATGTTAAAATACAACTTTTATCTAATTTGAATTAATGTGATCATATATTGGCAAGAAATTAAAACCCTGGCACATCCCCGGCACTGCTGGGGCTCATCAGGGGTTAAATCATGGCACTTTAGCCCCGCTGTGTCTCCGCTATCCCCGGCCCTAGGCAAGCCGGATACAAATGACTGGAGTATAAATTTTAGTACATTTTGCAACCTGTATACCTGTGTATACCTGTGATACAATCAAGTTTCTTACAATGATGCAATATCACACGAAACATGACAAAATGGAGTGCCTGATCGATTGGGCAACAACATACAGTGAAGCAATATCAATTTGAAAGAAACCTGCACCATGGCAATGTACTCTTGAATTCACATATAAGATCAGGCTTGCAATCACCGTGCTGCATTTTATCTTGTGTTGTGTGATGTTGCATCCAAACTCCGTCGCAGGTAACAATCATGGGTATAAAGGGTGTGTCAGGGTTTTTGTTATGATATAGCAACAGGTTAACATTTCTGTGTAAAATATACCCCCCTATACCCCACTTTTCTATAGCAAAACTGAGGTATGCAGGGGTACACCTATTTTTCTTATTTTTTTATTTTCTCATTATGGTGGGTACAATCTATGTTTTGAGCAAAAATAAGAAAAATATCAAAAGTTTTCTTCTGAGAATTTTCTTCTTTTTTTTTTTTAAATTTAAACCAGAGGACCAATGGTCCTGTAAACGCTCACCTGAGATCTGCTGCATATACCAATAAACATGTTTGAATATTATGGTATTTAACTCCAGTGCAGGGGCAGATGAAGCCCTTGGGCCATTTTCTTTTTTCAGAATCTTCAATATTCTGTCCATTTGCCAATTTCCTGCTGGCTTTTCCCTTCAAATGACATTTTAACAGTTTTCCCAATTCAAATGCATAGGCAACCCATGTTGACCTTGCCATAAACTTGGTCAAGGTCATCACAGGGTCATGATTTATATATACATTGGAGTACTTTAGCCAACGATGCTCCACGCCAAGTTTCCTTGAAATCAGTCTATTGGTTTCAGAGAAGAAGATTTTTGATGGGTTTTTACCATATATGGGCATGGCGGCCATCTTTGTCATGTGACCTAGATTATTTATATACACATTGATTCCTCAATTCTATAGATGCTTCACATAAAATTTGGCTTTGATTGGCCAAGCGATTTCAGAGGAGAAGAGGTTTGAATATATATTATGGAAATATACATGTATATTGCCCCGGGGTGGGGGCACATGAGCCCCTGGGGTCCAATTTTTTTCAGAATCATTAATTTTCAGTCCTACTTCCCATTTCCTGCAAGACTTTCACTTTAAATTACATTTTAAAAGTTTTCCCCATTCAAATGCATTGGCGACCTATGTTGACCTTGCCATAAAATAAGTCAAGGTCATGAAAAGGTCATGAATTATATACACATTGTAGTGCTTGAGCCATCGATGCTTCATGCCAAGTTTGGTTGAAATCGGTCCACCGGTTCTGGAGAAGAAGATTTTTGAAGGGTTTTTACCATATATGGGCATGGCGGCCATCTTGGTCATGTGACCTGGATTATTTATATATACATTGGTTCCCCCTTCCCATAGATGCTTCATGTAAAATTTGGCTTCGATTGGCCAAGCGGTTTCAGAGAAGAAGATGTTTGAATATTATGATAATATACATGTATATTGCCCCGGGGTGGGGGCGGATGAGCCCCTGGTGCCCAATTTTTTTCAGAATCATTAATATTCAGTCCTACTGCTCATTTTCTGCAAGATTTTTCCTTTAAATGACAATTTAACAATTTTTCCCATTCAAATGCAAAGGCGACCTATGTTGACCTTGCCGTAAAATAGGTCAAGGTCACCGCAAGGTCATGATTTATATACACATTGTAGTACTTGAGTCATTGATGCTTCATGCCAAGTTTGGTTGAAATCGGTCCAGTGGTTCCGGAGAAGAAGATTTTTGAAGGGTTTTTACCATATATGGGCATGGCGGCCATCTTGGTCATGTGACCTGGATTATTTATATACACATTGGTTCCCCCTTCCCATAGATGCTTCATGTAAAATTTGGCTTTGATTGGCCAAGCGGTTTCAGAGAAGAAGATCTTTGAAAATGGTGGACGACGGACGGATGACGGACGGACGACGGACGGACGGACGCCGGATCATGGCCATCCTATAAGCTCACCTTGTGAGCCTGACGGCTCAGGTGAGCTAAAAATCTGTATATTACATAGGCATGCTTTGGTAATGGCCTGTTTGCTTATAAGCATTACACCATGGTTAATTTGAAATTGAAATGCATCAATGCAAATATTATTCAATTTCTATATATAACACAATAATGATCATAAAGATTTTGGAAATTGATATCCAGTGAATTAAAACCTACAAAAGTAAACAAAATTATCATACCTTAAAGCTAACATAGCATTAAGTATTCTTCATTTTCAGCTTTAAATAATGATATACCGGTAATGCGATTCTGATAGCCAGTCGAAACTGAAGAAGTCATTGTATGCCTCATAGATGAGGGTCTGGATGGGGGGTCCTGGTATTCACTAATCATTAAAAATTTAGCCATTTATTCACTGTCATTAAAATTTTGGCTTATTCATTAAAATTAGCTCGATTATTCATTAAAATATGATAATTACTAGTCACACCTTCTTCACCCAGCTAATATCCATAAGCAAATAGGTGTTCTCCACCTAACTTAAGCCACAAGGACTAGATCTGTGATATTAAATTGTAGACTGCTGAGTGCAACCTTGATATTAACATCTTGAGAGAAGCATAATTATATACACTGCTAGACCATAAAAGCCTCATAGAAACTTTCTGAAATAGTATACCAATTTTTTTTAGCAAATTCCCTTTTAAATATGTTGGGCGTATAATCCCCTCCACCTTAAATACTGAATACGGACGAAGTTTTTCCCTGAATCTTTCTCTTCAATTATGAATACCAAAGGTTATTTAAGAAAAATTGTAAATCCAGTGGTAAAAATGAATAATAAAATGCTGTTGTTTCTATTTAGTAAACTAGTTAGCATAGGAGTACTATGGGATGTATGGATTGGTGCTTATGCCTGATTGTACAATACATTTTATTAATGTCTTAAAAATACCGAGAGAGCAAAGCGAGCGAGGAAAAAAATATGTAGCGCCATATAAATTGCCAGATATATTTGCATTAACGTTCTTAGTGCTGCCTTGTTTCTGATTGCAAAAGTTATGTTCTGTCATATAAAATAGCAAGATGATGTCCATCCACAGAAAAGATTATCATTATAGGATTGGAACATAAGGACTATGTGGGGTAATAGAATAAAAAGAAAGTACATATACATAAGCAAACAAAACAGTGAAATAGTATCTGGCTCGGTAGAAATCCAGAATGATTTATTTTTCTCTGCCTTCAAATGACACATTTCTTTTTCAATTGGTCCATGAGGTGAGCCCCTACATGCTTGGCTTCCAGACATGTATTTCCAAACATTCAAGGATTTCTGAAATATGAATACATGTGAACTTAATCGGGTCTGGGGGCATCCAGACCACAGAAAAAAAAAATGAAATTCTGGAATACCAGGGAGGCCATCTAAGACAATTCCATAGCCAAATTTTAGCATATTCATTATTCTTTAAAATGTTATTATTCACTATTCATTATATTATTCTGCTATTCATTAAAAATTTACATTTATTCATTATTTTTTAGGACCTCATTATTCACTAATCATTAAATTTTTTGCTCTTTATTCACTCTCATTAAAAATTTTAGGCCATTATTCATTAATCATCATACCCCATCCAGACCCTCATAGATGGGGACAGGGCCATAGTTCTACCAAATCTGTTTGTAGTGAAATGCTGTTTGTAACGGACCTTGTCAGAAACAATGAGAACCTTTAAAACAATATCTTCATAAGCAATGCTATAGCAATATTTGCTGTGTCCAACATCAGCACGATCAAGCTACTAACGCTGCCGAACTTTCTGAACTTCCACCCATCTCATCAGGAAAACATATCTATGAAAAGTATACCCCCCTCATACCCCACTTTTATATAGCAAAACTGAGGTTTGCAGGGGTATACATTTTTTACTTATTCTTGACCAAAAACATAGATTGTGGGTACTCATGTACCCACAATCAATGTTTTGAGCAAAAATATTAAAAATATCTTTCTTTTTTTTTCTAGTAAATTTTTTTATTTTTTTTTTTATGCTGAAAAAATTCTGTATATATTGCATGGGCAAGTTTTCGTAATGTTCTAATTAAGGCTGTTCAGCTCAGTTTGTCAAACCTTGTCAGCAACCTTGAAAATTTTTAAAAGAGTACATGTGATAAAAAATCTTACAATGATATTTGCTGTGCCCCACATCCGCATGTTTGTACAGAGACCGCACCACCTTGGCACTGCCGAACCGCTTAAATTTCTCGCTGACGTTTTTGTAGAACCAATCAAATGACTTGGTCTTCAGCTCCCTGGAACAGATTTTTTTCAGATAAGAAAAATTAGACACTGTAAGTTCAGAAATGTTCGCGAGTACTTGAGTTTCGCAAATATTCACGAATTTGTTGTCTTGTGAACTCAACGCTAATAAAGAATCACTATAAGCTATAAAGATTTCATGAATGCTCATGAATTTAAGACCTAGCCAATAACTCTGAATAGAAAATTCGCAAAATAAAAGTCATGCAAAAATTTCCGAATTTACAGTATCAGGAATAATCAGCCTAGTCCAAGACATTAGACATGCTTCTAACTGAGCTATCAGGCCCGGTTGGTTGTTGTTTTTTTCTTTTGGTATGATGTTTTATCAGGTAATACCAAATTGGTTGCATTGCTGTTTGTTTTAAATCTAAACATTTTTACACAAGTCTTATTTAAGAAATTAACTCCTATGAGCCTGGCATCCTTTTTGTGGGACAAAGGCAAACAGTATAGCCCCAGATGTGATGCCGCGTAAAACGCGGCGTCCCATCTGGGGCTATACTGTTTGCTAAAAGAACTTTCATCAAAAAATGAGATAACATAAAAATCACTTCTATAATAACACCCCTAAAAATGAAAGTGGACTCATCCAATTGATAATGATGGGCAAATCCATTCGTTAAATATGGGTTAACATTTGCACAAAATATACTCAATCACAAAAGAAATGCAACTTACACATCTTTGAGACAAACTTTACAGTAATATCCCTTGACACTATCGTCATAGTGACAACACGCCTTACACACAAACAGCTGGCACTTCCTACACGTCTGTTTACGATTAAAGATGATTCCAAACGCCTCGCAGCAACGGATACAGCAGTTCTTGTTGAAGTTTGTGTTTTTCTGAAGAAGACTGGCGCGGTTCTCTTCTTCTTGGATGTCTTCTTCAATTTTACTGGAAGATGATGATAAAAGCAGCCATTAAATTTCTTAAGAGCAAATTGTCATGCAGTGACAAATTTAGAGGGGGTTTGAGGTGTTCGCTCGATCCCCACTCTGCGACCAAGTTATATCATTTTCGTGGGGAAATTTGTGAAAATATTGGTTCCATAGTATGAAAACGAACCCTCCTAATTCCTAAATAGGTTTGAACTCCTACTCCAGAAATCCTAGATCGACCCTGTCATGTGGAAAATAGCTTTTTGCTTGATCGAAAACAATGTTGCAAATCAGGTGCACAGTGACTGTATAGCAAATCAGTGCCTCAGTGCAGATCAGTGTCTTTGTTTTCACAAGATTGATAGTATAGATCCTGACTACTTAGAAAAGTTTTTTAAAAGACATGTCTAACTTTCTGTGGCTGAACAGCTCAGTGTAATTGCGTGAAAAATGGGGTCAGAAATTTTCAATGGAGTTTTTTTTTTGCAATGCATCACATTCAATTGTGCCAAGTGAGACATAGCAGTGGGAAGAGGAACAGATTAAACACACAGTATTTATAACTCGCAAGTTACTGACCAAACCCATCGGGCCATATGGTTTTGTTAATATGCTTACAGTTCAACCTCATTATAAAACACCTCACTTATCATCAGATTGACCTGTAGTACAAAGACCTTGTCAGGGCTCCCAAAATGATAATTTTACAATATGCCTATAGTAAATAACCATTATAACATGGCTTCACTAATAACAACACAGTCTGTTTCCATGCATCCCAGAGAAAGCGTTATCATTGTACAATGACAAAATTAAAATTCTATACCTGAGCCTTTCTTTTTCTCTCTGGCGTACTTCGAAATCCTTCTGAATCACTTCCAATATCTTTTGAGCCTCTTCTGGTGTCAAGTTGTTTAGGTTCATATTTTTACCCATTTTGATCACTTAAAGTTCAAGGTTTTATCCCTTTTGTCACAGCAAGTTCAAAGTTTTACCCATTTGTATCACATTAGGCTTCGAGCTTTATCCAGTTCATCACAAGCAGTTGAAATCCATGTTATGTTTCATATTTTCTATGAATCTAAAATTATCCATTCATCCATTTCTTTTAATCTGTTTTTTCCTCCGTGAAATTATTTACATGGGTACTCGTTTTGTGTAGTCGGATTTTGTTTCACCATTTTCATTGAGCTAATACTTTTAGGGTGAATCTGAAATTAAAAATAATTTAAAAGCATAATAGAAAGTGAAAGAATTCAATTTGTCATCCAAGCTATCATTTATAAAATCATTAAGCTATTAATATTTTTGTTGAAATTACATCTCTCCAGCTGTTCATTTCCCTGCATGACCTGTAACTTTCAAAAAAACACTTTTTTCTTAAATTACAAATTTATATCTTTTGAAAAATAAATTCACATCTTGATTGGTTAGATCTGCCTGAAAACTGGATTTTGCTAGTTGTAATATAGTAGTAGAAAGTGGGCTTTTTACGTCTTCGAACTTAATCCATGCTTCCACCTCAAGGACGAAAGCGGATTTTGCTGCAATGCATTGCAAAATGATTATGAACATACCATACTCCCTCCTAAGCCATTAAATCACCTTTTATTTAGCCATAAAATCCATGTTTTACGATATATTTGTTACTGTTCAATAATTGTTATAAGTCACACTGGTTATCCTGAGACAACCAATGCAACTGAGAATAATTGATACAGATGACATCAAAATACATGAATATGGTTGTAGGAGGCAAATACCCGTCTGGGTACAACTTGCCATGGTGGAAAGTTGTTTCCAAAACAAGTAAATATATTTACTCCCTATTATATTTTCACTTTTAAATTTCACAGTTGTTGGCAGTCGTATTGGTTCAACAGTCTCCTGTTAACAAGTGTGTTAATGGTTACAATTACCTATGTATCCCCTATCAGCATATTATTTCCAGCTGTTGCTCAAAACTCCATGTTACACAAATCGTCATTAACTTAAACGTCCTCGTATCTAATTGTCTTTCGATTTAAATTAATCATGTCGCTGTCATTTTGTACCATATGGTGCCGTCTTGATTCTGCTTCAAGATTAAAGTCACATTAGTTTGTCTTCCCCGTGAACACCTGTAACAGATGCAATATCATTATAATTTGCAGCATTATGCAAAGACCTATCTTGCTATGTATTCCGAATATGTTCATCATAAGCTGGGCTATACAGCCACAGAAGATGGCTACAGGGATAAACCTTTCAGGTTAAGAAGTAACTGTTGTTCGATATGTGCTATGCAGGGAAAAACAAAATCACAAATCCAGTGTGCAGTGCATTATGCTTTTTTTTACTTACATAATTATTATGCGAACAGCTGGTTTTCTCTTGCCAATGCTCAAATTGTCAGCATTACGGCACTTAAACGAAAAAAGAGAACTTAAGGTGAACAGCATTATCACCTAATCTCACCGCAATTCCCAAAGGTGTCCATAAATTGTCATTCCAATAGCACATTTAGAGGACAATTTCCGAATAATATTATCTAATTTCGAAATATTCCGCAAAGTTATCCAATATTCTGAAAGTGAGTATTCCCTGCCGTACAGAAAAGTGATAATATAATAATAACTAGTATCACACCAAAAATGCCATTGACAAAATTTGGAAAACTTGCAGGCTAATAATCTTTCACAATTAAGCACACATAAACGATTTGTCGTTGCTACTTTTAAACTACCTCAGTCTTCACAGAATGCAAAATGAATTCACACCATTTATCCAAGACAACCAACAAGACTGAGAACAACAAAGTTGAGTGTCTGGGAACAACTTTTCATGGATCATCCCATGTTGTTCCCATGACCTGTGGCAAGTTGTTCCCAAACATACTACTGTCCCTATGAAGGATAAGCTGATTTTGTTGTTTTCATCACAATTTGTTGTCTCTAAATAACAAGCTTGCAGAACGCGAATGATGCACCGTAGCAAAACATTATCAGCAGACTAAAAAGATTATATGACTGTCAAGAGAATCGGAGATAATTATTTTCCATTGGCTATAATTAGTGACAGTCTGCGATATGACCTTCAAATAATAGGATTGTTCTTTTTTTGGCGTACATTTTCAGTTTGTCTCTAAAACGTAATAGCATGTACTACTCTGGAACAACATTGAGTAGCTTAATTCATGAGAATACGCGCTTTACATTGTCATACTCAACTTTTTAGACAGTGAAGTCACTGGGACCCTTCATCAAGATAAAAATTCAAATTTCTATAGATGATTGTATCTAGGCAGCGCCTGCTTAATAGGGTTTCCACTAGCACAGCTCATTTATAATCTGACATTTCCCCCAGAACTGCTAATGGAATCTCTGGTGTCAACTAAATTGCTTGATGCCATTATTTTCATGTTGATGCCATTATTTTCATGTCCTAGCTATCACTTTGTATGTCATACAGATGAGCCATTAAGCTTAATTTTGTTTGTATGTTTGATGGGAGGTTATGTCAATCAGTCTGAGACGCCTTAGCTTCAGAAGTTTGCCAGTGCCTAGTGCACACATTTTCACTAGTATTTAAAACCATAAAACTGTTGATGGATATACCAGCTAGACCTGACGATATAAATAACCTGAAAACTCCCAAATGCAAACAACGAATGCTCCTTAAAATCAAAATCATTCATCACCACAATATAAGCAACTATGGAAGTGCTTAAATCAAATTTTGTATTTCTGTTTTTCTTACTCAAATGTAAGATCGTGTAACCCTTTAAAACTCTTATCCCTCAAACAGAAAATAAGAAAAAAAAAAAAACATTAGAAAAACAAACAAATATGATATGTAATAAAAAGTTAAACAGTGCAAACCTGTATTTTGACTTCTAATCCCCATAAAATTATCCTTCCATATCAAAATATGGACTAACTTAAGAGAGCCAATGACCATAAATTTCTTAAGAAAGAAGAGTGACAGAAAAGTAAATATCTATCAATACTGTACAGAGCATAAATCTAGTAAGCGCAACTTTGATCATTTTTGCCATGTCATTTAAAAATGGGAGATTCAAAATTTTGTAGATTAACCTTAAATGACCAATCTGCAAAGCAAAAATTTTGTTGGCGAACCCCGTGGCTAAGTGGTTATTGTCACTGATTACCAATTTACCACTCATAATCATGATGATCAAGTGTGCAGGGAAAGCCTCCGCGACATTTCGTTGAAAATTACATTTGTCGAAAATGTCCCCATGCCCAGACCCTTACCCTAACCCTAGTGGTTGGTGGCTCAAAATGTGGACCTACATGCTAGTCTTCTACGGAATAAATCTCAAAATTTTGCGGTGAATATTTTTGAAGTTACA
This sequence comes from Rugalucina vietnamica, assembly GCA_964017185.1. Classification (NCBI taxonomy): domain Eukaryota; kingdom Metazoa; phylum Mollusca; class Bivalvia; order Lucinida; family Lucinidae; genus Rugalucina; species Rugalucina vietnamica. The sequence goes on from OZ024884.1 coordinate 30,673,049, forward strand.
TCATTTTCGACAAAACACATTTTCGACGAAATGTCGTGCATTGGCAGGGAAAATGTAAGGCAAGCCATGTTCTGTTTGCAGGTGCGTATCATGTATTTTGCTCAGGGGTAGACCTGTTTTTTATCCCACTGTCCCACCAATTAATTGGATTTTTGTATTGTATTGGGGCTTAACGTCCCAGTCAACAATTTTTCAGTCATGACCGGACAGACCAATTGATTGGCCAAGAAGTGAAATAATCTTAACTTTGATGAAAAACAACTGAATGAAAAATAGTGTAAGCAAAGCTTGCAACACTAAATATGCTTGAATTCAATGATTTGCAGGTTTTATTCCCATGGCTTTCACAAGTTGTCAGTTATATGTGAAAGAATGAGCATTGAGTACTTGTAATTCTTCACTGCTCTTGACACATGTGGTTAAAATGAATGACCATTTAATTTACCTTGAATCATATTTAAATGAAATAAGTCCTTTTATTCAAGCAACTTTTTGAATATGGGTTTAAAGTTTCCTTGTTGTATGTAGTTTTTCACGTACCAAATAAAATACAGCCAATATAAAAAGATTATCAAATATACTTTGCATATTTTCATAGAAAAATAAACATTATGAAAGAAGTTTTTTTTTTTTTTTGAGGTGCATCATGATGAAACGGGATTTTTGCCTATGTGAAAACAAAGGCGCTGATCAGCTGTGCAGTTACTGCACAGCTGATCAGCACCTTTGTTTTCTATACACAGATAGTACAGCTCGTCTTCTTCCTAAATTCCAAATTTAAAGCTTCTAGCCTTTTTCTGAGACTGTACAGGCTGGTTTGTTTCGGACCTGATCAGAAAACCTGAAGACTGGTTTTCTCACGTTGCGGCTCATTGCATGTTCAAATTACAGGATTAAGGATGTAGGTATCAAAAATGATTTTCCATCATGAGAAAACTTGCTTTAATTTTTGAAATGAAATGCCAACAAGGGTGGTCAGGTGGGAATATGGGCCCCCGTCCGGATCCATTGGATCCGAAAAAATAGATGGGCTGCTCGTGCCTCCTCGCAAAGCTTATACGCTACTACCTGACCATATGATTACAGGTTAACAGGTTATTACGTCTGTGTCTGCCCAGAGAAAGTGGTTTCAAGTCAAATCATCCATACATATAAGTCTTTGTGGCTTACATGGCTGGTTTTATTTGAAGCACTTTTTGAATGTCATACGGCATCCTAACTTTTGATAAAAGTTCTGTAGAGCTATTTATTGTGACTAACTAAAAAAACATAGTATACTATATACGCAATCAAAGCAATGAGCTGTTGAAATGTGACTTGCTAAAGGCCACAACAGACAACGCCCCTGATATGGATTGAACCAGGGACCCCTCGGCACAAAGTCTGATGCTCTACCGACTGCACCAGCCTGCTCCATGGACTTAACCACTATCCCTCGGACACTTCTAGGATCTATTCTGAAACCCCAAAGATCTGTCAAGGTGTTTCTAAAAAGAAAATACACAATGTACTGGAATACATTCCATTCTTAATCAAACTTCAAAGATTAATACTTAACACTTCTTAAGAGTGAAAATCAGATTAAAAGATTACGAAAAATAATTTTATGCAATTAAGTGACACTTGATTGCATGGAATGGGCAAAGGTTCAAGAATTTTTACAGCTTTCTTAAGTCTGAGTCAACAAGTTTTCAGTCATATCAAGACAGATATCAGCCACTGCTTCCTGGTTATTAGCCAGCACTTTCGGGAGTAAATGTATAATCTTGCTCAAGAACAAGATTTAGAGGACCCAGGACCTCTCTAAGCAGAATGGTCCCCGTGGCCGAGCGGTTAAGAGCGCTGTCTCTTAATCACTCGATCATCTCACTGCTGTGTCTGGTGTGGGTTCGAGCCCCGCTCTAGCCACATGTGAGACAAGCCAAGTTCTGCTTGCAGGTGTGCCAGGTGGTTTTTCTCGGGGTTCTCCCATTTTCGCCCCACCTACTGATTGGTCCGTCTCATATGAGCTGACATAATCTTGAAAGGGACGTAAAACTGAATAAAACAAACGAATCAAAGCAGAATGTATGTTTTGGTTGTTTTGATGCTTTATGTTCACAATTAACAACTGAGGTCATGTTAGGACTGTCAGTTATCTTAATCAAAATGTTCCAGGCCAAGCCGCCTCTCTCAGGAAGATTACCAGGACCTAATGCATATCTTTTGACATTAACTGTCAAATGAGCACTCATAACTATAAAATCTCTCTTAAATGTAATCTCTATAATACATGTATATAGCATGGTTTCTTTTTAAGACCAATCTGTTTTCTACCCAAAGGTATATAACTGCATGCCGACGAATCATCCTGCAACATATGAGCTGCGATGTAAGAAAAATGGTCTTCCGGGTTTCCGACCAAGTCTGACACAAACTGGCCTGTTCAGTCCTAGAAGGCTAGAAGGTTGAAAATTTGGACTTAGGAAGAAGAAGAATTGTACTATCGATCTAATGAGAACAAAGGTGCTTATCAGCTTCGCAGTTACTGCGAAGCAGATCTGCGCCTTTGTTTTCGCAGAAGCAAAAATCTGTTTTTCTCATGACGCGGCTCAATGATTACAAGGGTGTAACCAGAAAATTTTAAGTTATAAGCATAAAGAGCAAAAATAGCCAAACTTGTATCTCAAAATGACAAAAAGCCATATTACAATGCTGCATTTACACTATATTCCTGTTTGCTCGAAACGTAGTGTGCCGTGGAATTTTGGTCATATATTTCTCCGTTTTCAAGATCTATTACTTCTTGTTAAGTTTTCTTACGCTGTTTTGCTACATCCGTAACAAGCCGTGGTAGTGATTAGCCAGTGTGTCACGGAGGTGATAAGGTACGTTAAGGTTATCCACGATCTATCACGATTAATGGCCTGTTACATTCTGATGCGGTCAGTTGCGCTTTGACCAAGGCGTAACACATTTTTTTGTTCTGTCAAGGTCTGCTACGGACAAAATGTAGGCAGTGTGCAATTTAAAGCATTTTTGTGCCTTTCGTATAAGAATAAGTCCTTTGAAGTGATAACAACTGCGCTCCTCAACAACTGACTGAAGAGTTGATTAAGAATGCGTCAGATTTTATTTCTTCTTCAATGACACAGTGCAGCGTATGGTCTCTATAATTGTTTACTATTACTCTGTGACTGCTCCAATATGGAGGAATTGTCCCCATGATAGGCCATTTATTGCCGTTTCACTTTAGTCTTGACCAGCACAATTGTCAACATGATTGCCACCTGGGGAAGTTAGAAAAGAAGTTCCTAACCATGTTCTCAAATTCATTCAAATCTAAATTGCTGCCTTACAAATTGATGGTGTAATCTGTCTTCCTAGTGTAGAGGCAAAGCTGATAATGACCCATAATCAAGGTATTATGAGTCACACCATGAAAAAAATTGTCTTCAGGTTTTACTATCAGTTCTGAAACAAACCTGAATGTGCAACAACAGGAGATTGCTACAAGCTTGAAATTTCACAATTATTAGTGAGAGGACTTGCGCGCTGGTTATCCAGAGACAGCCAACATAACGGAGAATAACCAACGCAGATGACATCAATTTACGGCTGTAGTATTCAAATACCTGTCTGTAGAAAGTTGTTCCCAGACAGGTATTTATTACCTAATGTTGCACATTGATTCCATCTGTGTTTGTTTGTCTCAGCTGTGTTGGTTGTCTCTTGGTACTCAGTTTGACTTGTATAATCTATTAAGCGACAACAAAGTGAAATGTATACCCCCTTAAACCCCACTTTTATATAGAAAACCTGGGGCTTGCAGGGGTATACCTAATTTTCTTATTTTTGATTCAAAACATACATACTCGTTGGAACCGCCTCTTTATATTGCATGGGCATGTTTTCATAATGTAACCCGTCAATACGTTTTACATGGGCAAAGCGATTTGATAAAGAGAATGTTGCACAAATTGCTCCTTGGAGGCTGGATTTATTTATATTCAATAAGCTCATTTCTAATTTATTAGGTGAGCTAACAAGACTTTGCTCAGGTGAGCTGACAATGATAGAAAATAATTATTGTTATGTTTCATTACATTGTGTGTATATTATAATCAGTGAGAACATTACTTATTTGCCAATTTAATTGGTCAGCTGCTGAAAAAGACACCTGATAAATTCATCAAGTTGACCAATATCATTAGGTATTATATTGGTTATTCAAATGGTAAATTTGCCATAAGAGTCTAATCAGATGTCTTGCTTCATGAGCAAATTATACATAAGAATGGTGACTTGTATTCTTACAAAGTTTTCTGAAAACATAGGGTTTCAACATGCAACTGGATTTATCCATCTTCAGCTCAGGTGAGCTAAGAAGCATTTGCACAGGTGAGCTAACATTGACAAAATTGCTGCTTTTTATCGCACCTGCTTATAGCAGGGTGCGATATAGGAGTCCAAATTTCCGTCCGTCCGTTCGTCCGTCCGTCCGTACGTCCGTCCGTCAACATTTACGTCGAAGTTTGGTTTTCTCGACAACAGAGATAGCTGCGAGTCTGAAACCTTGCATAGTAATTGTCCCTGACATACCCTTCAAGCACGCACCTTAACCCGGTGGCTTTGACCTATATTTCACGGTCCACTGACTTTGAAAATTTTTACGTCGAAGTTTTGTCAACATTACGTTTCTCGACATCAGAGATAGCTACGAGTCTGAAACCTTGCATAGTAAGTGTCCTTGACATACCCTTCAAGCACGCACCTTAACCCGGTGCCCTTGACCTATATTTCACGGTCCACTGCTTTGAAAATTTTTACGTCGAAGTTTGGTTTTCTCAACATCAGAGATAGCTGCGAGTCTGAAACCTTGCATAGTAATTGTCCCTGACATACCCTTCAAGCACGCACCTTAACCCGGTGGCTTTGACATATATTTCACGGTCCACTGACTTTGAAAATTTTTACGTCGAAGTTTTGTCAAGATTACGTTTCTCGACATCAGAGATAGCTGCGAGTCTGAAACCTTGCATAGTAATTGTCCTTGACATACCCTTCAAGCACGCACCTTAACCCGGTGCCCTTGACCTATATTTCACGGTCCACTGACTTTGAAAATTTTTACGTCGAAGTTCAGTTTTCTCGACATCAGAGATAGCTGCGAGTCTGAAACCTTGCGTAGTAATTGTCCTTGATATACCCTTCAAGCACGCACCTTAACCCGGTGCCCTTGACCTATATTTCACGGTCTGTTGACTTTGATTATTTTTACGTCGAAGTTTGGTTTTCTCAACATCAGAGATAGCTGCAAGTCTGAAACCTTGCATAGTAATTGCCCTTGACATACCCTTCAAGCCAGCACCTCAACCCAGTGCCCTTGACCTATATTTCACGGTCCACTGACTTTGAAAATTTTTATGTCGAAGTTTGGTTTTCTCGACATCAGAGATAGCTGCGTGTCTGAAACCTTGCATAGTAATTGTCCTTGACATGCCCTTCAAGCACGCACCTTGACCCGGTGCCCTTGAACTATATTTCACGGTCTATTGACTTTGCCCGATGCAGGTGCGATATCGACCTCCGCGGAGTTCTTGTCAATACATGGTGTATATTATTATTATGGAAAGTATTACATGGTGTAATATTTTTGATATTAGGCAATTTTCTCCCCTTTGACAATGATCTCTTCACACCTCCTATTGTAAACTTGTACACTAGGAATATATTATTGGGGAATTATCTCTAGACCAATTCAATTGATTTACCAACTCCTCAGGTCAAGTTGTGAAAGGGACACCTGATGTATTCATGAACTTGACAAGGTAATTGCCAATTATATTGGAAACCCTTATTGTGAAATAGCCATAATATTTTTAAACTTCACCGGCCATGATTACCAAAACATACACCAGCGTGCAACACTGTCAAAGACTGTAACACACCATAACTTAACGCAACAAAATGTGTTGAGTATTCCATAGGAAATGGGACAAGATGTGAGTTGACCGTGCTTATAAACGCAAATGAACGTGGAAGATCCGTAGCTTGCTGTTGACTACAGACCGCCTCCAAGTTACGCTATGTACTGTTACGTACTGTCATGGTGTATTACGTTCAGCCCGTTTTATCACGACCCATTACGTTTCTGATTTTTTTAAACTGATATCTTTAAACTGTCAAAAAAATTTGCCATGGAGTCCATGGTTATCACGCCCTGATATGTTTGCCTATTCCGTTCCCCTGCATCATGCCTAATGTTTATCCCGTTTTGATCACATTGGTCTAAAACATGGCTGCTGTGACCACCGGGAACATAGTGTAAACGCTACATTAGCTACTTTTAACTTTTTACATTAATTTACACACATGCGTACTGTGAGCGTAGGACGGTACGCCTACGTCTTAAACCAGGAATAAGGTAAAAACTTTCTCAAAAGAGACAAATTTTTTTTTAAAATTACCTTAAAAATGCACATTCCAGACAAGCAATCGAATGAATAGCTTTAAAATGTGTTGCATTAATACACCTATGCAGTAAATGTGCTGCCCTTTTTATGGTTTTAGAAATGTCAATATTCTTATAAAATATATTTTATTTGATCATTGCACTTTTGAATTGTAGCCATAGTCACCGCCAGTGGAGACTGTCAAGCAATAAAAGGCCAGACATTGCAGGGACTGCCAGTTGGTAATGCACCAGTCATTTGTATCCCCGGCCCCCCTAGGGCCGGGAATAGCGGGGACACAGCGGGGCCAAAGTGCCAGGCTTATGATGAGTCCCAGCAGTGCCGGGGATGTGCCAGTGTTTTAATTTCCCGCCAATACATGGTCACATTAATTCAAATTAGATATTAATGGTATTTTTAGCATTTAATTATTTTTATGGTAATTATCTAATTTGCAAATGTACTTAAAACATTTAGTGCCATGCATAAATTGAAGCCCTTCCCCATCAGAACAACTCCAGGCTGTTGTTTCACATTATTGTCAGCTTCCCTGGAGCCGGAGCTTTTAGCTGGGCTTTTACTATAAATCTGGCCCCGCAGTGCCAGGCGTTTAGCTAGGCTTTAAAAATTGAAAAGTTAAAAGCCCTGCTATTCCCCGGCCCTAGGGTAGCCGGGGATACAAATGACTGGTTTTTTAAATATAAACTAAAACTTTACCATGCAGAGTTATTTGATGCAAGTTATGCTTAAAGCATTTTTTCTCACTATTTATAGTGTTCGCTCGCGCCTGATTACAAGGTGGTTGTGGGTTCGATCCTCAGAAAGGCCACATCATTTCAAAGATGCAATGTCATGAGATCTTATTTTAATATAGGGATCTAACATGATTTTTCATTCATTAACATTCGCTGGGTCCCGAGGGCGAGGGTGTAGCCCGAGAAATGCACAAACAAAAGAAACAATGCTGCACTATATTTTACAGCCTCATCACAATTTCATACGTGCAAAAGCTTTCCTTTTTATGCTCGTTCCAGGCGGACTTCAGTTTCTCATTATTAGCACGTTTTTTTGCGTGTCGCCCGGTAATGAGCATTATAGTAAAAGCCATGTATTAACAACACATGCGCGCATGAATTGCAATATCAATACATGGCTTTCTCTTCAATAATAAACGGATGTTAATGTCTTGTGACACGGGTATATTTATGCAATAATGTCCATGCTCTCCCTATTTTAGATTCAAGTAGGGCATTTGTCAGTTGCTATAGTGGCGGATTTAGCAGGGTTCAAAGGGTTCACTCGAAGCCCCCGCTGGAGCCAAATTATTTAATTTTCCTGGGGAATTTCAAGAAATACATGTAGCATGTAAAATTAGACAAATGAAACCCCTTTTCTACATTTTCACCCCCTCTTCAGAATTCCTGAATCCACCCCTGGTTGCTGGTGAAAAAGAGTGCACTAAGTACTAGTGAAAAACTCAAGGATTGGTATGGTTAGGTAAAGCTAGTATCTCACTGGCATGCGAATTCCTCGCGACTGTTACGCGAATTTAGTCGCGGCACTTTCGCACGACATTCGTGCGAGTGTCGTGAGAATTTTCATGTGTCGCGAACTAGTCGCAAACTGGTCGCGAAGGTTTTAAACATGTTTAAAAATTGGATGCGAATTTTTTTCGCAAAATATTTCGCAAGACTGTCGCGCGACTGTCGTGCGACGGTCGCGCGACGTTCGTGCGAATGTCGCGAACCTGTCGCCGCGAAATTTTGTCGAATTTACAATGCGAAATTTTCGTGACACTCGTATGAATGTCGTGCGAGTGTCGCACGACGGTCGTGCGACAGTCTTGAGACAACATGCGAAAAACTCGCGACTATCTGGCGAGAAAATAAAACTTAGCGTCATTCGTACGAATGTCGTGCAACATTCGCACGAATGTCGCGCGACTGTCGTACGAATTAAAATGAAAATAAGATACATTCGCGGGAAAGTCTTGAGACACTCTCACGAATGTCGCGCGACTGTCATGCGACAGTCGCGCGATTGCGATAATCGTGAGATATATTTTCAAAATTAGACCGAAATTCGCGAATTTGTCGCATAAATGTCTATTCAATGAGACTGCAACATGAAAGTTTTGTTTATATCGTTAATCTTTGTCGCGTAATAGTCGCGAACTATTCGCGAACTAGTCTCCGGTTGTCGCATCCCAGTGAGATAGGGGCTTTAACCGACCAGGACCCGAGATTATAAAACTTTTCAGGATAAATTACAGGCTCTGGTGATCTTATAAAATGAAAAATAAATATTTGGGCTATTTTGTCATTTATGAGCAGTTTAAATTTCATGCTCAAGTTGAGTTGAGCATGAAAAAAGTTTATAACCTCGGGGCCAGGGCCCCTGTGTGCCTGAGCCCATGTCTATCTTTAAAACTTAAAACCCATTATCAGCATTACTACCTTTTACAAAATTGATTTTTGATGGAAAAAGAGTTATTACCTCCATAATTTAATACTTTTGAATTATTAACCCCTTGAGACAAATAGATGACCCATATGATAATGGTTTATAATAAGTGAGCCACGTCATAGAAAAATTTCTTAGCAGGGTTAAGATAAGGCTCCAACAGACTTTAAGAGCTGTGCAAGCTCAAGTGAGATGGTAGGAGGCGTAAGGAAGTATGCGCTATATACGCTCTGTCTAGCAAAAACAAAGTCGTGTAAGGAGCTTACACAGCTGATCACCAGCTGATCTGTGCTAAATTTTTTGCATCATCCAAACAGATGGTTTTCTCATGGTGTGGTTTAATGACTTAAAATCTAGATTACCTCAGATGGGCTGGAGGGGGTAGGGATTGTTTGAAATCTGATGCATCATTATTTAAACCACTGCTTATTCTGAGATAAACCAATGGTATATTATGCAAATACATGTACCTATATGGGAACAACTTACCACATATCAGAATGATCTATGGCAAGTTGTTCCCAGACAATAATTCACCCCAAAATTGATGCTTGTGAATTTCATTCTGATATTTGTTAAGAGGACTGTGTTGGTACATGTTGTTTTCAGTTTTGTTGGTTGTTTCTGGTAAACCGGTGTGTTGATGCAATAATTTGAATTAAAATCTAGATTACCTCAGATGAGCTAGAGGGGTTTGGAATTGTTTGTAAATCAGATATACACATATAATACAGAACAGCGGCTGTCTCCTTCGTGAAGTACTTTAAGAGAAAAAATCACATGCCCCGTGCTGGGATCAAACCAGGATCTCCAGCATGACAAGCAACTACCCTAACCATGTCAGCTACAGAGCTAGCCCAACAGCCTGAAGCCCAGCTTAGAAGTAGTCTTAATGGTCCTTATATCACAATATTCACGTGACCAGAAGCCTCCATGGCGTTACAGCAATAACATGTAAACCACTCATAATCAAAGCCAGGGCTTGTGAGTTTGATCCCAAACTTCTACTATCTTTCAGACATTACGAAAACACGCCATGCAATATACAGAGATTTAAAATGAAAATTTTCAGTAGAAAATTTTTGCTATTTTTCTTATTTTTGCTCAAAACATAGATTGTGGGTACATGTTAGAACCGCCTCGACTAACGAGTACCCACAATCTATGTTTTGGAGCAAAAATAAGAAAAATAGGTATACCCCTCAATACCCCAGTTTTACTATATAAAAGTGGGGTATAAGGGGTCAACTTTAAACACGAAATCAACCACAATAAGTGAACAATATGCGCGGATCCAGAGGGGGGGACCGGGGGCCCGGACCCCCGCTGGAATTTGAAAATTGTACCTAAAAAAATGTAATTTCGGAATTTTTTGGGGGTTGGACCCCCCCTCGTCTATGACCAAAAATTACCATTTTCGTTGGACCCCCTCTCATGAAAATTTCTGGATCCGCGCATGAACAATAACTGAAAATATAATACTATACAATTATTCCTGCATGACTGACGAACATACAATGGCAGGATGACAGAAAATGAGTTGACAAGAACATAATCTTGAGATTAAACAAAACATATAACAAAAATAAAAGTTACAGATCATACTATTCATACTCAGATACTTACAAAAATGTTCCTCAACCACAAACTATGCATGTTTCTGAAGCAATACATACAATGCATGCACGATCAAAATTAATAAAAGTAATAAAAATCCAACATGCAAATTAATCCTTAATCTTTTGCATATGCATCAGTGAAAGTTTTATCCATTCAAGGTGTAAGTTTTAAATTTAAAAGTCAGACAAATATTGGAATTCTAACTTTCTATAGAAATTACCCTAGTTCACCATACATTTTACCCCTGGCCAAGTTCTACAGTTACTGGCCAAAAAATTTGTTGTTCCGATCTATGGCCTTTTGAATAGGCATAATATTTTGCCTTTTTAAGGGTGTACCAAAATAAGTCAATCAAGGACCTCTGAGGACCTGTGGGAATGTGACTTTCACAAGCCAAAATAAAATTAATGGCGCCCCAGATGAGGCTCAAAGGAGATGAGGCTCAACTTGGGACCCTTCCGCCCAAAGTCATAGGCTTACCACTGCTGCAGTAATAATGTGTCTGTCTGTCTGTCTGTCTGCATGTCCACCCTTGGTTGGGAGAGGGGCAAATGTCCACCTTTCTACATTTAATGAGGGGTCAAATATCCACCCTTTTAGATGAGTTAGGGGGAGAAAAGGCAAATGTCCGAGGAAGAACATACATGTCCGCCCCCCACCGAAAACACCATTGAAACTGCTAATGAGAACATGTCCAAAAGTTAATGCAATTTAAAGTATTCCAACTTTTGTAACATCAGGAAAACATGTCCGCGCAATGAATACCCCCTTTAACCCCACTTTTATATAGTAAAACTGGGGTATGCAGGGGTATACCTATTTTTCTTATTTTTGCTCCAAAACATAGATTGTGGGTACTCATTAGAACCGCCTCGTTGAGCAGTTCTAATGTGTACCCACAATCTATGTTTTGAGCAAAAATAAGAAAAATATCAAAATTTTTCAGCTGAAAATTTTCAAATTTTAAAGCTGAAAAAATCCCTGTTTTAGATTGCATGGGCAAGTTTTCCTAATTATATACACCCAAGATGATACAATGAAGTAAAACTGGTGTAAAGTACCGACATTTCAGCCTACAACTGTACGATTAGGCATTGGTTTTTCGGAAAAGGACTGCATGTGCTTATTGGAGCATGTGTGCCAATAAGAAGGAATACAGTAACTTTATAACATACAATCTCATTCAACTGTCACCTAAATTCTGTGTTTTTGTCAAAAGAAGAAAAATAGTTTTGTCCAGCGACATTTCAGCCTACAACTACGATTAGGCATTGGTTTTTCGGAAAAGGACTGCATGTGCTTATTGGAGCATGTGTGCCAATAAGAAGGAATACAGTAACTTTATAACATACAATCTCATTCAACTGTCACCTAAATTCTGTGTTTTTGTCAAAAGAAGAAAAATAGTTTTGTCCAGCGACTATACAATGACTGTCTCCAATTTTCACTGTATTTATTTTGTTTTCGGATGAATAGGCATCCATTGTTAACCTTTTACCTTTTAGGATATATATATGTGCCATGTAATGAGAAAACTGGATTTTGGCCTATGCGAAAATAAACGCGCAGATCAGCTGTGCAGTAACTGCACAGTTGATCAGCGTCTTTGTTTTCGCTACACAGATAGTACAATCACTCTTCTTCTTAAATCCGAAATTTCAAGTTTCTAGCATACTTCTGTGACTATACAGGACAGTTTGCGTCAGACCTGGTCGGAAACCCCGAAAAAAGGTTTTCTCATGTCATGGCTTATATAGCTTTACACCTGCCTTTCTTTTCATTATTATACAACATAAAACCTTACAGTTTGGATGTATTAAAATTTGATTGGCTTTTAATGCCAAATATATCTTTACAAAAAATCTTTTGTCATGTGCAATTGAATAGATTATTGATGAAAAATCAATCAAAATACCCAAATGGACCTGACTTGCTCAACCAAAAGAAAAAATTATAATAATATTTCTACTAGATCTACTGGGGGACGGATAATTGCCCCCTGCCCAAAAATCGCATGTCAGGACATTTGCCCCCTAACTCATCTAAGGGGTGGACATTTGCCCCCTCATCAAATGTGTAAAGATGGACATTTGCCCCTGGGGATGGACACACAGACAAAAACATTCTTTCAGAGCTTTTGTGACAGAATTGCAAGATCACTTAATTACCAATTTTGAGAACCAAGCTGATTCACTAACTTGATCATGGCTTAACATTGTCAATTGCCCTTTTGAATAAGAATTATAATAATATTTATCCGAGATCGGGAGGTACCAGGTTCGATCCCGAGCCGCGACATACCAAAGTCGTTAACAATGGTACTAGTTGCTCCCCGCTTGGCATTTGGATTTTCGGGGTAGAGCTAGGACTGGTCGCTCCGGTGTCAGTATAATGTGACTGAAGGTGGTATCAGGTAAACGTGTCTGGGATCTGATACCACAGTGAGGCAGCACTATAAAAGTTAGCATTGAGCTCCCTGTCACAACCAGACACCTTCGTGATATGACAGATAATGTTGAAAGCGACGTTAAACACAAACAAACAAACAAACAATAATATTTATATGCATGGAATTATCATTTAATGCTGATTATACAGTCATTGTTTTGCAATTACAGAACATTATAATTATCAGGACTCACTTATGTTTATTAACATCACTCACTTAATTGTATGATTTTAATTTGATTTAATACTTACTTGTCAGTGAAAATTGCTCTCGACCTAATGATTGTAAACCTAGCTTTAAATTCATTGATTATGTGTTAAAGTGGAGGGGGCAAATGTCCTAGGTATGCACATTGATAAGGGGGCAAATGTCCGACTATGTCAATCAATTTGGGGGCAGATGTCCACACACATCATTTTTCAAAGGGGGGGGGGGGGCAAATGTCCGAGGGGAACATGTCCTATACTCAGCTCTACTAGCGCCTCAGGGAGGGATCCAGGATTTCTAGAATGGCGGTTCAAATCCACCAAGAGGGGATTCGTTGCATTTTATCTGACTTTTCATTAATTTCATTAATTTCTCCATGGAATTGAAATAATGTGGTCCCAGAGGGGGGTTCAAACAAACCACCGGAACCCCCTCTAAATCCGCCACTGCTCCTATAAAAAGAAATAATAATAATGATAATAATAATAAGTTCATTAAATATCTCATAATTTTGCATGTGGAGTTCAAATAAAAAAAAAAATAAAAGCAAGTTAGGAAAAGAACTCTATTAGTACTTGTGCTTTTGTTCTTATCCTATAAGGCATGTTGTTAGTCAGTTAGTTAAATCTGAAAGATAGACAGAGTTATAAGTTATTCACAAAATTATAGATGTAACTGTCAACACAATGATGATTAAATGATTTGTTGTTTAGGGGCATTTCCAGGATTTCTGGAAGGGGGTTCACATCCACCAAAGAGGGTTCATTTTTGTCATTTTACCCGACATGAAATTGAAATAATTTGGTCCAAGTGGGGCCGGTTCTTATGAACTGCCAAACCTCGAACCCCGTAACCCCCTCTAAATTTGCCACTATTCTGGCTTCACAAAATGCTAAACATAAACAGCATATTGTGTTAATTAACAAGAATTAGGCCTCATAGAATTAATTTCTTTTCTCATAGAATCAATTTATTTTCTCATAGAATTAATCTATTTTCTCATCGAATTTAACTATGTTCTGCCTTGCTTCAGTCATACTTAAAATAATCCGCCATATTCTAGGTTGAACCGATTGGTAGTAATGTTTTCTTAAGCAGCCTTAAATATTGAAGGAAAGCATGACTGAAACAAAAAGTAAATAAATTAATTCGGAGGCTGAAATCTTCAGAAAAAAATCTTTTGTTCATTTTACATAGCAGTAATTATTATTAGCTATGAACACCTGAAATTAAGTTAACAGTCATTATTGCATAAATACCCGTGTCACACAATATTAACAGCCATATATTAATGAAAAGAAAGCCATGTATTAATAAAGCAGTTCTCGTGTGCACATGCTGTTAATACATGGCTTTTATTTATGCTCGTTACCAGGTGCCATGCGAAACATGTGCTAATAATGAGTAACTGAAGTCTGCCCAGAACAAGCATAAGAATGGCAACTTTTACGCGCATAAAAATGTGATGAGGCTGTAAAATATAGTGCACCATTTTTTCTTTCATTGTGCAGAATTTATGCAATAATAGCAATCAAAAATGATTTTGTCATTCATTAACATTCGCTAGGTCCCTCGTGGAGGCTTTAATGCCCTCATTAAAATAATATTTTCTATTTTATACAGAGGTATGCATGGTCAGCTGCAATGGGTGTAAATAACAAACAACTATACATTAGGTTACAAAATATCATTTATTCCTCTCTTTGGCATATTGAATCAACCCAGCTATCGTTAGCAAGAATGCTACACTTGGTTGTTAGCCTCTCAAGTCAGTTGCTGTAAGATCTAGAAGTCGGACGTGATCTTGTTGTCATATGACGGCCCGAGCACGGGGAGAACGACAGTTGTGAGTGTAACTGGTGGTGAACCCCTTGAGTGTGAGTGCCTAGTAAGTGATTCGTGGATATGGACATCAGGGTACCGGAACGACAGTTAACTGTAGAGGCTCGCTACATATTAACTGCTATATCCCGCATATACCTTTCTTTTAAGATAGTCGATCCACTGGGCTATGTACTTACGTAGACTGCCGTCAAAGACAATAGAAACTGACATGAAAGGGGAATGGATCAAAAGTATCTAAAAGTCCGAAAACTTGGGAAAATTTAAGAAAATTGAATACAATGAAAATGTAAATTCCCCAATTCCCCCAATTTCAACAACCTAACTTTCTATGGATGCTGAATTGATTCATAAAAGTTGACTGTAAGATGAACTTTCAGATAGATAAAATTGTTTGTTGATACTTTCAGATAAACAACTTGTTTGGTGATAAAAGGTGGGGAGGTGGGTGGCAAATTCACAATGATAAACAGAAAATGCCAGCTTTCTATCAGAAGAACAAATTGCAGACTGATGTTGGTGACCTTAACTGAACTCTGCTTCAGGTTCTAGAGGTTATGATAAACTATACTACCTTGTAAGATGTAGCAATGTAAAGAATGCACTACCTCTGGATAAACTTGAATTTACTAATCTAAATTCTCAATTTATACAGAGGTATGCATGGTCAGCTGCAATGGGTGTAAATAACAAACAACTATACATTAGGTTACAAAATATCATTTATTCCTCTCTTTGGCATATTGAATCAACCCAGCTATCGTTAGCAAGAATGCTACACTTGGTTGTTAGCCTCTCAAGTCAGTTGCTGTAAGATCTAGAAGTCGGACGTGATCTTGTTGTCATATGACGGCCCGAGCACGGGGAGAACGACAGTTGTGAGTGTAACTGGTGGTGAACCCCTTGAGTGTGAGTGCCTAGTAAGTGATTCGTGGATATGGACATCAGGGTACCGGAACGACAGTTAACTGTAGAGGCTCGCTACATATTAACTGCTATATCCCGCATATACCTTTCTTTTAAGATAGTCGATCCACTGGGCTATGTACTTACGTAGACTGCCGTCAAAGACAATAGAAACTGACATGAAAGGGGAATGGATCAAAAGTATCTAAAAGTCCGAAAACTTGGGAAAATTTAAGAAAATTGAATACAATGAAAATGTAAATTCCCCAGAATTAAAGCTATGAAAGGACATTTAAGTACATGTACTGTAATAGCTGGAATGATCCCCAAGTTGAGGAAAAATGAAAAAATGAGTAATTGTAAACTCTTTGCATTGTTAATATGCAAACTAAACTACTGCAAAAAGCAATTTATAAGCAGATATATACATCAGTAGACCCAGTTTATAAAGAAACCTGGAATTTCACAAAGGTCATTTCAGGTAAAGTGTTAAAGCCAGACAAGCTACATTAATATGAGTCAGCAGTTCATGTGCCAATTAGGAGCAAGAAATGACCTCAGTTAGAACCACAGATACCATAAAATCTGTAAAGTATGAAAGTTCATGTTAAATTAATTTGGACAAAACAAAATATAAATGACTCAAAATGTACAATTTGAAACCCATCAACTGATTAAACTAAAATAAACAAGAATTAGAAAACTTAATTTGAAGCATGTGGGCCATAATAATAAAATATTCTGAGTAAATGTGGTAAATAAAATGTAAACAGTGCATGGTAAATATTTCACACAGAAATATTGCTTCTCCTCAAATTACTCTCATTAAATGGAATTCCACTGTTTCTGCCAAAGATAGTGAATGTTTATCACAAAACCACCCATGCTACTAGCTGGTTTTGTCATCATTTGATTGAAATAAGCTTTGCATGGTACCATGAAACAAGCTAGCTACACTAATAAACATGTATTGCAAAATATACACATACTTTATACCACAAACCTCAGTACAGTACTGACCCATCTGACACAGGCTATGCTTCAACAAAGATCAGAAATGAAGGTTATGATATAGAGTAAAACATAGCATGAAGGCTGGCACTTAGTTAAAGCTGGCATAACATAACTAAATCCAAAGCACACAATCAAAACATTCAAAGAATTGCAATGAATAAGTCTAACCAAACCACTTAAGTAGTTTTTCAAACAAAAAACATGATCAAGTAGTATTGTAAGAATATCTATATACTGTCTACACAGCCTGTGCTGTATACTGAAGTACATACAACCGGCAGCCAAACCAGGAGGAACTCCATCCTGGAAAAATTAGAAACCTCTTATTTTCCCAGTAACAGAGCAAAACATGGTAAGACAGCCATTCTGCATGCTGACAATGGTCAGCTGTACAACACAAGAAGTTAAACCCCTATGATTAGAGTCCCTGCAATATTGCAGCCTGAGCATTCTGAATAACATGGTCAGGAGTATGAATGTAAGTCCTGTAGCAGTCAGATGACCATCTTCCTAAAGTACGTATAAGATGGTCCTCAAGACGACAAGATGCCGCACTGCTGGCGGCCCCTACTCTATAACTGTGTCCATTATAAAATGAAGTGTTAAAGCCGAGCCTAGCAAGAACTTGTTTTGTGTTTGAAACATAAAAAGATCTGCACATAGCATTCCCAGATTCAGTAATGAAAAATGGGGATTCATTTGCTTTTTGCATAGGAAAAGCCTTATTTCTCAGCACAAGATACATTGAAAGTGCATTGTAAGGACACAACAGATCATTAGTTTCATTCTTGAACAGTTTAATGGAAATGCCTCGCCTGTATCTGTCAGTCTTTGATGCTTTCAAATGTAATTCAACATAACTGTCTTGAAAGGTCACATCATCTAAACAGACATTGATAGATGAGTCAAATCCATGTTGTGATGATGTTATTTCCGAACATCTGAGGAATCCAAAGAAACTAGTTACAAATGCAGCTCTTAGTAAGCTGTCTGTGTATTGTGAAATAAATCCATTCTGTAGTACAGAGCACATTTGATTCAGGATACTAGCTGTTATTGGATATCGTGGACGTTTTGTCTGACCTTGAATGCGCTTAACCGCATTCAAAAATGCATGAATTCTTTCACAGCTTAACTGACCCGCACCAATCAGTGGACATTTTACTCCCATCTTCAGATATTCAAAGCGAACTCCACTTAAGTATAGTTTGATGGTACTGTATTTAATATGCAAAGTATCAAAACAGTATGCTATGTAATGAATAAATACATCCTCTGTAACTTCTGGTAAATTTCTCACATCTCCGCAAACATTATTTAGCATTAAGAATGTTTTGAAACTCTTAACTCCAGCACTGTAAGTAGAAAGTGTCCGTTCACTGAGTGCATTGTCCCAGATTACAGATACTGTATTGTTTAAGTTATCTATTCCCATAGTATCTGAGCTGGTGTTGGGCATGGTTGAGGACTTGGATCCGCCGTTGGTGCACATTCCCGGAACTTCTGGAACATAAGGCGAGATAACGCATCAGAGGTCCGATTAAATACCCCAGGCACATGACGTGCGCTGAAGTGAAAGTTATTGACTGCGGCTGTCCAAGTTAATGTTCGCATTAGTTTCATAATAGGAATTGACTTTGAACGTCCACGCTGCACTATGAATACTGTAGCCATATTGTCTGATCGAAATAGTATACGTTTGGAAGTCCATTGTTTACCCCATATCAAAGCTGCTGCCACTATGGGATAGAGCTCACGAAAAGCCATTGAGAGATCACTTTCCTTGATAGATGGAAGATCCATAGGCCATTCAGAACAAAACCATTGATTTTGCAAAACACCACCAAAACCAATAAGTGATGAATCTGTATACAATTCCATATCACAAGCATCAGTGAACCCAGAGTCATAAAACATGGACACCCCATTCCAGTTCGACAAGAACTTGTGCCACATACGTAGATCTTCTCGGCAGTGCAAGTCCAGATAAACTATCTGGTGCAACTGCCTAACAGTTGTAGACAATTGAATCAAATATGATACAAATGACCTGCCTGGTAGAATAACTCTTGAGGCGAAATTCAGGTGGCCCAATAGTTGCAAAAGCTCAAGTTTGGTACACCTACTTTTGTGCAGCAAACCTTCAAGAAAAAGGCATATTCTCTGAACTTTGTCCTGTGGAAGCCTGGCAATCATATTCTCACTGTCCAGTATAATACCAAGATATTCCAGACAGCAAGTAGGGCCAACACATTTCTGAGTTGCAAGTGGAACACTCAAACGTGCAAACAACAAAGATAAAACAGACTTAGTGCGCAACCCAACACATTCATCTGTTCCATCCACTGTAAGGAAGTCATCTAGCAAGTGAAAAATAGTCTGAACACCATACTTTGCATGTGCAATCCAACAAATGGCTTGGGACAAGTTGTCAAATATTCTTGGGGAAGATCGACAACCAAACACTAATCTGACATATACATAGTAGAAGCTATTCCATTTGACACAAAAATATGGCCATTGACTGCTTTTGATGGGTAAATTCTTGAAGGCCTCTGAAATGTCAAACTTGGTCAGCAAAGCTCCTTTCCCATGTTGACAAATACTTCTGATAGCATCATCAATTTTAACATATGTCATGCTACAAGAGTCTTTATCAATCAAGTCATTGATACTCACATGGTCAGGGTTATCATGAGGGGATGACAAGTCAACAATTAGCCTTTTCTTTCCTGAATATTTGCCTATAGCCAACCCGAGGGGGCTAACTCTGTAGGACTCAAAGGGAGGGGAATCAAAAGGACCATACAAGAAGCCTTTGCTTACCTCCTTGTCAATTAGCTCTTGAACATCTTGAGCATTTTGCCTAGCAGAAAGCAGATTTTTGCATTCAATATTAGGAAGCATCATTTCGGGAATAAAGGTGTCAAAACCTTCTCTCAAACCTTTGCATAAATAATTGACAAACTTTTGGTCAGGGTGACCATGTAATTCAAATTCTAGGCGGTCAACATTGATAGGTGTAGTAGGAGTCCTAGAGTGAAAAAGGGTTAGTCAGTCGGAGGGTAGGGGCTTTTTCTTTTCCATGGTTTCTTTATTCATTAGAGGGGTGGGCTGAGAGGACCTCTGAGAATCACAATTGGTTTCACTGTGGGTGAAAGATTTGCATTTCTTACACACATGCAAGTAGGTACAAGCTTTGTTAGTACAGGTCCTAGTATTGAAGTTATTACAAATTTCTCTTCCCTGGTACATCATTTTTGTACGCCCATATCTGTCAACAGATGAATCAGCTCTACCAGACCCCTTATGCTGCTCAGAACGTCTATTTGATAAGCCTGGGACATTGATTTGCGAAGGGCAGAAAGCTGACTGATGGTCAGCCTGGGAACAATGGTCACAGAGTTTGGATTTAGCCCCACCAACAATGAGTTGGAACAAGTTTGTGTCTCGTTTCGACCAGTCAACCTTGACTCCCTTCTCAAGATAGGCTGCCGCTTTCTTAGAGAACTGGACGTGATATTGGTAAAACAAACCACCATAATGATCGAACATGCTACTTACATCCGCCTCATACAGGTCAAGCTCTGACCTTCTTTGCGGAAAAGCCTCGCACATAATCCGTTTATATATACCGAAAGCCTTCAAAAACTGAGTAATTGATAAAGCCCTATCAAGGCGGTGATCCCTGCGACTCTGTCTTAACAGCTCTATCCCGCTTAACTCGTTTGTTGTGTAATTTGGGGTATCAAAGTCTGGTATTAACAAACTCGCCAAGTTGACATATTTACCATCAAGGATCTGGCGTCGAAGGTTCTCTGATACCACATCTATGTGGGGCAAATCGTCTACTCCAATCCCACTTTGCTGATTACGTACCACAGCTTGATTAGCTGCCACATCTCCTTGGCTGTTATAAATCTTAGCCAACATATTGTTTGAGGAAGAACATGTAGTTTTATCCTGGATTAGTTTGTTTACAGTTTCCTGCAGTGACATGACTGCATTTTGCACTCCGGACACTACACCAAGTAAACTGTTCGTCGCACTATCCTCCCTAACATTTGGTATTATCCGTTGTTGTTCTTGTGCATCATTGTCATGCAATGTCTGATTGTTATTATCAGTGTCAATGGCACCTGAAGTATTTGGTGCATTTCCCCCAGACATATTCGATCCATTTCCCGATATTTGGTTATAAATTTGTAACAGGGCTGGCTTTGCAATATTTGCAGTCAGGTTCATACCTTTCTTGGCAATTTCAGATTTGAGTTTGCCGACTGTCCAATTCAGGGGGTTATTTAAATCATATGGTTGGTGTCGTTTGCTTCGGGTTGACATAACTGCTATTTGTCACAGTCACAGTTACTAATAATTAACTAATTATAAGTCCATATGTTGAACTGTCATATGTCTATATATTATGACAAAATGTGAAGTAGAGTTAGTATTAAATCCACAGATAATTAATACTTATTTTATGTAATATATATTCCATTATATTTGTTTTTGTCAAATTCACAATGATAAACAGAAAATGCCAGCTTTCTATCAGAAGAACAAATTGCAGACTGATGTTGGTGACCTTAACTGAACTCTGCTTCAGGTTCTAGAGGTTATGATAAACTATACTACCTTGTAAGATGTAGCAATGTAAAGAATGCACTACCTCTGGATAAACTTGAATTTACTAATCTAAATTCTCAAGTTGTGTTGAATATCTTCCTTATAAATGTAATATACTCAGAGGAAAAAGTTTAGTCAGTAACTTTGACCAGCCAGATAACTATAATGCCCAGCCGCTTGCCTTAGATATCCCCCTTTTTTAAATTTGCAAAGTCAGTCTGTTTCTTATGCTGGAAAGAAACTCTACCAGATGTTTTTTGTAATTACCCGATAAACGATCAAATCGGCGCTTTGATTAATAGCGCTTTCTGAAAGAGGTGGTTGCCAGTGACAAAAATCCGAAAAAATCTTTTCAAAATTCAGGCACAGTCTCGAGAAATAACAAGTCAAATATTCATTATTTTTAGATTACCTCCCTTTTATTTAAAACAAGAACGAAAATTGGTGTGTGCAGTGTGGCAAAACCACATGCGATATTTCAATCATTTTTGTTGGAAATGTTAGGTTTTATTCACAGTTTTATAAGCGGTAATTTTAATCCTAAACTATCAAGGGGTTTTGAAGCTATAGCGATTTAAACTCCCCCAATGGGATTTTACATGTATTTTCACTGACTAAACTTTTGCCGGTGAGCATACTTCAAAAGTCTTGAGAAAAAAAAATGTCTTACCAATGTTAGTAGCTAGAACATGCTTTTTTTAATTATTCTGGCAGACCAAGTATTTTATTCAACAAACTTCTAAAATATTTTATTTCTGTCTGGTTTCAGTCATTCTTGCCTATTTTATTTTTCAGGCGGACTAAGTATGACTGAAGCAAGACAGAACATAAATTAATTCTATGTGGATGAATTCTAATACTAATTTGGCAAAATGCAACACTGAATGTGAATTGTTTTGTGAAGACTAACAGTTGGAAGACCCCTTGGAAAGTTAGACTGAAGCAAGACAAAGTTATCTTTTACAATAAGCAAGAAATCAGACAGAAAGTATATTACATGTACATAATTCCATTAGGCTGAAATATAGTGAGGACATTGAGGCTGCTGCTCATTTGGCTTGTTGCCAGAGTACCTTAAAGGTGTATTTTACAAATAAATAACAAGAATGCAGTCTAATAGATTTAATTCATTTTTCATAGAATTAATTTATGTTGTTTTACTTCAGTCATACTTAGCCTGCCTGAAGAATAGAATAGAATGACTGAAACCAGACAGAAAATAGAATATTTTATTAAGTTGTTGAATTTAGCACCATCAGAAGGGCCATTTAGATTGCATATAGAAATTGTTATAAATTGTAAAATGATATACATGATGCATTGAATTAGGGCAAAATTGCCAAGTTAATGATGGGATATTAAACCATATGCCAGAGTGAGTTTATGGAATTAGTTCATTTCTTTTTTATTATTATTTTTTTCATAGAATTGAATTAATGTTCTGTCTTGCTTCAGTCTGCCTGATAAAAAGGATAGGCAAGAATGACTGAAACCAGACAGAAAAACTATTTTATGAGGTTGTTGAATTTAGCACTATCAGGCGGGTCTGTCAGACATGTAGATGGGAATAAGTTAGAAATTTAAAGATTTTAGCACAATGTACTGAATAAAGGGACCAAATTGTTAAATGAAGAGATATTATACCACAATAATAGGCCTAAAGCCTCATAGAATAAATTCCTTCCACTTTTCATGGAATTAATTAATGTTCTATCTTACTTCAGTCATACTTAATTAGTCTGCCTGAAGAATTGAATAGGCAAGTACAAATGAAGCCAGACAGAGAGTAAAATATTCTATGAGGTTGTTGAATTTAGGCATGTCAGAAAGGTCAGCTAAACCAGATGAGGAAATAGAATTACAATTTGGAAGAGATATACCAGGGCAAGTTATTTTTATGACATTAACATAAATTAGACCAATTTAAAAAGATTCTTTTGAGAGCAGCGAAATAAAGGCAAAAGTAAATATATTCAGCTCTTTAAAAATGTCACTATTATGAAAGGAAAGTTTTCTTCATATGAGCGACAATATCAGCTGATATTGAAATAAACCGCTAAACATACATATACTCTGAGTGTATAGATTTTATCTGAGCGAGACACCGAGCTAAAAATAGATATATGACAAGGCCAATATTGTCACAAGACCTTGACAGGTAAATATATAGTCCAGGGGAAATAAATATGTCAAGATAAAATTTCAAGGGAAGTAACAGAAATATTGCATTATTTATTAGTCTTCGGTAAGTTTTGTAGTAACATTTCATTTTTTTTACAAGCAATAACATCTTGTTACGGTCAAAATTACTTTGCCAGAAGATTTTAATTATATTTGTGAAGTAAAATATATAAAAATCCATACTTTAAACCTTTGATACAACTAGAAATAAGCTAAAATTGAATATTTTAATCAAAGTATATTTTTTTCTAAATTCAAAAAGTGCACATATATAAAGCCCTGGCCGATATCACTTTATTGTACGTGCT
The DNA here is from genome assembly GCA_964017185.1 of Rugalucina vietnamica. Classification (NCBI taxonomy): domain Eukaryota; kingdom Metazoa; phylum Mollusca; class Bivalvia; order Lucinida; family Lucinidae; genus Rugalucina; species Rugalucina vietnamica. The sequence continues at coordinate 30,697,099 of OZ024884.1, forward strand.
TCGGCCGTACATATACTAAAATTGGAACGATACAGAGAAGATTAGCATGGCCCCTGCGCAAAGGATGTATTGCAATCTTTCCGGTACCAGTTCCAAGAATAAAAAAATTATAAAGGGCCAAAAAATGACCCCAGTGCTTTAACAATGCTGCTAAACTGGCTAAAACTACTCAAGCAAGTTCTCTGCATGCAGAATGCATCCAATGGTGATGCAAATTGACCAAAATACCATTGAATACCAAATTATAGTCATAAAATTGACCCCAAAATGTTATACATTAGTATAACTGGTACCAAAATGAGACCCTAGTACCCAAAATATGTACCAAATTGGTTTAAAATGCACCCAAACCTTGCCTTAATTACTTCGGTACAGAATCAGTAATATTTGGTAGGGATGTCATTCGGTGTCAAATTTAAGGTTCGGACGTTCGGAAACAAACATCCGGATGGTTCGAACGTTCGCAAGTTTTCAGATCATGCCATATATTACATGTACATTTACATAAGTGTCAATCGAGTGCTCCTTTGAAAGAACATTCATAATCAAGAGTTACTGAGCTTTGCGTTGTTTCCGTTGATGTGACGCAGAAACGCCATGTTATTTATGAAAGTTCATTTACATTCACAAAAATAACAGACACATTACCCAAACTACCTCTATAATGCAAAATTAAATAATGCCATTATCAAAAGTTCATGAGCATTCACCGAGTTCCCACTTAGTCGAACTGGAGCGTCAGCAAACAAATTCAATTTAGTCACATTATACATGTATAAAATCTTAGTTCTTCTTTGCATTTATAACGGAACAGCTTAGGAATCCGCCTGTTTGATTTGTCATACATGTAAGCATTCTTGTTTTGTTTAATCCCAAAATATATCTGTCAATCATCTGACATGTTGTTTTGCTGGGCGACGGTCTGTATAATTATTATTTTCATAAGTGTGAATCATATCGTTTTCAAAAGGAAACAAAAGAGGCCAATTATCATCTTTAATCCTTTCTGTGTTTATTGTCGCTTCCCCTTTACATGCATTGTCCCATTAATCTGTTACACCTTAGTGACCTTTGACGCTACATGTGTTTAGGAATTCGTATTAAATACCTTGTTTCCTATTCTGCTAAGTAGATGTGTATTTTTTGCCATAAATAAATGGAAATTTACCTAAATATGGGAAATGTTGATTTTTTAGCGAACGTCCGGATGCTAAAATTTGGATCCGAACTTCGGTACGGGATCCGAAGTCCGAACGTTCGGACTCCGGTTGACATCCCTAATATTTGGTAATGAAAAATTGGCCAGAAAATATGAATACCAAATTATAGTCATGAAAATGGCCAAAATGCTAAGTAAGAGTATATGACAGGTCTCTTGGACCCAAAACATGTGCATCAAAATGGTCTTAAATAGTAATCATCCTGCTTTTAAGTATTTTGATATAGTTTCAATCAAAACTACGTGCTACCCCCAAAAAATTACCAAAATTATGCAATTTTGAGCATTTTTGAAGACTATTTCTTTGGGAGAACCAGCTTAAACTCCGGATTGCAAAGTCATTACCCAGTGCCGGGATTTGAACCCAGGCCTCACTCTAAAGTTTAGACTTAGAGAGTGTTCTTCCACTAAACTACACTGGCTGTTGTTTGATGCAATCTGGAGTGATAAAAGTTTACTTTTTATTGCAAAAATGCTCAAAATTCAAGCAATAATTCTTCCCATCAGCTTTTACAAGGACTTTGGACCTTCTAACTAAGACAGCTAATTTGTTCAAAGAACTGAACATATTATTGTCAAAGATAGGTAGCTTTAGAAGAAGTGCAGGTTCCAAATTCTATCTAAATGGTACAGTTTAAGGTAGTACTGTTGGCGATGCTTTATCTTTTAAAATTTAATAATTCACTGTCAAATATTGTTGAATGTCCTTTACAAAAGTCTGAAAAGTTGTTTTATTTCAATACTCCACTGTTTTGTGCATGTTCCATAACAGAAAGCATGATAGTATCAGTTTTTGATCACAGTTCTTTTAAATCACCACCTCTGTAATTTTCACTCATGTTCTAAATTGTTTTCCGGGTGTTTTCTTTTTCTGCACTTCTTCTCCTTGGGCTTCTCTCTGGCTAAGAATTCTTCAAGGCTTTCTGTGGCTGTTTCTTTGCAGAACCATTTGCCTTGGACCTGGGTGTGAGTTTCTTTGTCCCGAGACTTCATACACTTGTGACATGTGTACTGGCGGCTAGCTCGTCTTTGAGTGTAGCTCCTGACATACTCTCCAGCTGCCTTTTTCTTCTCCTGTTGTTTTCTATACCACTCTGTACTCCTGGCTGCAGTCGGCTGCTCAAAAACTGGTTGTGGTAAAGATTGGTAATAGCCTGAAGGTTGCTGCATGCTGACTGGTTGTAGCGGTAATACATTTACAGGAAGGCTCTGGAATGCCGAGTCTGGAGTTGCTGGACAATATGGCTGTGGTATGAATAATTGTTTTCTTACTCTGCCACTGGTCCCAACAGTGTATTGAGGCAAATAGAACTTGTGTTGTTGATCTGGTGGTACTGGGGGTCTCTCTGTGATAGGAACTCTGACTTGAGCTGCAGGAAGTGTTGTGTTACTTGTCATTGGTGGCTCAGGTAGTCGAATATTTCTTTCCAGCATCTGCCTGTCTTGAACTTTGGTTCGCTTGCAGTACCACTGACTCAAAGTCACATTGTTGATAGAGAACAATGTTAGACCATAAATTTTAGGGTTCATGCTGATTAGGTCCTTGATGTGTCTATATGCCTTGCCCACCTGACTCCATCTATCAACTCTTTTGTTGGCCACTTTCACTGGTGATGGATATACTTCACAAAGTTTAATGGTAAGTAGCTCCATGTACCGGTTGGAGTCTGGTCTCTGGGCAACACCACCCTCACTACCATGGAAAGCTCTCTTGACACTATCCACTCCGGGGACGCAAGAATTCTTTGCTCGCAACTTAAAGGTTGTAGTTGAGCCTTTCGTGAGCCTAGATTTATGTCTTGGAAGGGGTACAGTTGGCTGTTTGTCAAAGTCTGAGAGATCATTCCACAGGCGCATGATATGTTCAGCTTGATCATTGCTGAGTGGTGCCTCCTGGTCTCTTAGGGTAAACAGATATGAAGCCAGTGTGTTCACTTTCTCATAGCCTCCAATATTGTCTGGATCCACTGTCTCCTGAAAAGGATAAACCAGAGGACCAATGGTCCTGTAAACGCTCACCTGAGATCTGCTTCATATACCAATAAACATGTTTGAATATTATGGTATTTAACCACAGTGCAGGGGCAGATGAAGCCCTTGGGCCATTTTCTTTTTTCAGAATAATCAATATTCTGTCTATCTGCCAATTTCCTGCTGGTTTTCCCCTTCAAATAACATTTTAAAAGCAGATGAGCCCATGGGGTCCATTTTTTTCAGAATCATTAATATTCAGTCCTACTGCCCATTTCCTGCAAGACTTTCACTTTAAATGACATTTTAAAAGTTTTCCCCATTCAAATGCATTGACAACCTATGTTGACCTTGCCATAAAATAGGTCAAGGTCACCAAAGGGTCATGATTTATATATACATTGTAGTACTTGAGTCATCCATACTTCATGCAAAGTTTCGTTGAAATCGGTTCACCGGTTCTGGAGAAGAAATTTTAAGGGTTTTTACCATATATGGGCATGGCGGCCATCTTGGTCATGTGACCTGGATTATTTATATACACATTGGTTCCCACTTCCTATAGATGCTTCATATAAAATTTGGCTTTGATTGGCCATGTGGTTTCAGAGAAAAAAATCTTTGAAAAGTGTGTATGGACGACAGACCGGCCAAGGTCAAGAGATGACCTTGACCTAAATTAATCATATACCTTCATCTTATCCATTAGTTGTTTGCATCTACCACTTTTCATATCTCAGGCTGCAATAGTTTTCAAAAAATAGCTAATTTCCACTTTTCCCATTATAAGTCTATGGAAACTTAAAGTTACCATAGCAACCAGAGTTCTTATCCGACTGGAATAAAAAACACAAATTATGTAGAGGCTACTGTCAGGAACATGTATACAAAGTACAGGCTTCACCCCTGTGACAGTTTCTGAGGAGAAGAATTTTGAATGTTTTTCTAAATGTTTTTTGAATGTTTTTCTAAATTTCGCCCTGTATGGGGCCCCAACAACCAATCAAAATAAAGGATTAGGACAAAAGTAACAATAAATGTGGAGCACTACTCAATAAACATTTCTACAAAAACAAAATTCAAATATCTGCAACTGGACCGCAAAAATAGTCAATTTCAACTTTTCCCATTATAAGTCTATGGAAAATTTAAGTTGCCATAGCAACCAGAGTTCTTATCCGCCTGGAATAAAAAACACAAATTATGTAGAGGCCACTGTTAGGAACATGTATACAAAGTACAGGCTTAATCCCCTTGACAGTTTCTGAGAAGAAGATTTTTGAATGTTTTTCGAAATTTTGCCCTATATGGGGCCCCTGCAACCAATCAAAATAAAGGATTAGGACAAAAGTCACATGAAACGTAGAGGACTACTCTATAAACATTTCTGCAAAAACAAAATTCAAATATCTCCAACAAGACAGCAAAAACTGGCAATTTTCACATTTTTCCATTGTAAGTCTATGGGAAGCATAAGTTGCCATAGCAACCAGAGTTCTTATCCGCCTGGAATAAAAAACACAAATTATGTAGAGGCCACTGTCAGGATCATGTATACAAAGTACAAGCTTAATCCCCTTGACAGTTTCTGAGAAGAAGATTTTTGAATGTTTTTCGAAATTTTGCCCTATATGGGGCCCCTGCAACCAATCAAAATAAAGGATTAGGACAAAAGTCACATGAAACGTAGAGGACTACTCAATAAACATTTCTGCAAAAACAAAATTCAAATATCTCCAACAAGACAGCAAAAACTGGCAATTTTCACTTTTTTCCATTGTAAGTCTATGGGAAGCATAAGTTGCCATAGCAACCAGAGTTCTTATCCGATCAAAACAAAAAACACAATTATTCTTTCCCCCTACCTGTAGATGGTGTATGTGTAATATGAGAACAATCGGCCCAGCGGTTTCAGAGAAGAAGATCTTTGAAATTGTGGACGACGGACGGACGGACGACGGACGACGGACGACGGACGGACGGACGCCGGAGCATGGGTATACTATAAGCTCACCTATGAGCCTTCGGCTCAGGTGAGCTAAAAATATTATAATATATTGAACACAATCCTATTGTACATGAATATGACCTGAAACATTACAATCTGAACAAAACTTGTACTAATGCTTATTTGGACACGAGTTTTAGTCCTGACATGGCTGAAATCAGTATAACATTGCAGTAAATTACTTACACTCTCACTGTTTACTGGTCCCTCTGTTTCAGCTGACTGGTTTTCAATTGAACTAGTAGATGTCGATGGTGTTGGATCAGTTGTAGTAGCCGGTGCTGTAGATTGGGGCTGAGCGGACTTGGACTTGGATGCGTGGTGTGAATCTGATAGCTGGAGTTCTTCTGCATCAACTGGTGGCAAAGTTGGGTCTCCTTCCTCAGCTTCTTCAAAGCCTTCATCAGGATCTTCTTCTCCCTCCTCAGTAGCAGTTGTTTGCTCTTGACGGGCAAGGTTCTCATTGTCAATATCTGTATCTGAGATGAGATCTTGCAGAACTTTGCCTGTTTGGGCCAGCAGATACTCTACACCTATCTTCTCACCTGAAATTATAGATATGAGAAGTTTAAATAAGTAGGAATGTCATCTTGTTTATATAAAAATATAAAAAATTTAACTAGACAGAGAAAACCAGAATCAGCATTAAAACAAGTGAAAAAATATGCTTAATAACCTGTGTATTTTCTGGGCGCTTGAAATTCAGGTACTAATTTCTCATTCAGCACTGCCTCGCTTAGGTCATTTATGGCATAGCGCAATAGGCCACTATAGCTGCAGGTTGTTGGCTTAGTTGTCTGCTGCCTGATTCGATCCTCATTCCATCGTCTCAGTCCATCTAGGAGGTAGGCCTGGTAGTGAGTATCTGAGGTAGTAGTTCCTGAAAAACACATCATAAATTGTTAATGTTTTGTCAGATTTATTATAACAATCAAGTAAGTGAATTTATTTGACACATATATGAAAGAGATAAGTATATAAATATCATGAAAAGTTGTCTTATTACCTGGGATAAACTTGGCAAGATGGTTGTGGAATGATTCGAGTGACACAGAGCCTCGGGCACACCGGTATTTGGGTAGCACAACAGATCCCTTCTTGCATGTCCCAATATGTGTATACAAGGAGATCCCCTCTGGGTCTTGAATGCATTCAACATGCTTCTTCTGTGTCTCCCAGATATTTGTCATCTTTTCATTGTCAAAAACTGGCACTCCAAGTGTATCCAAGCCCTGGTCCCCCATAAAAGCCTCCAGAAGTTCACCTAAAAACAAAATATTTTTTTCCAGAGCTATGTACTATGCATACAGGGCAATCCCACTATACAGCGCTTTGAATTAATGTGGTGTTGGATATGACGCAAGGGCACGCTTGTAGGTAATAAGTTATAATGGTAGAAGTTTATGTGTATCACTGATTTAAATATCTGCTGTAAAATAACCTTGGGCGTATATGCCAATCATATACTATATGCTAAGAGCCCCCCGTTCCTCCAAATTAAACTCACCAATCAGACGTGTTGTTTCCTCAGTGCCCCTGGTCTGGCGTCGGCAATGCAGGGCCAGTTCGTTTTTGGTCAGCCATCGAAGGACATCGCTTTCTGATGGATTTGTCAGATGTCGCTGCTGTAGCTCAGACCGTTTAGCATCACTGAGGTCCTTCAGGTCTTGGCTACTCCATTTGAAAATACATTTCGACAGCCGGCTCATAAACACCCCATACAGCTGGTGTGCATCAGTCGAACAACCAGCTGTAAACCGACGCATGAAATGCCAGATGTCCAAACGTATTTTCAAATCAGGCCAAGCATCAAACATGTTTCTAACACAAGAATCCCCACAACACTCTTTGTCGACATACAGAACTTCTGGGGGTGAAACACCTGCACTTGAATATCTCCCTATAATACCGTCGACCATAGGTGTTAGTCCAAGATAGCCCTCCTGGCAGGTCAACACAGACATGAGGACCTGTCCATCCTCATTGCCTACATTTGTTGCCCATGAGGCAGTTTCTCTGCTGGCTCCAGCTAACTTCTTGGCAACCTATAAGTACATGAACATGTAACAAAATAAATGTCATATTATATTGAAACAACATGATATGGATCATTATAACACAGTTTTATTTAGTACATACACCAGTGATAAATTAAAATAGTATTGCTATATGTACTTACTTTTTTGGTTGAATCGATCTTAAGGATCCGTCCAAATGTTGACGTGATGGCTGCCTTCACCTCATCTAGCCGGCTCATCACATCCAGACAGTAAACCATCTGTAGCCACTGGTACTTTGGGACAGCCATTGGAGATGGTGGTTTGGCGAAAGACTGCGCTACAACCAGATCTTTGTTGGTGAAGCCCTTGCAGTCTGATAAATACAGCGAAACCTGTCTGAGCCAGTGCATGTGGTGCTGCTCTTCCAGTTTACGCTGAAGCTGGTGTGCACTGTTACCAAGCCCTCTAGTTCTTAGGAGAGTTATAACACTTTCATCGCAGGCATACCTACAAAAAATATGAGGCATATAAATGTATTACAAATTCAAACAAACATTACATACATGTCAAAATTGTTTAAGTCAACTTCTACTATACTTGACATAAAAAGAAGCTTTTTATTATTCACTATTCAGATATGAAAATATGTATCTTTCCAAAAGAAATGTATATTTTGAGATTTGCATATTTTCTCATATCAAATCAAATCAAAATTAAATAAACTCTACTCACTGATATGTTAAAATGACAGGAAACTGGCCACGCCGAGACATATCCAGCTGGTCAACAATAGCACCACTCCATGCCACAAACTTCGACTTGCATCTGGAACACTCCAACTTCTCAGTGACCATCAGGTAGAAGTCAGTGATGTTCAACACCTGTCTCACTACTGGATAATTTCCTGCTCTCACCAGCTCATGGTTGTTACATTCTGGTCTGATACAGTGCAACTTTACACGCCAAAGCTTCTTTGGCATCCAGACAAGCAGGGAATGTGCGAAGTAGCGATCAACTGATGGTGGTTGTGATGGAATTAGAGGAGGCTGTGGAGGGTGATACCATAACTGGTTTGGCTGGACCTCTAATACACCGTGTTGGTTGTATCTACACAGGGCTCGAGATACCCACTTCTTGTCAACCTCTGGGAGAGAGACTTTCCAGCCCTTTGGTAGGGGGTACTCATCTGTATTAAAACAAATTAACATGGAAAACATGGAACATTGACTGCAGTTTTGCTTTAAGCTGTTTGTATCGACTGGCACATTTGTTACAATTTGCGTCAAAACTGTTAATTTTTTATGCTGTATTCATTATTAAAATACATGTTCCCATAAAGAAGTTGTTAATCATTATAAAATTGTACAATTAACAAATTACCATCACACTGTGTTATTCCTTCACTTATAAAATCTAAGCATTGTGATATAATAAGGCAAAGATAAAGGCTAAATAATATGTAAAACAAAATGAAGAACTGAAAAGCTTGGTCTAAATATAAGAAAAAGGGTTATTCTGTGTAATAAAGTGTGAAGCTAGCAGAAAATGAAAAAGTTCCAGCAAAGCTTTGTCTCAGTGTTGACAGAAATGGGGTGTCAATCAGCCTATGCGAAACCAGGATAGTTGAAATAGGGTTAAAAGCAGAGTATACTATATGCTATAATACAATTTATAAATACAATAACTACATATTAAAAACCCACACCACACCACACCATAATGTTTTACCACCACATAACACCACATCTTACCATTTGCATTTTATCCTGTAAAAGTTATGAAAACAATTCTTTCATACACATTTAATACACATTGAACCAGTATTTTAAATTAATTGTCTCAGCAACATGTCTATGGGTTGCTGATATTCACTATTAAACAAACAAGAATATGGGAAATATGTACATGTAGTTCTGTCAAGAAAATTATTTTTTTTTTACATGTAAATATTCATTTTCAATGTCTTCATTGTACATTCTTTTTTCAAATTCACAACAAATGTACATTTAAAATGTGATCGAGTATACATTATTTGGCCATTAAAATGCATACCTGGTTGCGATAATCTTTCACCTAATGTTGGCTTAGCCCTCAGCTTGGATAGTGTCTTGGGAGGAGAAGATGGCTCCAATTGTCCGTGTGGGCTTGTAGAACTGGACGGTTCAATACTTTTGGACTGACCGACATTGCCTTCTGACTGTTGACTAGAGTGTTTCTCTGTTTGGCAGCTGGGCTGACTAGCTTCCAAAGCTTCAACCTCATGCAGAAGGGCATCATCACTAAACTCACTTAGTGCTGGACAAGCTGAAACTGTGAAAAAGAATTAAATAGTGTACATATTGTACATCTAAACTTTTTGATGGATTATTTATTGTCAATATATCAAAAAGATGGAATATTTATTGTTAATAAATGATCAAAAAAGTAAATGCAAAGCCTAACTACCTGTAAAACAAAGTAAATGCAAATCTGAAGTACCTGTTTCAACTGCAATGTTTTGCTTGGGTTTATTTAGTGGAATATTCGGGGTCACTCGACTGCCTTGTTTTCCCATTTGGAGTCTCCGAGCAACTTCTGTTGGAGGTAAATTACCCGCGACCAGTGACGAGTTCTGTTTATTAATTGTTTCCTTACGCTCATTTTCTTTTCGTCTCTGGGCCAAAGCTGCCCGCCCATCCGGGAAACTTTCAACATACCACTGAAAAAAATGCTTATTATGTTTTACCAGCTGACAATGACACTTTAAATAACATGTTTAATAAATAGCTATACTAGGTATTAATTTGTAGATTCAATTTTGAAACTAGAGTTGACAATATCAGACATCGTGTATTATTGCACCCATCTTAGCTCCGATATTTCACTTTTTGACCGTCTTTCCTTGTTACGGGTTTATCAGACAAAATCATTACAATACTTCTGTTTAACAGCCATTATTCAGTTAAATTTGTAAATTTAATGGTTAAATTCCTAATATATTTTTTTAAAAACTAACTTTCAACTGCCGCTTGTTGTCATTCATATTGCCTGGCCCTGAGTTTCCTCCTTCTCTTTCGATCTGGGTTAGCAGATGAGTGACATAGCCCATATCATTTTCTACTAGCCATCTGAATGACTGTCCCTGGTATTTGCCAATCTGCATCTCATAAAACCCCCTTGTACTATTGGCATCTGGACGTTGAATTCCGGCGTCATGGGCTCTGTTCAGTGCAGCAGCATGCACCTCTTCGTGTGTAATGGCATTTCTCCTCTGCTCCAATTTAAATTTCTTTGCCTCATCTGTAGGCTGGAAGATGTAGGTGCTGCCTTCCTTTCTGACTTTCGGTCGGTTCATGTTGTACCTTATAAGAAAGCGCATTACTCACACAACATCAACAGCTGAATAACTCCCACATATTGAGTGGCTTTGCAGTATTTTTATTTTAGTATCATTAAATTGAGATATTTGTTTTTAACACAATAAACTAAATTTAATATTGACAACACCGTAAATAGGAGTCTATATGGTATTTTACATGTATTCTTATGGGACTAGATTAATAATAAAATTATCTGTGTAGTTTGTCTTAGGCAGTGCTTATTGCATTATAACTGGTCGTATTTTCAGAAAAGCTATTACTTGTTTTTGATACACGATAATGAAGGTCACTAATTCCAAGACGGATTTCGGCACTTTTATGCAAATGGGAAACTTTGGATGAATGAAAACATTCACATATAAATGCTTCGAAATTGTCGCTGTCGGATTCTGCCTTAAAATAGCTGTAAAAACTGAGAAATTATAGGAAAGATCGATGCGTAAGTTTTTTACTTGTCAAAATTAACCGGCAAATGACCTATTATTTGTCGGCCCGAAACTTGAGTTAAGCGATATAAATGGATATTATTTTTATGTGGACTTTTAAATCGAACATTCTGAAAGTCGTCTGCCTTACCGATTCCCTGAAATCCTCCTGAAATGTACAGAAAATAATCAAAAATCACAGCGATAAAAACATGAAAATTCAATATGGCGTCTTGTGTTTACGTCTGATGTTCACGTGAGAGCAGTACCGCACCGATTGGTCAAAAGTTGGAAAATGTTGGAACAAACTTGGAACGGGCCACCAATGACTGGCCGCGGTTTGTTCCAACAATGGTCCAAATTGTTCGAACTTCTCCAGAAAAGATTAGCATGGCCCCTGCGCAAGGATGACACGCAAATTCGTGAAGCGTTCCATATTTTTGTCTCATATTCACAATAATTTTCACTGTTTTGTTCTATTTCATGAAATTCCTATCATTTTTAGCCGTTTTATTATGCTGTATCACGCGAAACAAAATTTTTTGTGCCATCGAAGATGAAGTCCATTTTCTTCTCTAGTACTGTGTACATAAAGAGGTACAAGTAGGCAAAGATCAGGAAAAGGCGCAATCAGAAAAAGATTCCCACTCCAAAAACCGAGGTGGGAAAAAACCAAACTAACAATCAGGTACTTATACCATGAAACAATCGTAAGCCGAATGGGCAGCTATTTTCCCAATAGGTGGCCACTCAGTTACCTTAACTTAACTAAAAATATGAAAACATACATAAGGCGCCAACAGCACAAAAAATTTTAAACACCAAGACATAAAACAAAAAGAACCACCACAGAAGTATCGACTTGGAACGATCAGTAACACAAAGTTACTGGCGGGCTTAAACCGGTTTTACATGGCCATAACCTCACCCTCAGCTTCTGCAGTGGTTCATAACATTTAGTTAGTTATGTAAGCCTACATCCAAAAAAAGAAAAAAATAAATAAAAAATGAAAAAAAAAAAATAAAAAATAAAATAAAATAAAAAAATAAAAAAAAAAAAAAATAAAAAAGAAAAAAAAGAAAAAAAGAAATAAAAAAATAAGTAACTGAAGCCCAACTCTTAAAATCATCTCCAAAGTTCTCAAAAATTAATCTTGAAAACAATCCTATAATATTAATTGATTCCTTTTACACATGGACCCAGACCACAATTAATTTTACTATATAGTTTAATCATTTGTTTTGCCTCCTACCTTCTTAACTGACATTGCTGGCTTTGTTCTGAAGCTTTTCCCCAAGTCTACACTGTATGCCAGTACTTTTAATCAAGATTAAAATAGGGGTTGACCGGCTCGTTTGGGAGGTATCTCCCAATTTCTATACATACCGGTGTCTTCGTCAATTATCCGCCTGCCTAGGAGCAACCGCATAAGGGGTGGTTCAGTTGGCAGTTAAATACCTGAAATTACCAGATATCTCCACTAATTTAACATTTCCTGAAAGCTTAGACAACAATCTAACCAAACTGATATCAAAAGCAGCAATTCAACATGATTTGTCAACTTTACACCCCAATAAATAGGGGAACTATTTTGTGTGTAAGTATATCCGTATCGTGTTCTACCATTCAAGGGAAGTAATTGTGTCCTGATTCCTATCAGGCCCTTATTTTGCTTTTAAATCAAAAGAAAAGCCTACTAGTCTGCAATAGCATCTTTACAGAGACAGTCCTGGCAGTATAAGATCAATGGAATCAAGTTCCATAGTCTGACAGACATTTAAAAACATATACCCCATTCATCGGCTTGTGGCGCTTTTCGCGACCATTTTTCGACGTCAAAAATATGTTGTTTTTCTGCAATATCTCCCTTGATAATGGGAATATTTAAACAAACTAAAGTGTTTTGCAACCTCTGAGATGTATTCTATCTTTCTACAGCAAATTTAGTAGGTCTGAGTCCTGAACAGCATGTAGACAGTGCAATGACCTTAAATTTTGACAATTTTCGGGCACCGCTTTAGCCGAGCGACCGCAATAAATTTGGAAAAGTTGAAGAAAAACACTTACCAAGTAGCTTGTAACTTCAAATTTGGTTTCCCTCCTGTCTATCTGGCAAATCTCAGGACTCTAGCAGCTCTAAAACAGCAAATATCTGAAAAATAAAGACATCAGGTACCCAAATTATATGCCATGCATAGCAGGACCCAGACCACAATTAATTTTACTATATAGTTTAATCATTTGTTTTGCCTCCTACCTTCTTAACTGACATTGCTGGCTTTGTTCTGAAGCTTTTCCCCAAGTCTACACTGTATGCCAGTACTTTTAATCAAGATTAAAATAGGGGTTGACCGGCTCGTTTGGGAGGTATCTCCCAATTTCTATACATACCGGTGTCTTCGTCAATTATCCGCCTGCCTAGGAGCAACCGCATAAGGGGTGGTTCAGTTGGCAGTTAAATACCTGAAATTACCAGATATCTCCACTAATTTAACATTTCCTGAAAGCTTAGACAACAATCTAACCAAACTGATATCAAAAGCAGCAATTCAACATGATTTGTCAACTTTACACCCCAATAAATAGGGGAACTATTTTGTGTGTAAGTATATCCGTATCGTGTTCTACCATTCAAGGGAAGTAATTGTGTCCTGATTCCTATCAGGCCCTTATTTTGCTTTTAAATCAAAAGAAAAGCCTACTAGTCTGCAATAGCATCTTTACAGAGACAGTCCTGGCAGTATAAGATCAATGGAATCAAGTTCCATAGTCTGACAGACATTTAAAAACATATACCCCATTCATCGGCTTGTGGCGCTTTTCGCGACCATTTTTCGACGTCAAAAATATGTTGTTTTTCTGCAATATCTCCCTTGATAATGGGAATATTTAAACAAACTAAAGTGTTTTGCAACCTCTGAGATGTATTCTATCTTTCTACAGCAAATTTAGTAGGTCTGAGTCCTGAACAGCATGTAGACAGTGCAATGACCTTAAATTTTGACAATTTTCGGGCACCGCTTTAGCCGAGCGACCGCAATAAATTTGGAAAAGTTGAAGAAAAACACTTACCAAGTAGCTTGTAACTTCAAATTTGGTTTCCCTCCTGTCTATCTGGCAAATCTCAGGACTCTAGCAGCTCTAAAACAGCAAATATCTGAAAAATAAAGACATCAGGTACCCAAATTATATGCCATGCATAGCAGGACCCAGACCACAATTAATTTTACTATATAGTTTAATCATTTGTTTTGCCTCCTACCTTCTTAACTGACATTGCTGGCTTTGTTCTGAAGCTTTTCCCCAAGTCTACACTGTATGCCAGTACTTTTAATCAAGATTAAAATAGGGGTTGACCGGCTCGTTTGGGAGGTATCTCCCAATTTCTATACATACCGGTGTCTTCGTCAATTATCCGCCTGCCTAGGAGCAACCGCATAAGGGGTGGTTCAGTTGGCAGTTAAATACCTGAAATTACCAGATATCTCCACTAATTTAACATTTCCTGAAAGCTTAGACAACAATCTAACCAAACTGATATCAAAAGCAGCAATTCAACATGATTTGTCAACTTTACACCCCAATAAATAGGGGAACTATTTTGTGTGTAAGTATATCCGTATCGTGTTCTACCATTCAAGGGAAGTAATTGTGTCCTGATTCCACATAGTCATATCTACACCCAGGTGTACAAAGTTTTTCTCAGAAAATATCCTTTCCTACACTTATTCATTCCTGCTCACACCTATTCATACATTTAACCTTTATCAAACGTCTAACTGACCCGCCTGGTATAGTGCTAAATCCAACAGCCTCATAAAATATTTTATTTTCTGTCTGGTTTCAGTCATTCTTGCCTATTCTATTTTTTTTTTTTTAGGCAGACTAATTAAGTATGACTGAAGCAAGACAGAACTATTTCTATGAAAAAAATGAATTAATTCTCTGCTGTTCAATTTGGCTTGTTGCCAGAGACAATTCTTATCCTAAACTTATTCATTCCCATACATTTAACCTTTATTCACAGTCTAACTGATCCTCCTGATTGTCCTATTGAAATTTAACAATCTCATAAAACATTTTACTTTTTGTCTGCAGTTTCAGTCATTCGATCTTGCTTACTCTATTATTCAGGCAGACTAATTAAGTATGACTGAAGCAATACAGACCTATTTCTATGAAAAATGGATTAATTCTATGAGGCTGAATTCTTGTGAACACAATCTGCTGTTCAATTTGGCTTGAGACAATTATTTTTCTGTGAAACTTATCCTAAACTTATTCATTCCCATACATTTAACCTTTATCTATAGTCTAACTGACCCTCCTGATAGTCCTATTAAAATTCAACAACCTAATAAAATATTTTACTCCTGTCTGGTTTCAGTCATTCTTGCCTCTTCTATTCTTCAGGCAGACTAGATCTAATCAAGTATGACTGAAGCCAGACTGAACATAAATTAATTCTATGAAAAAAATAATTAATTCTATGAGGCTGAATTATTGTGAACACAATTTGCTATCATTAATTTTATTAGTAAAATTTTGTCTCGCTTCAGTTGGTCCATGAGCCAATACCGTAAATTTTGGGGGTCGGTACCATCTGGCCTGAACAAATCCCCTTATGATTTTCATGTAGGACTATGTTTGTAGACTTGTAAAAAATCGGGGGGGACTTGCATTGCTGGTAGCTTTAATGGTGAAACGACACGTTATTTACGATACCCCATAATTAAAAAAACGTCATTTTAACACAAAAAACGGTAGGGAATAGTCTTCTAGCTATCCATATCCCCCTTTCCTCCCTAAGGGAAATTTCTACACTATTATTCTCTAAAAGTACATTGAAAAAGCTATCAAATCCTGTTTTCTGCCATCTGAAAGTCGAGGCGTGTGCGTTTTACGCTATGTTTTATTCAATTACTGTAAATATTCAATTTTTGCGTCAATAAATGGGGTACACATAGAAAATTGAAAATATCTCAATTGTTTTTTATTCTAGACCATTGAACTTGGTCTCGTTCTTAAGCTTAGACATATCCCTTTTATCCTATGATAAGTAATGGAAATTATCTTACTTGCATATTCATGAATTTTCATTAAAACATTAAAATGAAAAAAAAAAAAAAAAAAAAAGAGTTAAAAATCAATTATCACATAAAAACTAATTTCAGGCCTAAACTATCATTGTGGCTCCTTGTTATTGTATCAATTATTCTATTTGACAAATTTGTTGATGCCATGGGCCTAAATGAAAATCATCTCATTTGCATTTTCATGAATATTAATGAAAATGACGAAAATCAGGATTTACAAAGGGAAAATAATTATATTGCCATTTGAAGGGGTTGGTTTGGGTTATAGGATGTAATTTGAACCCTTAGAACAAATGCTCAAAGTTTGGTCAGAGGATCACTTTAATGCCCATTTGTGTCACCTAAAATCACAGAGTGTTCAATACAACCCCTAATAAGCGCAGATAGTAAGGTGGTACACCTATATTACCACATGTATCTTGGCTACTGATAGACCTAGAAAGCAGAAATAGGTATCAAATGATTGCTTTTGCAATGCTATATAACTATGTAATAAGATATAATTATCAAACTGACTTCCTGGTGTTCGAATATTAATGAAAACTTCATGTATTAGACCAAATCACAGAAAATGGAGAATACCAGCACAGTTGTTTATATCTCAGCAACCAAAAGCTCTAAAGAGCTTGAATTGGTATCAAATGATTGCTATGACAATGCTCTATAACCATGTAATAAGATATATAAACAAGCTGGCTATCTTAAGGCTCAAATATTAAAAAAGAACTTCAGAACTTCTCACAGAAGAGTTCTCTCTCTCTCTCTCTCTCTCTCTCTCTCTCTCTCTCTCTCTCTCTCTCTCTCTCTTGCCACCATGATGTTTATTGTTTGACATTTCATTTTTTGCTCATATGTAACAGTGTTATCTGAGCGTTCAATAAAAGGCTTGTTTGTTTGTTTGTTTGTTTTCAGATATTAGAAAAAAATAACAGATAAACGAAGGGGAAAAATCAACAAAATTCAGATATCTCAGCAACCAAAAACTCCAAAGACTTGAAATTTGTATTAAATTATTGTTATGATAATGTTCTATATTAATGTGAAAAAAATACAGAATGATTTTGACCTTCTTGGTATTCAAATATTGATGAGACAAATCACAGACCAATGTAGGGGGTATACGTACAGAAACTTTTATAGCTCAGCAGCCAAAAGCCATAGAGAGCTGAAGTTTGTAACAGATGATTGCTATGATAACATTCTAAAACGACATAATAAGATACATTAATAGTCAGACTTTTGTGCTGTTCAAATATTGAGGAATTTTTAAATATTAGAGAAAAATCACAGAAAATGGAGGGGGGTATACCTACGAAAACGTGTATTTCTCAGGAACCAAAAGTCATAAGGAACAGAAATTGGTATCAACTTATTGCTATAACAATATTTTATAATTATACAATTAGATATATCAATAAGCTGACTCTCTTGTAGCGCAAATTCTTAAGGGAACTTCAGATATAGGAGAAAAATCACTGGCAAACGAAGGGGGTATACAAATAAAACTGCTGATATCTCAGTGACCAAAAACTCTAGAGAGATAAAATTTGAATCAAATGATTGTTAGAATTCTGTTCTATAATCATTAGATAAGAAACATAATTAATTTGACTTTCTCATTGTTGAAATATACATGAGAACTTTAAATATTAGATAAAAATCTCAGAAAAATATAGGGGGTATGCCAACGGAAACGTATATATCTCAGCAACCAAAAGTCCTAGAAAGCTGAAATTGGTATCAAATGATTGCTATGACAATATTCTATAACCATGTAAAGAGGATATAAATAAAATGTCTTTCTTGTTTCTCGAATATTTAAGAGAACTTAAGCTATTGAAGAAAAAACATTTGCAAACGAAGGGGGTATATTAATAAAACTGCTGATATATCAGTGACCAAAAGCTCTAGAGAGCTAAAATTGGTATCAAATGATTGCAAGAATAATGTTCTATAAACATAAGATAAAGAACATAAATAATTTGACTTTCTCATTGTTGGAATATAGATGAAAACTTTAAATATTAGATAAATATCTCAGAAAAATATACGGGGTATAACAACGGAAACGTATATTTCTCAGCAACCAAAAGTCCTAGACGGCTGAAATTGGTATCAAATGATTGCTATGACAATATTCTATAACCATGTAATGGGGTTATAAACAAAATATGTTTTTTCTCTCTCGAATATTTAAGAGAACTTAAGCTATAGGAGAAAAAACATTGGCAAACGAAGGTGGTATACCAAGAAAACTGCTAATATATCAGTAACCAAAAGATCTAGAGAGCTTAAATTGGTATCAAATGATTGCTAAAATAACTTTCTTTAATCATGTGATAAAACATATATAATTTGATCTTTCTCATTGATGAAATGGTGATGAGAACTTTAAATATTAGATAAAAAATCTCAGAAAAATATAGGGGGTATACCAACGGAAACGTATATATCTCAATAACCAAAGGTTCTAGAGACTGAAAATGCTATAATATGATTGCTTTGACAATATTCTATAACCATGTAACAAGTATATAAACAAACTGACTTTCTTGTTGCTCAAATATTTAAAAGAACTTAAGATATAAGAGAAAAATCACTTGCAAACGAAGGGGGTATACCAATAAAACTGCTAATATCTCATCGACAAAAACCCCTAGAAAGCTGAAATTGGTATCAAATGATTGCTAAAATAACGCTTTAAAACCACTTGGTAAGTCACTAAAACAATTTGACTTACTTTTTTTGAATATTGATAAAAACTTTAAATATTAGAGAAAAATCACAGAACCAGAGGACCAATGGTCCTGTCAACGCTCACTTGAGATCTGCTTCATATGCCAATAAACATATTTGAATATTATGGTATTTAACCCCAGTGCAGGGGCAGATGAAGCCCTTGGGCCATTTTCTTTTTTCAGAACAATCAATATTCTGCCCATCTGCCAATTTCCTGCTGATTTTCCCCTTCAAATAACATTTTAAAAGCAGATGAGCCCCTGGGGTCCATTTTTTTTCAGAATCATTAAATTTCAGTCCTACTGCCCATTTCCTGCAAGACTTTCACTTAAAATGACATTTTAAATGTTTTCCCATTCAAATGCATTGACGACCTATGTTGACCTTGCCATAAAATAGGTCAAGGTTACCACAGGGTCATGTTTTATATATACATTGTAGTACTTGAGTCATCCATACTTCATGCCAAGTTTCGTTGAAATCGGTTCATCGGTTCTGGAGAAGAAGATATTTTAAGGGTTTTTACCATATATAGGCATGGCGGCCACCTTGGTCATGTGATCTGGATTATTTATATATACATTGGTTACCACTTCCTATAGATGCTTCATATAAAATTTGGCTTTGATTGGCCAAGTGGTTTCAGAGAAAAAAATCTTTGAAAAGTGTGTATGGACGACAGACCGGCCAAGGTCAAGAGATGACCTTGACCTAAATTAATCATATACCTTCATCTAATCCATTAGTTGTTTGCATCTACCACTTTTCAGATCTCAGGCTGCAATAGTTTTCAAAAAATAGCTAATTTCCACTTTTCCCATTATAAGTCTATGGAAACTTAAAGTTACCATAGCAACCAGAGTTCTTATCCGACTGGAATAAAAAACACAAATTATGTAGAGGCTACCGTCAGGAACATGTATACAAAGTACAGGATTCATCCACTTGACAGTTTCTGAGGAGAAGATTTTTGAATATTTTGCCCTTTATGGGGCCCCAGCAACCAATCAAAATAAAGGATTAATACAAAACTCACAAGAAACGTCAAACACTACTCAATAAACATTTCTGCAAAAACAAAATTCAAATGTCTACAATTTTAGCGGAAAAATAGCTGATTTCCACTTTTCCCATTATAAGTCTATGGAAACTTAAAGTTGCCATAGCAACCAGAGTTCTTATCCGCCTGGAATAAAAAACACAAATTATGTAGAGGCCACTGTCAGGAACATGTATACAAAGTACAGGCTTAATCCCCTTGACAGTTTCTGAGAAGAAGATTTTTGAATGTTTTTCGAAATTTTGCCCTATGTGGGGCCCCTGCAACCAATCAAGATAAAGGATTAGGACAAAAGTCACATGAAACGTAGAGAACTACTCAATAAACATTTCTGCAAAAACAAAATTCAAATATCTCCAACAAGACAGCAAAAACTGGCAATTTTCACTTTTTTCCATTATAAGTCTATGGAAAGCATAAGTTACCATAGTAACCAGAGTCCTTATCCGATCATAACAAAAAACACAATTATTCTTTCCCCCTACCTGTAGATGGTGTATGTATAATATGAGAACAATCGGCCCAGCGGTTTCAGAGAAGAAGATCTTAGAAATTGTGGACGACGGGCGACGGACGGACGGACGACGGACGGACGGACGCCGGAGCATGGGTATACTATAAGCTCACCTATGAGCCTTCGGCTCAGGTGAGCTAAAAATTGAGGGGGTATACCACCAAAAAACTTAATACGTCAGCAACCAAAAAATAAAGAGAGCTTAAATTCCTGTACGAAATTGTCCAACAGGAACACAGCAGTATTACCACAGGAAAATGAGACCAGATTCCTGGCAGGAATCCCTTTGACTATTTGATTTTTCTTATAAAGATTACGACAGGAGTCAGTGTGGACTCCCTGTGGAATCTGGCGCGAAATATTTAAATTAGCAGGAATCCTGCCAGGAATCTGAACCAGATTCCTGGCAGGAATCCTGTCAGGAATATGAACCAAAAATTTTGGCAGGAATCCTGCCAGGAATTTAAAGCAGATTCCTGGCAGGAATCCTGTTAGGAATATTGAGCCAATTCCTGCTATATGTCTGCATAGAAATGACCTCTTTGAAAACACATGCATATGAAAGTTTTTGAATAGTGGAAATGTAATAAGGGGCTATAGTGTATCATATATCCATAGACACAGCCATTATATTTTATTATAAAAATGCTTGTATCAATGAGTAGTAATGATAAATGTCATTTTCAATTACAATTCTTAGAAACTTCCTTAAATAGACTGATTAAAAATTGTACATGATCAGAGGTGGGTGGGGAATATTTTGAAAACGAAAAGCATAAAGAATTAAATTAATGCTTACAAAGATCAATGCATGAATAAAATGGAAGAAAAACATACCTTACTTTTACTTAAAAGTGTTCCTCATTTATTTTCACCAAAAACTGATAGCAAGCATAGTGTCGGTATCAAACAAATTGAATAATGACTATCTTGTTTAAAAAAAAAACAACAACCTCATGGCTTCCTGTGTGCTGCAAAGTTTTACCACCTAATTGTTTACACATTTATGAAAGACAGATTTAGGTCGGCAGTATTTTTGCCAAGCAGGAATCCTAACAGGAATTTTGTTTATTTTCCACGTGGAAAAGTCAAAAATTCCATGTGGAAAATGCAAGCATCTCACTGTCCTGTTAGGAATCATGCTGAAAATCAGATTCCACACTGACTCCTGTCTTTGTCCAACTGGACTACCAGTGGAATCCTGTTGAATTTTTCGTAAATGGTATCAAATAATTGCTACGGCAATGTTCAATAATCATAAGATAAGATTTATGAAAAATTAGACTTTCTTAGTGTTTGAATATTGATGAAAACTTAAAATATTAGATAAAAAATCACAGAAAAATATAGGGGGTATACCAAAAGAAACATATATATATCTCAACAACCAAAAGTCCTAGAGAGCTGATATTGGTATTAAATAATTGATAAGACAATATTCTATGACCATGTAAAAGGTATATAGCAAGCTGACTTTTTTGCTGCTCAAATATTTGAGAAAACTTTAGATATAGGAGAAAAATCACTGGCAAAGAAGGGAATATATCAATAAAACTGCCAATATCTCATTTACCAAAAGCTCTACAGAGCTGAAATTGCTATAAAATGATTGCTATGACAATATTCTATAACCATCCAACAAGTATATAAGCAAGCTGACTTTTTTGTTTCTCAAATATTTAAAAGTACTTAAGATATAAGAGAAAAATCACTTGCAAACGAAGGGGGTATACCAATAAAACTGCTACTGTCTTAATGACAAACAGCTCTAGAAAGCTAAAATTGGTATCAAATAATTGCTTAGATAATGTTCTAAAATCACGTGGTAAGACACACAAACAACCTGACTTACTTTTTTCGAATATTGATAAAAACTATAAATATTAGAGAAAATCACAGAAAAAGTGAAGGGGGTATACCCCCCCCCCCCAAAAAAAAAAAAATCTTTATAACTCGGCAATCAAAAGTTATAGAGAGCCGAAATTGGTATCAAATGATTGCTATGGTATTGCTCTATTATCATAGGATAAGATGTATGAAAAACTAGGCTTTCTTAGTGTTGAATATTGATGAGAACCTAAAATATTAGATAAAAATGACAGAAAAATAGAGGGGGTATACCAACAGAAACGTTTATATCTCAGCAGCCAAAAGTCCTAGAGAGCTAAAATTGGTATCATATGATTGATATGACAATAATTGATAGCCATGTTATATAATAAGACATATGAACAAGCTGACTATCTTGTTCCAAAAATTGAAGAAAACTTAAGATATAAGAGAAAAACACAGACAAATGAAGGGGGTATACTAGAATAAACTCGAAGATTTTAACCATAAAGCTACCACCTAGAAAGGTCCCCCCGATTTTATCTAATTCTATACATGCCAAAATTGTGAAAAAGTGCGGGGGGATCTGTTCAGGTCAGGTGGTACCGACATCTTAAATAGCTCATGGACCAAGTCATTATTTGCCCATTGTTACTCTTAACAAAATATACTCCTCCTCAAAAAAAATCCGGTCACCCAAAGTAGTAAGAATAGAAAATAATTTTCGCATTCTGTATATTTTGTTATAAACTTGTTTGGTGTGCTCATACTCTTTAATATCCTATTTCCACCCCAAAACTGTGAATAATTTTGCTTTTACATCATATTAACATATGTCATATGGAGATACAACATGCTGAAAATATTATCCAAAGGGTTGTAGGGGCCCTGGATCGAAACCACGACCCCTGAATACAAAAAAAAACGGCGAGAAGCTTTACTATTAGACACCAAAGAGGCCCCTACACTGTTATTTGTATCCTGAGGAAGCTAGCATGGGCTTGTCGCTAGAATGGAGTGACCTTCCAAATACCTTACCCTTTTCTACCCTATAACTACCATATAACATCTGCTTTTTAAACTGAACATGCGCAATAGGCATACACTGCATGCGAATTGGCTGTTTATACACTCGATTTTGTCAAGTATTTCAAATTTACTAGCAATGGAACACAATTTTCGTGTATTTGTTGGGTGGTTGCTACACAATTGGGTGACCAGATTTTTTTGAGGAGGAGTATAATTTACTCTGGCTTGTTGCCAAATGAACAGCAGATTTCAGAGCAGGAGAACAGTACTAAGCATTTTAGTTTTACAGTATGAAAATGTGATGAGGCTGTAAAATAAAGTGCATCATTATTTCTTTTGTTAAACTTTGTGCAGAATTTATGCAATAATAGCGATCAAAAAGGATTTTGTCATTCATTAACATTCGCTAGGTCCCTCGGGGAATGTTGAAAAGCTTGGGCTATGCCCTTGGTTTTCAACACTCCGTTCTGGACCTAGCGAATGTTAATGAATGGAAAATCATGTTTGATCCCTATATTATTATAAATAATAATTTTTTATAGCCCTAACTTACATCAACATTCACCCCCATAGAAGTAATTCATTTTCTATCTTGCTTCAGTCATTCTTGCCAATGTACGTCTGCCTTGCTTCAGTCCCCCATTTACTCTTATGTGCCAATGAATGACAGATTGTATTCACAAGAATTCAGTCTTATAGAAACGATACTACTGATTTCAAGACATTGTCTGCATGTCAAAATTGCCTCTCTTTCATTTTAGTTAAAAAGGAATTCTGTATAAAATTTTGATGGATAAAAACAAATGATTTTTGCTCTACTGTATCAGCAAACGGACTAAATTGAACAAGGACAAGAAATGGCAAACAAGAGGACCAAGGGTCCTGTAGCTCACCTGAGAGGGTTCTAGTTGTTTGCTCCATCAATTTTGTATGTGTCTGACAGGTATCATGAAATTCTGGCCAAGTATTTTTTCAAGATATTAAGGAAACAAAGTGTTATTGACGGATGGAAAGCAGAGACCAGAATAAATGGACGTGAAAACAGTATACAGCCCTTGGCTTTGATTGGCCAAACGGTTTCAGTGAAGAAGATATTTAAAAGATGTGTATGGACCAAAGACTGGCCAAGGTCAAGAGATGACCTTGACTCAAATTAATTACATACCTTCATCTACTCCATTAGTTCTCTGCATCTACCACTTTTCAGGTCTCAGTCTGCAATAGAACAAACTTTCGTTCCCCCTACCCAAGGATGCTCCACATAAAATTTGGCTTTCATCGGCCATGCAGTTTCAGAGAAGAAGATGTTTGAAATTTTTCCATGTAACCTATGTTTCCAAAATTTACCTTGACGTAAAATAGGTCAAGGTCATCCCAGGGTCATCATTTTCGCAAACTATGACGGGCTGGGGTCCCTGATGATACATACCAAGTTTCGTGGAAATCGACCCGCCGGTTCTGGAGAAGAAGATTTTTGAGTTGTTTTTACCATACATGAGCTTGGCGGCCATCTTGGTCATGTGACCCGGTTTTCACCAACAAACTTTCGTTCCACATATCCATGGAGGCTCCACATAAAATTTGGCTTTCATCGGCCAAGCGGTTTCAGAGGAGAAGATCTTTGAAAAGTGTGTATAGACCACAGACCGGCCAAGGTCAAGAGATGACCTTGACCTAAATTGATTACATACCTTCATCTAATCCATTAGTTCTCTGCATCTACCACTTTTTAGGTCTCAGGCTGCAATAGTTATCAAAAAATCCATGGTTTTCACTTTTTCCAGTGTAAAAGCCTATGTTTCCAAAATTGACCTTGTCGTAAAATAGGTCAAGGTCACCCCAAAGTCATCATTTTCGCAAACTACAATGGTCTGGAGTCCCGGATGCTACATACCAAGTTTGGTGGAAACCGGCCCGCCGGTTCTGGAGAAGAAGATTTTTGAGTGGTTTTTACCATATATGGGCGTGGCGGCCATCTTGGTCATGTGACGAAGATCCCGCGAACAAACTTTCGTTCCCCCTACCCAAGGATGCTCCACATAAAATTTGGCTTTCATCTGCCATGCAGTTTCAGAGAAGAAGATGTTTGAAATTTTCCCATGTAACCTACGTTTCCAAAATTTACCTTGACGTAAAATAGGTCAAGGTCATCCCAGGGTCATCATTTTCGCAAACTATGACGGGCTGGGGTCCCTGATGATACATATCAAGTTTCGTGGAAATCGACCTGCCGGTTCTGGAGAAGAAGATTTTTTAGTTGTTTTTACCATATATGAGCTTGGCGGCCATCTTGGTCATGTGACCCGGTTTTCACCAACAAACTTTCGTTCCACATATCCATGGAGGCTCCACATAAAATTTGGCTTTCATCGGCCAAGCGGTTTCAGAGGAGAAGATCTTTGAAAAGTGTGTATAGACCACAGACCGGCCAAGGTCAAGAGATGACCTTGACCTAAATTGATTACATACCTTCATCTAATCCATTAGTTCTCTGCATCTACCACTTTTCAGGTCTCAGGTTGCAATAGTTATAAAAAAATCCATGGTTTTCACTTTTTCCAGTGTAAAAGCCTATGTTTCCAAAATTGACCTTGCCGTAAAATAGGTCAAGGTCACCCCAAGGTCATCATTTTCGCAAACTACAATGGGCTGGTATCCCTGATGCTACATACCAAGTTTGGTGGAAATCGGCCCACAAGTTCTGGAGAAGAAGATTTTTGAGTGGTTTTTACCAAATATGGGCGTGGCGGCCATCTTGGTCATGTGACCAAGATCCCGCGAACAAACTTTCGTTCCCCCTACCCAAAGATGCTCCATATAAAATTTGGCTTTCATCGGCCATGCAGTTTCAGAGAAGAAGATGTTTGAAATTTTCCAATGTAACCTATGTTTCCAAAATTTACCTTGACGTAAAATATGTCAAGGTCATCCCAGGGTCATCATTTTCGCAAATTATGACGGGCTGGGGTCCCTGATGATACATACCAAGTTTCGTGGAAATCGACCCGCCAGTTCTGGAGAAGAAGATTTTTGAGTTGTTTTTACCATATATGAGCGTGGCGGCCATCTTGGTCATGTGACCCGGTTTTCACTAATAAACTTTCGTTCCACATTTCCATGGAGGCTCCACATAAAATTTGGCTTTCATCGGCCAAGCAGTTTCAGAGGAGAAGATCTTTAAAAAGTGTGTATAGACCACAGACCAGCCAAGGTCAAGAGATGACCTTGACCTAAATTGATTACATACCTTCATCTAATCCATTAGTTCTCTGCATCTACCACTTTTCAGATCTCAGGCTGCAATAGTTATCAAAAAATCCATGGTTTTCACTTTTTCCAGTGTAAAAGCCTATGTTTCCAAAATTGACCTTGCCGTAAAATAGGTCAAGGTCACCCAAAGGTCATCATTTTCGCAAACTACGATGGGCTGGAGTCCCCGATGCTACATACCAAGTTTGGTGGAAATCGGCTTGCCGGTTCTGGAGAAGAAGATTTTTGAGTGGTTTTTACCATATATGGGCGTGGCGGCCATCTTGGTCATGTGACCAAGATCCCGCGAACAAACTTTCGTTCCCCCTACCCAAGGATGCTCCACATAAAATTTGGCTTTCATCGGCCAAGCGGTTTCAGAGAAGAAGATGTTTGAAATTGTGGACGACGGACGGACGCCGGACGACGGACCATTTGTATACTATAAGCTCACCTTGTGAGCCTTCGGCTCAGGTGAGCTAAAAAGAATTGTTGGTATATACCGTTTGATGTTATCAAAGTATGGGTATATAACAATGATGATATAACATTCTTTTTGGTGCATTTATGTTTGCAGAACCCTCGGGCAATAATGTGTTGCAGCCCGAACCCGTAATTATTTTAGAAAAAAAAAAAAAACATTCAGGAAGGTGAGGAATCTTCATTGCATAATCTTAATTTGCTTGTTTCGTTCCTTTAATGCTTAATGTACAAGGAAACAGCCATGGTCACCGGAGTGACAAAGTACATGTAGTACCACCAGAGTAAACAAAGTTTATATGTACAGGACTGGGGTGCTTTGACATAAAATATTTAACTGGGCAGATACGATACAGACCTTGTAAGCCTTAACCTGTACTCAGTCAGTTAACAGCAGACTAATCCGTTGAATTTTTTCATACGTTGTTTGTTTGTATAGGTGCTTAACGTCAATTGTCAAAAGTTTAAGTCATCAGGAAAGCATGTCCATGCAATGAATACCACCTTAAACCCCACTTTTATATAGCAAAACTGGGGTTTACAGGGGTATATCTATTTTTCTTATTAAAAATAAGGCAATTCTAATGTGTACCCACAATCTGTTTTGAGCAAAGATTTTAAAAGTATGATCAAAATTTTCTACTGATTTACAACTGAGGAAGCTGTATATTACATGGACATGTTTTCGGGAAGGTCAGTTATCCTAGTAGGCACACTGTTCCTGGGCGAGCCTGCCAGTACTTATCTAACCAGTACTCAGTCAGTTAACAGCAGACTAGTCAGTTGATTTTTTTCATACAAGTTGTTTGTTTGTGTTGGTGCATCACTGGTCAACAGCTAAGGTCATGTCAGGCAGGTCAGTTATCCTAGGCACACTGTTCCTGGGCGAGCTTGCCAGTACTTATATACCTGTAGTGCCCATTTCTTTCAACCTGCACCATTCATCATGCACTAACTGGCAAAATGTTCTTCTTGTATCAGCAGAAGTACAAGAATATGGGGTGCCGTTTCACTATTTATTCCCTATTTATGGATATCCATAATTCATTTTTGGATATCCAAAATTCATTTTTGGATATCTTAAAATCGATTTATGGATATCCTTAATTCGGCTTAATATTGGATATCCATAAATTGATTTTAGGATATCCTAAAATTGAATTATGGATATCCTAAAATACAATCCTATTTTTGGATATCCATAATTTGATTTAAGGATATCCTAAAATCAGGCTAATATTGCATATCCATAATTCGATTTATGGATATCCATAAATGAATTATGGATATCCTAAAATAGGACTGTATTTTAGAATATCCATAATTCATTTAAGGATATCCTTAAATCACAAAAAATGATGTACAGACCTAGAGAAATATTTTTAAAAATGAATTATGGATATCCTAAAATAGATTTATGGATATTCTTAAATCAGATCATTTAAGGATATCCTAAAATAGAATTATGGATATCCAAATATCGAATTATGGATATCCTAAATTCAAGATTATTTTTGGATATCCTAAAATACATTTAAGGATATCCTTAAATAAGCTGATTTAAAGATATCCACAATTGGATTTTTGGATATCCAAAAATCGAATTATGGATATCCATAATTCATCGTGATTTTTGGATATCCAAAAAGTATTTTAGGATATCCATAATTCAATTAAGGATATCCATAATTCATTTAAGGATATCCATAATTCATTTAAGGATATCTATAATTCGTTTTAGGATATCCAAAAATATTAATGGATATCCTTAATTATTTTAGGATATCCATAAATGAATTAAGGATATCCATAAATGAATTATGGATATCCTTAAATAAATTATGGATATCCAAAAATAGGGAATAAATAGTAAAACGGCACCCCATAATGATGGCAGAATATTTTCAAGACCAAATTTTCAGGAAAGAAAGGTGATGTCAGGAAGGATCGATCCCCGGTCTGCTTCTTTACAAATCAGCCACACTACCAGTCAAGCTACCATGCCCTTTTTATAAAAGTTGGAATAAAGTAAAGACAAAACTACAACAGTGAGGTGCTAGAGTGATTTATTTATAACCTAAAATCACACCAAACACTATCAGTAGTAACCAATCAGAATTAAATAATTATTGACCAATCAGATCAGGATCATAATTTCAATCCAGATAAAAGATGTACATAAAGTTTTGTAGGATAAGAATGACATGGACTTCAACAAAAGTTAAACGAATTACTCAAAACTCTGATTTGCCGGAAAATATTAAAAATTGACTAGCTTCATGCAGCTAAGGGCATTTGAATTCCAGTCAGTGTAACAATTAATAATGATCACTCTACATGTAATACTGTAAGTTTCAAAATAATCATATTGCACTGTCCGATTATTGCACTATGAAATAATGATGAATGTATTAAAATTGTAAATGCTCAGATGTTGTACAGTTTCTTTACAGATATCTTTCAATAAATGAGAAAATCGTAAATATGTGTACATAGATTTAATACTGTTTCTACCAAAAAATTAATACATGTAGATGTACATGAAATTTACATCAGCCTGTGTCGACTGTAGTCAAAGAAATCGTGCTTGGATTATATCATGTGCATGTAATACAGGTACATTGTAAAGAATGGTTACATCCTACACATGAGCCGCCCCCTGGGAAAACCAACAATCTGCATATGCGAAAACAAAGGCGCAGATCAGCTTCGCAGTCACTGCCAAGCTGATCAGCGCCTTTGTTTTCGGTACCTGGATAGTACATTTCCTCCTCTACTTAACTCCAACATTTCAAGCTTCTAGGCTGCTTCTATAGCCGTACAGGCCGGTTTGTGTCAGACCTGTTCGGAAACCACATTGTTGGTTTTCCCACGAGGCGGCTCACATAAGGAAACAATAAGTTATAATTGTCTAGAGTTATTGAATTCTGCATATAATTATCTTTCAAAAACGCCGCAGTCACAGTAAGGAAAAGACTTGAGACAAACAGTTAAGTAAACACTCTGAGGAGACCCCACTGAATGCTCATCACACAAATATGTTCTCCCAAAAATAACAAAACTTTAACGATACATTGCAGTTGGCACTATTTGCATACAGCCATGTTACATTCCCTTACTGTCCATCCACTGAGATACAGTTCTATATTCATCTGAACAAACTGTAAGCTCACATTCAAGATACTTTTCCAAATTTGACTAGACTTTCAATGTACATTACAAATAAAACCAAATTACTATTATAATGTGTGTACTGATTAAAGAAGATCACTAGATAATCACCATAAAAAACCGAGGTTGTACTGTGTGCACTAATTTATCATCACTAGGTAATCAATATATAAACAGTTCACTATGACAATTTGTGCACTGCTTTATCACTAAATAAGCAATATACAAACTAAAGATCCTTGTAATGTGTGCACTGACTTATATCTTATCACTAGATGATAAATATACAAACAAGTTCACTATTATAATGTGTGCACTGATTCACTATCACTAGAATATCAATATAAAAACAGTTCACTATAATTGAGTGTGCACAGATTTATTGTTACAAGATTATCAATATACACACAATTTGCCTATACATGTACGTATAATGTGTGCACTGAATTATCAATACACTAACAGATGATTCTTGTAATGTGTGCACTGATTTAAATCATGTCACTAGATAATAAATATACAAAACAGTTTCACTATTGTAAGTAATGTGTGCACTATTATATATCACAGATAGGTCAGGTTGATGTGTGCATCTAAATGTTGGATAATTTGGTGCCAAACAGGGTCTCTAGTAGCTTGTATTACTTCTAGCTAAAATTCTGAAAAAAAAAAGAAAGCAACATGGTTACATTACAATTAACAATAGAGAGGTTGAGAAAATGAACTTGTAACGTGTACGTGTACGTGTAGAACAGTTTTATCCCCAAACTTCGTCATTTATTACAAGTTCAAAATACTCGCTACACGTTGAGAATCAGTTAGGCTGTGAATGAAATAAATTTGCGACTTGTAAGTTTTCTTTATATGTTTCCATCGATAGGTCAGGTAGGTACAAGCAGAAACGAAGTTCGATGAAGCGTTGCCAAATCGTTTTGCACGTGCAGCCGAAGTATATCTGACCAAAGGCGAATCGACGTACATGTGACCATATATGTATGTAGGTATCAACACATGTATAAACAATAAAAAATTCAGCTGTATATACTTATGAAATCTACACGTACACGTTCGATTTTCTCAAACGATTTTACACTCAAAACGATCGTGTACGGGTAAATAAAGCTACAAGTACACGTACACGTTACAAGTTTATTTTCTCAACCTCTCTAATGTCTTACATGTATTCAAACAAATTCAAATCTTATTGATTGTGTGATTTTTAATAGTATTTTGGCATTTTCTTCCCTTTTTCTTTCTTTCTTTTTCTCTTAGATTTTTAAATAATTTTACATTAGAGAATCACAGTAATACCCAAAATCCTATTCTAGTGTAGACAGAGTCTCCTTATGCCAAAATGTGACCCTTGATCCTGTACAGATCAGTACCTCACACTCAGTCATGTATGATTCTTAAAGTACTTACTATAAACAATAATATTCTCAGCATTCTGCAACTTTCAGTGCATCATCTAAGGCTTCTGTGACCACTTTCTCTGCAACTTTCTCTGCTTCAGCCTACATGGAATACATGTACAAGCAATTATCATAAATTATGTAGTACAGGATATCACATATGAATGATGTCTTGAAATTCTTGTTAAGAAAATGAAATGGTGATAATGTGATACTGATAGTCAGCTGCAATCGCTGTTATGTAAGCTAAATTTAAGCAAAAACTAGTTGACTACCAGTAAGATCCAATATAATTGAAGAAACATACAAGAAGTAGTGACTTATATATGAACAAAATGTAAGTTAGTGTAAACTACTTTAGTTAGATAATAACACATGACTATTATAACAGAATTGTGCATATAATTGTTTCATGGTGAAAACTCAATTAGTAAGGTCACCAAATGTGCCTCCAAAGACGTGTTAAAACCAAAACAATTTTAAAATACTCACCAGAGAAAATTCAAAAATGCTGCTGTTTAGTAGTGGTACCACATCACACCATGCAAAATAAAACAAAATGCTGCTGGCATGCTAAAATAAGATTTTTGTAAGGAGTTGGAAAATAAAGCGCATCAGCTGAAACTCATATGACATGGTTAAAGACAATAGCTTCATTTGTAGGACAATTCATTGGCAAAGGGAAAAGTGATTTCTGTAATCAAAAATGAATGAGAGGATTATGAGGCAAAGACAGGACTTGATCAAGACATCTGCCGAGAGAAACTCACTTCTCAAAAGGCAAAGAAACACACACATGGAAGAAAACTCCAATAGCTTAAGTTAGAGCACAAAGGGCAGCGAAATTTGTCAGAGGTAACTTAAGGCATCAAACCACACAGCTAAACAGGTTTTTGCAGAGGCATTTTACAGCTTCAATCACAGTTGGAAGTAGGATTGTCAGAGGCAATATGCAGCATCAAATCACACAGGACAGCAGAGTTTGTCAGAGGCAATTTATGGCATTAAACCAGGCTGTGGTGCAGGATTTGGCAGATCAATATTCAGGATTGAATCACACAGGTAAATAGGTTTTGGCAGAGCAAGTCAAAGCAAACTCCATCTTACTAGTATCTTCTTCTCTTTGTCAAGTATATCTCCATCTCCCTCCACTGTTTTATCAGACCCTTCTTTTTCATCCCCATGAAATTTCTCTGCATCTTCTTTACTTAGACTAATTCTGTCATCATTTACATCTTTTGTTTTATCCATCTTTTCTGTGCAAGGACTACTAGAATCATCTTTTTCTTTAACTGATTCAGTATCAGATTTTTCTGTTACATCTAGTTTTTCATTTGTTTCTACAGTCTTTAAGCTTTCCTCATCAGATTTTTCAATAATTTCTTTTTCAATTGCTTCTTCTAACTTAGGAGTTTTCTCATTATCAATGATTTTTTTCACTTCCATAGACTTTTGAGACTTTTCAATATTTGACTTGTCCTTACTTTCACTTTCTTTTGATTCTACATCTGTAATTTCCTTAATATCAGCCATATTAACAGTTTCTTTTTCAACTACTTCTGGTGCCTTCTCAAGTTCTCCATCCGCAACAGAACTTCTTTTGCTGGCATCACTATCCGCTGTGGTATATTGGGAGTCTGGTGTTGATTCATGATTGTGTTGACATTTCATGTCTTTGTGGTCAGCACATGAAATAGCATCTAAATACTCTGATTCAGTGGAAATGGTTGAAACAGATTCTCTCTTTTCATCATTGGCTACTTGATTAATCTTTTTATCTATGTCTTGTTTTAATTTGTTAATATGTTCTTTTATATTTTGAAGAGGATCAGATTCTTCTTTTATAATTTGAAGAGAATCAGATGTAGGTTCTTTATCATCTGTTTTACTTTCTTCTATCAAAGATTTATCATCTTCTGTTTTAGATTCATCATTTTCACTGCTTGTCTTAATATCATTCTCAACATCTGGTGTTGTTTTTTCTATATTTGTGTTCTGTTCATTACCATCAGAAGCATCTTTACTTATTTCAAGTTCTTGAATTAATTCTTTGTCTTCTTCAATATTTTCTTTCAAGACATCATTAGCAACAATTTCAGACTCCTTTTCTTTCAATGTACTGTCTTGGACCTCAAAATTTGGCAAAGCATTTTCTTTGTTTACTTGTTTTGACTCAATTACATCTTCAACAACCACCCGTTCGTGTGGTTCATTTTTCGACACATTTTCATTTTCAATAGCTGCAGTTGGTTCCTCAACTATATCTGTCTTTACTTCACTGGTTTCAGGCTTAGTTTCTGCTGTTACATCTTGGTCAAGCTTCTCAGAAACTACCTCTGAATTAGGCTGTTCTTCAATTATCTTTTCTGCCTCTGCCTCAAGAATAGGCTTTTCTGATGTTGACATCTCAGATGTCTCTGAAGATGGCTTTTCTTCTGTTGTCTCTGTCCTAGATATTTCTTCAGATACCTTAGTGTCAGGCTTCTCCATAGCTGCCTCTGGCTTGGACATTTCTGGTTTTGATTCATCTGTAGTAGGCTTCTCTGCAGCTTTTTCAGATGTCTCCTCTGTTAAAGTCTTTTCTGCTGAAACACTTGGAGAAGGCTTTTCTGGCATTTCTACTACAGGCCTTTCTGCAGATGCGTCTGTGATAGGCTTTTCTGTACCAGGCTTTTCAGCAGATGTCATGTCTGAAGTGGCTGACTTTTCAGCTATCGTCTCTGCAGTAGATGTTTCTTGAGTAAGCTCTTCTACAGCTGAAATAGGTTTTTCTGGAATAATTTTCTCTTGTTCAGACTTCTCAGCAGATGCGGTTATAGTAGGCATTTCTGAAGCTGTTTCAGAAGTTGGCTTTTCTACAGAAGACTTCTTTTGAACTTGCATGTCTGCAGCTGCATCTGGAGTGGTTTTTCCTGGAACAGACACCTCTGTATCTGTGGCTGTAGGTTTTTCTGAATAAGGCTTTTCCACCACAGCTGGCTCTTCGGAAGGTTTATTATTTGCTTCTTTTGTGGTAGGCTGTTCCACTGCTACATCTGAAGCAGGTTTCTCTGTTCTAGCATCTGGTTTTGGATCTTCTGATGAAGCCTTTGGAATCTGCTTTTCTGCAGAAAGCTTTTCAGGTGCTGCTTCTAGAATAATTCTTTCTTTTGTTGAAGAAGTGTTAGCTTCACTATTAATTGCTTCAACAATTCTTTCATTGCTGTCTAGTCTTTGATGGATTTCCTCCTTATCTAAATCCTGCTTTGAGACTTCTATATCCTTTTTATTTACAGATTCAAGTTCACCTCCTGTTTTCATTGGCTTTGAAAATACATTACCATCTATTTTATCAAGGTCCTGACCAGGTTTCTTATCTAAACTACTTTCTTTCATTTCTGAATTAGTCTTCTTATCGACAGATTCATCTTTCACAGACATACTACTTTCACTTATTTCTAAATCTTTACTTTCAATGTTTTTCTCTACATTCTTTAAATCACTTACTGGAGCCTCAACTAACTTTTCCTCTACCTTTTCATTTTTAACTTCTTCATCACATGAGTTAACAATGTCCTTTGGCTTTTCAATATTCTCTTCAACTGATTCAGCACCTACAACTTTTTCTGGAATGATTAAATCTTTTTCTATGTCTTGTTCAGATGTTTTACTGAGAAAGTCATCTTCTATAGCACTCTTTCTAGTGAAGCTTATATCATTTTCTTCTCTTAAATATTTCCTTGATTTAGTTTTTCTTTCTGGAAGTTCTGAACCTGAATATATTGCCTCTCTGAGGGCATCAATTTTATCTAAGATTGAGCTGAAATCTGAAGCTATACTAGAGGCTGAGTCAATATCTAGCTCGACAGGTGCTTGAGGTTGGGGCTTAGTAATGGATTTACGATATTTTGGAAGCCTTTTGCTGTGAACGGGTTCTTTGTGAGGTCCAACAGTAGGCTGAAATTGGAATTAGATAGAGAAAAGTTTAAATCTTTTGAGCTTTGCTCTTAGCAAAAGATACCTAAAATATAGAATACTGATCAAAAAAATTTGTTCTGTTTGCTGTTACGTTTTCAGCAGAACATTTAAGGTGCAACTAACCCGGGATCAAATCCTTCAAGTTGAGAGGCTTAACAATTAGACCAAAAAGGCTTCTGAAGTGCGCACTTGAGTTGTTTGGAAACAATCTTGTGGTGTGTGAATGTTGGAGCATGTGGAAAAACAGGATAAATATGGTAAATTTGTTAATTTAAATTCTACAGAAAAAAAAATCAATATTTGAGCATTAGAATTTTTTTTTGTAAGAATGCCACTGAACTTTTTTTTTTCACCTTATATAAGATGTTATATGCATTTTTATGCAATTCTGCAGGTCATACACCTTATTACACTAAAATGTGATTTTAAATGATCATACACATGTAGTACATTTGTTATTCTACAATGTTAATAAAATATGATATTAAAGCAAAATAAATCTGTGCGCTAAAGTTATGTAGTGCAGTATACATGTAGTTATAATACGGTGAGTACATTGTGACGCAAAACATACCATCAAGTAAGTGTATGTTTAAACAAAACTGCATGTACTACACAAGCCATGTCACATGAAAATCTACCTCTGTAAATGAGCCGCCTCATGGGAAAACCAACAATCTGCATATACGAAAACAAAGACGCAGATCAGCTTCGCTGTAACCGCGAAGCTGATCAGCGCCTATATTTTCGCTACTCGGATAGTACACTTCCTCTTCTGCTTAAATCCGAAATTTCCAGCTTCTAGCCTGCTTCTGTGACTGTGCAGCCTGATTTGTGTCAGACCTGTTCGGAAACCACATTGTTGGTTTTCCCACGAGGTGGCTCAAATGTCAAAATCCATTCATTTGTCTTTAATACGAGTATGTATAGAAGTAGTAAATTACATCTCAAAATAGCTGATAAATCCATTTATTTGTCTTTCATATAGAAGTAGTATATTACATCTTCTGATTTGTTTTAATGCTTTATGTTCACTGTCAATAAATGCATTCATCCCAATATGACTAAAAGTTGTGACTACATCAGTCAACAAAAACACACTAATCCCTAAGCCACCGTGTTCCCCATGCTAAATACATGTAATGGCCTATCTGGATCTATAGTGTTTGTAAAGGCAGCTACAGCCTTTTAAAGAGCTTAGATTGCAAAAAGTAACTTTTTAACGGCAGAGATGCAACCTTTTAGTTAATTAGGTCAATCAGTTATGAGCCATGGGTCAGTCACACTTAGTAAATTACAAATGCAAAGAAACATGCATTGACATACACTGACCTAAGGGACATGTGTATGTACAAGGCACATTATTCATTATAAAATTAAATAATATTTGAAAGTCTTATTTGCCGTTTTCTAAAATGACCAAAAACGAAAAAGGTTGCACCTCATAAATTAGCAACAATTTTAACAAGTCAACAGAGTTACCTACCTTTGCCAGGGATTCCCCAGTGACTCCAGCCAAGTCCATGTATTGATTATCTCCCTTTCTTTCTAAATATAGCTCAGAGAAATCCCGCAGAGTTTCTGTCCTGAACAGATGGGTGTTCCTGGTCTTTATCATACTGTCTGTTAACTGGAGCCATTTGGATTCCAGACATTTGTTCACTGTTGCTCTGTTCCTGATAGGAAGAAAAAATCAAAATTTCATTAGGTTATCTCCCTTCCTCTCTAAATATAGTTCAGAGAAATCCGTCAGAGTTTCTGTTCTGGACTGAAGCAATTTGGAATCCAGACATTTGTTCACGGTTGCTCCGTTCCTGGTGGGAAAAAAAAACAATAGTGTGATTATTTGAGGTGTATTGTCCGAGTCAACAATTTTTCAGTCATGTTTGGATGGAGCAACTGCTTCCTGGGTATTTACCAGTACAGTGGGAAGCTTAAAGAGTCTTGCTCAAGACCACCACATGCCATAGGCAGGCATCAAAGCCAATATCTCTCGCTCTTGCGTCAGGTACTCAACCCTAGACCACCATGCATGCCATAATTTCATTAGGTTTTACGTCCACCAGCAGCTTTTAGATTCAGAGACGTGGGCCCCATTTTAAAGACTTATCAGAAGTACTGAAGAAGGCGAGGAGTGAATTCTCAACCCCTGGTTGCTTTACTACTTTACCATGAAGGCTATCTCATTATTTAACCTTTGTTTTGAGCAAAAATTAGAAAAATATAAAAAAAAAATTCGACTGAAATTTTCAATACAGTTTATTTCATTTTTTTTAAACAATTTTAAAATTGTTGCATATCATAATAGTCATATTTTTTGCAATTGTTGCTAAAAGCAACACAAACTCACTTTGGGAGTCTCTTCAACATCTTGGTAACAAATGTTACGCCCTCTTTGGAAACATTATCATACATAGCACTGGTGCAATATCTGTCAAACATAATTCTGTTCAGGGTCTCCTGGCGATCTGCACCACCAAATGGTGAAGTTCCACTTAGCCTGTGTAGAAAAAAAAAAAAAAAAAAAAAAAAAAACCTTTAAAATCAAATTTTACTTGGAGTTTTGGGCTATATTAGATTGAGAAATAAACTTCTATTGCTTCATCAGCAATATGTCTTAATAAATTGTTATACTTCAGGTGTAAATATCTCCCTAACAGGATGTTTTTATTCAAAGCTTCTGTAATTGTAAATTTATTTCTATATAATCTGTGAACTCAGAAGAAACCAAGTTCCATCAGGAAAAATGTTCGTGAAACTGGGATGTTCAGGGCTACACATTTTTTTATTCAAAACATAGATCATAGGTATGCAGCGGCCGTTCTAACATCTACCCACAATCTGTGTTTTGAGACAAATATCAAAATTTATCTAGGGAAAATTTTCAATTTTTGCATCACTTAAATATCTCTGTTTATCATATGACGTCGCTGTTTTCCAGTGGATAACGTCATGTCATAAAAATCGTATGACCACACGTGTAATAACACTTTTGCGGGAATACGTAACGTCATTGACGACGTCCGTAACAACAATGTAAATTTTCATTGAAAATATGTCCACTTCGAAGGCGATAAAATCCTATTTTAAAAGTCATATGATAAAACGAATCTTACACTCGTGGTCATTTCATATGAAATTTATTAAACTCGCCAAAGGCTCGTTTAATAAATTTCATATGAAATGACCACTCGTGTAAGATCCTCTATATATTGCAAAGAACATGCCACTTTAAAGAACGGTGACCATGGAGTGGTCATATTGCATTTGACTAGAAGTTGCTGATGAGAGGTAGTCATTCCTGCAGTTTCAACTGTACTTACATGACAAAAGTTAGGACTCCCAAGCCCCACACATCAGCTGGGAAACCAGCAGGCTCCTCCCTCAGGATTTCTGGGGCTGGAAAATAAATATTCTCATTTGTGAGTCAAATTAAGAATGGAAGGTCCAGGAATTGGTACAAATCATCAGGAAAACATGTCTGTGAAATGTATACCCCCTTAACCCCCACTTGTATATATGCAGGGGTATACCTAATTTTCTTATTTTTGATTCAAACCATACATTGTGGATACTTGTTAGAACCGCCTTGCTGAGGCAGTTCTAACATGTACCCAAAATGTATGTTTTGTGCGAAAATATTGAAAATATGATTTTATTTTCCAATGAAATTTACAATTTTGCTTCTGAAAAAAATTCTCTGTATACATATTGCATGGGCAAGTTGTCGTAAGGTTAATTAGAAAGCCCAACCAAGACACCAAACGGGGAAAGAAAGGACAATTCAAGAAATAACAAAAAAAATTGATAACACCCAAGAAGGGAGGATGACTAGCTCTTTCCCAACCAAGTAGTCATCCTTTTAGCGTCAAAGATAGGATAAATTATCAGTTAATGCTGACTGTTTTCACCCATTTTCAAAACTTTTTAATTTGAACACTTACCTATAAAGTCAGGATATCCGGATGGAGTTATCTTCTCCTGCCAATTTTCCAACTTTCGCGCCTGCGTAAAATCTCGCAGCTTCACATGCAATCTCCTCCTGGTTGCCATGACAACGCTGCTTGGCTGCAAGTTCAGATGCACCACTCCTGCCTGCTGAAGGTATTGGAGTCCGTCAAGAATCTGTCGCACGATTCGAGAAACGATCTCCTCGCTGTAGAATTTCCGCAGGCACAAATACTGCACGACGTTGACGCCGGAAAGTCTTTCAAATATCACATACAGTGTTTCCCCACTTATAAAGCCTTCGTATACAGTGACGATGTTCACCTGACGTAGATTGCTCAGAATGATGAACTCATGTAAAACCGTGTCTTTGTCGTCAGCTTTGCATGGCATCACCTTCATCACAAAGTGTTTGTTGTTAGCGACACTTGAGCAGAGTTTATATTCACCAAATTTGCCCCTGCAATGATGAGAAGGTTGATGTTTTGAAAAAGAAAATGTTAAGTATCGCCTGAATCAAACATTATAATGGAAAAGACAAATGAGCCGCCTCGTGGGAAAACCAACAATGTGGTTTCCGACCAGGTCTGACACAAACCGACCTGTACAGTCACAGAAGCAGGCTAGAAGCTTGAAATTTTGGAGTTAAGTAGAGGACGAATTGTACTATCTGAGTAGCGAAAACAAAGGCGCTGATCAGCTTCGCGGTTACCGCGAAGCTGATCTGCGCCTTTGTTTTCGCCTATGCAGATTGTTGGTTTTCCCATGGGGCGGCTCAAATGAATTCAAGAGGCATATAAAAAAAAAAACAACATCGTATCCCGTATTTTCTTGACTACCATACTTTGGCGCTTAAATTCAGCTTGAAGGATAAATTCTTATTCATCTTTTGTGGACACATGATTATGGAAAACTAACTCACTTTCCAATGGATTCCAAAACCTTATAGCTGTCATCTGGATTTCCTTCATTTATTTTTGCATCTGCTACAACTTTCAAAGATGGCCGCCTGCTCGCTGCTTGGAGGATCAACTGTTGTTTATCAAAACTGCTGAACTCTAACACAGGTTTCAGGTACTTGGCAATTTCAATTTTTGGGGCATCTGAAAGTAAGAGTTTGTAAATTATAGAATTTTATTCAGATTTTCTCAGCTAGGTATATAGTGTTGAACAATGGTTGTTTTACCCCCACATCATTACAATTCCAATGTCCTTTAACTTCTAAAACATCAAAATCACAATAATCTCACCGCCGTGTCTGGTGTGGGTTCGAGCCCTGCTCTGGCCACATGTGAGACAAACCAAGTTCTGCTTGCGGGTGTGTCAGGTGGTTTTTCTCGGGGTTCTCCCGTTTTTGCCTCACCTACTGATTGGCCTGTCTCATATGAGCTGAAATAATCTTGAAAGGGACGTAAAACTGAATTAAAAAAAAAAAAAAAAGACGATATTCTGAAGAAATACTCTGAGCTAGGAACCAGACCAGATACATGTACTCACCTACGCTGCCTGTTGTCAGGGGCAACGAGGCCCAGCTATACTGACTGGCTCCATATTTGTTATGACAGGACACCCTGAAGATATATTGGGAGCTAGGAACCAGACCTGATACAAGGGCATACTCGTCTGTCACAAACGGCCCTCTGGTCCATTTATCCTCATCTGTGGACAAAACAGAGGATTAATTTAGTATTGAATATCCATAAAAAATGTTTGTTTGTTCGTTTTGTGGTTTAAAGTACCATGCAACTATTTTTCAGTCATTAAAGAGTATCAAAGAGTCTTGCTCAAAACCCAGGATTAGTGGGGATCGAACCCAGACATCTCGTTCTGGAGTCTGAGACGCTTACCACACGGCCACTGCATGCCACAATCCATAAAAGTATTGTCTTTAATTTCTAAAGGGTACAGGATATCTTTATTTCACAAAAAGTATTTATTCATCACTTTAAAAATGTATTGTTTTAAAGCAACTCATTTTCATAAGTATTGGCATTCTCAACTTTCAGTCAAAATTTGC
Source organism: Rugalucina vietnamica (assembly GCA_964017185.1). NCBI lineage: Eukaryota > Metazoa > Mollusca > Bivalvia > Lucinida > Lucinidae > Rugalucina > Rugalucina vietnamica. The sequence goes on from OZ024884.1 coordinate 30,738,584, forward strand.
TTTTTTCTACTAATTTACCAGTTTTCTTGAAGTCTATTCTGTAACCAAGGATATACGAGTTGCCATCGGAAACAGGTCCACTCCATGTGAGGAAAACCTCAGAGCCAGATGATTGTGTGACAACAGCCCTGCCTGGCTTTCCTGGTACATCTGAGGAAAAGAAAAAAAAATTGATACAAAGAAATAAGACAAGATACAATGTCTGTAGGAGAAAATTGTTTGAATTAATATTGTTCAACATTGTAAATGCCGATGATTCACAGCCTTCGCTTTTACATTTGGGTAAAAACTCTGCTTCTGATAATGTGTTCAAAAATGTTCTGGGTTTCCTCTTTCTACAGGTACTTTGGATAGGCTATATTCATTATGGTACTTCTTGGGAATTCCATTAGAGCTATTTTCTGTGAAATTGATGCAAAATGTAATCCTAAAGCTGATCAGTACCTTCATTTATGCTTTATAGACAGATACTTTTGGCAGTCATGTTTGAGACTGTACAGCTCATTTTGTGTCAGACCTAGAAGGAACCTTGGAGACGGAATTTCCATGGAGCTCCTCTATTTTGCTTGTCATTACCTTATGTCCACATTCAACATTTAAGGTCAAGACAGGATGATTACTTATTCTTGCACACCAGATAGAGAAATCCTACGTTTTACCCTTATCTCACCCTTGTTATCTCACCCCAGGCTCATTCTGAGTTCAAGTGTTCTTTTTTAACATTGGTTGTATAGGACGCCACGTAACTTCGTCGGTAAGCGCACACGTCACAATGACGTCAAAACATTTTAAATCAAAATGGCAGAACCTGCGATTGTAGCATTTTTCTAGGTAAATAGAATGAAAATCAAGCTTCGCCGCATTAAAACGTGCAAGAAAAAGAATCCATCATTCGTGTAAGGTATGGATAGACAAATCTGTCCCTCGGGTCACAATTTGGCATCACTCGGCGAGCCTTGTGATGCCAAAATGTGACCCTCGGGACAGATTTGTCTATCCATACCTGACACTCATGTGATTCTTATATTCTAGCCACCCTGTTCCTGGGCAAGCATACAAGAGGCAGTTTACCAGTTCTTAGTGCACACTTATTTCACCAATAACTGACAAATTATGCGCGGATCCAGAAATTTTTCTCAGGGGCGGGGGGGGTCCAAATTCCAAGAAGGGGACTGACGTAAAATTTCAACATGGCAAAAATTAATAATCCGACAATTTCAGGGGGGTCCAGACCCCCTGTCACCCCGGTAGCCGGACAACTCGGACCCAAGACAACTCGGACCCTTGGTATTTTTCGGACCCAAGACGAATCGGACCCAAGCCTGAGACAACTCGGACCCAATTTTGAGACGACTCGGCCCCATCATCAAGGACGACCATGCAAATAATTTCTATTTTATTATGTAGATAAAACTTGTATAAAACAGACATACTTGCTAAAATCATAATGCATCTCATAATGTTATTTTATGTAACTTGGGTTATTGAATATACATGTACTTGAACATTTGGTAACTACTTTGATTTGATATGATGATTCTGTGATAATATGATAAGCTTTTTTTCTTGTATTTATCTGTAATAATGCAGCTCATGATGTTATTTTGTGTAACCTGGGTTATTGAATTTACTTGGACATTTGGTGACTACTTTGGTATGATGATTCTGTGATAATATGATATTAGCATTTTTTTTTTTTTGAAAAAAAAAAAAAATGCATGAAATTGAGTCATGTATCTGTAATAATGCAGCTCATGATGTTATTTTGTGTTACCTGGGTTATTGAATTTACTTGGACATTTGGTGACTACTTTGGTATGATGATTCTGTGATATAAATGATAAGCACTTTATTTATTTATTTATTTTTTTTCTTCGGAGAAAATGCATGAAATTGAGTCAGACATCTGTAATAATGCAGCTCATGATGTTTTTTTGTGTAACCTGGGTTATTGAATTTACTTGGACATTTGGTGACTACACTTTGATGTGATGATATGATGATAGTGATGTTTCAATATTATCAACTTTTTTAAAATACACAAACACTCGCCTGTAGGCACAAGTGACACCTCAACTTTGAACTAAGTATCTTGATTCATTCAATAATTTAATCAGCGTCGATAATTGTTTATCAATCACCACTTCTGTAATCATAATTGATAATCAGCAAACATTAATTAACAGAGGTGTTTTAGTATGTCCGTATTTGAGATATTTTAGTGGTAAATCCGATAGATAGATGACTTGAGTATCTTTATATACGATGCAGTGTACTGCCTTTCAAACGTTTCAAATAAAATATAATTTACTTGGCTCGCAAATTCTGTGAGTCTTCATCGCACATGTCGTACAGATAAGGCTTTCCTGTTTGGTCGGAGGGTACCGCATACATGTGATATCTCCCTATTTTGGAGGGATCTCCCTATTTTTGAGCAAATCTCCCTATTTGGATTTTCAAAATTTCCCTATATAACTTATACATCTCCCTATTTCAAATTTCAGATCTCCCTATTTGAAATCAAGAATTTCCTTCTTTGTTTAATCATTCTCCCTATTTTGAAAAGTAAATCTCCCTATTTGGCTTGTCAGATGTATGGGGTACCGTCACATTTGACAAACATTGTCTTAAATTACTGTTGATCACTCTTCACAAATTTACAGAAAACATAAAAGTTAAAAACCATGTTTACGCATTTAAAATTCATACAACTTTAAAAATCATAAAACCATGTTTAAAATAAAATTAAGTCTAATTTAGAACATTCATTCTAAAACCATTGTGGTTATTCGTTCGTATTAAAATTGGTTGTTCCTTAATACATGTAGTTGCGTAATAACGACTGCTCACTTGTCTTATGAGTTTTATTAACATTTTAGGTAATGCTCTAGGTCATTTGTAGTCACTACCCTCTCGGCCCCGGGGGATATCATGCATTTATATCGTCCGTCAATATGGGTCCGATTCTTCTTGGTTCCGAAAAGGTTTGGGTCCGATTCGTCTTGGGTCCGAAAAGGTTTGGGTCCGAGTCGTCCCAGAAATTTTGGGTCCGAGTCGTCTTGGGTCCGAGTTGTCTGACATTCTCCCCCCCTCTGGATCCGCCCATACAAATGCTCCATTTGAATCAGGAGCTCCTAGTTTTTCTTACCTCCCAGCAACAACCTAGCCTCACACGACACCCGGCCATCTTTATTTCTTGCCACACACTTATAAATAGCCGCATCATAATCTTTCAGATTGGTAAGCCTCAGAGAAGCCTCGCCGCTCTCAGCAGAATACTGTGCCTCTACTCTATAAGTATCCTCGCCAAGGAGTTGTTCATCGCGGTACCAGGTGACGATAGCAGGAGAATTTGGGCTGATCACGGTACAGGTGAATGTGACATCTTCACCAACAATAAAAGGTGTTGTCTGGATTTTGTTTCTGAACATGATTGCTGAATCTAGAAATAAACATTTATGAACTGTAGAAATTTTCTTTTGTTTTATGTTGAGTTTTTTTTTTTTCTCGAATTGTGATTTCTTGAATTTGTGAGTAGGTACATATTGCCATTTATAAAGCTTGTAGTAATTCTTATGAGGCCCTGGAATATGCAAGGAAAAGAATTCACAAATATTTGAGAAAATTAAGTTCTCATGAACATTTCCATATTTAAAGTATTTCATAAAAAAATACCCAACTCATTTCTTACCATAGTCACTGGTTTCCTGTTCCTTCTTATCTCCCTTTAAATCGCCGTCTGCTGCCGAGTCCCGGCTTTCTCTGACTGTGAAATCCTTGTTATCCAGCGGGAAATACTGTGAATCCGGGTCATCCATATAATGTAACTGCCACTCGTACCATGCATCTTCGCTCAGAAAGTTGCCGTACTCTTCTGTGTCTGGGAAGATTATTTCCCCTGTGACTTGGTCCATGGCGGGTTGGTAGAGCGCCGAGGCCCCGTGGAGTATCTTGTTGAAACTTTGCAGGTTAGCTGTGATGAGTGATTTGTTAGCTTCTCTCTAGAAATTAATTGAATTAAGGGTTAATAAACAATGCAATGTGACCAATATAGGGTTAATAAATATTGAATTATGCTAGTAATAAACATTTATTGTAGAATTATGCATCCATGGTTGGTTCAGGTAGAGCGCCCAGGTTCCATGAAGAATTGTGTTGAAACTCTGGTGATTTGCTGTGATGCATGATTTGTTAGCATTTCTGTAAAATCTAATTCAGTATAGGGATCAAACATGATTTTCCATTCATTAACACGCCCTCGGTTTTCAACACACCCCTTGGGACCTAGCGAATGTTAATGAATGACAAAATCATTTTTGATCGCTATTATTGCATAAATTCTGCAAAAATGAAAGAAATAACGGTGCACTATATTTTACAGCCTCATCACATTTTCATACGCGTAAAAGTTTTATTCTTATGCTTGTTCCGGGCGAACTTCATTTACTTATTATTAGCACGTGTTTTGCGTGGCGCTCGGTAATGAGCATAAATAAAAGCCATGTATTAACAGCACGTGCGCACCAGAATCGCTATATTAATAAATGGCTTTCTTTTCATTATGATGGTTGGCCCAGTTTTCGTGGTACTAATAATTCATAGGCATCTCCTGGATAACAGAAAAAGCTCATAGCTTAAATAAATATGGAATTATATAAAATAGACCTTGACATTCTATGTCCATCTTACCTTTTCATGGCAAATCTGTTTATTCATTTTGAATGACGTATTGATCTTTGACGTCATTAAAAGTAAGGCACCAGAATTCGTGGGTCATTCAAAAAGTGGCTGGAAATTTCAATGCCAGTAAATTCTTATCAGATTTTAATGTCTCATGATTTTATCACACCTTGTGAATTGAAATAAGTAAATTTGAAAATAATTCACTGTCAGATGTGATAATAGAAACATTTTAAAAACATCTACCAATTTTGAATAAAGCTTAATACCCATTCAGAATCAAATCAATGGGAAAAATTGAACAACCCTCACTAAAACATTTTTTAAATATTTTTCTTGCACAATATGGATGACATACGCTGGTAAACTTGACGACTTGTGAGAAAATACAGTTTCAGCTGAAAACGTGTATACCACGAAAACTGGAACCACCACGAAAACTGGGCTAAGTACCATAATATATGGCTGTTCATATCGTCTGACACGGGCATTTATGCAATAATTAAGGTCAGGGTTAAAAGACATTGCATTAATATAATGATCATCAATTGTAGAAATTATCAATATTTGATTGTTGTCTGTGATCAGTTGGTAGAGTGCCAAGGCCCGCAGAATGATCTTGTTAAACCTTGATGAATGAATTTTTAGCAACTTTCTAAAATTTGATTGAATTAAGGGTTAATAAACATAACATTATGCAATTAATGATCATGAATAGTAGAAATCATGCATCCTTGGTTGGTTGGCAGGGCGTTGAGGCCCAGCGTAGAATCTTGGATAGATGGCTTGTTTGAATCTTGTTAAGACTTGGATGTGATGAATTATTTATTAGCATCCCTGAAATTTAACTGAATTAACGGTAAATAAAAACAAACATTTAGATGCTAGTAATGGAAAGATCGTTATTGTAAAACTATGCATCCATGGTTGGTTGGTAGGGTGCACAGGCCCCATGGAGAATTTCATCAAAACTTTGCAGGTCTGCCGTGTTAGCCTCTTTCTGAAAAAAGGTTGAATCTACCTATCAACAATTACTACATTATGCTCTTAACAATCATTAATTGTAAAAATCATCAAACTTAGTCAAAGTGTAAAGTCAAACACAATCCTAGACGCGTTAGAATCATATGAAAATTGTAAAGTCACCTGCAGCTGTAGTACTGCTGCAGCTCCACCGTATCATTACGAAAACTTGCCTATGCAATAAAAAGAGATTTTTGAGCTTTAATTTTTCTTATTTTTGCTAAAACATAGATTGCGAGTACACATTATACTTATTTTTCTTATTTTTGATCCAAAAGATAGATTGTGGGTACTTGTTAGAACCTCAGCGAGGCGGCTCTAACAAGTCCCCACAATCTATGTTCTGGATCAAAAATAAGAACAATAAGTATACCCCTGCATACCCCAGTTTCACTTTATAAAAGTGGGGTATAAGGGGGTATATATTACATGGACATGTTATCCTGATGTAAAGGCTGCACTGCCAAACAAAAATGGAAAACCAGGAGTACTGAGCTCATTAAAAGTGAAATGTAAACTAGGCATAAGATGTTTGTTTGTAATGTGGTTTAATGTCACATTCAATAAATTTTCAGTCATACCAGGACACAGCTAACCAGGACTTAAGGGAGCTGAAGGACACAACCCCGGGACCCATGAAGCTGAACCATTGACCTCTTCATCGAGAGTCTGACATCTAGCATTCCAACATGCAAAAATTAAAATCAGCAATACTATACCTTTTTCCTGTCGGCCTCATTGTAGCTGTTGAGTTTCTCGGTGTTCAGTTTTGCTTCATTAGTTGTTGACAACCAGGGATGTTTCAAACAGTCATCCACTGACAGACGGTCACTGGAAATAATCATACAAAATTTTTGTTTGTGCTTCAAGCATTTTATGTGGTTTATTTTAGCAAAATCAAGCCAAGTCACAAAGTTGCAATCTTGAACATGGCAATACCTTACATGAGTTGCCACTTCCTTTGAATCTATTAGCAAACAAATTACAATAGAATGTCATGCATGTACCATATTGTATGTTTTGTATTATATGAGCATGTGCATGAGAAAACCAACAATTTGATGAGCATGTGCATGAGAAAACCAACAACTTGGGTTTCCGACCAGGTCTGACACAAACCAGGCTGTACAGTGACAGCATAAAGCTAGAAACTTGAAACTTTGGATATAAGTAGAAGAGGAATAGTACTATCCTTGTGGCAAAAACAAAGGCGCTGATCAGCTGTGCAGTTACTGCACAGCTGATCTGCGTCTTTGTTTTCGCATATGCAAATTGTTGGTTTTCTCATGCAAAGGCTCATATGTTGTATTTATTGTGTTGGGGGCCTGTACTAATACTAGCCTTTATCACAAAATAAACTTATTAGGGATGTCAACGAATGCCGAAATTGGTATTCGAATATTCGCATAGGATATTCGAATATATTCGAATATTCGAATTATATACACATCTATGCCCAGTAGACCCATTACAATGACTTACTTGGTGGTACATGTATTGAAAATATGAGGTATATGTATATGCATGGTATGTATCGTATCTGGGCTATACCAATGGCGCCATGTAAGAAAATCAACAAATTTTGCACAGAAAACTAGCCAATCTGGAGGTGTTTAAAAATGACAAATCTCTGGGGTTCTGTCTGAGAAAGCAACGACACACCATCATTGTCAAGCCAAGATTAAGTTCTGCATGCATGTCGTTGATATCCGCCACCAAGAATGCTTAGGGTCTATTGTAATCGTGTGGCCTACATATACTTTGTGAAAGGTCTGTTGTGACTGTGCTGTTCCTAAAGGATTGAGTTGTCAATCTATCCAGCAATCTTAAGTTTTCACATGACACAGCTAAAATTGTAGGACTTTCACACCTTAAAAACATTTATTGAAAGCAAGCAATGCTTTCTTCTCAACTTGAATCAACAAAGTGTCACTTGAATCAACAAAGTGTCACTTGAATCAACAAAGTGTCAAACTGTTAATTGAGCAATCTCAATTTGCAAGTGTGTCAAAATGTTGACCATCTTGAATTACTCAACAGACAAGCAGGATTACTGGTCATATTATTTTTCGACTTTTGGCCTTAAATTTGAGTCCTCCTTTAAACTGATACATGACAATATTGCAGGTTAGAAAATTATGCGAATATTCGAATCCAGAAATCGCATTCGAATATTCGTATGAAATGCGAATATTCGAACATTCGAATATTCGTTGACATCCCTAAAACTTATACTACATACATATCAAGATTAAGTTGTACTTGCTTTTTTGTCACAACAGAGGGTTTATTTTCCCCTCTTAGGTTTGAAATTGCAAGAAAAAAATAGCAGTACAAAGAAACTGGCTCACTGAACTCCAAGAGAGGCAACAGTTCACTATAAATACAATCAGGAAATTGGTTTGTAATATTTTTGTGTACCTTGCGTTCTTCTGCAAAAGTTTGCAGATAAAATCCTTCGCTTCCTCGGAGAAACTTGCAAAATCCTCGTCGAATTCCCAGTCACAAGTTTTAGTCTTGTTCAGCACTTCAAAATCATTGGTGCCTTTGAATGGGGATACACCAGCTAACCTGGAATATAAGTTTTGTTTATCAATATGAAGAAAAAAAAAACTGTAAGTATAACAGTTTTTTTTATACGTTGTGTTCTTGTATGAAGTCCCATCAACAGCTAAGGTCATACAAAGACAGAAGCCTGGTTTCCAGGCTTGTTTTAGTCTCATCCCAGAAATTATAAAAAATTCTTAATATGACAGTATTTTTAAATGTTCTGTGACTCATCCCGAGAACATCTTCTATTAGAATTGTGAATACAGTGTATACAAAATAAACTTACAATATGTATGCCAGTACCCCAATTCCCCATATATCTGTCTTCTCTGTAATAATATCCTCTCCGACCTGCTCAGGCGATGCATAACCAATACTGCCATAGTTGTGGATCAAGTCTTCATCACCAAGCAGTTGCCGTGACAATGCAAAGTTGATAAGTTTTACATCCTGACTATCTTCGCCACTCAGGTAGATGTTGCTGGGCTATAGCAAATTATAAATGCATAAGATACAAAACATAACATGTATCCCGAAACAAAATTTTGGATTTCATAAAATGTGATGTTTTCTCCAATGATTCTATTTTTGATTCAATAGCTTCAGTTTGTCATAAGTTTTAGTTGTCAGTGCATGTAAACTGTCCAAAGAGGTCGAATTTTGTTTGTTTGATTGAATTTGCAATGCTCCAGTCAACATTCTTCTTGGATAGTACATTGTACCAGCACTTGGGATGTATGTTACCTTTATGTCTAGATGTTGAATATTATGGGCCCCAAGTATCTGTAAAACTCCCAGAATCCTCTTGATTATATCTGCTGCTTTAGCCTCAGTCCAGTTGCCATCGGCAACGACCTTGGTGAGAAGGTCACTTCCCGTTAGTCTTTGAAATTGTTAAGGAATTCACAATTTTTTTTTAAAAACTTAAAAAAGGAAACTGAAAGAAATCATCAGAAGGCCAGATAAAAGGAATATTTGAAGATAATTGATGATAACTGAACAATATTTTTGAAATTGAAATGAGCTAAAATAGTAACCTGACTAATCATTAACCTGACTAGGCAACATCATTTTCTTTTTATATTGAGGCTTATCCTGCTCAGTTTAGCATACTTCATTCAGATTATGAGTGAGTATGACCAGACCTTTGACAGAAAAACAATTATAAATCACTGTGACCTAATTTCATGATTCATTGACAATGCCTTATATAGACATCAGGAAAACATGTCTGTGAAATATATACCCCCCTCATACCCCACATTTATACAGAAAAACAGGGGTGGGGTATTACCTATTTTTCTTATTTTTGATCCAAAACATACATTGTGGGTACTCGTTAGAGCCACCTCGGCGATAGACCCACATGTACCCACAATCTATGTTTTGAGCAAAAATAAGAAAAATATGAAAAATTTTACAATGAAATTTTCAATTTTTCCTTCTAAAAATCATTGTATGTTGTATAGACAAAAAATCAAAGCAAAGGATACAATTCCGTCACCAGCACCAGACTTCTTTCTGTCTCAAAAGCATCATGAAGCTTCAGAACATTATCATATTGATTCAACAGTCTCAGGATTTCAAACTCAGTCATGAAGAAGTTTTTCTGTGCCTTGTTACGGCAGAAGATGAAATTTCCTGCAAAAGCCTCGCCTGTCTGCTTTTCTATCACTCTCCTGATGACACCTTGTCGGCTTCTGTACGGATAAAAAAGAAATTTAATCATCTTTTCAATATTCTAGCATGCACATATAAATATGCTGCACCTTTCTTTATATACTGGGCAAATAAAGTCAGGGATCAAACTTTTAAACCGCAATTTCTACAAGATTTCGAACTGCTGGTAAAATGAAACATTCCTATCATCAAGGCAATTCATTTTGTAAGCTCTGTACTCTTGAGGATCAAAACGATAGTCTTTGCATTCAGCAAGACCAGGGTGTAAGTCAGACTACCCTTAAAATGAAAGTGGTATGAAATTCCCATAGAGAATTGATGGTGTGTAAGTTTGTTCGTGCAAAACTTTTAAAATGGCTGGAAATTTCCAATCTTTTTTAGCTGGCTGACATTTGAAATGATGAATCTCGATGACTATCGTGCAAATTCGCAAAATTTTCATGAATTGGCAAAATTTATTTTTTTTGTGGAATCAGTTTTTATGGACCTTTTTTCACTTTGTTTTTTAGGGCAGTGTGGTTTGAAGAACAGCTGTGCTTAAGTTAAATGATGCACAATTTCAAAATTGGTGGCATATGAAAGATCGATAAAACTGCTAATCCACCATATAAATGAAAAATTGATTTATTATCGATTGGCCCAAAAATGCATCCTTAAAAGTTTGATCCCTAACTTATTTTGACCAGTAGTAAAACTGGTGTATTCATTCCTTTGTTTGTTGTAAATACATGCATTCTGACAAAGTATTATTCGCAATGTATGCATAGCTGTTTGAAGCCGTTTTCAATTGGTCCAAAAGTTGTGTTCAAACAGCAAAAGCCATGTTCAAATCATGAAATTCACATGCCATTTGAACATGGCTTTTGGCTCAAATCCGTTGACATCACAGTGTTCCGTAGAAACAAAATGGCTGACAATGAAGAAGCTCTGTGTTTTTTGTTGAGTTTTTACTTTGTTAATGTTATTTTCAAAATTTTCATGACATTTTAAGTGAATTTTTGTGGAAATGCAAGAATATCGATCAACCATGTTTTGTTTCAGTGTTCAAACATTCGCTGGATCACTCAGAAGAGGTTTGAACATGTGGCATTCGGCCTTATATTCAAACACCTTCCTCGTGATCCATCAAATGCTTGAACACTGAAAACCATGGTTGATCTCTTCATTTGCTACCTCATGTAGATGATTTTTTTCCCATTCATGTCTTCAATTTTCAATGCTTTATCTTCACCTTATATAGCATAAAACTTATGCATTATGGAAACATCTCCGTTTTCACAATGTGTTTTTCAATTTAGCTTATTTTGATGGTAATTGTTGCATTTCTTTCACTTGTTCTTCATGAAGTATGCATTTAGGGTATCTGTTATGTTCCCCTCATCGAGATGATGATAACAGATACCTTCACTATATGATTTCATGGATAGATAATAAAATCCATAATTTCATACCAACCCCTGATTTCCCTCAATTTTACTATATGCAAGGTGTGAATCTGGGACAGCTAATTCATATGGAGATGTTTCCGTGATGCATGCAAAATATGATATTACTTATGAGAATAATGGCCAGACAAAAAACTGGTGTTCATACCTGCCAATCTCCTCTAGAATGTGGTAAGAATCTTCAATTGGAGATTTTTTTAGTTCAATCTCTGGTGGACCTGGCTCCTGGTCTGAAAATGGAAGATCGAAAATAAATTCCTTAACTCTTCAAACGCCATAAACATAATGTAGAAAATTAATTCCTAAACATTTCCTTCAAATACCAAATCAAGTAATTCCTAAAATCTTCCAAATGTGAAATAAAAGCATTATCAAAAGCTTAAACTTTCACATGCCAAATAAATTCCTTAACTCTTCAAATGCCAGTTTCAAACAAAATAAATTCCCTAACCCATCAAATGCCAAATTTAAGCAAAAACATGTTTGTAACCCTTTTCATGTTTATGAGTTTTACTACCACACCAATCTGATAAGAAAAACATTTTAAAATCACACTTCTTATTGAAAGTAAAATCACAAAAACATGTCCGTGAAATATATATCCATCATACCCCACTTTTATATAGTAAAACTGGGGTATGCAGGGGTATACCTAATTTTCTAAATTTTGCTCTAAAACATAGATTGTGGGTACTCGTTAGCACCACCTCTCCGAGGCGGTTCTAATGTGGACCCACAATCTATGTTTGGAGCAAAAATAAGAAAAATATCAAATTTTTCTGATGAAAATTTTCAATTTTTACAACTTAAGAAAAAACTGTTATTACATGGGCATGTTTCGTAATGGCACAAGATTAGATTGACTACTACACAATTTTTACCTTCAATAACCAGTCTTGCAGTCATTGTAACTTTTCCCGCCATATTTTCCATTGTGCAGGCGTACAACCCCCCATCGCTACTTAGCGCATTGATTATCTCCAGACTATAAACGTCTGGCGCCTCATGAACGACCTTGATTCTTGTAGAATCTTTTATGGGATGCCAGTCTTTCGTCCATTTGGCTGTCGGACAAGGGATACCATCAACTCGGCATGTGAATTTGGCAGAGTTGTGTGAACCAATGAAAACGTCTTTAAGTGGTTCTAAAACTGTTGGTGGGTCTGAAAAATGTTATAAGATAAAATTAACCCTTGAAGCTCAATGCAGCAATATACAATTAGGCATATTATTTCAAAAACAACCCTTCTTGTCATCAGAAAAACATGTCCATGCAATGACTACCCCGTTAAACCCCACTTTATATAGTAAAACTGGGGTATGCAGGGGTGTACCTATTTTTCTTATTTTTGGTCAAAAACATAGATTGTGGGTACTCATTAGAACCGCCTCATCGAGGCTATTCTAACTTGTATCCACAATCTATGTTTTGAAAAATAGGTATACCCCTGCATACCCCAGTTTTGCTACATAAAAGTGGGGTTCAAGGGGGTATACATTTAACACAGACATGTTTTCATGATGAAAAACATACTTGTCAGCTTCCTCTTTCTTGTAAAAATTGCAAAAACAAGGGGTACAATGCTGGACAGTCTTTGGTCTTTTTATATTATTTTTTAATAAAGATGTTTTGCTAGGCTATTGCTATGAGTGCCTGAGTGCATGATGTTAAAGGTTTATAAAACTAGAATTATCAGAGGATCTGACTATAGCCCCGCTTATGAGCTTTTTTCCAGGGTGAGAAAAAAACAATGACAGGTAACAATCCCAAGCTAGATCTTGTCAATGTTGATGCACATAAAAAGATTGGTAAGATTTTGTCCATTTGTTCTCAAGATATTGACCAGAAACAAAATTCTGATGTCAATCAAGGGCCGTAACTCTGTCAAAATTTTGCAAAAAATGACAGGCAACAATCCCAAGCTAGATCTTGTCAATATTGATATACATACAAAATTTGGTCAGATTCTGTCCATTTGTTCTCAAGATATTGAGCGGAAACGAAATTTTGGGAACAATGAAGGGCCATCCAAGGGCAATAAGTCTTCTGCAAATTTGGGGAAACTGACATGCATTTACACATTTAGTAGATATTGTCAATATTGATGCATATGCCAAATATGGTTAAAGTCTAACAACTGGTTCTCAAGTTATGTGTGGTAATGGAATGACGGAAGGATGGAAGGACGGAATAACAGAATAACGGTATAACAGAGTAATGGAACTACGGAAGGACAGGGTGAATCCAGTATAGCCCCCACTTTTTCAAAGCGGGGCTATAATTATCCATAAAAATCTATCCTACATTGCACCCTTGGATAAAATTGCATGTGAAGATACCGGTAAACAAGTTTACAGTAAACAAATTAAAAATACTGAAAGTTTTACCTGCATATTCATATTTCACAAACTTCACCGCTGCACCATGCTCATTCTCAGCGTAACATTTATAAGTTCCATATGAATCCTGCCTCACTTGTTTAATCTCCAAGGTAACAGTCCCATTGGCACTCAAAGAAGCAGTATAATTATCCCCATAGTCCAGTTTCTCGTCATTAAGATACCAATGAATTGTGGGAAGGGGGTATCCCCTTACTTGGAGAACTATCTTTCCTTTCTTGCTCTCGACACCGTATTGTGTGTCCCATTTAGGGGCTGATGTGTATTCAGGTTGGGTTGCTGGAAAATATGAAAATTCATTTTGTAAAAACAGAAAAAAAGCTTCACTTCAACACAAATATCTATCTTTTCAGACCTGAACGGTAGATAATCAAAATAAAGTGAGTACAGAAGAGCTATGACGGATGATCAAAGCCTGGATGTTGTCAAGTGATCCGAATTAGCTCCATAATAAATTCATTTTGAAAAACAAAATGCTCCACTTACGTATTTGATCCTTCACACAAACATCAACTTCTTCCGACCCTGACCTGAGATAGTCAAAGTCAAGTATAGAAGAGCTACTACGCCTACGTCGTGAGACCAAGGCCTGGATGCTGTCACGGGAGCCTGACCGACTTCGTATCTTCTGTGGTACATAGTCATCTGTTGAAAAAAATATAGAGAATATAAAAGGAAACCAACCAATTTTCGTGAGCATATAACTTTGCATGAAAGTGAAATTTCATAGAAACAAGTTTTCATGATTCATGCATGAAAGTGAAATTTCATAGAAACAAGTTTTCATGATTCATGCATGAAAGTGAAATTTCATTAGCAATAAGTTTTCATGATTCATACATGAACGGGAAATTCATAATTCATTGGTTGACACAAAAATGTCAAGTTCTATATTTACGTTTTCTTACATTTGCCTTAAACAAAAGTGTCACACTTGACTTTCCACATTTCTGGATGAAGAATATTAACAAGTCACATGATCTAGGAAATGGACTGAGCAATGTCAACACCACCCAATCAAAATGTAGGAAAAGATCAAAACCATTTTTATTAACTAAGAAATGTTTTAAAGTTGTCATCTTAGCTGTCCAGTGAAACATACCTCTTTCTCTGTATAATGTCATCGGCAGGGTTGGATCACTTGTACCAAAATCATTTCGGGCTCTAACTCTGAACATATAGTCCTGATCTGGATTAAGTCCCTTGATATCATATTTGGTTCCCTGTATCTCCTTAGCTAGCACTGTCCAGATATGACCAGGTGGTTCCCGCTTCTCGATGATGTAAGATATGGTCTGGTTCTTAAGGTAAAGAAGTACAGAAAAAGGTTAGATAATCTATAGATTTTCATTATTTTGTTACATTAATCCAACTTACTTATGTCAGTTAATAAAAAGGACTTTGAGAACATAAATTGCCGGAAAAAATGTCCAGTTTGATATTAATCTTGTAAAGGCCAGATCTTCAGCCTACCAAAAAGTAAATACAGGAGAAAACACATGAAGATACAAATACAAAATTTAAGGTCCAACTAAAATTGTTTTTCTACAGTATTGTCAAGGGGGTTCTAGCATCTACCCACAGTCTATGTTATGAGCAAAAATCAGAAACTCTGCAGAACATTTCAAATGAAAGTTTTCCTTTTTATCTAAAGACAAAAAAAATCTTCGCCAGGCATATTTTTTTTATGTTGTACTTATTTACCTTAACATAGGATGGTACCCTGCCAGCCGGCCAACTCAGAGTGAGGCTTGTGGGTTGAACATTGGCAGACAAGGGGCGGTTGGACGACATTCTTGGTGGAACTGTAAACAGAAAAGCAACATTAAAAAGAGTGAACCCCATGTAACTTTAATGACCGTTCCAAGGTGGTAGATTTTCTGTATTTTGTTCTGATTCTCATTTATTGCCATGTTGGTGATGTTTTTCATATGTACGCAATAAATTTGGTTTGGTTAAAATGCTGCACTTTACTAAAACTTATCATATGTTTTATTCTGAGTAGTCGATCGCCATTTGTCATTATGTCAAATAATTGCGTTTTGCTTGCTTGAAAGCGTCCAATGTCAATGTGTTTTTTCATTTCCTCATATTGCCATTTGTTACAAATTGTATGATGAATTGAGTGAAATAAAGTTTGAATTGAATTGAATTGAATGGTATCTTGTCTATTTGTTGTTTTAATTCTAGTTATCTCTTGTTTGGGTTTAGATGACATGTTTGTGTTTGTATGCTCTGATTTTCAGCTTGAAGAATAAGAATCAATTCAGTTATGTCTCATTTTGATTTGTAGAATTTCGTCAAAACTGATTAGTAGGGAACACTTATAGCTTTAGTTTTAATGCCTCAACATTTTTTGAAAGGCTAATTCTTGTACAGTACCTCCAGTAGCAAGATTTTCCAAGGCCGTAGTATCAAGTTTAACCTCATCAGCCTTCAAATCTCGTTCTAAACTAGATCTTCTTGAGCCGGGTCTAGATCCTGTAAGAAATGAATGAAAATTTCTGAGTCAGAATTTATATTAACTAATGCGCGAGTTTTACTGTCTGATAACAATATTTTTCAAGGCAAGGGTTCAAACTATCTGCCATAATACATTCTAATTCTTCAGTGCTGTAGTATCAAGTTTGAACTCTTTTGTCTTCAAATCTTGTTCTAAACTAGATCTTCTTGAATCAGGTCTGGACCCTGTGTGGACAGAATATTAATTGAAGTAGTTAACAGGTTAATGAGTGATTTCTACTTTCTATTAACAGTACACCACAACCTCTTTATAACACTATTGTTGGGATCCAAGCACATTTCCATGTTAGCTATCCAATCTGTGTTATAACGAGAGTAAAATGTATAGACATGTAACAAAAAAGACTATTTGGGGTCCAACATTGGTCAGTATTATACTCAAAACAGAGTAACAAAATGAAAGCATGTTATAAAGAGGTCCAGGTGTTTCAGCCTAATTGTGTGTTTAAAAATGGCATGGAATCTCAGAATCTGAAATTGCATAATGTTTTAATATAGCACTTCCTCCACACAATATAATGTTTACAAAAGCTTACTAAAATGCATGTTACATGTGATAAAAAATTATAATTATGGCAATTAAGTTTCATTCTAAATTTTAATAAGATGTACATGTCAATGTTCTGAGCTTTAAAAGATTGAGCACTTTCTCACCTGATCTCTTGATGAAAATCGGCAACGTCGGCTCACTGGGTCCAAACTGTGTCTCGGCACGAACCCTGATGTGGTAATCCCTAGTGGGATTCATACCCTCGTACGTAAACTGGCAATCAAGCAGACCCTCGTGCGCTCGTTTCCAACTGGTCTCTGGCGGCTCTTTGACCTCGATGACGTAGGTTATGGGAGTCTGGGTGGCATAAGCTGGGATCCGTGCCGGTATCCATGAGAACCAAATGGACTCAGGTGATTGGGTGATGACTTTGGGTGTGTCCATGGGGAGCTTTGGAGGCACTGTGAAAAAATAGTGAAAAATTTGATATTTTGATAAAATAGAAGGATTCTGAAAATTTGTCGGTTTTACTATATGTAGTAAGTTTTTAAGCTTCTCATATCATTCAACACTATTTCAGTCATGTTGGGATGCTGAGTGAGGAAGGGAAAAGTCAAGATTTGAAAATGAAAATTTGTGAAAATTTGAAAATTTTACGAGAAATGAGAAAAAATTGCTGAAAAAAAAAAAATTAGAAATTGCTTTTTTTTGTGGTAAGTTTCTGGTACATTATTACCATTTACCTATTAAAGCTTTTTAAAACCTACAATCACTCTTTGTTTATTATACTTACCTTTTATGGATACACTCAAAAACAAAAGCACATTTATTAATCATATACTTCACATTGCCAAAGATATTCTGTTTAAAGGTCTTGAGGATAATTATACATTTTGCAAACTGCAGATTTATCTTCCATGAAACCTCATAAATAGTTGCCATCTTATAAACAGACAAGTTTAAGCAGCAAAAACACACAAAACCAGAGGACCTATGGTCCTGTAAGGCTGTAATCACTCACCTGAGATCTGGGATATATACCAATAAACTTGGCAGACAACCCCCCTGGTGTTAACTTTTTCATAAACTTCTGTCCATTTGCTCATTCCCAGCAAGTTTCCCACCATTATTTGACATTTTCCCACTTTTCCCCATTCAAATGCATAGGCAACCGAAGTTGACCTTGTCGTAAAATAGGTTAAGGTCATACCAAGGTCATGATTTATATAAACTTTGTAGAGCTCCATTCCCTGATGCTTCAAACCAAGTTTCAAAATCATAGGCTTTCTGGTTCTGGAGAAGAAGATTTTTCAAGGTTTGTGCTATTTATAGCCATGGTGGCCATCTTGGTCATGTGACCTTGACCATTTATATAAATTTTCATTCCCCCTTCCTAACGATGCTCCACATAAAGCTTGGCTTTGATTGGCCTAGAGGTTTCAGAGAAGAAAATGTTTTAATATTATGGTCATAAACATGTATATAGCCCTGGGGCAGGGGCAGGGGCAGACAAGCCCTGGGGATAAAATTTTTTCATAAATATAAATTTTCAGTACATTTGCATACTCCCAGCAAGTTTACCCCCATTTAATTACATTTTACTTATTTTCACCACTCAAGTGCATTGGCGACCTAAGTTGATCTTGTGACCTGGACCATTCATACAAACTTTTGTTCCCCCTAAGTCCTAAGGATCCCCGCATGAATTTTGGCTTTGATTGGCCCAGCGGTTTCAGAGAAGAAGACGTTTGAACATTATGGACAACAACTACGACGGAGCATGGGTATATTTTAAGGTCACCTTGTGAGCCTAACGACTCAGGTGAGCTAAAAACACAGATTTCACTGAAAAACAAATAGGTAAGGCACTTCAAGAACACAACAACAAATAGAAATCTCAGAGGGTAAAAATCATTTGACAGGTTAAGTCATTAAGATGAGGCTGCATAAAATGTATATTTAGTCAACAACATTAAAAGCTATATTGACAGATTTCATTTATGAAACCATCTTATAACCATTTAACAGTTTACTAGGCTAGTTTAGTTTATTAAGAAAATACTTTTTAAAGCCATAAGAGCTATGTACAACAGAAAAAAAAAGATAAAGTATATAATCATGGTGGTGCAGAATCTATTTTTAAATCACTATGATATAATGTGCATGTTTTAAAAAATACATATGCATGTTTAAATTTCAGCTAAGATCTACCAGTATATGAAAATGTAGAATGAAAATTACAAGCAAGTATGAACATTATAAACATTATTTAGTAACTTGAAACAATTAAAATGACAATGAAATTAATTAGGTTAAAATGGGTATTTTGGGAAAATGGAGCAAAATGGAGCAGGTAGATGGGCGATGGGTTTTTAAAATTGCTTTGTTATGAAATGAACATAAATGAAATCAAGACAAACCTTGTTTTAAAGACAAATGGGTCAAAACATGGTCAACAAGTTTTTACAGTATGCCATAATTCTTGTGACAACAAAACAAAAAAATTGTTTTGACAATTTGAACTAAGGCATTCTAAAAGGAACAAATATCATTGAAGGAAAACTTAAAATTGGGCAACACTTGCAATATTCATTGCTTGCCTTCAGTTGGAAAATCAGCCAATGAGTGAGTATCCCATTCACTGTCTGATATAGAATCAGTGTCAGACAGATTTTCTTTATCTGAGTTATTGCCCTTGTCCGATACCCTGTCTGAAAAATATTAACCAGTTTTGAAACTTAATCATCATTTTTTTTTTTTTTCTCAATCTATCAGATATTTATTTCAAATGGTAGCAATCTTACAATTCTTTTACAGTTTTAATTTATTCTTGTTAATAAAAGCGCTGCAGGCATGCATGATACCCCGCCACGAAAATTTAATTTAGCAAAAATGTTTGTCAATAAATTCTCAAGATAAAGAGCAGAACCAAATTTTGTCATAAATGAAGGACCATAACTCTGTATACATTGGTAAAATTTACCCATCTTCAATCCCAAACCACTACTTCCTGATTTGAACTTTTATACAAAGTTTGAAGAAAATTGGTAGATAAATGCACAAAACAGAGGCAGGAAACGAAATTTTAATGTAAATCATGGGCCATAACTCTGTACTTATTTAACAAAATTTATTCATTTTCAATCCCAAACCACTCCTACCTGATATGAACTCCTATACAAAGTTTGAAGAAAATCGGTCAATAAATGCTCAAGATATAGCCCGGAAACAAAATTTTAACGTAAATCAAGGGCCATAACTCTGTACTTATTTAACAAAATTTACCCATCTTGAATCCCAAATCACTCCTTCCTGATATGAACTCCTATACAAAGTTTGAAGAAAATCGGTCAATAAATGCTCAAGATATAGCCCGGAAACAAAATTTTAAAGTAAATCAAGGGCCATAGCTCTGTACTTATTTGACGAAATTTACCCATCTTCAATCCCAGACCACTCCTTCTTGGTATGAACTCCTATACAAAGTTTGAAGAAAATCGATCAATAAATGCTCAAGATAGAGCCCGGAAACAAAATTTTAAAGTAAATCAAGGGCCATAACTCTGTACTTATATGACGAAATTTACCCATCTTCAATTCTAGACCACTCCTTCTTGGTATGAACTCCTATACAAAGTTTGAAGAAAATCGGTCAATAAATGCTCAAGATAGAGCCCGGAAACGAAATTTTAACGTAAATCAAGGGCCATAACTCTGTACTTATTTGACGAAATTTACCCGTCTTCAATCCCAGACCACTCCTTCTTGGTATGAACTCCTATACAAAGTTTGAAGAAAATCGATCAATAAATGCTCAAGATAGAGCCCGGAAACAAAATTTTAAAGTAAATCAAGGGCCATAACTCTGTACTTATATGACGAAATTTACCCATCTTCAATCCCAGACCACTCCTTCTTGGTATGAACTCCTATACAAAGTTTGAAGAAAATCGGTCAATAAATGCTCAAGATAGAGCCCGGAAACGAAATTTTAACGTAAATCAAGGGCCATAACTCTGTACTTATTAGACGAAATTTACCCATCTTCAATCCCAAACCACTCCTTCCTGATATGAACTCCGATACAAAGTTTGAAGAAAATCGGTCAATGAATGTTCAAGATAGAGCCTGGAAACGAAACGCTGACGGACGGACGGACAGACAGACAGACGGACAGACAGACGGACGGACGGACACTCGAACGCAAATTTTTTTGGAGGGTATAACATAATACCCCGCACTATTTTTAAGTGGCGGGGTATAAAAATCAGAAAATCATTGATTACTAGAAATCCGACCTATCAAACAGATTCAACACAAAAACATGTACATAATCTAAAAGTAACCTTTAAACTTTCAAGATTATATTGTTTGCCTATGATATATTGTTAAAATGTCAAATCAATGAAATTTAGTTATGGAAATGACAATTAATTACATTTTAGTCATTACTTTATGGAATAAAGTTATGGAAATGACAATTTACAATATTAAATTATTGCAAACCATAGCAGAACTATTCAAAATCAAACCAATGTAAATCAATATGATTTTAATGTATCGAATATTTTCATTAACAATGAAATTAAGCTATGAAAATGACAATTGATTTTATGGAATTTAGTTATGAAAATGACAATTGATTTTATGGAATTTAGTTATGAAAATGACAATTGATTTTATGGAATTTAGTTATGAAAATGACAATTGATTTTATGGAATTTAGGTATGAAAATGACAATTGATTTTATGGAATTTAAGTATGAAAATGACAATTGGTTTTATGGAATTTAGCTATGGAAATGACAATTGATTTTATGGAATTTAGTTATGAAAACGACAAAAAATTTATTTTATGGAATTTAGTTATGGAAATGACAACAAATTTTATGAAATTTAGTTATGGAAACAACAAGCATTTTTTATTCAATTTAGTTATGGAAATGACAATAACATGAAATTTAGTTATGGAAATGACCATTATTTTTATGCAATTTAGTTATGGGAATGACAATTGATTTTATGGAATTTAGCTATGAAAGTGACAATTATTTTTATGCAATTTAGTTATGGAAATGACAATAAATTTCATGAAATTTAGATATGAAAATGACAAATAATTTTATGGAATTTAGTCATGGAAATGACAAAAACAAAATTATTGCAAACCATAGCAGAAAAGCTCACTCAACGTCCAAAATCTTCATTAAAACTGTTATACAAGCTGAATCATTTCTAGCGAGTATATTGAAATATTTAATAATACATGTATTTCCAAAACTTCATTAAAATGTAACGCAAGCTGAACCACATCTAGAATTAGTAAAGTACCTGCTGCGAGAGGTGTGTTTTCTCCTGACACCAGAAGATAGAAGAAATGTTACATACATACATGTACAGTGAAAAGAACAAACAGTGACACAGACAGTCTTTAAAAGATTGTGAAAAAGTAATAAAACAAACACATTCAACAATTTAAGGCATTTTACTTGCTCTAAATCTTGATCTTTGTTTACAGGTAAATTATTTTTAAAATGAACCACCGCATGGGAAAACCAACAATCTGCATTTGCGAAAACAAAGGCGCAGATCAGCTTCGCAGTAACTGCGAAGCTGATCAGTGCCTTTGTTTTCACTACTTGGATAGTATAATTCCTCCTCTACTTAACTCAATAATTTAAAGCTTCTAGCCTGTTTCTGTAGCTGTACAGGCCGGTTTGTGTCAGACCTGTTCGGAAACCACATTGTTGGTTTTCCCACGAGGCAGCTCAAATGTATCAAGTCACTTCGGACATGAAAAACTGGTATAATTGCTAAATTGGTAATAGCAGAGTCACCCCTTTCCTCACCCTTACAATAACAGTCACAGATCAGAGAAAACCAGAGGACCAATGGTCCTGTAAACGCTCAACTGAGTCTGCTGCATATACCAATAAACATGTTTGAGTATTATGGTGTTTAACCCCAGTGCAGGGGCAGATGAAGCCCTTGGGCCGTTTTCTTTTTTCAGAATAATCAATATTCTGTCCATTTGCCAAATTCATGCTGGCTTTTCCCTTCAAATGACATTTTAACAGTTTTTCCCATTCAAATGCATGGGCAACCCATGTTGACCTTGCCATAAACTTGGTCAAGGTCATCACAGGGTCATGATTTATATATACATTGTAGTACTTTAGCCATGGATGCTTCACGCCAAGTTTCATTGAAATCAATCTATTGGTTTCAGAGAAGAAGATATTTGAAGGGATTTTACCATATATGGGTATGGCAGCCATCTTGGTCATGTGACCTAGATTATTAATATATACATTGGTTCCCACATCCTATAGATGCCTCACATAAAATTTGGCTTCAATTGGCCAAGTGGTTTCAGAGGAGAAGATGTTTGAATATTATGGTAATATACATGTATATTGCCCCGGGGTGTGGGCATATGAGCCCTTAGGTCCAATTTTTTTTTTCAGAATCATTAATATTACTCCTACTACCCATTTCCTGCCAGATTTTCACCTCAAATGCCTTTTTAAAAGTTTTCCCCATTCCAATGCATTGGCGACCTATGTTGACCTTGTCATAAAATAGGTCAAGGTCACCACAGGGTCATGATTTATATATACATTGTAGTACTTCAGCCATTGGTGCTTCATGCCAAGTTTCTTTGAAATCGGTTCAGCAGATTCGGAGAAGAAGATTTTTGATGGGTTTTTACCATATATGGGCATGGCAGCCATCTTGGTCGTGTGAACTAGATAATTTATATACACATCAATTCCCCCATTCCATAGATGCTTCACATAAAATTTGGCTTTGATTGGCCAAGCGGTTTCAGAGGAGAAGGCGTTTAAATATTATGGAAATAGACATGTATATTGCAAGGGGGTGGGGGCAGATGAGCCCCTGGGATCCAATTTGTTTCAGAATCATTAATATTCAGTCCTACTGCCCATTTCCTGCAACACTTTTTCTTTAAATGACATTTTAAAAGTTTTTCCCATTCAAATGCATTGGCGACCTATGTTGACCTTGCCGTAAAATAGGTCAAGGTCATCACAGGATCATGATTTATATACACATTGTAGTGCTTGAGCCATCGATGCTTCATGCCAAATTTCGTTGAAATCAGTCCTCCGGTTCGGGAGAAGAAGATTTTTGAAGGGATTTTACCGTATATGGGCGTGGCGGCCATCTTTGTCATGTGACCAGGATTATTTATATACACATTGGTTCCCACTTCCTATAGATGCTTCATATAAAATTTGGCTTTGGTAGGCCAAGCGTTTTCAGAGGAGAAGACGTTTAAATATTATGGAAATAGACATGTATATTGCCCTAGGGTGGGGGCAGATGAGCCCCTGGGATCCAATTTGTTTCAGAATCATTAATATTCAGTCCTACTGCCCATTTCCTGCAAGACTTTTTCTTTAAATGACATTTTAAAATTTTTTCCCATTCAAATGCATTGGCGACCTATGTTGACCTTGCCATAAAATAGGTCAAGGTCATCACAGGGTAAAGATTTATATACACATTGTAGTGCTTGAGCCATCGATGCTTCATGCCAAGTTTCGTTGAAATTGGTCCACTGATTCTGGAGAAGAAGATTTTTGAGGGGTTTTTACCAAATATGGGCATGGAGGCCATCTTGGTCATGTGACCTGGATTTCTTATATACACATTGGTTCCCCCTTCCTATTGATGCTTCACATAAAATTTGGCTTTGATTGGCCAAGCGGTTTCAGAGAAGATCTTTGAAAATGGTGGACGACGGACGACGACGACGCCGACGGACGGACGCCGGGTGCCTCCCTATCCTATAACCTCACCTGTGAGCCTTCGGCTCAGGTGAGCTAAAAAAATGTCTGACCTGCTTGGAAACCTAAGTTTATCTTTCAGATGATTTTAGAGGCTCTATACATACCTTGTTGTCCAAATCTAAGCTCCCATTCTTTCTCAAATGCCTCATCTTCGTCATATGCGGCATCAGGATCATGCTCTGAAATAGTAATGTGGAGAGTAACAGAATATGTTTATTTGAAATGGTATGCTCAACAATGTTCAATGTTTTGTTGATCTGTTTGGAATTTACTGTCTTTTGAGACAGTTCAGCACATTTTTAGCACTTCCACTTGTCCTTTGCAAGCCTCTGAGGCACTTTACCTGAACTTAGTGCATATCAATTGGCTATTTTTTTAGAAATCCCCTTCGTTTTTCAGATGTATGTAGCAGTCAAAATATTAAAAAAAAAAAAAAAAAAAAAAAAAAACATTCAAAAACCTTTTGGCTAGATGGGTCTTTTAACATGCAGCTGATTGGATTGTGGTCAGACTCTTTTTTTGCTGAAGTGATTTTAAAAAATTGACGAAATTTTACATGTAATCAAGATTTTTGTAATCAAGATTTTTTTGTTTGTAAATAGGCACACATTACCCTTGAATTACAACAAAACATTTTCACACCTATTCCCAATCTCAAACAAACACAACTTACGAACAGGCCTGTACAGTGACACTGGCAAACTCGGTTCACTCGGTCCATACTCATTCCACGCCCTAATCCTGAATATATAATCCACCCTCGGGTGCAATTTCTTCACTGTAGTATTCAACTGTTTCAGCCCTGACACCAGTTCTCGCCACTCAAAGCTCGGCGGGTTTCGAACTTCGATCGTGTAGCTTAGGTTGGATGAGTATTTGATACTATCAGGAACTCTTGCTGGTTTCCATGCCAACTCAACAGTTTCGGGGTTAATGACGACCATCTGGGGTTTGTCAATGGGTAGTCGAGGTGGCACTGAAATTCAAATGGCTGAATTAGATTTTCATTCAAAAAACGAAATGAATCAAATTTGAGAAATCCCTTTATGAGCTTTAGTGAAACACTGTCATTAATTAGGTTTATCCAAATTATCATCAGACGTAGACGTCCATGTAATATTTACCCCCTCAAACCCCATTTTAAATAGTAAAACTGGGGTTTACAGGGGTATACCAATTTTTCGTATTTTTGCACCAAGAAATAGATTGTGGGTACACGTTAGAACCGGCTCAGTGAGGCAGTTCTAATGTGAACCCACAATCAATGTTTTGAGCAAAAACATTTAAAATTTTTTTATTTTTTTTTTTTCGAATGAAATTTTCAATTTTTACAGCTGAAAATATCTCTGTAGATTGCATGGGCAAGTTTTTGTAATCATTATGACCATGTCTGTTTATCCTGTCTGTCTCTCTGTTTATGTCATCCTTGTTTACAGTAGATGCTAGGTGGATGGCTACCTTGCTGGGAAAGAGCTATTTTTGCTCATCTTGCATAGTGTTAAAAGAAAATTTGTGCTGCCTTGTACCGTCTATCTGCCTGTTGCCGAGATGAACTGTAAAAACAATTGTGTCTATTTCTGTATCCTCTATCCTTTCAAATGGGACCACTTTAAAACTTAAGAGTTCAAGGTTAAAGCAAACTTACAAAGTTTCAATAGTATTTTAAGATTAAGATATTTCCTAGTACCCACCATATTTGGTAAGATGGTCGACATAAGTTCTGTTGGCAAGTGTGATCTCATAGTCAACTGGCTTGTACTCTCCGAGGGCGAAAGGTTCTTTACTCATAGGCACTGAAATTATAAGGCAGAAAAAATGATGTCTAATCATCACATTAAAGACATTATTACATAATGATTCCTGTGTTCTTTTTATCTAAATAAATTCATCAACTGGATGAATCTATGAACTTTTTTTACTTTGAAATTTAGTTTTGTTTTTTGTTTGTTTGTTAATTTTGCGGTGTATAGTGAGTCATATCTGGATGGAGCCATCACTTCATTATTGTGCTCAGAATCAGAATAGTTTACTGGTGAAACGCCAAATTGACAATACCTTATCAGAGTTTCTGAATGATATTTTCATAAATTTTTCATCTACCTTGTGACCTATAGTACTGTATGGGAGGAGTCGGTTCCGAAATATCTCCGTTCTCCATCTCCGCCCGGATACGAAAATTGTAATCTTTTCTCGGACTCAGATCTTTAATAGTATAGTCTGGCGTCGTGACATCATCGGCAACCGGTTTCCAGTCACTGGCAATGCTTGTCGGCCCGGCTTCCTGCATTTCTATACGGTAGCGTTTCGGGCGTAAGCTATGATAGGACGGGATGTATGCAGGCTGCCATCGAAGATGGGCTGTCGATGGTTCGTCCTCCCAAACTTCTGGCCGGGCTATCGGGACTGAGAGACGTACTGTAATGAATTTGAAAATTTACAGACTGAAATATGAATAATGTGAATATTGACAGACATACATCTGTACATATAAAACATACCCGTAAATAAAATGAGCCCTAACCAGGCTTACCTTCTAATTTGATTCAAGCCGTGAAATTTTTTTTTAAGCTTTGATGCAGTCACAAAGTTGTACAACATATATACATTGATTGTGAGCATGCAGTGAACCTCCCTGGACTTGGGGGTATTTTTTCATGCTCAACTCAAGTGAGCATAGAACAATGGGGTTATTTTTCATGCTCACATCATCAGAGCTAATTATTGAGCATGCAATTGAATAAATAGCATTATAAATTTCATGCTCACTTTCACAGCCTACTCTTCAAATTTTGATACTTACTGGTAATAATGTACTTTACAGGCATATAATTCTGTTTCTTGCAGGATGTTTCTTTTTTCTTTGAAGTAAAAGGATAATGATGGGCTGTATAAAATTTGTGACTATATAAATTTGCCTTTAGTACAATTGCTCTGAGTTTGCCATGCGAAATCTGTTCATTCTATGAGGCTTATATTCAACAGCTGAGCCTCTATGGAACCTAGCTCCCAGTAAAACTGCTCATAATTTCTCATCTTAACAATGTTATGACATTTATGCTCATAACTCATTATGTAACAGGCTTATTAGTTTATTCTTGGATGATGATTTTTTGCTTGTTTGTTCCTAGATATGAAACATCTGCAGATAGGATAGTTACACAATCATATTTTCGCAAGAAGTCCTTTTGGTATAGTGGTTAAAGCACTCATCTTGTAAACCAGGAATCATGGGTTTGATTCCCGACTTTTCCAGTCTTTCAAATGGGACTGAACAGAGGTCTTCACATGACCTTAGCTGTTGACTGGAATGTAAAACACTAAATTAGCTGTTGAGTGGGGCGTAAACCACAAAATCAACCAACCAAGACATGTCAAGTAGTTTCAATAATACTCCTTGGAAGCTGGTCAAGTCTAGACTAAACTTGGTCATGCGTGTATTAGCTATATGTCTTTCTCATGCAGGTAGGAATGTTAGCATCAGGGTAATACATGTACTATGTCAATCTTATTTGGTTGATTGATTGATTAGACATGATGGACAGAAATGTGGTTTTCGAACAGGTCGGACACAAACCGAGTTGTACAAGCACAGTTGGCTAGAAGCTAGAAATTTTAGATTTAGAAAGTAGAGGAATTGTTACAATTCCTCTACTTTCTAAATCTAAAATTTCTAGCTTCTAGCCAACTGTGCTTGTACAACTCGGTTTAACTGTAGCGAAAACAAAAGTGCTTATCAGCTTTGCAGTAACTACGAAGCTGATCTGCGCCTTAAATGTTTTTGCATATGCAGATTGTTGGTTTTTCCATGATGCTGCTCAAATATAGGCCAGAGAATGACTTTCATGCACTTTGGAAAGTTTTCATGCTTCTACTTGGCAAATGGTGCGACCATTAATAACTATAACAATGCAGCTGAAATAATAATAGTAACAAATAATAAGAAACAGCTGGACAATATGACAATATTGTGCACATAAAATGAGCAGCATACAGTATGGTCGCTGCAAAGATTCGATATTTTTTGTCATTGCGTAATGCGGGGAATAGCAGGGACAGGAGTCACAGGATTAAAATTCAAGTAAAATCCATGCAAAATTCATGCGAAATCTGTGCGAGTTTCTCGCAGCTTGCCTGCACCTGTAAAGTCTGTGAGGGGAATTTCCTAACATGAATTAAGTGTGTGCTGGCTTGTACTGTGTCCACGATTGGTCCTAGTGAGAATTAAAACAGTGTTTTCTGAGGAAACCTATGTCCCCCCAACCGTAAAGTAATTGAAGGGTAGTTACCATGTGACACAAGTTTCTTTCTATGGTAGAAACCATGACCGTCTTAGATACATGGTTGGCAGGGGGAGGGGGGGGGGGAGTTGATTAGATTTTGGTGACCTTGACCTATTTTTCAAGGAGAAAACCCCTGAAGAGTCTTCATATAGACGAAACCATGGTCGGGTTATCGTCCGCGTGTCTGCCAAGAACAAGGCTACGGAGCCATAAAGGACAACAGCCCTGTCTAGACTACTCAGTCATTTTATTTTCTCTATTTTTCAAGGTCACCAGCTCATGAAAACTGTTACAATTAGCTTTTCTGACGTGTTATCTTCTGCATAAATGAATGTGTTTTAACCAAACTTGCACAGAAAGATTGTTGGAAGAAGACCAAGGGTTGTAGATGTTCACTTGATTTGAGTTGGTCTGACAGCCCTATGGGTGTGAATGGGCATGTTTGCTGTCAATGTTTAACCTGTAGTGTACACATTTATAGGTATTAACTTTATGGCTGGCGATCTTGAAAATTAGGTCAAGCTCACCAAAATCTAATAAACCCTGAGCCTCCTAAAAAATCCATCCATTTCCTCAGAAGATTTGGTGTCCGAAATTTTCAAGGTCACCAAAATTCAATCAACTGAACCTTGAAAAATTATGTCAAGGTCATCAAATTTATAAACTAAGCCTCCTCCCAACAATGTTTCGGTGCAAGTTTGGTAAAAATCCATCCATTTGATCAGAAGATATGGTGTTGGAAATGTTCATTTAAACAGTTTTCATGGGCTGGTGACCTTGACAATTAGGTCAAGGTCGCCAAAATCTAATCAACTCTGAGTCTCCTCCCAATAATGCTTCTGTACAAGTTTGGTCAAAATCCAACCATTTGTTCAGAGGATATGGTGCTGGAAATGCTAATTTTAACAGTCTTCATGGGCTTGTGACCTTGAAAATAAATTCAAGGTCACAAAAATCTAATAAACTCTACTGTCTTCTTCCAACAATGTTTCTTATCTGTGCAAGTTCAGTTAGAATCCATCCATTGGTTCAGAAGATATCGTTCCGTAAAGACTAATTTCAACAGTGTTCATGGGCTGGTGACCTTGAAAATTAGGTTAAACTGACCAAAATTTAAACAACGTTAAGTCTTCTTCCAATAATCTTTCAGTGCAAGTTTGATTAAAATCCATTCATTTTTGCGGAAGATATCGTGTCGGAAAAGCCAATTTTGACAGTTTTCATGGGCTGGTGACCTTGAAAAATAAGTCAAGGTCACCAAAATCTATTCAACTCTTTCGCCCCTCCCAAACATGTATCTATGCAAGTTTGGTGAAATTCCACCCAATGGTTCCAAAGATATCGGAAAGAAGCTACGTGGACGCTGACGCCGACGGGATCCGCACCAAAAACAAAATGTCCCCCACTTTCGGTTGGGGGGACATAAATAATGTTAAAGTGCGATATAAATGTGCGCATCTAAAACTAACAATAGAGTATGTAATAATAAGAGAAAAAATATAGGTCACAATGACCTTTTATAATTATTCTTTTTTTATTCAGTTTAATGTCCCTTTTAAGATTATATCAGCTCATATGAGACGGGCCAATCAGTAGGTGGGGCAAAAATGGGAGAACTCAGAGAAAAAACACCTGGCACACCTGCAAACACTACTTGGCTTATCTCACATGTGCCCTGTGTGGGGCTTGAACCCACACCAGACATAGCAGTAAGATGATCGAATGGTTAAGTGCGGTAATGAAATATCAGCACTCTTTAAACACTCGGCCATGGAGGCGGCCATAATTTTAGTAAGGCTTTACTTCGCAACTGTTTCAGGTTAGATGGTTGATTTCATGTTTCACGAACTTCTAAACAGCTAAAATCATATAGAGACATAGGTCGGCCCAATCATTTGTACAGAATTCCTCTTTTACGGACATGACGCTCCTGGTCATTCTGTGTTGCTACAGTACACATGAACAGGCGGGTTTAATAGAGACAGGACCTAACCTCATTGTATAAAGTTTAACCCAAAGGAACCTGGAAAGGAACTCATACCCACTAAGCCAAAGAGGCTTCTACATTTGCATGTGGAGTTTACTTACAAATGTTGACATATTTTTCCGTGCAAGTCATAACATTCTTACCTGAGAAAAAACTGCTGAATCAACAAAATCCAAAAATAGTCCACAAAGTGAAAGTAGAATTCAAATAGAAAGTAGAATTAATTAAAACTGAAAGTAGAAATTAAACAATTTAGAAATTCCAGGAGTGACCTTGAAACAAGAAACCACAAGAACCAGATCACCTCAGAATAAAGAAAGTAGTCCCAACATAACAAAAGGCAGCATGTTCCTCATTAATGTGCCGCGGCATAAGAAATAGTCCCTTAAAGTGTACAAACAGCAATGAAAACAAAAAAATGACCTTTCTGAAGGTATTTGCTTTGTTATGGCATCATTTTCAGAGCTGAATAATCTGTTGTTACATGTAGGTCAAAAAGGCAAAGACAGAAAGGAAAATTCTTGAAGACTTTCAGAAATTTATATCATATTTTGTGTGAAAAGTACCTTT
This sequence comes from Rugalucina vietnamica, assembly GCA_964017185.1. Classification (NCBI taxonomy): domain Eukaryota; kingdom Metazoa; phylum Mollusca; class Bivalvia; order Lucinida; family Lucinidae; genus Rugalucina; species Rugalucina vietnamica. The sequence goes on from OZ024884.1 coordinate 30,770,029, forward strand.
TTCCCTAATTGGTGCCTCTTTATATCTTGATTGTCAGCATCTTGTGTTCTAAGAGGCCTCCCATGGGGATAATGGTGCTAATAATAATAAGATATGATTGATATGCATATTGTGATGTTCTGGTAATTAGACCATTTGTTTTGTTGAAAAGTTGTACTGTCCCTAAAATTTCAAACACAAAGCTAACCAAGTTTTACAATTTACTATTCAAATCCACCAGGGAAGCACACCCCAGCCCCACCCATTCTCATACCCACACATACCGAAATCCTACCACCCTTTATCAAACAGCTGGTCTGGGTAAGTGGAGGAAAGGTGTGAAGGATTAAGAGATAATCTCCATCTCAAACAAGGAAACAGCTGATGCTAAGTGTTCTTATCAGGATAAGAACAATTATCCTGTAATAGTTACATGTTACCCTGCACATCTGTGGGCTACGGCATGTTCTAATCTGTAGCCTGGCCTGCCTGGGCTGGGCTGGTCCGATTATGTAAAATGATGTAACAACTAAATTGGTGACATAACACCTGGGACCAGACCAGGCCAGGCCAAAATGAGACTATTAACCATATAAATGTAGCGATCTCATGAGACTTGTTAACAAAAATAACAAGATGATGACATACAGGTTCCAGTCAGTTGCTCTTGATCTCCAAATGAAAATGAGATGATAAAACATGTTTAAACATATAAGTAGCAATTGCATAAAATAGCATGAAAGGTTCTTATCACACTCACAAAAAATCGTTTTTAGGCGCTTCCATCAATGAATACAAAGGTACTTGATAGCATTGCTGATCTGTGTCTCAGATTAAGCATTGTGTTAAACACTTTTTTCTTATGACAAAAAGTCAGTCTGTGCAGAATAGCACAAAATTACATTTGAGCCACCACATAAGAAAAACCACCAACATGCAAAGCGAAGGCGCAGATTAGCTGTGCCGTAACTGCGCACCTGATCAGCGCCTTTTGTTTTCGCTACACAGTACAATTCCTTCTATCCAAAGTTTCAAGTTCCTAGCTTTCTTTTGTGACTGTACGTAAGGTCTGGTCTGAAACCAGATTGTTAGTTTTCTCATGCGAAGGCTAATTTTAATGGGTTCATCACAGTTTCTGTCATAATGTTTTCCCCATTTTCATCTGCCATGTTACCGTTCTGATTGGAGAATAAAGACCATATATCAGTTAACACTGGCTGGATGCAGTGCATGCTACCTAGGTCATTGTATTATGCAACCTGGTAATTATAAACACTAAATGAAGCTGCTAATATACCTGGTGGGAACTGAAACCCATTTGTGAAATATTGGGCAGAATTTATAGTGATGCCAAATACCACATTTATCACAAAATAAAGGCCTTGTGGTTTTGGTAAGCATTTCAGATTGCAAGATGCACGGTGAAAAACCAATGTTTGAAATAGCTGAGCGTGTCCAGGAATACATGCCTGCACAAACCACTGGGTGCTTCCTTGGTCCCGATATATATAAAAAAAGCTTTGTTTGACTTTTTGGTATCGGATTTTTTCTACTACACTAGCAGAGAAAATCTGCACAAAACAATGTCGGCAATAACATTACTTTCACAATTTATACCACTTCTTAACGAATCAAATAAAAACGTACTATAAAATTGCTTACAAAGCACTATTTCATTAATTAAAATTCTTTCAATGACGTCATAAATGAGAATCAAATCAAATCATTGACCAAATTGTAGGAATTATTGTAGAAAAAAAAACTGATACCAGAATCAAACAAAACCAAATCCTATCGGGAACTATAGTAAAAGTCAAACAAAACCTTTTCGTGTCGTGAAGAAGGAAGCACCCAGTGACAAACAGTGTTGACATAAAAATCTTAGTGTCTTCTCCTGGTGTTGGGTGTTGAAAATTGGACACAACCAATACAGTATACAACCTTTAGACAAGAAGATGTTTCAAAACGAAAAACATCCAGGGCAGAGTAATAAGATAGATAATTGATAAGAACTACGATCGCCCCTGATGAAATTGTCTTAATGCCCGAAGTCTTGTTTCCATTAATAAAATCTTACGATTCCTCCCATAAAACTATGATCTCGGTACGCTGGTGATACACGAAAACGGTGTCCATGGTGTCTGCTGTCAACTTAGTTCAGGATGTGAATAATAGGCTATCATCATGATCAAAGAACAACAAATATCTCTAATTCTGAAGAAAGGACTGTTATTTGTATATAATCATGAAGACATGTACACCGAAAAAAGAAGAAACTAATAAAATAAAGTGGAGGCTACACACATCAGACTGTTGAAGAAAAAAATAGATATGATTATCCTGCACATTAGCATGGTCAATCTGCGATTTTGTTATTTGAAATATTTAGAAGTACATATTTCAAGCTTCAATCTATGTATGACTTTTGTGCAACAAAGTTGTTACATGTAATTGTCTTAATATTAAGTGAAACAGGTTTTCCCACATATTAAGAGTAATTATGTTGCAGAGTCGACCTTGCTTAGGGGTCATAAATTTCCTGAATCAGACTTCCATTTGCAAGGTCAATATAAGCTGACCTTAACTGACACGGTAATTCAGGGGCAGTAGTTCAATGTCTCCAGTTATGTAATAACTATAGCTTGCCAAGAATGTGTTGATCAAGGATGATTGCTTTGTGACTTAATATTTGAGTCAAAACAATTGCAGTCATGTTGAGACGGCACCTGTTCATGGGGAGTAGATACATGTATGCCTTGCTCAATGATGCAATTCAGCACATGTTAGGTTCAAGCATCATTCCCAAACTCTCACTTTGGATTCTGGTACAATACAATAAAGTGCACCTCAGTATTACCTCAGTACCACTTCTGGCACTGCCTGACAATATCTCATTAAGAACAGCACCAAATAGAGCAGGAACACCATTAACTGGGAGTCGATCTCAGTGTTCAGTGAAGACAAGAAAGTCCAATCCTCAGGCTCATCATTCCAGTAGGTAAACTAGGCAAACCTCGTTTCCCATCTGGATGGTGGAATGTCGCGTTGGAATTTCCAGTCTCCACTGAATACCAATGGTGTGTCCTATTTGTCCACAATATAGATGTACTCTCTTAGATGGAGGAAATAAAAAAGCCAATAATCAAAGCCTATCATTACAACACAGGTGAGCATAAAAGACAACAGCTTTTTAGGACAAAAATGACTGACAACAGACTCTGTAAGTTGAACCTTTTGAAAAGATGAGCTAGGTGCAATGTTTTAAGAAGAAGACAAAACAGCAACTTTATTTCAGAATGCCACATATTCACTAATAGCGCTGTCACACATTCATGTATCAGCGGGGTATCGCTCGCATATCTATGAAAATTTCGATACGCTGAGGCCTGAGCCGAATTTGTTCGAGCGACGTATGTACCATGTACGTATGACGTTCCTGCTACATTCACTTGGCGTAACAGTGACGTATCTCTTTTCGTATGGAAATTCACTGTCGTATGTACAGCGTATCAATGCGTATGTGCTACGTACGTGTGACGTATGTATGGCATATGAAGTGTACGCATGATGTATCTACGGCTTATTCTTATCTGCGGCATATCTGTTCTGTACCAATTGCTTTTCAATACCTATGAGAACAAACAGTTGTGTCCACTCTGTTCAAACAATTCGCACATTACAGTTATCAAGTATCAGAGGTCGAAGATGCCACCGGAGAAATCTGGATAATCTAGATTAACACCGAAGAAAAAAACCGAGGTGGGGTGCGGTGGAAACATCTCCAAGCTCCCCATCCTGGTCGTAAGAGGACATGAACAAAGACAGGGGATACACTAAGCGTAACCCTGAAAGAACCCTGCACGTCACCCCGAACCGTGAGAAACATCTGTTCCATGACAACATTTATATAGAAGCATTCAGATTCTCTTGGAACGCCTTAAAATATTCCTAATACTCCTACTGCGTCACACTTACTCCACAGCAGCGACACGAATGTAGCACATACGTAGTACACTGGTACGCGAGATACGCCACAAGTGCGTTGCTGATATGCCGTGGATACGAAAAGAGAGTCGAGGATATATTGCCACACATGTCACACATACGTAGCAGATACGAAAGGTACGTTGCACATACATCACGGTTAGGTGGCATGTTAACCGCGACGTACGTGTGGCGTATCATGAGTATGAACTACGTATCTATGACGTACCTGTCACTTTGCGTTCGTATGTACGACGTGTGACGTATGGACGGCGTATTGGACCTGCCACGTACGTGCTACAGATTTTTAAGTGCACACATAAAAAAGTAGCACCTCGGTGTATGAGGAGTATGTGCTACGTATCGAGGAGTATGGGCTATGTATGCTCACGTATGTACGACGTACGCGTGACGTTTCTTTTGTATCTTGATACGCCGTAGATACGGGAGTCGATACGTTATAGTGTGACAGCGGTTTAAGGTTTCCATAAAGAATTATAAAGTGTTGTCTGTCTATTTTCTCATGATACGGCTTATTTCAAAGTGTTTACCTCACTAAGAAACTGTAATGTGTGCAGAATCCTCTTGAGAATACTAATTAGCAAAGAGTGGCATATGTCATGTATTAGATCTTCAAGTTGAACTTTGGTCTGGGCTGGCTTGGTCTCAAGTGTTACGTCACCAATTTAGTTGTTACATCATTTTACATAATCGGACCAGGTTAGGCTAGGGTAGGCCAGGCTACAGATTAGAACATGCCGTGGGCTACATGTAATTTCAATGTTACCTTGCACACATGATGCTAATGTTAGGTGATTATGTGTTTATCAGCAGACTTATTAATCAGTTTTGCTGGGAGAAAACCTGTTTTTAGGGAATCGATGGTATTGGGTAGACATAGCTACAAAGAGGCAAAGCAGAATTGGCTAGAAGGATTAAATCGAAGACAAACAGCTGTTCAGGATATGCTAAGTTCCTTGTTACTTCACACATACTAATACATGTACTAATTTTAGATTATTATTTGCCTATCAACAGACTTATTACATGATATAAGCCATCTAATGATTTTTTATTTTGTTATGGCCTAAAGTTCCAGTCTAGGAGGCTCAGGGAGTAGCTATTTCCCAAAAGGTTGCCACACAGCCAACTAAATCAAAATATAATCAGGGCATACACAATAAACTATTTCAAAAAGAGAAATGGAGATCGATCAGCCATCTTCAGTTTGAAAATAAAATATTGATGGTTCAATCTGCTTTAACCACACCAATCTTGAGTGAAAAATATCATACCTTTACCATGTTTACTATCCATCATAATATATATATCCCGCCATTACATAAAACTGCAAGAAAATCTTTTTTCTTGCTGCTGAGGGCAACACTAAAAATAAGAATAAGCAAATTAGGTTGGTAATGGCTGTCAGCTTTAATTGTTAAAAATTACCTGTGAAAATTAGCATCATTCACAAATCAAAAAGGTCTGTGCAGCTAACGTCATACAAGACATATTGCATTATGTTGCTTTGCATGTTGCAGAAGAAAAAGGGCATTTAAATCAATGATCAGGAACTGACGCAACTGAGCCAAATTTCTGCCCTAAAAACCAAAGTGGACAAAAATCAATGTCACAAATAAGACCTGATACAAAGAGAATGATTGGTCATCTGTCTGAAAGATCAGCTCTTTCCCAAATAGAAGCCATTCAATTACCTATACTTTGTTGACTGAACAGGAGTAATTCTCTTAAGGACAAAATGTAAATTATATGTTTCATAGTGCCTTTGTGATGCCAATTGCACCATTTTATCTCATGAAAATGCACTGGTGTTCCTTATTAGAGCAGGAGGGTGAATTAGAATGAATATGGTATGACAGAATGGCCAGTAATCCACAAACACTACAGAAGTCCAAGCCAAAATCCATGCACCAAGATATGCGAAGCATAAAAACCTGTAACAAAATGAGCCACGTCATGAGAAAATCAATCTTCGGAGTTTCCAACCAGGTCCAACACAAACTGGCCTGTAAAGTCACTGAAGAAGGCTAGAATCTTGAAATTTTGGATATGTAAGTAGAGGAGGAATTGTATTATTCCTGTAGCAAAAACAAAGGCGCTGATTAGCTTCGCAGTTACTGCAAAGCTGATCTGCGACTTTGGATTCGCATAGGCAAAAATCCAGTTTTCTCATGACACGGCTCATATGATCTTGGCATGGAGATCAGGTCATAAACATTATTTACACTTACAATTACATGGAGGCAAATGCCAAGATGATGCCAGCATGAGCGGAATGACCATGAAAATGTCATTATTTTGGCTGGTCAGAGAATATTTCTACATGTACAAATCCTTGCATGGTGCAATTCAATGCTTTGTTACATTTGAGTATTTCAACTTCTACCGTTCCAACATGACCTCAATTGTTGACCATGGATGTGAAAGTCTGTGGCGTAGTGGTTAAGCCACTTGCCTTGTAAAACAGGAGTCATGGGTTTGATGTTTTAATCACGAATACATGTCCGTGTCATGTATACCCCCTTGAACCCAACTTTTATATAGCAAAACTGGGGTATGCAGGGACATACCTATTTTTCTTATTTTTGCTCTAAAACATAGATTGTGGGTACTCGTTAGAACCGCCTCAGAGAGGCAGTTCTAAAGAGTAAACACAACATATGTTTTGAGCAAAAATAAGGAAAATATCAAATTTTTTCGCCTGAAAATTTTCCATTTTTTAAGCTAAAAAAAGATCTGTTTATTGCATGGGCAAGTTTTCGTAATGTTCAGATAATTTGTTTGTATTGAGATTTGACATCCCAGTCAACAATTTTTCAGTCATTTTTCAGATGAGACTTTTAACAATGTACCATCTCCATACGACCTTAGCTGTTGAATAGGGTGTAAAACACAAAATCAACCCATCATTCTCTAATCAGGTGAGACATCTCAATGCCTTAAACCTATTTGAGCCGCCTCATGGGAAAACCAACAATCTGCATAGGCGAAAACAAAGACGCAGATCAGCTTCGCGGTAACCGCGAAGCTTGATCAGCGCCTTTGTTTTCGCTACTCCGATAGTACAAATCCTCCTCCACTTAACTCCAAAATTTCAAGCTTCTAGCCTGCTTCTGTAGCTGTACAGGCCGGTTTGTGTCGGACCTGTTCGGAAACCACTTTGTTGGTTTTCCCACGAGGTGGCTCATTTATGCATTATGTTGCATCAGCTGCCCTAAACTGGTGCCAGGGTTGGTTAATAAGTGAGTGTACATTCATTTAACATTACAAAAACATGTCCATATAATATACAGAGATTTTTAAAGTGTCAAAAATGAAAATTTTCAGTAGAAAAATTTCAATATTTTTCTTATTTTTGCTAAAAACATAGATTGTGTACACAATCTATGTTTTGGAGCAAAAATAATAAAAATAGGTATACCCCTGCATACCCCAGTATCGCTATATAAAAGTGGGGTATAAGGGGGTATACATTACACGGAAATGTTTTTTTTTTTTTTGATGAATTAGTGAGTGTACATTCATTTAAGGTTAACAGTAATTCAAATTTAGATGTATACCACAACCTCTTTATAACACAGTTGTTGGGTCCAAGTCAATTTCTGTGTTGGCTATCCAGTCTGTGTTATAACAAGAGTAAAACGTGTAGACATAATTATAGGAATTATTCTAAAATGACTGATTGGGGTCCAACAATGATCAGTGTTTATCCAAAATTGTGTTGTAATGAATGGTGAAAGAGGTCCAGGTGTATATTACAGGTAAGCCAGAATTTTCATTGTATTGCTAATTGTTTTGAAAGCCAATCCCTGCAAAACTAATATGTAAATCAGCGTCTGAAACGTTCAAAATATAATATAGCTAGATTCTGAGATTTTTGTAACACCCCTCCTATTGTCTAGCCAATATCTTAATAACACCTTGCATCATAATTCAGACCATATGCATGACATTATTAGGCCACCATAAATAGGTTCTGTTAATAATTAATGTAATAAGTGGTTGCTGATGAGAAGCATCATGTCAGAAAACTTGGTAAATGATTGTGATAAGACTGTGAATGTGCAGTACAGACTCTGCAATATGGCATGTCTTAATTGTTCATGCTTCTTTGTGCTTTAATGTCCATGTCAACATTTTTCAGTCATTTTGGGATTGTAGACACAGCTTCCTGGGTATTAACCAGTATAATACTGGGTGTTCAAGGCCGGGGATCAAGGACACTACCTGGCTTTGAGGTTATAAAACTTTTTTCGTGCTCAGCTCAGCTGAGACTAAAATTCATCTGGCTAATAAATGTTAAAATGCCAACAATTTCTTGCTCATAGCATTTTAACATTTATTTGCCAGATAAATTACAGGTTTTGGTGATCTAGACCTGAAATTTCAATTTACTTGGACTGTTTCCTCATTTATTAGCAGGTTAAAATTTATTCTCAGCTGAGTTGAGCATGAAAAATGTTTTATAACCTCGGCGCCTGGTGCTAGTAGGGTCCGATCTCAGAATCTGAGAACTCAGTTTAGAACCAGATGCTCTACCATTAGACTGTGTCGCTCCCCTCTTAAAAGTTGCTTGGTACATTAATGAGTGCATCACACCTGTATACATATCCATCTGCTCTGACTCCTAGAATATGTGGACATATGACTTTGACTGATTGCCAGTGCTGTTAGCAACACATGTACTGCTATTAGTGCATGATTAGGATCAAGTACCAACATTGTTCTAATAAATGTACCCTCAACTATTTAATAGACACCAAATCATTCCATTAATAAAACTGAAAGGCTTTTGGATGGACATAAAATAGGCTAACAACTGAGGATGAAGTATCAGCATTTCTCTAAAGGCAAATCCATACTGTCATTTAAATCATTCCTACTATTCATATATGGTCACTGAAATTCATTTTGAGTGCATGATCATTCATTCTGTGTATGAGACCATTCATTCTGTGTACATGACCATTCATTCTGTGTACATGGCCATTCATTCTGTGTACATGACCATTCACTCTGTGTACATGATCATTCATTCTGTGCACATGGACATTCATTCTGTGTACATAATCATGCATACTGTGTACAAGACCATTTATTCTGTGTACATGACCATTCATTCTGTGTACATGATCATTAATTCTGTGTACATGATCATTCATACTTTGTGCATGACAATTTATTTTATTATGTGTACATGACTTTTCATCTTTTTATGCACATAGCCATTCATTCTGTGTACATGACCATTCATTCTGTGTACATGGCCATATTTCACTGTATACATGGCCATTCATTCTGTGTACAAGACCATTTATTCTGTGCTCATGACCATTCATTCTGTGGGCATGACCATTCATTGTCATCATGACCATTTATCTTAAGAGCTGTGGGCCATTCATTTTGTAAAAGTCCAATAAAATGGAGGCAACATCCCGACATGACCATTTCTGTTGACTGGGACAAAAAGCAACAATTCAAAGAAACAAATAAACGTTCATTCTGTGTGCATGACTGTCTATTTGTGTACATTCATTGTGTACATGATCAATCGTTCTCTAAGCATGGCCATTTATTCCCTGTATGGCCGTGTTGTACCTTCTAAAATGATAATTATGCTATATTATGTCCCTTGTAAAACACACATGGTAGCACACTTCCACCTAAGTAGTGTCTATTTATGTGGACCCAAAAGATAAGCCTTATAACGACTGTATTATCAGCACCTCATCTTATCTCAGAAATAGGTAACATTGAAGATAAACGATCAACGAATGTATGAAATCTTGCATACTTCACAGAGCTATGAAACACATATACCTCTTCTTATTTGAGCCACAATGCGAGAAAACCGGTCTTCCAAGGTTTCCGACCAGGTGAGTCACAAATCAGCCTGTACAGTACCAGAAACAGGCTAGAGGCTTGAAATTTTGGCTATAAGTAGAAGAGGAATTGTACTATCCGAGTAGCGAAAACAAAGGCGCTGATCGATCAGCTGTGCAGTTACTGCACAGCTGATCTGCGCCTTTTTTTCGCATATGCAAACATCTGGTTTTCTCATGATGTGGCTCATGAGTTTTGATCCTCATCACTACTGAGTCATAAAGTGCATAGTTTTCATAACAATGAACCAGGAGCCAGAATTATGATTCTTCACATACTTTCATTTGCCAGAACTTTCATTTATTCTGATAAACAGGTGAGGTGCCTATCTAGCTGAATGAACATTCAAACTTTGATGATATTTGTTTTATTGTTTGTACAGTTCAACCTCATTATAACATACCTCACTATAATGCAGTTTTCAATATAACATGGCCATGCCATGGCTCCCAAATCAATTATTTTGCTTTAATGTCTATTATAAATAACCTCATTATAACACGATTCACTTATAACATGGTCTGTTTCAGTGGACCCCAAAGATAGTGTTATAATGAGGTCGACTTGTATTAAGGATTAATGTCTGTGTAACAATCTTTCAGTCTCTCCAGGATTAAACTATCACCTTTGGGTATTAACCATCACCTTTGGATATTAACCATCACCTTTGGGTATTAACCATCACCTTTGGATATTAACCATCACCTTTGGGTATTAACCATCCCCTATTAGAGAGTTAATGTGTCTTGCTCAATGACGAAACCCCATGCCAGGTGAACCATGTCATGAGAAAATCGGATTTTAGCCTAGGCGAAAACAAAGGCGCAGATCAGCTTCACAGTAACTTTGATCAGTGCCTTTGTTTTCTAGGCAGCCATCCATTCATACATTTGATGCTTATTTTCACTTTAAATGGCAAAATTGAGTAGAAGCAATTTGATGTTGTAAATATATTCATTGATGCATGCCTGAAATCATAGGGGTGGATGCCAAGTCTAGATTTGCTTATTAAGGTCAGAAACTAGGTCAAAGTTCAACGAGTGCAATGATTAAGAAAATGTGCCACAGCTTAAAATACAAGTAAAATCAAGGCCAAAGAAAGTGGTTTAAATGCTAAAATTTGATTTATTAACAATTAGATAGTACATTGAGGGTTTGAATATGTCAGATGATCAAGCATGTTTGTCTGAACCAAAGTACAGGGGGTTAAAAGGTCAGTAAGTGCAATTTAGGATTTTTTCAGTGAAATATGCCAATGTTTTATTAGAATGTTCAAAATTGTTGGCCCGAAAGCCTTTCAGGGTTGAATTCCTTTCCATTTATAAAAACAAAGACATAAGAGGCATCATTGAGTAGATAGTTCAGTCTCAAGACAGGCATTTGCAAATTACATATACAATTTACGTTATTACACATTTGCAAAAAAAGTGAATTTCTCTAATACATTTCGGCATGAAGCCTAGATGACTGTGTAATATCATCTACAGAATATATTTCCACAGACATAACTACATATGAGTATCCTGTTATAAAATCCTTGAGCAATTCAAGATGGCCACCAAATGCAAGATGGCTGCCAAAATTCAAGATGGACGACCTAAAGGGGTTTTGATAGAAATTCTTACATATACAGGTATTATACGATGGCATTTAATGTAGGTATATATAAAGCCTAGATATTTAACCAATATGCAACAAGAGAAAATAAATCAAAATGGCTGCCAAAATCCTAGATGGCTATCGAAAACCAGGTACATTTAGTGTATTTGTGTAAACAGTTGATGGTCGTCTACATTTAAAATAGGATAATTTATCAATTTAATTTTAATTTAAGAATTTTACATCCATTATTTACTGACCAATATCAATTTGCATTTAAGCATTGTCTATAAACACTGTGCTGGAAATTCATATAACTGTTTCCAAAATTTTTCCGCCTGAATATTTCAAAGGTATGGATATAGAATGCAGGCAGACATATGGTAGAATAGGGTGAGATTGGGTAGGGTAGGATAGGGCAAGGTATGGGTGGCATGTGATAAAGAAGTCACATGGTGTGGCGTTTCAAAAGTGTTGCATATGTGTAGATACTATAGTAGAGGTTGGTACAGTGGGATTAGATAGTGGGTATAGTAGGTAGGGCAAACGGTAATAGTGTGGAAATGTTGTAGGTTCGGTTTGGTTTGGTCATGGCTTGATGTTCCAGTCAATATTTGTCAGCCACGTTGTGATAGAGGCAACATTTTATGATGATTAACTAGGAATATGAGGAGCTTAGTGTCTTACTTACTGACACTACATTGAGAAGATATGCTTTAAATCCAGGACCTGTTGCTCTACTTCTAGGCTACCACACACCCCTGGAGTAGGTTAGGGTAGGGTAAGGAAGGATGGGTTGGGATAGTGTAATGTGTTTAACAATGTTACTGGTTTATCATCTTTTCTCAGACTGAGGCTCGAACCACGTCCTCTTGCCTGCTGAACCAACACTCTTCAACACGGCAAGGCAGTACAAGTGTAATTTTACTTAAAATGACTGTCATGGCGTTGAATATTTGTGCTGTATGTACCTTATGTACGTTTACATTTATTTAGTTAAAATTTAGGCAACTGAGTGGCCAACTATTGTGAAAATAGCGCTTCATTCGGCTTACGATAAGTTTTCATAAGTACCTGATTGTTAATTTAGTTTTTTTCCCACCTCGGTTTTTGGAGAGGGAATCTCTTTCTGGTTGCACCTTTACCTGATCATTGCCTACTTTTACCTTTATATAATACATTCCGCTTCTATTTTAGAATTGTCCACGAATCTCTTCTTAAAATTCTACAAATCTGCTTTTGACATTGATGTGCTCCAACTACCATCCTGGTGTGGTATTGTCAATTTGACGTTTCACCAGTAAACTATTCTGATTCTGATCAGCTGGGACATTTTATGTTGGAAACCAAATGTATATTAAGTGAAAAATGCTTATCCCTTTTATGTACAGTATGGGTACATTTAGAGATAGATGGGGTATAACATGGTTGGTGTGGGAGGTTGAAGGTAGGATTTCCATCATATGGTACCTGTGTACAAAAATGAGTGGATTAGAAATGGGTTGTGGCTGTAGGGTCACCGTCACAATTGAGTTAAATTGGTTGTGGCCGTAGGGCCACCGTCGCAATTGAGTTCCGATTTTTATCTTTCCTAACGTTACAAGAAATCTTAAAAATCTAAAATGTTTCTTTGTGACAATAAACGGAATCAGAATAGTTGGAATACCTACGAAATGCAAAAAGACAATACAGTCATGCATTACACAAGAGTAAATGTCAAAAGCCTAGTCCGTTGCACTAAATATTGCATCATTCTTCTTCCCTTTCAATTGAAAACTAAACGGAAAAATCAGCATTATTGCACATCTTGGTTGACAAAGAAACGGCTAAAACAAAACAAAAAAATATCAGGACTGTATTGTGTGGAACAATGCTTGGATGCTCCCCTGAAATTTGGTATCCATCAGTACTTCAAGCAATTGTTTCCACAGTCTGGTACTCAACAGCTTTAAAGTTTGAAATATTTCCTTCAGTATTCATGATGTCTTCACATATAACATTTTTGTTTTTGGCTTTCAGTCTTCCGTGTGGGAAGTGTTCAGGACTGATCTGTTTGATTTTTTGGCTTTGCTCCCCAGTCAGCAGCTATGGTCATGTTGGGAAGTTTCCTCCTTTTATGGGACTTAAGCCCAACATGGTCGTTCGTCTCTCGAGTGCAATATGAGCAAGTCAATGTTGAAGAAATTGGTGATGGTCCATTTACTCTGGCTTGGCGCTCTATGCACTTTCTTTCAGTTTCACAGATTCTTTGCTCCTTTACGCCTACATGGAGACATCATGATATCCAAAATGTGCTCGACAATATAACCACCAAAGTAAACGACTGAGGCTTATATGCACTGATGTATCGATATTCGGCTTACGATATGTTTTCATGGTATAAGTACCTGATTGTTAATTTAGTTTCTTCCCACCTCGGTTTTTGTAGTGGGAATCTTTTTCTGATTGCGCCTTTTCCTGATCTTTGCCTACTTGTACCTTTTTATATGCACTGATGGTTTGACTTGACTTGAAAAACTTTTCCCAGAAAGGTTCAGACCTTCTGAGCGGTTAACCAGTACTCAGATGATCAGTCAGTAGTGATGAGTTTTGCCTGTATGTACAAGCAATTCTCTTATTTTTCATGGCCCAAATGGCCTAGAGCCCGAATTCCCACGCGGTAACCCTTTGCAGAACTGTCCATCAATGCAGTACCACTGTTAGTTTGTACAACTTTTCAATTGTTGATGTTGTTAGGTGGTGTGTAAGTCCTGTACTGAAGTAGAGTATTCTACTTTGAGCCTCACAAAAATGTCTGATAGATTGATATTGATTTTAACAGGGGGGTGGGGGGTGCACACTAACCTTTGCAGAAATTTCTCTTATTTGTCTCAAATGTTGACATGGAGGTTATACAACGAACCAGACCAAACAAATCCAAATAGGAGGCGATGAATACACTGATCACTGAACGAAACCTAATTTACAAATTTTGCCCTTCCTGTGCACTTAATGACCTTCAAATCTTGGCCTTGTATCACATTGCAATACTTCTAAACCATTTATGAGCATATTTTAATGTTTTCACATCATTTGACAGCTTGTATATTATATGAAACTCAGCACTGATTTTACTTACATTTTCTTTACAATTTTGCACTTACATGACCTTTAACCTTGCAAGGGCATATGCTTAGTGCTCTTTTCAATTATAATGTAAATGTCACATGTATAATAAGTGTATGCTGGGTAGTTTCGGCAAACTTTAAAGGAAAATATAGGCAGGTTATTACACTGAATGGAGTTTTTGTACATTTTTTGCTTTTTTGCACCTAGTTGACCTTTGACCTAATTCCAAGACCCAGGGTCATTTACAGACTTGGCATCCACCCCTATCTGTTATAGAATCTGTCTAGGAACATATTTAGCATGGATGCCAGCTTCTACCCCATTTTGCCATTTGAAAAATTTTTTCATGGAATGGATAGCTGACTATTCACTACTCAGATAGTACAATTCCTCCTCTACATATAGCCAACATTTCATGATTCTAGCTTTCATCCTTGAGTTTGTGTCGGACCTGGTCGGAAATCCCGGTTTTCTTGTCGCGGCTCAGGTGATCTCCATAAGAGGACTGACCCTCTAACCACTAGACCACCTCTCTCCCCTCTTTGATCAGGAAAACATGCCTGTGAAATGTATACCCCCTTAAACCCTACTTCTATATAGAAACACTGGGTTATACCTATTTTTTCTTATTTTTGCTCAAAAACATAGATTGTCACAGGGTTCTCATTAGAACCGCCTCACAGAGGCCTCTAATGAGTACCCACTATCTTTTTTTTGAGCAAAAATAAGAAAAATATAAAAAATATTACCATAAAAATTTTCAATTTTTACTGGTGAAAAAAATATCTGTATATTGCATGGGCGTGTTTTCGTAATGGCAAGAAAAATCATAGTCAAGACATATCAAATTTATAAGCTTGTGACAGACTTAGAACTGGAGGCACCCAGAAAATGGCTGAAGACTGATCAGTCTTCAAGGCACCCAGAAAATGGCCAAAGACTGATCAGTCTTCAACAAATCCTGTCTGTTCCCTTGACAAATTCTGCCCTAGATTTTGGACTCTTTTGAAGATACAACATCTGTGCATGTGGAGCTTAAATTTGAGCCGCCTCATGGGAAAACCAACAATCTGCATAGGCGAAAACAAAGACGCAGATACCGCGAAGCTGATCAGCGCCTTTGTTTTCGCTACCTGGATAGTAGAATTCCTCTTCTACTTAAAACCGAAATTTCAAGCTTCTAGCTGTTTTCTGTGCTTGTGCAGCTCGGTTTGTGTCGGACCTGTTCAGAAACCACATTGTTGGTTTTCCCACGAGGTGGCTGACATTTATAGATGAGTCTATCTCTATATTTTGGAACAGTCGACTACTTTGGCCCTAGATGGGTTCCAAGACATACTTGCTAGCAGATGTATATTGACAATAAACTAGTGAACCAGTCTACTTTCATTCTTCATTATTTATCAAATGGCAGCGTAGACTCTTTCAAAGTTATCGTTCTTGAGAACGAGAGACTAAATTATCAAACCAATATTGACCAGAGCGACTTTCCACCTGGTACAATGTATTGAATTAATGGAACAGCCGTGACCAGCCGTCGGTATCGATGTTTTAACCAATGGCAATTCAGGGTTTTATCACATGACATTCTGTTTACCACAGTTGTCAATATTACTACTGTTTTAGAGTCAAATGGCAGCAGTTAAAACTGAATTATTCTAGAAGCTTAGGGATTAAAACAACAACAAGAACGTTTCAACAAACAAGATTTTATTGGATTGTCTAACAGCATGCACGTCTACATAAAACTGTGTGTAAATACTGAACATAACTTGAAAATCTGGACAGTCATTATACTGGTGTACGAATTGATACTTCCATGAGATTCCAAGATCAGTACGAATACATGTATTCACTTTCTATGTATTTTTGCATGTTTCAGTCTCAAAATCAATCTCAATTAATGTCATTTTTCTACCTTTTTGCCCAAAGTAAAATGTTGCCGAAAGGTACTGTCCAAACTTTGAGAATTAAGTCTGTTATGGTGCTGTCACATATTACCAGAATGATGGCATATAAAACTAGAAATTGACACCATAAAATTAGGCGGCTCCAGTTATCTTTCCCACCAATTCAATAAACAATAACTTTCATCACCTGAATACCATGTTTTTCATTTTTATTGTCCTTTCGCTGATTGCTATATTCTATACTAAGTGAAATATTAGACTGCTCCACTGCACATGGCAGATTTTAAAATCAAGTGACACAAGCGGACAGCTGTACAGTACTCTCTATATCTAAGAATTCGTGGATGTACTTTTATGCACTCATGGTGCACTGACTGACTCATGAACATAAACAATTTTCTATCGGCTGAAACCATGGCAACAAAGAATAAATAAGTTGGTAGCTGGCTGGCGTGTGATTGGTAATCAACTCGCTCAGCATAGCAAGCTAAGTGAAATATGTGACAGCTTTTTTTTCAAACATTGAACCATATCATGAGAAAATATGTTGAATGTGAACATTCTCCGCAAGGACCATGTAATCAACCTATTTCACGGTCTGTACAGTATGTATAAGCAACATGATTGCTAGATTTTTCCAAACTGTGGGACATTTTCTCTTATCGGAAAACTTAGACAAATTTACACATGATGTGGTTCAAATTGAAAGCATGCATAAATGCAACTATTTGACATGGAGTAATAATTAACATTAACTGGTGCAAATATATATGATTTGGTGCTCCTAAAATCAAGTTAACAGTGTGCAAATACAATTTGTGCGAATATACATGTGTAATATGGTGCTCCAAAAATGGCATATACTTGTGAAACTTGCTTAACACCCTAAGCCAGGCCATTAATTTCAACCTTAATTACTGCAAAATAAATGGCAAAGCAGATACATTTTCTTTTAATCTTCAATTCGTTTTAACCATTATCGAAAGAAACAACAGACTTTACTCCTGTTTTTGTTAAAGTCTTCATGATAATTTCAGTACTATCCAAAAATGACTCTATTTAACACAGGCATAAGCAAAGGTTCTCCTATGTCCAATACTCTTCTGCATTTTCGTAAATGATTTCTTACAACAAAATGATTCACTTAATTTTGTTTGCTGTTAAAATTCTAAATAGCCTGCACCTTCTAGAAGATTAGCAAAGCATTATTTTGTTAAGCAAAAGAGGTTAGAATTAATGAAGCCTGGATGACTAAAGTTAATTTCAACATTTGTCTAACATGTGTTAGCTAACTGTAGCAATTTTAACAAACATGTGTTGTCTAATTACATGTAACTAGCTTGTGTAAAGTAACATCTTTTTACTCATAAAATTTGCATCTAAAAGCCCTAAATTTCACATCAAATCTTGTTGGCAAGAAATTATGCACAAGATACTGAAACTCTTATCACATCGTCACATACGAGTATGCACACGGTAAACCATTAAACTGTACCCAAATATGAGGCCATACGCTTACTTTTGACCTTCTAGATCTCAAATTATGCATTTTTTTTATCTTGGATTATATGCCTTCAAAATTGATGATGACAATGCAGAATCAAACATTGAACTGATAGATCAGAGCATTTCAAGTCTCAAGATGGATTTTTTTTTTTTCAAACCATTTACCGAGTGCAAAATGGTATGGGACTCTGCACAATAGAATAATGATTCAACTAGAATAAGCAGTTATGGGTTTAGCAACTGAATATACAGGAACATTAACTGAATATACAGAACCCAACAAAAACATTAACAATAACAAAATGCAACAACAAGAACGATAACCCATGACTGCGTGAAACGTTTGTAAAAACTTAAATACTTTGCTCCAATATTGCACTTATAATAGATATTGCACATGTAGTAAAACATAAAGCTTATCACCAACCAAAATAACACTGAAACTGCCTTCACACCGTGTGAAGAAAAGTCATACACTGATAAATTATACCAACAATTGCTGGCCGGTTCACTTGTAGTAAAATTTCCTAAAAGCAGATCACTCAGATTTTCTAAAATCTTAAAATAACACAAACAAACAAGGGAAAAGAACTGGATATAATTGATGTAGTGAAAAGAAGAAAAGTTTTGAAAACAGAAAAAATGCAGAAAAGAAGAAAATTTGAATAAAGAAATGGTAGACATAAAAGGAACATAAAGACTAAGTTTCATTGAAAACTGGCTCCTAAAATAATACTTTTTCACCAAGAATTACCAACAGGAACAATTTAAAAACATATAAAATAGTAAAAGGATAAAAAACAATACCTTTCATTCTGTGACGCATATTAAAGTCCTACTAACCATTTCTATAACCATCTTTTCCCTTTTGGAAATATTATCAACTAGGTTAATTGTCACATCCTTTAAGGTATTGTTTTTTATCCAAATTTAACAACTTTTTAATCAGAATCTGCCATTTCAAACACTGTATCCTTGTTCAAGTTCTTGAAGACTAGCAAGTGAAATAGTAAGGCACAGAATACTTATTCCTTGTCCATGATTTTTTTTTTTCACCTGGTTGAAGTCGAACGAGTCACATGATTTTGTGTCTAAACAATATGATTGCACTATTCTAGTCTCTAATTGATAATATATGCGGCAAAACAATTCACAGCACTGCACGGCACAGCACAAAACTATACAGAACACAAAAATTAAGCACACGGCAGCAGCACACATATATTGCAACACGCCCATTATCTAAAGATTGTATCTTGGGTCGGTCAAGATTAACTATTTACATTAATATTTACAATCACAATCAAGGACACTTAAAATATTTACAGTTAAGGACATTTTAATATGTACATTTAAAGATGCTTTTAAACTACTTTTGGATAAAATTATGCAAACTTAACAACACAGAAGAACAGAAAGGCTGATTATTTAATGATATTAAATTAAGGTATAATTCTGCTTATGTATCTACAATCTTCATTTTTGAAATCCAATACCCTTATATTCAACAACTAAATTGCAAGGAGTGCCACAAGGCTCAGTTTTTTTACCATTTCTTTTTGTTCTTTACATTAATGACTTAGCAACATTATTGATAAAATAAGCCATATATCCTCATAAATATCAACACTGTTAATATGCATGGAAACAGGCACTTTTGACTGGTATCCCCAACAGCTTCTTGTGGTGACATTACAGAATTATCTTCAGATTATCATCAAACAAACATCCTAAATGTCTGTTCTTCTGCCAAAAAATGAGCATATTTTGTATTTGGCACAAACTGGTTTCAAAGATTTTGCACGAAGGAAAGATTTAGCACAATAGGAATAAAAACGCATGTAATTTTTTACATTTTTATCACAATATTCAAAATATCACTTGAAGGCACAGCTATACATAATAAATTCATGGCATCAATGCACATTTACTTCTAAAATCAACAAACTCCTATAAAATAAAATGTGTAGAAATGTGTAAAATACATGTGTAGGCAACTGTCAAATATTTGCTATAATATCATTTGGATCTACATATTCAAATGGGTTATATTATGAGGTTTTCTATAATTTCTATCAACTTCTATAAATTAACATTATATGTGCATATAATCATTCATATTTGCTTTAAATATTCATATTTGGCTATACATATTCACAAATAGTAGGTAATACTGTCACAAATGGAATAATAAATAGATATGGTATATCTACAAGGATTTGGTTTTTCACATGGCTAATAGATCATTCAATTTAATTACAAATTAAGGAATGAGTTATGTAGGGCATTGTTCTTTAAATATATACAATCATGAACAACAGTTAGAAAGATTAACTTTCATTAATCAGGTTCTTTTAATAACTGCACAGCTTATAAAATAAACTCAATATTATATTACGTTGACATGACAACTAATAAATTTACATTATTTTAATTCTTCTCTTCTCTTTTCAAATCATGCTGCACTAGTTAGATATCTAATGCACAGTTAGTTGACTTTTTTTCATAACCATGTTTTAATTTACTGATTGTCTCTAAAAGATTTCACTTTTGGCGTATAATGCTTCTTTTTAGCAGACGGCGTGCAAAGCCGTCCTACTAAAGCGTCAAGTTTCATACGCATTTCATCTGCCTGTGTATCGACAACCATACTGCCCCTACTTCTAGGTACCGACATAGACTTTGACCTTGGTTGAAGGTCGCGTCGAGAGAGATCCACGGAAACTGATGACTTTCGTGACACAACAGTTTCGTGAGTTGTAGGAGCAATGGATGGACTTGCAAAGCTAACAACACTAGCTCTCCTTGTTTTTCCAACAAGTGACTTTGATTCATTTATTAGATTTTTGGTGTGAGCACGATCTCTGGACATGTTACTGCTTGAAGACGTGGTTATTTTTAGCGGCGGTGGCTGCGCTGAAAATGAGGCTGACCTTGCCCTTGATTTGAACTTTGCGTCTGCCGAAGGAATTTGGTCGTATTTTCCAACCAATGTCTTAGATTTATCAATCAGAATAGCAGCAGGGGCTCGGGCCCTTGTCCATCCCCTATCAGGTGATGATGTTTTGGCACGAGAAGGAACCGAAAATGACTTTGACCTTGGTTTTACCATTGGTGTCGTCTGCTTTGCTTTAGCAATAGAAGCCTGATATGTTTCTGCAGTAAATGACATTGTCCTTGACTTTTCTTTTAGGTCAATGTGCCTTTTTGTGCTGGGGGAGTATGACCTTACAGGAGTCTCTGACCTTGACCTATATTTCAGCAAATCAAGGTCAGGGGTCAATGACCTTGCCTTGAACCTTGATCTTAGAATTTCAGCTGGGGTATTCGACCTTGACCTATTTTTCAAATGCAGTGGCTCGACAGAGTGGTGTCTGACATGGGATTTTGCCACACTTGGTCTTTTGACATCAGAAACATTAAGAGAAAAGTTTGAGATCATGAGATATCCTGGATCACGGTCATATGATATAGACCTATGAGACCCTGGTACCCTCATATCGACCCTTGACACCCTTGAAAGCGGTTGTGGATAATTCAAGTTCATTTCGTCTTTGATTATGAAGTACGAGTCATAATAGTTATCTCTTACATATTGTAAATAGTAGTCTTCCCTGGTATCTGTGTAAGTTTTGGGTACATATGCACTTGAAGCTGGTGCATATGCACTTTGATCTGACATGTCATATCTCTTGATATAGTCATAAGTGTCAAGAGCAACAGAGCGAGGTCTTTCATGTTGGAACCTCCTACGTTTAATATCTGCATATGTATCTGGCATGGGACGATACAGGTACGTGAGATCTGGAGCTGGTAGGGGCGGATAAATATCACCGGCTTTCGGAACGGAACTTGCCCTTGGTTTTATTGATTTATGTGCAAGTGCCTTTCTCATTTTCATTCTTTGCTCTTCAAGAAGCGAGTCATAGTGTTTTGGACTTTCTGTCCTAGGACGAGTCATAAGACCCAAGCCTACATCACTGTGCCTTCTCGCAATTGCCCTACTTCTCACATTTTCAAATTGTTTTGTCAGAGATTTTACTTTTGATTCCTTTAAGTAGTGAGATTCATAGCTCGGTTTAAATGGTGCTTCATTTGGTACTATATCTTCCGTCTTTCTGCGATTGTAAACATAAGCATCATTTCTGTTAAAGCCTGGTGATTGACTTCTGATTGGTAGATTGATCTTTGACCTTGTTTCCGTATCATTAAAGATATAAGGGAGGGAATACCGACGTTCAGGAGAATAAGAATAACTCCTTGAGGTTCTCTCCCTTTTAAGCCTTTGCAAGGGGGGTAACTCTAAAGGAGTACTGGACCGCAGTGACCGAGATGGCAGATTCTGATTGGCTAACAGATTATATTTCAATAAAATGTCTGAACTAGATATATTTCTACTGGCTAACGAGACTTTAGACTCACTTGGTCGGCGATAAACAGGCACAAGGGGAGACGGCTCTGTGTAACCTGATGGATAAACTCCCCTGACACGGAAAGCGTAATCTTGGTACGGCTTCAAGTCCTGAATTCTGTAGCTGGTTCCTGTCAAGTTTGTGGCAACTGGTTCCCATTTGTAGCCCGGCAAAGTCTGCCTCTCAATCATGAACGAAAGTGGTTCATCATCGTACGAAAATGTTGGAATATCCACCTTATTCCAACGTAGGCTGAGCGAGTCATCGGCGACATCATAAACTTCTGGTACGTCCAGCCTCACTTTGGGAATTTCTGTAATAATATGATTTATGACACATCCATGTCTAGTTAACATCATAATAACAATGTTTATCTATTGAGCCTTCGCATGAGAAAACCAACAATTTGAATTTTCGACGAGGTCCGACACAAACCAGCCTGTACAAGCACAGAAGATGGCTAGAGACAGTAAATTCTGGATTTAGAAAGTAGAGGAATTGTACTATCTGTGTAGTGAAAACAAAGGCGCTGATCAGCTTCGCAGTTACTGAGAAGCTGATGTACACCTTTGTTTTCGCATATGCAAATTGTTGGTTTTCTGATGCGGTGGCTGTATTCATTTTTTTCTGAAGAAAAGTACTCCTTATTAGAACCTTTGCAGGACCTTTTCAGTGGTTTAAGAATATGGCTTCAACTTTTGTGCCTTAATTTCTAAAATTCTTGACACCTTGTACATTGAAATTCTTACATAGCTTAAATACTGTCAGGACCGTATTGAAAAAGTATAAAATCATTGCCTTAAAAATCATTATTCTACAGATTAAAATCACAGAATTTTATAGAGGAAAACGACTTAACCAAAATTGCAACCCAGAATACCTGGTCTTCTGTAAAGCGGTACAGGCAATGACGGCTCCAATGTCTCCCCATCAATCAACGCCCGCACTCTGAACTCGTAATCATGCTTTGACCTTAGGCCTCGGATCTTGTAGTTCGTGTCCAGAACGTCTGACGCAACTTTGTTCCATGTTTTGTCAGGAATTTCCCTCATTTCTACGATGTATCTGATTGGACGTCTGCTCTGACCGGGTGCAATGATGGCGGGTTCCCATGACAACCGTACAGAGTCGTTGTCCAGCTCGTACAGCTGTGGACGGTGTACTGGCCTCATAGCTGAAATATGTTTTACAAATTTTCAAATAACTGGTCATTATTATTCTACAAACAACAACATACATACAATTCGTTTATGAGATGTCTTTCCAAAAAACGTGTCTAACAATAAACATTACACTGCCTAGCATTCAGTGTGATTTTAGATGCAGCATCAACAAGACATTTTGAATCCATGTATTAGGATTTCTTAAATATATTTAGCATGCTTTAGAATAGTCCGGGGACTTGAAAATAATTTTTGAGGTCAAGCCTCATATTTCCAAAAAGATTGGAATGCAGTTGATCTGCTAAGATTTCCAACGGTTGGGCCCAAACTAGCTTTAGAAGTCTAAAACTTAGAATTAATAAAAGCCCGCACTCAGATTTTTACACAAACTGATAGAGAAACTTACAATAGAATCTGCTGACAGATACCGGAACTGATGGCTCGCTGAGTCCCTTTTTCTCAGTCTCCAGTCGCACCCTGAACAGTCGATCAGAAGCTGCGGGTAAATCACGAAGCTGGTATGAGGTGTCGGGAATTCCTGATGCAATTGGGTACCATTCCCTCTTCACTGGCTCCCAGCTCTCTATTAAGTATTTGTTTCTGTCCATATCGAAAGGAGAACCGGCCCTCGGTTTCCAGTGAAGTTTCACGGAGGTCAGGTCCTCGTCGAAATCGTCAATTTCCGGCATTAAGATAGGACGCTTGATGTCTGAGGAAGAAATAATTCAGTTAATAATAAAACATGAAAGACAAGGTGAAAACACCTTAAAATATGAACCTGCAGTTTTTACTTCTCTGTGTAAATGAATGCTTTAAAGAAAGAGAACTATTGAGGCAAAATTAGTCATATGCCGTTTGGTATCAGGATACGTGTTTAAAACATATAGAAAGCTCAACAAGAAAGCTGCTGCAAAATAAACCATGTAAATCACTTTTGACCCCTGTATCGATATAGGCAATCAATGACATTTGCAGAGTCTAATCATAGACTTTACCGCTGGTAAGCAAACTATCAGTTGATAGCTCAGTCTCTTTAATTAGCAGCATTGACCATACTTTTCCTTTGATGGTAAGACGTGACTTTCTTTGTTACGTTATGTATGAAGTCAATCAAATGTTCCAATAAAAATCATGAAAATCAGAAACAAAAAAAAATCCAAACCTGTCATCCTTGGCATATAGACCGCCGCCGTGGGCTTGCTAGTCCCGAACTCGTTCTCAGCTTGAACTCTGAAGTTGTAATCCTTGTCGGGATTCAAACCCAGGACATGGTAGGCTGTCTGCGGGACCCTCTTAACATAGGGTCGCCAATTCTTGTACGGTAGTTCTTGCACGAAGATTGTGTAGGTTACTGGGGATGAAGAAGAGGCATATGGTGGCATTGTTGCTGGTCGCCATGACAACCGAACTGACCCCGGGGCAAGGTCGTACATCAGTGGTTCATCGTGAGGCAGGATTGGAGCAACTGTGAAAAGAAAATTATAGAACTACGAGGGTTGTCCGGAAAGTTTTAGGACTGTGCCGATATCTTAAAAAATATTTTATGCTATACAAATAAAGATATATGAGTTTATGGATAAGGCCTTCCTGAATAATATATGGGAAAATTGGAATCAAAACCTACATACACTTGGAGATATTGGTCTCCAAGGCAACCGATGTGGCGCTTCTCGGAGCACTTTGAATGTTGTGTTTTCTAAAACCTGGAGACAAGAAAACAATTGCCTACAAATTGGCCATATGGCTTTTAAATACAGCAACAATTTGCATGGTATCACGCCATCATTTGTTCAATATGTTCGCAAAATTCCATGGTCTGTCGACGGTTATCAACTTTGTAAAAGCTAACAGAAGTGTATGTGTCGATAAAAATGTTGGTAAGAAACTCGACGTCGCCGCATCGGATGAAGCAGCGCTTTTTATCATACAGTATTCCTGCCGTAATGAGTTCACAAATCTAATCAAAATTTCTCATTGTTGGTTGAACAAAATCCAGGCTATGCAAGATCATTAATTTTTCTCTTTTTCGAAAAGTTATTGTCAGGAAATCGGTGATAAGAGGAAGGGCTACAGGCCGATCGATGCGTGCGAAAAAGCGAAATCCCATTTAAAATCGGCGCAAAAGAGTTTGGAGGTAGCCAAATGAAAAAGAACGTGTTTTCCTGATATATTTTGTATTGTTGCCCTCAGAACAATCAAATAAACTTGAAACTATCAAGCGTTGGTGCCCGATGACCTTGAGATCCACTTTAAAATGCATCCGATCAGCCAGGTCTTTCTTGTAAAATCATAACGGGCGCGACGTTATTGACATCAAAGTGCTCCGAGAGTAGCAACATGCTCGTATTAAAATGATTATATCAATATGTTCCCGGTGAGCAAATATGCTGAAATTTTCAGCAATAACTCATGATATAATGTAATATTATTGTGTAAAATTACAGCTGAATTTCTTGAATAGTTATTGAGATATAGACACAGTCTCGAAACTTTCCGGACAGCCTACGTAAGTCTAAAAGTGGAAATTTGCAATTATGCATTTTTTATACCTTATATACTGCTGTAAAAAAATGCCCTTAAATTCCCTTATTTTACTGTCAAATGAATTGATCATAGTCTGAACTGTGTCACATTTCGTCAGCATCTTTCGGGGATAAATCTTTATATCAGGTGTACAGTAATACTTTGGTATTTGTCAAAACTTGAATTGATGTGTTAAAAGCATCATCATCATCATCATCATCATCATCATCATCATCATCATGTCATAATACTCAAAAGCTTCAGTCAAGCTATAGTTATATTTGAATTACTATGCATTGTCAAAGAGTAGAGGACTTCAAACAAAGCCTACCAGCTCTCCTGCCAACCGTGACCGGCCTTGTCGGGTCACTTGTTCCAAAATCATTTTCAGCACGGATCCTGAAGCAGTAGTCGTTCTTGGGGCTCAAACCTGTCACCTTGAAGTCGGTGTGGGGCACACCGCGTGCGACCGTCACCCAGTTACCACCAGGGAGCTCCTGGGCTTCGATTCTGTATGTGACAGGCGCATAGTCCATAATGTGTACAGGTAGGTCGGCAGAGCGCCATTGTAGTTTGATGTAGTCAGTGCCAATGTCAACAGCATATGGTTCCTCATGGGGGATTCTGGGTGGTGCTAAAAATAGGATGAAACAATAAACATTATTTTGGGCTTTGATTCTGTATGTGACCAGAGCTTTGTGAGAGGTAGGTAATGGGTTCGCTCTCAGGCCACACCCTACTCTGTTATGAATCAGGCAGGCTTTTGATCAATTTATATATTAATTTTATTTCTAGAGCCACAATACTGAATGAAATATCTACAGATGTAAAGATCTATCATTTTCTTGTTCTACAATTTCTAAGCAATATCAAAAAGCTGAAAAAAAAAAAAAAAATTACATAGTCTACATTTCTGAGAACCAGTCTACATTTCTTAGAACCAACCTGCTCTCCTTGGTATATACACAGGCAGCGTCGGCTCCGATGTGAAATCATCATAATGTGCTCGCACACGCACAAGATAATCCAGGTCGGGCCTCAGATCACTGAGTTTCACGCTGGGTGTCGGATGACGTGTGTAAAGTGGTAACCATGCCCCCATTCCTGGGGGCGATTGAGCCTCAACACTGTAGAAGACTGGGGTCGAAACAGGAAGAGTGATGCCTGATGGGACAGTTGCTGGTTGCCATGACAACATGACAGCATTGGGTGTGAAGTCACTGATGGTTGGTTCCGCTCTTGGGAAGACAGGTGCTGAAAGTGAAACTCATACATTGTATATTATATAAATGAAAAAGCAGTAAAGAATACAAGAGGACCAATGGTCCTGAGAACGCTCACCTGAAGCCTGATCCTGGAGTATTAAGTCATCATGAAATGACCTTGACCTTGAATACTCACACACCTTTATTGAATTTATAAGTTGTCTGCATCTGCAAAGTTTCAGGTCTCAGGCTGCAATAATTTCCAAACCCAGTGATTTATGAGAAAACCATAATTTTAATTTTGATATTTAAATGACTTTGGGTCAAGGTCAAGAAATGACCTTGGCCTTCATCAATTACTTACCTTCATTGACTCCATTGGTTGTCTGCATATAGCAACTTCAAGGTCTCAGACTGCAACAGTTTCCAAAATATCCATTGTTTTCGCCTTTTCCCATGTAAAAGCCTCTGTTTCCAAAATTGACCTTGCCGTAAAATAGGTCAAGGTCATCCTATGGTCATCATTTGATCAAACTATGATGGGCTGTAGTCCCAAAGGCTACATACCAAGTTTCGCGAAAATTGGCCTGCCGGTTCTGGAGAAGAAAATTTTTGAGTGGTTTTTACCATATATGGGGGTGGCGGCCATCTTGGTAACGTGACCTGGATTTCGTGATCAAACTTTCGTCTCCCCTACCCATGGATGCTCCACATAAAATTTCACTTTGATTGGCCCAGCAGTTTCAGAGAAGAAGATCTTTGAACAGTGTGTATGGACGACAGACTGGCCAAGGTCAAGAGATGACCTTGACCAAAATTAATCACATACCTTCATCTACTCCATTAGTTGTTTGCATCTACCACATTTCAAGAATCAGGCTGCAATAGTTTTCAAAAAATCCATAGTTTTCACTTTTTCCCATGTAAAAGCCTATGTTTCCAAAATTGACCTTGCCGTAAAATATGTCAAGGTCATCCTAGGGTCATCATTTTATCAAACTATGATGGGCTGGAGTCCCAAATGCTACATACTAAGTTTCATGAAAATCGGCCTGCTGGTTCTGGAGAAGAAGATTTTTGAGTGGTTTTTACCATATATGGGCGTGGCAGCCATCTTGGTCATGTGACCTAGATTTTGTGATCAAACTTTCGTCTCCCCTACCCATGGATGCTCCACATAAAATTTCACTTTGATTGGCCAAGCAATTTCAGAGAAGAAGACCTTTGAAAAGTGTGTATGGACGACAGACTGGCCAAGGTCAAGAGATGACCTTGACCTACATTAATCACATACCTTCATCTACTCCGTTAGTTGTTTGCATCTACCACTTTTCA
This sequence comes from Rugalucina vietnamica, assembly GCA_964017185.1. NCBI lineage: Eukaryota > Metazoa > Mollusca > Bivalvia > Lucinida > Lucinidae > Rugalucina > Rugalucina vietnamica. Next base: position 30,798,657 of record OZ024884.1, read on the forward strand.
GGCATCAGGCTGCAATAGTTTTCAAAAAATCCATAGTTTTCACTTTTTCCCATGTAAAAGCCTATGTTTCCAAAATTGACCTTGCCGTAAATTACGTCAAGGTCATCCTAGGGTCATCATTTTATCAAACTATGATGGGCTAAAGTCCCAAATGCTACATACCAAGTTTCATGAAAATTGGCCAGCCGGTTCTGGAGAAGAAGATTTTTGAGTGGTTTTTACCATATATGGGCGTGGCAGCCATCTTGGTCATGTGACCTAGATTTCGCGATCAAACTTTCATCTCCCCTACCCATGGATGCTCCACATAAAATTTCACTTTGATTGGCCCAGCAGTTTCAGAGAAGAAGATCTTTGAACAGTGTGAATGGACGACAGACTGGCCAAGGTCAAGAGATGACCTTGACCTAAATTAATCACATACCTTCATCTACTCCATTAGTTGTTTGCATCTACCACTTTTCAGGCCTCAGGCTGCAATAGTTTTCAAAAAATCCATAGTTTTCACTTTTTCCCATGTAAAAGCCTATGTTTCCAAATTTGACCGTGCCGAAAAATAGGTCAAGGTCATCCAAGGGTCATCATTTTATCAAACTACGATGGGCTGAAGTCCCCAATGCTACATACCAAGTTTCGTGGAAATCGGCCCACCGGTTCTGGAGAAGAAGATTTTTGAAGGGTTTTTACCATATATGGGCGTGGCGGCCATCTTGGTCATGTGACCTGGATTTCGCGATCAAACTTGAAATGCCACTACCCAAGGAGGCTCCACATAAAATTTCAACTAGATCGGCCAAGCGGTTTCAGAGAAGAAGATCTTTGAAATTGTGGAAGACGGACGGACGACGGACCGGCGGACGGACGGACGCCGGATCATGGCCATCCTATAAGCTCACCTTGTGAGCCTTCGGCTCAGGTGAGCTAAAAATATAAATTCTTAGAGAAAATATTGAAGAAAAGATTCTAATGAGAAGTAAGTTTGTTTTTTTTAACAGCTGCTAAGCTTGGTTCTCACGTAGCAAGGTCAGTTTCAGCCAGTACCCTAAACTTGTAATTGCGATCTGATTTCAGACCTGTACCCTAATATTTTTTTTTTTTTTTTTAAATTCAGTTTTACGTCCCTTTCAAGATTATTTCAGCTCATATGAGATGGGCCAATCAGTAGGTGGGCGAAAACGGGAGAACCCCGAGAAAAACCACCTGGCACACCCGCAAGCAGAACTTGGCTTGTCTCGCATGCGGCCAGTGCGGGGCTCGAACCCACACCAAACACAGCGATGAGATGATCAAGTGATTAAGAAACAGCGCTCTTAACCGCTCGGCCATGGGGGCCGTGCAATACCCTAATACGATGTCTCAGAATAATTCAAGGCTTAACCCGTATATGACGAATGGACTTTTCCATCATTATCATTTGGGTGAGTCCACTTTCATTTTGGGGGACATCAGGTATGATTTTAGATTTTTATTCACTTTTTCGATGAATTTTCTCTAAGCAAACAGAATAGCCCCAGATGGGACGCCGCGTTTTGCGGCGTCACATCTGGGGCTATTCTGTTTGCCTATGTCCCACAAAAAGGATGCTAGGCTTAAATGAGTTAAGATACTTACCTAGTCTTCGGTGCAACATGGCAGCTATGCTAGTTTCACTCGTCGCCAAGTCAAGTCTCCCCCAGCACTCTAAACTTGATCAGAATAATTCAAGACTTAATTTATTTATCTAAAGCTTGTAGATACATGCCTGGTTTTCTGTGTAAAACAGCTGCTAAGCTCGGCTCGCTCGTCGCTAAGTCAGTCTCCGCAAGTACTCTAAACTTGTAATCACGATCTGCCTTCAGACCGGAAACCAGATAGGATGTTTCTGGTACTCGTCTAGCTACTGGTACCCAGCTACTCGATGGCAACTCCATCATCTCGACCTTGTAGTGAACTGGTGTCCTTGACCTTTGATACAGTGGGAGTTCAGCTGGTTGCCATGACAACTGAACAGATTCTGGCCCCATCTCCCGAAGGCTGGGTTCCGAAAGATGTAGTCTTGGACGTACTGAAAATTTATAGTAAAGTCATCGACATTACAACAATCATTGCCTGAAAAATTCTAATGATTTCAAACAAACTTTTTTGCTATACAAAACTGCCTCAGAAACTCAATCAGTGAAATGTCTATATTCTTACGGGTGCCTGTTGCAAACGATCAATCAGGACATTTATTTTATGACTCTGATGTGCGTTCAATAGATAGCTGAAGAGCTTTTCGTGAAGACTAACCTGTGTCTAAAACTTTACTTGAAGATGCCCAGGCTGATCTTATTCATGACATATGATGAAGGCATAGTCACTGTTTTTTGTTATTAACCAACTTATTCATCAATTAGATCAATTAGGCCTAAATGATTTATATGTGTGGTTTCGGTTTCCCTACCTACCCTTATTTTTTCATCCTACCCTAAACATTAAAATAGTCTTTGTAGAGAAAAACAACTAAAAATAGCCACATTTTCTAATTCTGAGGCCATTTTCTGTGTTAAATGTTTCGACTAAATAAAATAATACTCCCTACCTACCTACCCTAATCTCTTTGGACAGGAAACAGGAACCACATAAATATTTTGTTAAGGCCTTACCTGGAGATGAGGTCAAACCAACCACTGGTGTGCTCGGCAAAGCTCGTGTGTCAGCATATGGTACCACTCTAAATTTGTAATCCCTGTCCGGCTTGAGCCCAGTGACCTTATAAGTTGTATCTGTAACTCTAGTGGCAACCGGGCGCCAGTCAACCATGAAGGGCTCCAGCATTTCAACCTGATAGCTGATTGGTTGAGAGAGGTCAACCATAGGTCGTCGCCATGACAACCTGACAGAGTCGGATTCAACTTCGGAAACTGTTACATCCTCAGGTAGGTGTCTGAATGCTGAAAAATGAATAACATATAACATATTGTCAAAATTAATAAATCTATTGTCAAAATACAAACACATCAATTTCAACAAGAGGACCAATGGTCCTGTAAACGCTCACCTGAGATCTGCTGTATATACGAATGATATAGAAAATAGTCCCAGTATAGGGACAGATGAAGCCCTTGTGCCATTTTTTTTCAGAATAATCAATATACTGTCCATACAAGTTTTTCCCTTCAAATGACATTTTAACAGTTTACCCATTAAAATACATAGGCAACCCATGTTGACCTTGCCTTAAAATAGGTCAAGGTCATCACAGGGTCATGATTTATACATACATTGTAGTACTTGAGTCATCGATGCTTCATGCCAAGTTTATTCGAAATCAGTCCACCGGTTCCGGAGAAGAAGATTTTTGAAGGGTTTATACCATAAATGGGCATAGCGGCCATCTTGGTCATGTGACCTGGATTATTTATATATACATTGATTCCCCCATTCTATAGATGCTTCATATGAAATTTGGCTTTGATTGGCCAAGCGGTTTCAGAGGAAAGGATGTTTGAATATTATGGTAATATACATGTATAATGCCCCGGGGCTGGGGCAAATGAGTCCCTGGGGTCCAATTTTTTTAGAATCATTAATATTCAGTCCTACTGCCCATTTCCTGCAAGACTTTCACTTAAAATGACATTTTAAAAGTTTTCTCCATTCAAATGCATTGGCGACCTACGTTGACTTTGCCGTAAAATAAGTCAAGGTCATCCAAAGGTCATAATTTATATACACATTGTAGTACTCTAGTCCCCGATGCTTCAGGCAAAGTTTCGTTGAAATCGGTCCAGTGGTTCCGGAGAAGAAGAATTTTGAAGGGTTTTTACCATATAAGGGCATGGTGGCCATCTTGGTCATGTGACCTAAATTATTAAGAAACAAATTGGTTCCCCCTTCCTATAGATGCTTCATATAAAATTTGGCTTTGATTGGCCAAGTGGTTTCAGAGAAGAAGATCTTTGAATATTTTTGTAATATACATGTATATTGCCCCAGGGTGGGGGCAGACCAACCCCTAGGGTCCAAATTTTTTTCAGAATTACCTACCTTCAGTCCATTTGCCCATTTCCTGCAAGCTTTGCCTTTCAAATGACATTTTAACAATTTTTCCCATTCAAATGCACGGGCGACCTATGTTGACCTTGCCGTAAAATAGGTCAAGGTCATCCAAAGGTCATAATTTATAGAAACATTGTAGTACTCTAGTCCCCGATGCTTCATGCCAAGTTTCGTTGAAATCAGTCCAGTGGTTCCGGAGAAGAAGAATTTTGAAGGGTTTTTACCATATATGGGCATGGCGGCCATCTTGGTCATGTGACCTGGATTATTTATAAACACATTGATTCTCCCTTCCTATAGATGGTTCATATAAAATTTGGCTTTGATTGGCCAAGTGGTTTCGAAAAAGAAAATCTTTGAATATTTTTTTAACATACATGTATATTGCCCCAGGGTGGGGGCAGACCAACCCCTAAGGTCCAATTTTTTTTCAGAATTACCTACCTTCAGTCCATTTGCCCATTTCTTGCAAGATTTGCCTTTCAAATGACATTTTAACAATTTTCCCCATTCAAATGCATGGGCGACCCATGTTGACCTTGCCATAAAATATGTCAAGGTCATCCAAAGGTCATAATTTATAAACACATTGTAGTACTCTAGTTCCCGATGCTTCATGCCAAGTTTCGTTGAAATCGGTCTAGTGGTTCCGGAGAAGAAGAATTTTGAAGGGTTTTTACCATATATGGGCATGGCGGCCATCTTGGTCATGTGACCTGGATTATTTATAAAGACATTGATTCCCCCTTCCTATAGATGCTTCATATAAAATTTGGCTTTGATTGGCCAAGTGGTTTCAGAGAAGAAGATCTTTGAATATTTTTGTAATATACATGTATATTGCCCCGGGGTGGGGGCAGACCAACCCTGGGGTCCAAATTTTTTCAGAATTACCTACCTTCAGTCCATTTGCCCATTTCCTGCAAGATTTGCCTTTCAAATGACATTTTAACAATTTTCCCCATTCAAATGCATGGGCGACCTATGTTGACCTTGCCGTAAAATAGGTCAAGGTCATCCAAAGGTCATTATTTATAAACACATTGTAGTACTCTAGTCCCCGATGCTTCATGCCAAGTTTCGTTGAAATCGGTCCACCGGTTCCAGAGGAGAAGATTTTTGAAGGGTATTTACCATATATGGGCATGGCGGCCATCTTGGTCATGTGACCTGGATTATTTATAAAAACTTTGGTTCCCCCTTCCCATAGATGCTTCATATAAAATTTGGCTTTAATTGGCCAAGCGGTTTCAGAGAAGAAGATCTTTGAAAATGGTGGACGACGGACGACGACGGACGCCGGATCATGGCCATCCTATAAGCTCACCTTGTGAGCCTAACGGCTCAGGTGAGCTAAAAACATTTCAACCTATTACATCCCAATAAATATTTCAAATGTGGGTGTGTATGCACTGACTTTTATTTTGCTTTAAAAGATAAAGTTTACTTGTTAGATATTTCTCAGATAGAAAGTTGCTATGTTCACCCATAGAATGAAACCTTGTAAGCATCATGCTTTACTTCTAGGCTTTACTTGTGATTATGAATTATACCCCTAGATCTATATACTTCCATTTCAAAGATTATACATGTTCTGCTTCACTCACAGTTTTAGGTTTTTAATCAAAATGTCAAAGATTCTTTTAGAAATCATCTAATTCATACAATAAGAAGCCCAATGGGCAAGGATTGCTCACCTGAGAACCAATTAATTAAACAAGAACTCCGCGGAGGTCGATATCGCACCTGCATCAGGCAAAGTCAATGGAACATGAAATATAGGTCAAGGGCACCGGGTCAAGGTGCGTGCTTGAAGAGTATGTCAATGACAATTACTATGCAAGGTTTCACACTCGCAGGTATCAATGATGCAGAGGAAACCAAACTTCGAAGTAATTTTGAAGTAAAAATTTGCAAAGTCAATGGATCGCAAAATATAGGTCAAGGGCACTGGGTCAAGGTGCCTGCTTGAAGGGAATGTCAAGGACAATTACTATGCAAGGCTTCACACTTGCAGCTATCAATGATGCGGAGAAAACCAAACTTTGACGTAAAAAATAACAAAGTCAATGGACCGTGAAATATAGGTCAAGGGCACTGGGTCAAGGTGTGTGCTTGAAGGGTATGTCAAGGACAATTACTATGCAAGGTTTCACACTCATGGCTGTCACTGATGAGAAGAAAACCAAACTTCGACGTAACTTCGACGTAAAAATTAACAAAGTCAATGGACCGTGAAATATAGGTCAAGGGCACAGGGTCAAGGTGCGTGCTTGAAGAGTATGTCAAGGACAATTACTATGCAAGGTTTGACACTCATGGCTATCACTGATGCAGAGAAAACCAAACTTCGACGTAACTTCGACATAAAAATTAACAAAGTCAATGGACCGTGAAATATAGGTCAAGGCACTGGGTCAAGGTGCGTGCTTGAAGGGTATGTCAAGGACAATTACTATGCAAGGTTTCACACTCATGACTATCACTGATGCAGAGAAAACCAAACTTCGACGTAACTTTGACGTAAAAATTAACAAAGTCAATGGACCGTGAAATATAGGTCAAGGGCACTGGGTCAAGGTGCGTGCTTGAAGGGTATGTCAAGGACAATTACTATGCAAGGTTTCACAGTCACAGCTATCACTAATGCAGAGAAAACAAAAACTTCGACGTAAATGTCAAACTTCGACGTAAATGTTGACGGACGGACGGTCGGACGGACGGAAATTTGGACTCCTATATCGCACCCTGCTATAAGCAGGTGCGATAAAAAGACCAGGTGAGCTAACGAAAAGTTTTAAAAAAGTATTACCTGTGGGTTGTCTCATAGACACTGGCAGTGCAGGCGATGGCTGGCTCACACCGTACGGTGTCAACGCCCGAACTCGGAAATTATAATCCCGTTCTGGATCAAGGTGCATAACTCTGTAGCGCGTCGTCGGAATTCCCGTCACGAGTGGTCGCCAGTCTGGAAGTGGTGGTTCTTGGTACTCCAACATGTACATCAGAGGTTCCTCGTCAGAGCTGTATGGAGGGATGTCGACTCGCTGCCATTGTAACTGGAGACTCCTGGTATCAGGTTCGTAGTCCAGGACTTCTAGTCGGTCGACTGGCGACATCTTACGAGCTGCAAGAAAGAACATTTTATGACACTTGATGAAGTTTTCAAAGTCATAAAAATTTAGCATAATTATCTAAAAATTTTCTTCAGTACAAGTATGGTAGGACATGGTCCTGAAGTTATAAAAAAACATTTTCATGCTTAACTCATTGAGTATGCAATTTGAACTGCTCACAAATATTGAAATGTTCTGATTTTTAGACAAGGTCTACGCACAAGTCACAAGTCACCCAAGGCTTGCTGACAAACCTGTAATCCTGCTCGGGTTTCAGGCCTTCAATAATGTACTGAATGCGGTCCGACAGAAAGCTGCTACTATGGTTTGTTTCTGCGACAAATGCCACAAACATACCGTATTCGTTCTAATTAGCGTACATGTTCCAATTAGCGCACATTCGGGTGTTTCCGAAAAATATGTGCATAAACGCACACTGCTCCAATAGTATATCAATTGGTATTTTACGCCAAATCAACACATTAATACACATTAGACGCATTAAAACTTAACTGTAAATGATCAAAAACTACTTCGCAACAAGTTGAACACTTAAATGACATCACCATTGATAGATTTGACATGGTTATTTCAGCATTTTGATGTGTTGCTTTCGCTCGTAGTGTGCGCTAATAAGAACGATATTTTGTTGCCTTAACTTTTAGTTATTTTGAAAAGTTAGGCGCACTGTGCGCTAATTAGAACGAATACAGTAATTTGATTTTTAAATGAATTATACATACCCAATGTTGTATACAAAGAAACAGCTGGCGAAGGCTCGCTGACAATGCCAGTTGGGGTCTTGGCTCTAACCCTGAACCTGTAGTCACGTTCGGGTTTGAGTCCTTCTATGATGTATTCTGTGTCATCGAGGTCTCGGGCCAGAGTTCTCCAGTCTTTTGGTGGTTCTTCAACCTAATATAATAAAATAATTTAGACTTGTTTCAAACGGGGTCAAGTTATTGTAAATGAAGGGAGTTTGGGTTTGTGAATTTATGACACAATGACTCAGTCAAAGATTTTTCAAACAAGCCAAGAGGGAGTTATCTTCCCTTCATTACGAAAACATGCCCATTTAATATACAGATTTTTCTTAAGTTGTAAAACTTGAAAATTTTCAGTTCATTTTTCTTATTTCTGCTCAAAACATAGATTGTGGGTACATGTTAGAACCGCCTTGCCAAGGTGATTCTAACAGGTACCCAAAATCTTGTTTTGGAGCAAAAATAAGAAAAAAAAACAGGTATAGCCCGTCAAACCCCATGTTCACTATATAAAAGTGGTGTTTAAGGGGATATACATTTCACGGACATGTTTTCCTGATGATTTAGTTTTAATCTTACCTCTGACATCTATGTCAGTGGGACATCGTCCAATTCGAAAGCAGGCACATTCACTCTGGACGATGAGAGCCTAGGTTTGTGCCAAATTAAAAAGTTTGTGGAAAAATAAAAGAATGTTGTCTTGATGAAACCTTGTCTCTCAAACTAATTTTTTTACTCACCTCCAGCATGTATGTCAAGGGGACATCATCCAATCCGAAAGCTGGTACATCCACTCTGGACCATGAGAGTTTAGCTTTGTGGGGTTCAAACTTTGTGCAATTACTCAAATAAAACAATTCTGTTTCGATAAAACCTCGTCACCTGAACCAATTTTAATGCTCACCTCTAGCATGTATGTCAGTGGGACATCATCCAAACCGAAAGCTGGGACATCCACTCTGGACCACGAGAGTTTGGCTTTGTGGGGCTCCATCTCGACAATTTGTGGTCTCGAAATTGGTACTCCAGGGAATACTGCAACAGAACAGATGGATGATCTATGATGTTATTTACAATCTTTCTCTGCATATCAGTCATGTTCTTGCTATGGGCCCAAATAAGTCTTAACAGAACACTAGGACTTTGAAAACCACACAGCTGTCAGTCTTTTCTTCAGCATTTCATATTAAATGTATTTAGATGAGTCAACGTTTAATTTAGGAGGAATCCTAAACTTCTTTAGAAATGCTAAAGTGAAAAATTAATGATTTTTTTCTCTCAATAATTATACTTCAAACATCAATCTGCATGGTGGTCCAGCCAATAATTGTTCAGTCATGTCCGAATGGGAAACCTGCATTTATATAATTAAGTTTCAACCATACCTTTAGCTCTGGGTAACCACAGTGGCTCAGTTGGCTCACTAACTCCGAAATCATTCTCTGCTCGCACTCGTATCAGATAGTCTCTGTCAGCCTCTAGTTCTGAGAGATAGTGGGACGTATCTCGCAGTCTTGTTGAAATTGGCATCCAGTCTTTGCCTGGCAGTTCTTTGGCTTCAACCTAAGCATGAAACATTTTTGTTTGATTTGATCCACATACAACAGCAGAGGTCATTTAAGGACAGTCAGTTGGTCTAACCATACAGTTCATGGCAAAACCTGAGGCATATATCTGCTGCTTTGTGCACATTCTTTCATCATTACCTGACAATTAAATGATGGAAGAAATGTTTTTGTCACCAAATCTTCACAAAGACTGGAAGATGATATTTTCTGGATGAAGTAATTTGTAATTTAATCAATTTCATGCAATGCATGCTCAGTAAATAGGTGATGAATTGAAATTCATTAGCTTTATTTACTATGTAAGAAATATTTCCACACATCAACAAAATAGCTACAAACCTGGTATGATACAGGGGATACTCTTTGGGATTTGTAACTCTCGACTGGTCGCCATGCCAACCTGACCATCTCCTCTCCAAGGTCTGTTATGATTGGTCGATGAGTTGGTAGTCTGGGAGGAGCTATAAATAGAATGTTTAAATGTAAGCCATTTGTCGAACCAGTTTATTTTATGAACATAAAGATAAACCAAAATGCAATTTAAAGGCCTAGGGGATTTAAGGCCTGATTTCGGCCTCATGTGTCGATAAAAAACTGAATTTTGGAATTTTGAGGAGAAACGTATTGCAAATATTAGGTATAGGTCCCTGCTTATAAAGTCTAGTACAACTATCACATTCAAATTACACATGACTTGTTGCCATGGCAAGGCTCCGAAAAGCATAGAAATATCACTTTTTGCAATTTTTGGTCTATTTTTCACCATTCAACATCGTTTTCAACTACCGGCCCACACGACGAACAATTTCTTATTGTGAAATAATTATGAAGTATCATCCAGAGATATTGTATGCTAAGTATAATTTTGTTCGGAGAGTGGGCTGGCACTTAAAAATTAAAAAATGTGTTCAGAAATGGTCAAAACTAGACCAACCAGAGGACCATTGGTCCTGAGAACGCTCACCTGAAGCCTGATCTTGGAGTATTAAGTCATCATGAAATGACCTTGACCTTGAATACTCACACACCTTTATTGACTTCATAAGTTGTCTGCATCTGCAAAGTTTCAGGTCTCAGGCTGCAATAGTTTCCAAACCCAGTGATTTCTGAGAAAACCATAATTTCAATTTTGATATTTAAATGACCTTGGACCAAGGTCAAGACATGACCTTGGCCTTCATAAATTACTTACCTTCATTGACTCCATTAGTTGTCTGCATCTAGCAACTTTCAGGTCTCAGGCTGCAACAGTTTGTTTTCGCCTTTTCCCATGTGAAAGCCTATGTTTCAAAAATTGACCTTGCGGTAAAATAGGTCAAGGTCATCATAGGGTCATCATTTCAACAAACTATGATGGGCTGGATTCCCAAATGCTTCATACCAAGTTTCATGAAAATTGGCCTGCCAGTTCTGGAGAAGAAGATTTTTGAAAGGTTTATACCATATATGGGCGTGGCAGCCATCTTGGTCATGTGACCTGGATTTCGCGATCAAACTTTCGTCTCCCCTACCCATGGATGCTCCACATAAAATTTCACTTTGATTTGCCAAGCAGTATCAGAGAAGAAGATCTTTGAAAAGTGTGTATGGACAACAGACTGGCCAAGGTCAAGAGATGACCTTGACCTATGTTAATCACATACCTTCATCTACTCCATTAGTTGTTTGAATCTACCACTTTTCAGGCCTCAGGCTGCAATAGTTTTCAAAAAATTCCATAGTTTTCACTTCTTCCTATGTAAAAGCCTATGTTTCCAAATTTGACCTTGCCGTAAAATAATTCAAGGTCATCCAAGGGTCATCATTTTATCAAACTATGATGGGCTGAGGTCCCCGATGCTACATACAAAGTTTCGTTAAAATCGGCCCACCGGTTCTGGAAAAGAAGATTTTTGAGTGGTTTTAACCATATATGGGCGTGGCGGCCATCTGGATTTCGCGATCAAACTTTCGTCTCCCCTACCCATGGATGCTCCATATAAAATTTCACTTTGATTGGCCGCCCAGTTTCAGAGAAGAAGATCTTTGAAAACTGTGTATGGACAACAGACTGGCCAAGGTCAAAAGATGACCTTGACCTATATTAATCACATACCTTCATCTACTCCATTAGTTGTTTGCATCTACCACTTTTCAGGCCTCAGGCTGCAACAGTTTTCAAAAAATCCAGTTTTCACTTTTTCCTATGTAAAAGCCTATGTTTCCAAATTTGACCTTGCCGTAAAATAGGTCAAGGTCATCCAAGGGTCATCATTTTATCAAACTATGATGGGCTGAGGTCCTCAATGCTACATACCAAGTTTCCTTGAAATCGGCCAGCCGGTTCTGGAGAAGAAGATTTTTGAGTGGTTTTTACCATATATGGGCATGGCGGCCATCTTGGTCATGTGACCTGGATTTCGCGATCAAACTTTCGTCTCCCCTACCAATGGATGCTTCACATAAAATTTCACTTTGATTGGCCATGCAGTTTCAGAGAAGAAGATCTTTGAAAAGTGTGTATGGACAACAGACCGGCCAAGGTGAAGAGATGACCTTGACCTATATTAATCACATACCTTCATCTACTCCATTAGTTGTTTGCATCTACCACTTTTCAGGCCTCAGGCTGCAACAGTTTTCAAAAAATTCCATAGTTTTCACTTTTTCCTATGTAAAAGCCTATGTTTCCAAATTTGACCTTGCGATAAAATAGGTCAAGGTCATCCAAGGGTCATCATTTTATCAAATTATGATGGGCTGAGGTCCTTGATGCTACATACCAAGTTTCGTGGAAATCAGCAAGCCGGAAGAAGATTTTTGAGTGGTTTTTACCATATATGGGCGTGGCGGCCATCTTGGTCATGTGACCTGGATTTCTTGATCAAACTTTCGTCTCCGCTACCCATGGATGCTCCACATAAAATTTCACTTTGATTGGCCGCGCAGTTTCAGAGAAGAAGATCTTTGTAAAGTGTGTATGGACAACAGACTGGCCAAGGTCAAGAGATGACCTTGACCTATATTAATCACATACCTTCATCTACTCCATTAGTTGTTTGCATCTACCACTTTTCAGGCCTCAGGCTGCAATAGTTTTCAAAAAATCCATAGTTTTCACTTTTTCCTATGTAAAAGCCTATGTTTCCAAATTTGACCTTGCCGTAACATAGGTCAAGGTCATCCAAGGGTCATCATTTTATCAAACTATGATGGGCTGTGGTCCTTGATGCTACATACCAAGTTTTGTGGAAATCGGCCCACCGGTTCTGGAGAAGAAGATTTTTGAAAGGTTTTTACCATATATGGGCGTGGCGGCCATCTTGGTCATGTGACCTGGATTTCGCGAACCAACTTTCGTCTCCCCTACCCATGGATGCTCCAAATAAAATTTCACTTTGATTGGCCGCGCAGTTTCAGAGAAGAAGATCTTTGTAAAGTGTGTATGGACAACAGACTGGCCAAGGTCAAGAGATGACCTTGACCTATATTAATCACATACCTTCATCTACTCCATTAGTTGTTTGCATCTACCACTTTTCAGGCCTCAGGCTGCAATAGTTTTCAAAAAATCCATAGTTTTCACTTTTTCCTATGTAAAAGCCTATGTTTCCAAATTTGACCTTGCCTTAAAATAGGTCAAGGTCATCCAAGGGTCATCATTTTATCAAACTATGATGGGCTGAAGTCCTTGATGCTACATACCAAGTTTCGTGGAAATCGGCCCACCGGTTCTGGAGAAGAAGATTTTTGAGTGGTTTTTACCATATATGGGCGTGGCGGCCATCTTGGTCATGTGACCTGGATTTCGTGATCAAACTTTCGTCTCCCCTACCCATGGATGCTCCACATAAAATTTCACTTTGATTGGCCAAGCAGTTTCAGAGAAGAAGATCTTTGAAAAGTGTGTATGAACAACAGACTGGCCAAGGTCAAGAGATGACCTTGACCTATATTAATCACATACCTTCATCTACTCCATTAGTTGTTTGCATCTACCACTTTTCAGGCCTCAGGCTGCAATAGTTTTCAAAAAATCCATAGTTTTCACTTTTTCCCATGTAAAAGCCTATGTTTCCAAATTTGACCTTGCCGTAAAATAGGTCAAGGTCATCCAAGGGTCATCATTTTATCAAACTATGATGGGCTGAAGTCCCCAATGCTACATACCAATTTTCGTGGAAATCCGCCCACCGGTTCTGGAGAAGAAGATTTTTGAAGGGTTTTTACCATATATGGGCGTGGCGGCCATCTTGGTCATGTGACCTGGATTTCGCGATCAAACTTGAAATGCCACTACCCAAGGAGGCTCCACATAAAATTTCAACTAGATCGGCCAAGCGGTTTCAGAGAAGAAGATCTTTGAAATTGTGGACGACGGACGGACGACGGACGACGGACGGACGGACGGACGCCGGATCATGGCCATCCTATAAGCTCACCTTGTGAGCCTTCGGCTCAGGTGAGCTAAAAAGTGCAGAATGTGCTCTATCTATGGTTCTTCTGGGCATTGCCATTGCAATGCTTGTAGGATAAATGAAGTACTTGTTCTTGTTTTTAATAGAGGAGACATATGGCTGTTTAAAGGAATAGTTTTCTCACTTAAATTCCAAAATTTATTTTTTACCAAAATCTGAGGCCAAAATCAGGCGTTAAATGCCCTAGTCCTTTTTGGGCCTTTGAGTATTATGTTTGCCACAAAAGCAGCATTTTTAAATGTTTGTCAGTAACTTCAGTTTTCCCGCATTTTAGAAACATCAACATTTGTCAAATCTAAGCCATTTCTCCAAACATTTACATAAAATAATTGTATAATGCAATAGTAATGGTCATACATGTTCTTCCTGATGCATTAACATCTGCCGGCACAGTTGGAAGGGATTAAAAGCCAATCTTTCAGGTTTGAGATTAAACGCTTCCCTTGTGGGCCCATCAAATATTACTGTTTGATCCCTATATTCAAAACAAATCTGTCAGAAACTTCACTTACCTTTGACCTCTGGCATTTCCAGATATTTCTTGGAGTCATCTGAAATTACCAGGAAAATGTTTAGAATTTTGAAATACAAATGAAACCAGAGGACCAATGGTCCTGTAAACGCTCACCTGAGATCTGCTTCATATACCAATAAACATATTTGAATATTATGGTATTTAACCCCAGTGCAGGGGCAGATGAAGCCCTTGGGCCATTTTCTTTTTTCAGAATAATCAATATTCTGTCCATTTGCCAATTTCCTGCTGATTTTCCCCTTCAAATAACATTTTAAAAGCAGATGAGCCCCTGGGGTCAATTTTTTTTTTCAGAATCATTAAATTTCAGTCCTACTTCCCATTTCCTGCAAGACTTTCACTTAAAATGACATTTTAAAAGTTTTCCCCATTCAAATGCATTGACGACCTATGTTGACCTTGCCATAAAATAGGTCAAGGTCACCACAGGGTCATGTTTTATACATACACAGTAGTACTTGAGTCATCCATACTTCATGCAAAGTTTCGTTGAAATCGGTTCACCGGTTCTGGAGAAGATATTTTAAGGGTTTTACCATATATGGGCATGGCGGCCATCTTGGTCATGTGACCTGGATTATTTACATACACATTGGTTCCCACTTCCTATAGATGCTTCATATCCTTAGGAGCGCCAGGCATTTTACAAAATGCTCATAAAAAGGGGGTAGGGTTGGTAAATCGTCCATAAAACCATTTCTGTGAGACTTAGAAACGCGCCTTATGCCTGTATTAAAAGTAGAAAGACAGCTCTTTCACATAGTGTAAGCTGTTTTGGTTTTGCTACTGAAAGGTCACGGCGCAGGGGTCACCGTGGAAAAATCGATGCGCACGGACTTCTTTTTTTTTTTTTTTTTTTTTTTTTTGCGATTTGATTCCCGATTTTTTCCTCCTTTCTCCTCTCTTTCTATCTCTCTTTTTTCTCTCTTTTCTTGTGTCTTTTTTCAACCCTAGCAGTTTGGTCGCACTTGTTTGGTTTGAGCGTGGTGGCGATTCAAAGATAACAGGGTAAACTCGACCTTTTTAACACAGAAAAATCACGTTCTTTCCCAACTTTCTGGACCTCTTACTCGCTTGTTTGATGTACTGTGCAATTAAGCTTTATATCGGTTAAAGCCTACTTACTGGGCAATTGAAAAATATAAAAAGATCGTACATGCTAGCTTTAACAATGCTGTGAGGGCCGATCAAAAAGTGTTTGTCAGCAATTACGCATAAATACGCTCTGGTAGTGGAAAGGATATGTAAAAGTTCTAAAACGGGTACAAATCCTAGTTTTAAGCGACATTTTCTTGTTTTGTATGCTGTTTGGTCAGTTTAAGGCCAAAATCTGGACGATAGGGGCAAATTTTACGTTTTCACCATATCCTTAGGAGCGCCAGGCATTTTACAAAATGCTCATAAAAAGGGGGTAGGGTTGGTAAATCGTCCATAAAACCATTTCTGTGAGACTTAGAAACGCGCCTTATGCCTGTATTAAAAGTAGAAAGACAGCTCTTTCACATAGTGTAAGCTGTTTTGGTTTTGCTACTGAAAGGTCACGGCGCAGGGGTCACCGTGGAAAAATCGATGCGCACGGACTTCTTTTTTTTTTTTTTTTTTTTTTTTTTTTTTTTTGCGATTTGATTCCCGATTTTTTCCTCCTTTCTCCTCTCTTTCTATCTCTCTTTTTTCTCTCTTTTCTTGTGTCTTTTTTCAACCCTAGCAGTTTGGTCGCACTTGTTTGGTTTGAGCGTGGTGGCGATTCAAAGATAACAGGGTAAACTCGACCTTTTTAACACAGAAAAATCATGTTCTTTCCCAACTTTCTGGACCTCTTACTCGCTTGTTTGATGTACTGTGCAATTAAGCTTTATATCGGTTAAAGCCTACTTACTGGGCAATTGAAAAATATAAAAAGATCGTACATGCTAGCTTTAACAATGCTGTGAGGGCCAATCAAAAAGTGTTTGTCAGCAATTACGCATAAATACGCTCTGGTAGTGGAAAGGATATGTAAAAGTTCTAAAACGGGTACAAATCCTAGTTTTAAGCGACATTTTCTCGTTTTGTATGCTGTTTGGTCAGTTTAAGGCCAAAATCTGGACGATAGGGGCAAATTTTACGTTTTCACCATATCCTTAGGAGCGCCAGGCATTTTACAAAATGCTCATAAAAAGGGGGTAGGGTTGGTAAATCGTCCATAAAACCATTTCTGTGAGACTTAGAAACGCGCCTTATGCCTGTATTAAAATTAGAAAGACCGCTCTTTCACATAGTGTAAGCTGTTTTGGTTTTGCTACTGAAAGGTCACGCCGCAGGGGTCACCGTGGAAAAATCGATGCGCACGGACTTCTTTTTTTTTTTTTTTTTTTTTTTTTTTTTTTGCGATTTGATTCCCGATTTTTTCCTCCTTTCTCCTCTCTTTCTATCTCTCTTTTTTCTCTCTTTTCTTGTGTCTTTTTTCAACCCTAGCAGTTTGGTCGCACTTGTTTGGTTTGAGCGTGGTGGCGATTCAAAGATAACAGGGTAAACTCGACCTTTTTAACACAGAAAAATCACGTTCTTTCCCAACTTTCTGGACCTCTTACTCGCTTGTTTGATGTACTGTGCAATTAAGCTTTATATCGGTTAAAGCCTACTTACTGGGCAATTGAAAAATATAAAAAGATCGTACATGCTAGCTTTAACAATGCTGTGAGGGCCGATCAAAAAGTGTTTGTCAGCAATTACGCATAAATACGCTCTGGTAGTGGAAAGGATATAAAATTTGGCTTTGATTGGCCAAGTGGTTTCAGAGAAAAAAATCTTTGAAAAGTGTGTATGGATGACAGACTGGCCAAGGTCAAGAGATGACCTTGACCTAAACTAATCATATACCTTCATCTAATCCATTAGTTGTTTGCATCTACCACTTTTCAGATCTCAGGCTGCAATAGTTTTCAAAAAATAGCTAATCTCCACTTTTCCCATTGTAAGTCTATGGAAACTTAAAGTTACCATAGCAACCAGAGTTTTTATCCGACTGGAATAAAAAACACAAATTATGTAGAGGCTACTATCAGGAACATGTATACAAAGTTCAGGATTCATCCACTTGACAGTTTCTGAGGAGAAGATTTTTGAATGTTTTTTTTTTTTTCAAAATTTTGCCCTTTATGGGGCCCCAGCAACCAATCAAAATAAAGGATTAGGACAAAACTCGCAAGAAACGTCAAACACTACTCAATAAACATTTCTGCAAAAACAAAATTCAAATGTCTACAATTTTAGCGGAAAAATAGCCGATTTCCACTTTTCCCATTATAAGTCTATGGAAACTTTAAGTTGCCATAGCAACCAGAGTTCTTATCTGCCTGGAATAAAAAACACAAATTATGTAGAGGCCACTGTCAGGAACATGTATACAAAGTATAGGCTTCTTCCCCTTGACAGTTTCTGAGAAGAAGATTTTTGAATGTTTTTTGAAATTTTGCCCTATATGGGGCCCCTGCAACCAATCAAAATGAAGGATTAGGACAAAAGTTACATGAAACGTAGAGGACTACTCAATAAACATTTCTGCAAAAACAAAATTCAAATATCTCCAACAAGACAGCAAAAACTGGCAATTTTCACTTTTTTCCATTATAAGTCTATGGGAAGCTTAAGTTACCATAGCAACCAGAGTCAGTATCCGATCAAAACAAAAAACACAATTATTCTTTCCCCCTACCTGTAGATAGTGTATGTGTAATATGAGAACAATCGGCCCAGCGGTTTCAGAGAAGAAGATCTTTGAAATTGTGGACGACGGACGGACGGACGCCGGACGGACGCCGGAGCATGGGTATACTATAAGCTCACCTATGAGCCTTTGGCTTACGTGAGCTAAAAATAAATTGTGCCTGCCGCATACATGTAATTACTATATACCAATAATGCAACCATATTTCTATCTGCAGGTCGATACAATATCGCATGACACATGACAAAATGGAGTGTGGTGATTGGAAGCTTGATTTATTTGGCAACAACCTACAGGCTACAGCAGAGTTCATCACCTTGCAGTAGATTGTGTAAAACACATATTACTTTGCTGTAGGTTGTGTAAAATCCATATTGCTTTGCTATTGGTTGTGTAAAATCCATATTGCTTTGCTGTAGTTTGTATAAAATCCATATTGCTTTGCTGTAGATTGTGTAAAATACATATTGCTTTTCTGTAGATTGTGTAAAATACATATTGCTTTTCTGTAGATTGTGTAAAATACATATTGCTTTGCTGTAGATTGTGTAAAATACATATTGCTTTTCTGTAGATTGTGTAAAATATACTCAACGCCAAAAGTAACTTTACACTTTTCATTTCTAAATATATTTTTCACGAATTGTAAGAAAGTATCTATTGGAGTGTGTCGCCAACACGTGTCCCAGCATAATGCATGTAAAGCGGTCGATGTAACTTAATCCACATGCGAGTTATCTGTGCTTCATTAAAAGCAATTTAATTGATTAATTAAATTGGCAATTTTCCACCAAATCAAAGGTAGACAGAAGATTCGAACATACTGTGCCAAAGACCACTTATTGTCCTTCAAAAATACTGCCAGACATTTTCGCTCCGACATTTTGTTAACTTTTTGCAGGCTGTTAAAATTGCTTTGCATCGAAATTAACTCCCTTTGAAATAAACCAATAGTAAACTTTACCATTTCTGAAAGTTTTTCCTTAAATCGTATCAAACTTTTTGGCATTGCGAATCGTTAGGTCCTCAATTGAAATGTGTAGGAACATTGGCTGGTGGAACAGATCCCATCAGTT
Source organism: Rugalucina vietnamica (assembly GCA_964017185.1). Lineage (NCBI taxonomy): Eukaryota > Metazoa > Mollusca > Bivalvia > Lucinida > Lucinidae > Rugalucina > Rugalucina vietnamica. The sequence continues at coordinate 30,817,899 of OZ024884.1, forward strand.
TGAAAGAAAAACAGCAAACAATTTGTAATAGGATTTTCCATTGAAACCATTGTTAATGTCGCAAAATGGGCCTTGGACATGAAAACATCCCTCCAGTTTGTTGTTTGAGCAGGAACATTCCAGTTAATTTGAACTTAAATAAGCGATACAATAACATCTCTTGAAGACTTTGTCTTCAAACTTTAAAATTGTTGATTGATAAAACTGCAGTAACACATCAAAAGTGCTGTGATTTGGAAAAACTTTATTTTGACCCCTTACATGTTTTATAGGGGGCATGTGGCAGCATTCTGTCATTAAAAATCCTTAAAATTTCACCTTTTTTTAAATTTGATCGGATTTGAATACGTAACAAACATTTTATAAATATTACACACCTTTACCCGAAAAAACTATCTACAAAAATAGTGTAAAGTTACTTTTGGCTTTGAGTATACATATTGCTTTGCTGTAGATTGTGTAAAATACATATTGCTTTGCTGTCGATTGTGGCCCAATGGATCAGGTTTCCAATCACCACACCACATTCTATCACAATGTGTGATGTTGCATCAATCTGCCCTGTAAGAAATTTGGTTGCATCACAGGTATACAGGGTGTTAAAGCATTAACTTGCAGCATTTTTAGTGAATATACAACATGTAAATGCTTTTTACTTTGAAGCTACACACAGTAGTTTATTGTTTGTCAGTAATATTATTAGAGCCAATTTAATTTCAAAGGCTGATTATGATTTTGAAATAATGAAGATGATGTCTATTTGGAAAGCTGGAGAAAAGTCATAGATCAGTCATTATTTTTTTGAAGTATCACACATGAGATATAGGTGACAATGAAACTGCTAGTGCATGCATATGCTACTCTATACATTAACACAAATTGCACTACTATGTATAATGTTAGACTCCCTAAATAGATTTCAGCATGCACTTTGTTTAAAAATAAACTTGACCATCATAAATGAAGATTTCAATAACAAAATGAAAATTTAAGAAAGCAAAAACACATGTCAAACTTTTGGAAAGGGTGACATTTGTTTTACTGTTACTACACATGACAAGGGCTTGATACATGTAATATAATCTACAAATGGGTGTCGCCTTGGAGAATATGAATTATACTACACTACAGTCATAACCTAGGGGATAAATATTTTGGGCAATATTTTGGGCAACAAGTAACACAGGAGATAATATCACTGGATAATGCTCTGAGAGCTACAAATATTAGGAAATAATAAATGAGCCGCCTCGTGGGAAAACCAACCATGTGGTTTCCGAAGAGGTCCGACACAAACCGGCCTGTACAAGCATAGAAAAGAGCTAGAAGCCTGATATTTCTGATTTAAGTAGAAGAGGAATTGCACTATCCGCGTAGCGAAAACAAAGGCGCTGATCAGCTTCGCGGTTACCGCGAACCTGATCTGCGTCTTTGTTTTTGCCTATGCAGATTGTTTGTTTTCCCATGAGGCGGCTCAAATATTGTGGGCTAAACTATAGGGGGTAAGTATTTTTGGTAAAACATAAAACATGGGTAACATGGACTTGGAAGGGCAGATAACATATGAGCAACAAGATTTCTAAGGGTAGGTAACACATGAGCAGCATGCTTTCCAAGGGCAGAAAACAAGAGTACAAGGGAGATAATATATGAATGACTAGTATATCCAAGGGCAGTAACTGACCAACTCATGGGCAGATAATAAATGAGGAACATGCTTTCTAAGGGCAGAAAACACATGAGTACAAGGATCTCCAAGGGCAGATAATATATGAATAACTGATATTTCCAAGGGCAGTAACTGACCAACTCTCTTCTCCATAGTTGCAGTTCTTGACGGTTCGCTGACGCCATGCTGATTCTGTGCTCGCACTCTGAATTCGTATTCTTTATCTGGGCGTAGATGCCTTACAAGATATGAGCTCGTCGGAACATTGTAGGCAACCTTTGTCCAGACTGAGTTCGGCAGTTCTCGAGATTCGACGACGTATGATACGCGCCGGGAATCAGCGGGTAGGTTGTGGACCGATACGGGTGCCCAGGAGAGTCGGACAGACTCATCAGTTTTGTTGAGTAAAGTTGGTTTTTCATAGGCCATCTTGGGTATGGCTGTAAAATGTTATTGTTAGTAGCACAATATTAAGTTATCAAGCTTAAAACAGCAGTTTATTAATTTGCATAAGAGTAGAAAATCAATAGTTACAACAAAGACTTTGTTATGAAAAAAAATATGCACTTGAAAACATTGATGAGAACTGGAGGGTCTGATATGTTTTGATCCCTTGGTCCTGGTTTTCATACTCCATTGTTGGTATGACAGTGAAGTTTTCTTGTTAGTATCACAATACAGAAATAGAAAGTTTAAAACATCATTATGAATTTGCCAAACCATTATCAAACCACAATATCTCTGCAAAATATTTCTAAATATGATTATTTTTATACTGTCTAATTTAATATTCCTGCACAAAAATATCTTACAACATACACAGCATAAATAATATATCAGCTTATTTATATAATAAATACTTAATAATTGTATCAAATCACACACAATTTGTTGACTAGATCTATTTACTGTCTCAAAACTCATTATTTCTGGTAAAAATGTATTGAGCTTTTTCATGCAAATGTTGAAAATATCATCTCTTTTATTTAGATCTTAATCTCTAGATGCTAGACCGTATCTAAGCTTGTCTTTTTATAAACAGTCTATCCCGGTCACTTTGCAGTTAAACTGACCATCCAAAAATATCTAAAACGCCTATTTAAGAAACCTTACACATACCTTCAGTCTTCACAGCTGGTGTGTATGGCTGTTTCAGAGACGTCTGATCTAGGTACGACTCAGGTAGCGTGTAACGATCTGGCGTGTAACGTTTTGCATATGTGTCCTCCAGATAGTCAGGTGTGTAACGTGATTCTGGTGTGTATCTAGTTCTCTTGGCATATGTGTCATCAATGTATCTCTCTGGCGTGTATTGACGTTTTGTGTAATCGTCGAAGAATTTTTCTGGTGTACCGTATCTCTTCTTTGCATATGTGTCTTCGAGGAATCTATCTGGCGTGTATCTCTTTTTAGCATATGTGTCTTCCAAGAATCTTTCTGGCGTGTAGCGTGGTTTTCTTGTGTAAGCGTCGTCGAGGATTTTCTCCGGGGTGTAGCGTTCTTTCTTCATGTATGTGTCCATAGGCTTTTCTGGTATGTATTTGTCCTTGGGAGGCAGTCCTGTGTATACAAACAGGGTATTTTAATTGATTTAGTTTAATCTAAAATGGTCTGATCATCAATCCAATTTTCATATTACATGAGCTTTTATCTGCATGAACAGAGATCATGTCACTCACTCTTACGGCGAAAGAAGACAAAATATGGGCAAAGTTACTGAATGGTTCTTTTTGTACTTCTTAATCTACAAAGGATCAGGGAAGACTATATAGGTTTTTTGCCCTAAGTTTGATTGTTTCTGGCAGCTTCTGTGTTAATCTTATTGAATATCTGTCGCTTTCTCCGTAAAATTAAAGGTTTGATTAATGCAACAGCATGACAGTAACCTCTTTATGTTACATACCTGCAGAATAAATCTGTGTCAAAGGGGGAAGAGGTCAGAATTTTTCAAAAAAATATTTTGTCAGAAAACAACTTTTTTGCCATAGATTATCAAGAAAATACTTCACTATGCTTATTGCAACCTAAAATTTTGGGTAGAAACTATTTATGCACGAATAACAGATGCATCATTTTTATCAGATTTATAATTTTAAATTATACTGTCCATCACTTTTGCAAAAACCTGTACCTTAAATATACTACGCAAAACAATTAAGCAACTTTTACTTTCAACAGTGACTCCATATGGTTTGTAGACATTAGGGAAGTTCTTTTGACAATTGGTTGCATGTATCAAATTAAGGTAAAACTAATTGTTACGTGGTGCTGAAGTAACGTTAGGTTTTAAGTCTACGGAGGCATATCTCAAATAAAACATAAACCATTAAACATTGAGAAACATATTTTGCACAGTATATTTATATGCATAATAAGTGTGTTCTTTATGAGTATACCTGTTAAAATAGGACAGATAGTCTGTTCATTCAGGTAGAACATACATATACAGTATATTTCCATAGCCTTGGTACATTGCAAATAATAGAGATGAGCCCATTTATCGGTTTTCAGGCTTTTTGACAGCCTTCCCCCCCTTGCCCAAACATGACATTTTGATATAATATGTAATTTACAAAAATACAGTTGTGTTCCAAATATTTTGATTGGGCAAGGGGGGGAACATGGACTTATAAAAAGTTTCCTATTTCCTATATGATCCCATATTAAATTAAAATATTTTGTCCAATTTTTAAAGAAGTCACTTCTTGACTCGCACACAACATTACATGTCCAAATACAACATAAACTTACTTTTCGACTACAATAAACTTCATTTAAGTGCCTGGAACTCATGATTTTGAAAATTTCTTGGGCAATCTCACTAAAGAAATCTTCCCTGATCCTTGGTTAGGGTGGCCAAACTTAAATTTCCTACTTTTCCACAATTCAAATCAACTGCAAATTGCTCTGGTCAACACTGAAGATAACCAACTAAGGTGGCCAAATCTGCTGATTTCTATTGTGCACCAATCCAACTTGCTTTATAAATCAAACACGACACGAAGATTCCTAGGAAAATTATTTTTATGTTAGCAAGTTGATAGGGTAATCTCTTCACTACTTCACCAAGAAATTATCAATCCATCAATGAATTTATATAGAATGTTTGCAACATTAGAAAGAACTTATGGTGTTATGTTGACCATACTTAGTGTTCCCCCACTGTAAAACCTTTTTTTGTTTTATCTTATTTAATCGCCATCACTTCTGAACATCAAATCCATTATTATTGCTGAGTAAGGCATAACCTGTCCCCATTTACAATGAGTTACGATATAAAGCCCAAATAAACACTTTTTCAATCATGTTGGAACAGATAATATTTCAGCAATGCTTGTATTAAACATTTCCAATTTTCAAATGTAGGAAGAAGGAGGACTAAACTTGTGTTGTTGTCGATGAAAATATAACAAACCTGTTCAATATTGAACATTCATGTCTAAGATCTTAATTTTTAATCAAACTACGGTAACAAATTTACCTTCTATCCTGAGTGAAGCTAAAGAGCTCGATTTCCCTTGGTTGTTAGACACAATGCAGGTATAAACTCCAGCGTCTGACGCCGAGACTTTGTCAATGTGTAGGAAGCAGGTATCGCCATCCTGTATCATCTTGTATCGTCCTCCAGCTGGGATGACACGACCATCCTTCATCCTGGGATAAGAAAAATGTGCAAGATCCATTCAAACAAAAGCAAATCAGCAGCCACTGACATTTTACAGGTTATTGTATTTAAGCTTAGAAAAGTGTTCATGTAATTATAAACAGACTCTCCATGTGACCTGTGATTTTGGGGAATCCCTACTTTTGCACCCAAGCTTTAAAGGTAGTGAAGGCCATGACATCCTCTAGCCTCCTTCTGACTTTAAAAATGTAGCTATAAATAGACTCACCAAGTGACCTCAGGTTGGGGAATCCCCATGACTTTGCACTCAAATTTAGCAGTGGCGCCCTCTGCAACCTGGACATCCTGTAGCCTCCTTGTGAAAGTGGGAACATACCCAAATTTGGAGTCCTTCTGTTCGGGTTTCATCCTACAAAGAATCAGACTTTTATCTTGATTAACTTTGAATATTTACAGACATTGGCAATAGTTTCAGAGAATATGCTCCAGTATGAATAAGTTTTTTTGAACCAATAGAATTGCACATAAAATAATTTTAAACCCAGCCAGCCCTCTCCCGAGTCTCTCTGCCATATTTTGCCTCTCGGACAGTCACGTTGGCAGGTCAGTGGCTTTCCCTAGATTGTCAATTTTATTTCACCATGTTTATCGACAGTAGGCCAACATCTCCATCTTCATGAATGTTAATTGAGCTTCCTCAGCAAATGCAGTAAGATAAAAAAATGCTTGAATATAAAATACTCACCCCACCCTTTCCGGAGTCTCTCTGCCGTATTTCGCCTCTCTGACGTTCAGGTTGGCACTACAGTACACTTCTCCCTCGTCATTGACGGCTTTACATGTAATTATGCCAGTATCATCCATCCTTGCATTCTTTATGGTAAGAGAGTAGTTATCACCATCTCTCCTAGCGATGAATCTCCTATTGGAGTCCTACAAAAAAGAATTTTTTGGTAAATTTAGAAATTTTTCGCCTTCATCATTGACGGCTTTTACACATTATTATGCCAGTGTCATACATTCTCAGGTTCTTTATGGTAAGAGAATAATTGTTACCATCTCTCTTAGGTACAGATCTTCAGTTGAATTTTGTTACCATCTCTCTTAGGTACAGATTTTCAGTTGAATTTTCTATCTCCAAATGCATGTAATCAGCAAATTCTTGAATTAGCAAAAAACAACTGGTACATCCTTAAAAACTTTCTTGAAGCGAGCCCGTTGGAACTGAGAAGCATCCTATTTGCTAAATTAATTTCTCAAAAAATTTTGGTTTGATAGTGGCTTAAAGTCCCGGTCAACAATTTTTCAGTCATGTCTAGAACTCTACCCTTAGGCAACCAGGTTTCCCTAGATCTATAGTTTTTGTATCTGAAAGCACACTTACCGGTATAGGTTTATGATCATACATCCAGACAACATCAGCCTTCGGCTCGCCGACAATGACGCAAGAAAACTTTGCCTCTTCCCCATCCTTGACGTTCAGGTGATCAAACTTCCGGAGGAACTTCGGTAGCATTCTGCCGTGAAGTTTGTCTTCTATGACTGTCAGCCTTGCAGAGCATGTTGCTTCACCGAGAGCATTTCTGAAGAAAGAAAAACAAATGGTGATCAAAATTATGGAGGAAATTGAAGGCATTTGGACGTGAAGTTTATCTTTGATGATTGTCGGTCTGACCAAGCAAGCCGCCTTGACAAGAGCATTTCTGCACATGGAAAGAAAAGTACAAGGAGACCAATCTTGGAGAAAAACTGAGGCAATACATGTATTTTGCATACATGTGATGAGTTTGAAAGTGGCATCAGGGAGATTTTTCTTTCATTTCAGGGAGGTTTTAGAAAAATGTATAGATTATATGAGCCGCGACGTGAGAAAACCGGTCTTCGGGGTTTCCGACCAGGTCCGACACAAACCGGTCTGTACAAGCTCAGAAAAGAGCTAGAAGCTTGCAATTTCGGATTTAAGTAGAAGAGGAATTGTACTATCCGAGTAGCGAAAACAAAGGCGCTGATCAGCTTCGCGGTTACCGCGAAGCTGATCTGCGCCTTTGTTTTCGCCTAGGCAAAAATCCGGTTTTCTCATGGCGCGGCTCATATGTATTTTGATGTGAACTTTGTCTTCATTAGCAATTTGACAAATCAAAAAGAGGAAAGTTTCCTACTCAACATTACCTAAAAAAGAATAAGATTTGTGTCCTGGCAAGTGTGTTGTCTCAATTATTACAATTGAGACCTTATCTCTAAATTAAAAAAAGAAACATACAAAAAAATTCTCCAAACAATTACCTAAGTTGACAAGTGTACTGTCCAGACTGTTCAATTTTCGGCGATTTTAACTCCAAACTGACAACACTATCCTTATGCCTCTGTCTCATCCCCGGGGCATCTTTCAACTCAATATCGTCTAGCAACCATGTGACACTGGGTTCCGGCTTGCCGCCGATCAAGCTCTTGAACTCTGTCAGCATTCCCTCGGTGGTTTGCTGGTCGTAAAATCGTGTCAGAAACTTCGGCGCCATGTCTCCATCTTCTTGCTGTTCTGTAAAAGCTGAAAAAGAAAATATATACCTGAGCCTTTGCATGAGAAAATCAACAATTTGGGGTTCCAACCAGGTCCGACTCAAACCAGCCTGTACAGTCCCAGAGGCAGGCTAGAAGTTTGAGATATAGGATTAAAGAAGAAGAGTGATTGTACTATACCTGTGTAGTGAAAACAAAGGCACTGATCAGCTTCGCGTTACTGCAAAGTTGGTCTGCACCTTTGTTTTAGCATATGCAAATTCCGCTTTTCTCATGACACAGCTCACATGATACTTTCAATTTATCAACAAAGCATTTCTTGAAAATGCTATGAAGTGTCTTCGGTTTGGTTATGACTCAACAATTTTTCAGTCATTTTGGGACAGGGCCACCTCTTCTTGGGCATTATCCAACTTTTGGAAGCTTAATTGAGCCACATCATGAGAAAACCGGATTTTTACCTATGCAAAAACAAATGCGCAGATCAGCTGTGCAGTAACTGCACAGCTGATCAGAGCCTTTGTTTTCGCTACATGGGTTAGTACAATTCCTCCTCTACTTATACCCCAAATTTCAAGTCTAGCTTTTTTTCTGTGGGTGTTTAGGCCGGTTTGTGTCGGACCTCATCGGAAATCCCGAAGAACGGTTTTCGTGCGACGCGGCTCAATTTTCTAGTGTCTTGCTAAAGGACTCTTCACAGTGGAGGCAGGTATCAAACCAAGGACCTCTGGCACTGGAGCCACGGCCATCGATATTTTGACATTTTTGTGATCTATATTGGAGCAACTCTTTCCTATGTCATTAAGATATGCCTTTCCAAATTTATTCCAGTCCCAGTGTATGTATCCCCCGATTGTCATGTTCATATAAGCTTACGCAGTGTGTTGTTGAGTGTTGCATAAAACTTAATAATACCTCATAAATATTCATTGGCTGCATGTGGATTTTGATTGGTCCTAAACAGGTCACACGGAGGGTGCTATTCCGTCATGTCGCATGATCATATTACCTTCTGACATCATATCTGTCTGGCCTATCTGTAGCCACACGCGTTTGTTTCCATGTACGTGGATGGTACTATTCTGTCATGTCACATGATCATAATACCCTCTGACGTCATATCCGCCTAAATGTGCAGGTGGACTTGAAGTCACATGCATCTGTCATGTGGTATGTCGCTAATTTGTTTAAAAAGTGGTAAACAATTGTTGTCCTTGAGTGAGGGTGACAAGACGATTTGTTTCCCTCGACAGAATATATTGCCGCCTCGGGTGAACAAATCCTTATGTCACCCTCACTCAAGGGCAACAATTGTATAAAATCTTACCTATCACATTAAGATAAGCCTCCGTCATCGCCTCTCCAAACTTATTCCTGGCCCAGCAAGTGTAACGGCCTGTGTCCGACATCTGGACATCTTGAATCAGGAGGGAATATATTTCGTTGTTCATATTCAGGAGGCGGAAACGGTCACCAGCTTGAACCACTTTTCCATCCCTCATCCTGTAACAGAAATTACAATTTGAGCCTTCGCATGAGAAAACCAACAATTTGCATATGCGAAAACAAAGACGCAGTTACTGCACAGCTGATCAGCGCCTTTGTTTTCGCCACACAGATAGTACTATTCCTCTTCTACTTATATCAAAAGATTCAAGCTTCTAGCTTTATGCTGTGACTGTACAGCCTGGTTTGTGTCAGACCTGGTCAGAAACCCCGAAGAGCGGTTTTCTCGCATCACGGCTCATTTATTTTTGTTCTGATTTATCTTTATTAAGTTTTATGTCCCTTTCAAGATTATGAGACTGGGCAAACCACCAAAGTGCCTGGTTTTTTATCACTAACTGACAAATGCTTTTCTCTAATCAGCAAAAAAGGGAAAATGGACTTGGAAATATTTTCATGACCAAATGTCTGACATATGAGCCGCATCGTGAGAAAACCTATGCGAAAACAAAGGCGCAGATCAGCTTCGCGGTAACCGCGAAGCTGATCAGCGCCTTTGTTTTCGCTACACGGATAGTATATTTCCTCTTCTTCTTATATCCGAAATTTCAAGCTTCTAGCCTGCTTATGTAACTATACAGGCCGATTTGTGTCGCACCAGGTCGGAAACCCCGAAGACCGGTTTTCTCGCGTCGCGAGTAGTACAGTTCAACCTCATTATAACATACCTCATTACAACACAGTTTTCAATACAACACTGCCATGACTCTCCAAAATACTTATTTTACTTATGTCTATTGTAAGAAATCTCATTAGAACACTGTTTCACTTATAACACAGTCTGTTTCTATGGACCCCAAAGATAATGTTATAATGAGGCTATAATGACGTTGACCTGTTATGTAAAGTAGAAAAGAGTACAATGGATTAGAGCGGAGCTGAATGGAATAGAATAACATAGAAAGAATAGAATAGAACAAAATAAAATCAACATTGAGATATGAGGCACCTCATGAGAAAACCAGCAATTTGCACAGGAGAAAACAAAGACGCAGATCAGCTTCGCAGTCGCAGTTACTGCGAAGCTGATCAGCTCCTTTGTTTTCCCTACATAGATAGTACAATTACTCTACTTTCTAAATCCAAAATTTAAAGCTTGTATTCTGCTTCTGTGACTGCACAGGCCGGTTTGTATCTGACCTGTTCAGAAACCACATTGTTAGTTTTCCCACGAGCTGGCTCATATCTTGTTGTTTTGGTCAACTTCAAGGATCTGATCCACTCACTAACTAGACTACACTTGACTGGTCTTGAAAAGAATAAAAGCTCAATTATAGAGCTTACCAAAATATTTCTGGCCGTGGATGTGCCAAAACTCGACAGTCGAACCTTGCAAGTCGTCCCTCGGCTACTTGACAACTGAACATTTGGAAGAAATAGTTTGATGTCATAAAGTCCAGGTCCATCGTTGTTTCAGATATAAAGGCTTTATAGAACTTACCATACAATTTCCGGTCGTGGATGGGCCACAACACGGCAGTCGAACCTTGCAAGTCGTCCCTCGGCTACTTGACAACTGGACATTTGGAAGAAATAGTTTGGTGTTGTAAAGTCCAGGTCCATCGGTGTTTCAGCTGTGTCACTGAATGGCAGTGGGCGACCTGGGGATAAATAGAAAAAACTTCAGCTTAGTAAATTTCATCATTGCATTCCCCATAACCTTAAAATGCTGTCTACATTTAATACCACTTTGATAGAATTTTCAGCATTGGCCCTCTTTAAAAATTCCACTATTGTTTGTGAAAATTTGAAAATCTTTCTGTTCATACATTTTATGCACTTGCCATGTTTCCCCTATAATTACCAAGATTTATTTCTACTTTTAGAAGTACTGACTCTTACTCTTAAGAAGTTGTGAAAAGAACTTCAGAGGTGTGCTACAAAAAATTTAAACCCCCAATCTCGAAAACTGGATTACAGACATTGGGAGTTAAGCAAAGAAGTTAAATGCAGAAATGAATATCTTTCACCGATAATATCATTATTTCATTATTTTTATTGTATTGGACCATTTTTACTATTCTTAAGTCCTCCATTTAGCGTCTTACCATCCTCAAGACTCAATTCCGCTGAGCACATCACAGAGCCATTAACATTCATCGCCCTTGCCGTATATACACCAATATCATCTTCGGTAACATTCGGAAATATCAGCATGTTCGTTTCTTCATCGGCGATCACTTGACAGTTGTCAGATTCTTTCAGTGGGCGATTGTTCTTAAGCCAAAGTACCTTGGGCAGAGGTGAGCCACGGACAATGCATTCCATCTGAACAAGCTCCCCAGCTATACAACAATGTTTATTTAGAACTTGCTAGCAGATCTAAGCTTGTTTCACATGAGTGTTTCATTTTGTTGTAGGAAAAATGTTTGACTATTTGGCCCCAAAAATGTATTAGCCTTGATTATCTTTCTAAGCTAAGTGTATTATCAAAACAGTAAGCTAAGTGTATTATCAAAATAGTAAGCTAAGTTAAATATCAAAATAGTAAGCTAAGTTTAATTTGATAGTAAGCTAAGTTTATTATCAAAATAGCTTATGTTTATGCTTAATTTAAGTTATGTTTAAGTGCCAAAACCACTTTAATCTACTAAAATGTAGAACTTAAGTCATGTTAACCCATTTTTTAAAGCAGCGGTTTGTGCATTAATGCAAAAAGTTTTTCAAAGTTACTTACTTCTTGTGACAATAGTTCTCAGCCTCTTTTTAAACATTGGTCGGGATGTCCCATCTTCATATTCTGGCAGTATAGTATCCGAAACATCTGTAATAGTCCAGTTAACATGTTTGTTTAATTGTATTATTGTTAATATCGGAGTCAACAATTTTGCAGTCATGCTGGGACACAATCAGTGAGTACATCCTGGGTAGTGCAACTACTATGGGGACTAAACAGGTCTAGCTCAAGATCACAATTCATAGCCAGTGGTATTCAAACCCCTATTGATCTTAAGTTCAATCGCATTTCCTAAAAGATTTTTTGATCATTTATCTAAATCAGTTTATGTTCCTGACAAGACAATTTATGAGCCATCTTGTCTGCAGGTATATGTACAAAGTTTGCATTCTACATTTCATTTTTTTTCTTCTTTTTCTTCTTTATTTTGTTTATCTCCCCTTTGTAAACCATTTTTGCATTACGAAAACTTGCCCATGCAATATACAGAGATTTTTTTTTCAGCAGTAAAAATTGAAAATTTCATCAGAAAAATATTGATATTTTTCTTATTTTTGCTCAAAACATAGATTGTGGGTACACGTTAGAACCGCCTCACGTTAGAACCGCCTCGGTGAGGCGGTTCTAACGAGTACCCACAATCTATGTTTTGGAGCAAAAATAAGAACCAGAGGACCAATGGTCCTGTAAACGCTCACCTGAGTCTGCTGCATATACCAATAAACATGTTTGAATATTATGGTATTTAACCCCAGTGCAGGGGCAGATGAAGCCCTTGGGCCATTTTCTTTTTTTAGACTAATCAATATTCTGTCCATGGATGTTTCATTAAAATCAATCTATTGGTTTCAGAGAAGAAGATATTTGAAGGGTTTTTACCATATATGGGCATGGTGGCCATCTGGGTCATGTGACTTAGATTATTTATATACACATTGGTTCCCCCATCCTATAGATGCTTTACATAAAATTTGGCTTCAATTGGCAAAGTGGTTTTAGAGGAGAAGATGTTTTAATATTATGGTAATATACATGTATATTGCCCGGGGTGTGGACATATGAGCCCTAAGGTCCATTTTTTTTCAGAATCATTAATATTTAGTCCTACTACCCATATCCTGCAAGATTTTCACCTCAAATGACTTTTTAAAAGTTTTCCCCATTCCAATGCATTGGCGACCTATGTTGACCTTGTCGTAAAATAGGTCAAGGTCTTCACAGGGTCATGATTTATATATACATTGTAGTACTTCAGCCATTGGTGCTTCATACCAAGTTTCTTTGAAATCGATCCTCAAAATTCGGAGAAGAAGATTTTTGAAGGGTTTTTACCATATATGGGAATGGCAGCCATCTTGGTTATGTGAACTAGATAATTTATATATACATTAATTCCCCCATTCCATAGATGCTTCACATACAATTTGGCTTTGATTCGCCAAGTGGTTTCAGAGGAGAAGATGTTTGAATATTATGGAAATATACATGTATATTGCCCCGGGGTGGGGCAGATGAGCCCCTGGGGTCCAATTTTTTTCAGAATCATTAATATTCAGTCCTACTGCCCATTTCCTGCAAGACTTTCACTTTAAATGACATTTTAAAAGTTTTCCCTATTCAAATGCATTGGCGACCTATGTTGACCTTGCCGTAAAAAAAGGTCAAGGTCATCACAGGGTCATGATTTATACGCACATTGTAGTACTTCAACCATCGATGCTTCATGCCAAGTTTCTTTGAAATCGATCCACCTGTTCTGGAGAAGAAGATTTTTGAAGGGTTTTTTTCATATATGGGCATGGCGGCCATCTTGGTCATGTGACCTGGATTATTTATATACACATCAATTACCCCTTCCTATTGATGCTTCACATAAAATTTGGCTTTGATTGGCCAAGCGGTTTTAGAGGAGAAGATGTTTTAATATTATGGTAATATACATGTATATTGCCCCGGGGTGTGGACATATGAGCCCTTAGGTCCATTTTTTTTTCAGAATCATTAATATTTAGTCCTGCTACCCATTTCCTGCAAGATTTTCACCTCAAATGACTTTTTAAAAGTTTTCCCCATTCCAATGCATTGGCGACCTATGTTGACCTAGTCGTAAAATAGGTCAAGGTCACCACAGGGTCATGATTTATATATACATTGTAGTACTTCAGCCCTTGGTGCTTCATACCAAGTTTCTTTGAAATCGATCCTCAAAATTCGGAGAAGAAGGTTTTTGAAGGGTTTTTACCATATATGGAAATGGCAGCCATCTTGGTTATGTGAACTAGATAATTCATATATACATTAATTCCCCCATTCCATAGACGCTTCACATACAATTTGGCTTTGATTCGCCAAGTGGTTTCAGAGGAGAAGATGTTTGAATATTATGGTAATATACATGTATATTGCCCCGGGGTGGGGCAGATGAGCCCCTGGGGTCCAATTTTTTTCAGAATCATTAATATTCAGTCCTACTGCCCATTTCCTGCAAGACTTTCACTTTAAATGACATTTTAAAAGTTTTCCCTATTCAAATGCATTGGCGACCTATGTTGACCTTGCCGTAAAAAAAGGTCAAGGTCATCACAGGGTCATGATTTATACGCACATTGTAGTGCTTCATGCCAAGTTTCTTTGAAATCGATCCACCTGTTCTGGAGAAGAAGATTTTTGAAGGGTTTTTACCATATATGGGCATGGCGGCCATCTTGGTCATGTGACCTGGATTATTTATATACACATTAATTACCCCTTCCTATTGATGCTTCACATAAAATTTGGCTTTGATTGGCCAAGCGGTTTCAGAGGAGATGATGTTTGAATATTATGGTAATATACATGTATATTGCCCCGGGGTGGGGGCATAGGAGCCCCTGGGGTCCAATTTTTTTCAGAATCATTAATATTCAGTCCTACTGCCCATTTCCTGCAAGACTTTCACTTTAAATGACTTTAAATGACATTTTAAAAGTTTTCCCCATTCAAATGCATTGGCGACCTATGTTGACCTTGCCGTAAAATAAGTCCAGGTCATCACAGGGTCATGATTTATATACACATTGTAGTGCTTCAGCCATCAATGCTTCATGCCAAGTTTCTTTGAAATCGATCCCCCTGTTCTGGAGAAGAAGATTTTTGAAGGGTTTTTACCATATATGGGCACCGCGGCCATCTTGGTCATGTGACATGGATTATTTATATATACATTAATTACCCCTTCCTATTGATGCTTCACATAAAATTTGGCTTTGATTGGCCAAGCGGTTTCAGAGGAGATGATGTTTGAATATTATGGTAATATACATGTATATTGCCCCGGGGTGGGGGCATATGAGCCCCTGGGGTCCAATTTTTTTCAGAATCATTAATATTCAGTCCTACTGCCCATTTCCTGCAAGACTTTTACTTTAAATGACTTTAAATGACATTTTAAAAGTTTTCCCCATTCAAATGCATTGGCGACCTATGTTGACCTTGCCGTAAAATAAGTCAAGGTCATTACAGGGTCATGATTTATATACACATTGTAGTGCTTGAGCCATCAATGCTTCATGCCAAGTTTCGTTGAAATTTGTCCACCGGTTCTGGAGAAGAAGATTTTTGAAGGGTTTTTACCATATACTGGCATGGCGGCCATCTTGGTCATGTGACCTGGATTTCTTATATACACATTGGTTCCCCCTTCCTATAGATGCTTCATATAAAATTTGGCTTTGGTTGGCCAAGCGGTTTCAGAGAAGAAGATCTTTGAAATTGTGGACGGACGGACGGACGACGGACGACGGACGGACGGACGGACGCCGGATCATGGCCATCCTATAAGCTCACCTTGTGAGCCTAACGGCTCAGGTGAGCTAAAAATAGGTATACCGCTGCATACCCAAGTTTTGCTATATGAAAGTGGGGTTTACGGGGGTATTCATTGCACGGACATGTTTTCCTGATGTTTATCGACATCTTTTGCCTACTTACTGTCCCTGTTTTAAGATTTGATTTACCAATCGACTTTAGAATACACACCTTAAAGTTTCTTTCTGTCGAAGTCATCTTTAAATCCAAGTTTTGATTTAATATTTGATGTCATCGTGCGCACCCTGAATATTGGAACCCCGAAGACTTGTTTAACTTTTATCCATTTTATATAAGAATTAACAGGGTAAACTTGAAAATTCCTCAACTTTCTTCTTGTCCAAGTCATCTTTAAATCCGAGTTTCAACTCAATATCGGACGGCAAGATTCCCCTCGGTCATCATGTTTACCATGAAGTTTACAGCCCCAGAACTATCTTACTTTACTCAATTGGGCAATGGGCATTTATAAAAGAAAAATTATCACCTTTTTTCTTGTCCAAGTCATCTTTAAACCCAAGTTTTGACTCAATATCAGATGGCGAGTCTCCTCTGT
This sequence comes from Rugalucina vietnamica, assembly GCA_964017185.1. NCBI lineage: Eukaryota > Metazoa > Mollusca > Bivalvia > Lucinida > Lucinidae > Rugalucina > Rugalucina vietnamica. The sequence goes on from OZ024884.1 coordinate 30,834,295, forward strand.
CATCACGCGTACCATGAAGTTTGGACCCAGGAACAATCTTACGTCTCTCAGGCATTGTGGTGGAAGTTTCTGAAACAAAAGAATTCTTCGTTGTTATAAACCATTTTATTTTTGTGAATTTTGTGGATGAGAAAACTATGTGAAAATAAACTGACACATTTTTTTATTTTGAGACTATGTACATTCAGTCTGCAAAAACAAATCAATGCAAAAATGTGCATGGCGAAAAAATTGTGACATTAAGTTGCTGCAAAAACAAGTTGGGTTACAGTGTTGCGGCTGAAGGTTTTCTTTCCTTCCATTGAAGCTTAATGTCATAGGCAACAATTTGTCAGTCATGCTGGGATAGCGCTAGACTTTTTACAGCCACCTGCATTTAAATGCATATACATGTACATGTCGTGACTGCCTTTAATTAGTTTTAGTCTTTTGCGCACAAATGCAAGTTCAATGCCACTTAGACCAAACTTTCGTGCTGGTTGAACCATTGGGTGTTCCCGACATTTGAAATGTCACTTGCCTAATCAAACTCCATGATGCAGTTCATATGTTATGTTTTCAAGATATTTTATTAGTCAACCCTATAAGATGAGCACATCTTACTACTGGAATTTCGATTAAAGTGGTATTTACCTGTTCACATAAAAAAGTATGATAATTTTCATAAACTTTTGGACTAATGTTTTAACAAAATAACTGAAATGCTAAAAAAACAGTATTAGGCTATTAGCCAAAAGCTAGCAATAGACCAAAGTCTGAGAAGCTTCGGAGACTTTTCTAAGACCATTCTTCTCTTCAAAAATATCGCAATTTTAGAAGACCTCTAAGTCAGGAAGGTTTGGGAGAACTAGAAATTGGCTGCAAGCAAGGCTTTCAGTATACCCCCCGCAAAATTATCTGAAGCTGGCCAATAACTTCCTAAGTCAAACATGCAGAAAATTTGTCAAAGATATCTTTTCAGCATTATAATCCTTCATGTACATCCCCAGTATGCCAGTCACATCTATAAGATATTAAAAGAATATATTGAAAGCTTGAGGTTGATTTCACTGTATGCACTATGATCATTGTTTATCATGAGAAATGGTAAAAATTGGCTAAGTTAAATAAAAGCTGTAAGTTTGTCAAAAATTAAATTTTCAGCATGAAGATTATTCATGCACATCTAAAATATATCTGGAACAAATCTACAAAGAATCTAAAAGAAATATTGAAAGCCCTAGGAGGAGTTGATTTCACAAAGTATGCACTACCAACCATTATTGTATATAAGCAATGGTCAAGAAATGGCTATGTTGAAAAATGATGTAAATTTGTCAAATATCACTTTTTCAGTATTATAATTATTCATGCACATCTTCAATATGTGTGGAACATGTCTGCAAAGTATTGAAAAGAAATACTGAAAGCCCTAGGAGGAGTTGATTTCACAAACCATCATTGTATATAAGCAATGGTCAAAAAATAGCTATGTTGAAAAATGCTGTAAATTTGTCAAAAATTATTTTTTCAGCATTATAATTCTTCATGCACATCTTCAATATGTGTGGAACATGTCTGCAAAGTATTGAAAAGAAATACTGAAAGCCCTAGGAGGAGTTGATTTCACAAAATATGCACTACCAACCATTATTGTTTAAGCAATGGTCAAAAAATGGCTATGTTAAAAAATGCTGTAAATTTGTCAAAAATTATTTTTTCAGCATTATAATTCTTCATGCACATCTTCAATATGTGTGGAACATGTCTGCAAAGTATTGAAAAGAAATACTGAAAGCCCTAGGAGAAGTTGATTTCACAAACTATGAACTACCAATCATTATTGTAGATAAGCAATGGTCAAAAAATGGCTATGTTGAAAAATGCTGTAAATTTGTAAAAAATTATTTTTTCAGCATTATAATTCTTCATGCACATCTTCAATATGTGTGGAACATGTCTGCAAAGTATTGAAAAGAAATACTGAAAGCCCTAGGAGGAGTTGATTTCACAAACTATGCACTACCAACCATTATTGAATATGGCAATTATCGAAAATTGGCTAAGTTCAAAATGCTGTAAATTTGTCAAAATTCATTTTTTCAGCATAATACTTCTTTATGCATATCTTCAATATCTCTGGCACATATCTGCAAAGTATCAAAAGAGAATATTGAAAGCTGTAGGAGGAGTTGATTTCACAAAGTATGCACTATTAGCACTATGGCAAACATTCTATGTATAGGTTTAAAAAGTCCCATAACTCTTGCAAAACTGACCCTTTGGCCCCTAAATTCATACCACACATGTGTTGTCTTATGGTGCAGGTGTGTTGAAAATTTAAAGAACATCGGGCAAAAACTACTTAAGTTATTCAGCAAAGATGTCAAAATGTTGACGGAATGACGGAATCACGGAATGACGGAATCACGGAATGACGGAATCACGGAATTACGGACAGACTGAAAACAGTATACCCCCCTAAAACTTCGTTTTGCGGGGGGTATAATTACAATATTCCTGAAGCTTTTTGAGATGATTCACAGAACAGATAAAATATTTTCTGATATGATCTTTATAGCAAGGTTGCCTCTGCAGATAACATTTGAGCTGCCTCGTGGGAAAACCAACAATCTGCATATGCGAAAACAAAGAACCAGATCAGCTTCGCGGTTACCGTGAAGCTGATCAGCGCCTTTGTTTTTGCTACACGGATAGTACAATTCCTCTTCTACTAAAATCCGAAATTTCAAGCTTCTAGCTCTTTTCTGTGGTTGTACAGCCCTGTTTGTGTCGGACCCGTTCGGAAACCACATTGTTGGTTTTCCCACAAGGCGGCTCATTTAAAACTGAACTTCATCATAAAATGTTAAAGGTAAATGCCAATAAAAAACAAAACCCAGGAGAGATACAAAAGTAAACAAGTTGTTCTTGCATTTCTACTTTTCATGCCACTTTTCAGTACAGTAGTTAAATACACTGTTGAGTGGCCACCTTTGAAGAAATAGCTGTACCCTCAATATTGAGATGTATCGCCTTCTTAATGATGTTTCAGTGGCTTTATATTTTGGTCGTAAAGTTTTGATTCTGCTAGCTCTAGGAATATCCAATGGTTTTCAGTTTCCAGGTTAGCAGATTTCAGGCACTTTTCAAGACTTTTTAGGATGAAACACAATGTATTCTTGATGCAAAATGAAAGAAGGCCCTTTCTCTGGTATATGGTCCATGTAAAGAAAATACATGACCTTGACTGTTAGTTGAACGCCATAAATAAAGCCTGGCTTAATTATGCCAAGTTTCATTCTTTGAATACCGGTAAAAGAAAACCAAACACACCATTTTTCTTCAGTCTCCTAACCAACAAATGACGCAGTTTGCAAAACAGCTGGGAATTCGGTTATTGCTTATTGAACATGCAACAGGAATGTGTTGTCTATGATTTATTGCAATTGCAAAGGTTGGTATGCAACAGAATTAAACATTATCCCTCCAAAGCTTAAGATCGAAACTGTACCCTGCCAAAATTGATTTAAAAGTGCAAAGGATATTTACATCTGGCAGTTTACCAGTTCCTATAGCACACCCTTTCATCATTAACTTATTCAAACATCAGCAAAACATGTCCGTGTAATGTATACCCCCTTAAACCCCACTTTTATGTAGCAAAACTGGGGTACGGAGGGGTATACCTATTTTTCTTATTTTTGCTCCAAAACATAGATTGTGGGTACTCGTTAGAACCGCCTCGCCGAGGCGGTTCTAACGTGCACCCACTATCAATGTTTTGTGCAAAAATAAAAATTTCTGTTTTTATAACATAAAAAATCTCTGTATATTGCATGGGCATGTTTTCGTAATGGTTGGTTGTACCCCCGGTTTACAAGGTGAGCAGCTTAACCACTATGCCAAAGAGGCTTCTTACACTACGCCACCCCGCTCCCCTTTGAATCAGCAGGAGAGAAGATAACCTCAGAATGTCCAACGAAATATGAAAGAATTGAATTGGACCAAAACACAGCATCTGTAATCAAAATGTGCATAAAGTAAAGGAATGGGGCCACAGTAATTTGTCTTAACCAAGTTTTGCAGAACCATTCATGTCATGTCGATTATGTGCAGGTGTGTCTGGAAAAGTAATTCCAGGTAATTCTTCTAAGACTGAGAACCAGAAAGAAATAGAACCTATCTTTGCTTTCTATCATGATCAGTCAAAAAAAGCAAAAGGGGTAGTAAGTTTGCAAAGGTACCAATTTAAATGCATGTTTTTAAAACTGTTTTTTCCTTCAAAAAGTCCTCAGTATAAAGAAATACTGATAAGATTCTTAGAATATTCATCCTTAATTCCAATGCCAGGTATCAATCTTTTCTGTCAGCTGATTTGGAACTAAACCAAGTCATCACATACAACAATGATTCTGTTTTTTATGTTGTCAGTCATGAAAAGACTTCGGATAACCAGAATGTCTGTGGTTTAATAACTTTTTTTATTGTGTCGCTCCCCTAGCCAGTTTAATTAGAGGACCATTGGTCCTGAGAACGCTCACCTGAGATTTGGTCTTTGAAAATGACCTTTGACCAAAATGACCATGACCCTTAAATACTCACGTAATTTCATTAACTCAGTATCTATAGATTTTAAGGTCGCATGCTACAAAACTGTCTGAAAAACCTGATATATTTACATTTTTCCCATTGAAAAGCCTACACATGTTACCAAATTTGACCTTCCTGTAAAAAAAGGTCATTGGCAGTTATTTTGGTCATGTGACCTGGACCATTTATACAAAGTTTAAATCCCCCTTCCTAAGGATGCTCCACATGAAGTTAAGCTATGATTGGCCCAGTTGTTTCAGAGGATAAGATGTTTTAAATTGTGAACGACAACGACCACCACCACCACCACCACCACCACGGATGCCTGAGCATGCCCGTACTATAAGCTCACCCATGAGCCTTTGGCTCAGGTGAGCTAAAATGCATCACATACTGATGAAATATGCATCACATATTGATGAAATTAGGCCTGACAAAAAAGAGGGTTGTTTCCTTTGAAAAATATAATGAAGTCAGTTTACGACTCTCTACTCTGTCAATCATGTGGAATCATTGTGGAATAATCTGACATGGTATTGTGTGAATAAGCCAGAAAGATCAAATCTATTGGCTAAGAATGAATATCAGATTGTTAAGAAATGCCAGGTAGAGAATTTAGCTATGTTGACAGGTTTTTTTTTATTGAGTATTGTCCCTTTCAGTATTATTTCACTAATATGAGATGGGCTAATCAGTAGGCCTAAGGGCAAAAACCACAATGTAGAATGTGGCTTTCTCTCACATGTGCTCGAATCCACACTAGGCAAAGCAGTGAGTTAATCGAATGATTAAGAGCCATAATGAACTAAAAAAATGAGCCACAAGAACATATAATTAAGGCCAGGTAAAAGAGCGGATAGTTTTCCTTTGAAAAATATAATGAAGTTAGTTTATATTTTCTTCTCTGTCAATCATGTGGAATCATTGTGGAATAATCTGACGAGGTATTGTGTGAATAAGCCAGAAAGATCAAATCTCTTGGCTAAGAACGAATATCAGATTCTTATAACAAATGCCAGGTAGAGAATTCCGCTATGTGTACATTTTTTAATCAGTTTTATGTCCCTTTCAATATTGTGTCAGCTCTTGTGTGATGGGTTTATCAGAAGGCTGTGAAAAACGGGATAAACCACCAAGCAAATCCATAACAGGCTTGCATCAGGAAAACATGTCCCTGTAATGTATACCCCCCCTTGAACCCCACTTTTATATAGCCAAACTGGGGTATGCAGGGACATACCTATTTTTCTTATTTTTGCTCCAAAACATAGATTGTTGGTACTCGTTAGAACCGCCTTGGCGAGGCAGTTCTAACATGTACCCACAATCTATGTTTTGAGCAAAAATAAGAAAAATATCAAAATTTTTCCGCTGAAAATTTTCAATAGCTAAAAAAATCTCTGTTTATTGCATGGACAAGTTTTCGTAATGTGTCTCACGTGTATCATTTGTGGAGCTGAAATCCATATTTCTAAATACTGTACTTATTTTATACTAGCTAAAAGAATTTACCAATTTAAAGTAAACTGATTAAAATCCAACTAAACCAATTCAATCCTATTAAAATACAATTAATTCTACTCACTTTCAGTGGCAAGATGCTGTATATCTTCAGTACCTGTAGTCACATTCCATATTTCTAATTACTTTTTCTATATTAGCTAAAAGACATGTGTACCAATTAAAATACAATTAATTCCACTCACCTTCAGAATACAGATTCTGTAATTCTTTGCTTGTTTGTGTTTTCACCTAAATTTGGTCTCATTCCATATTTCTAAATGTGTCTTCTAATTCTTATCAGCATAAGTAAGACCCAACCAATTAAATGAACCAATTAAAATACAATTAGAATAAAATTAATTCCACTCGCCTTCAGCAACCAGACTCTGTAATTTTGTGTTAGTTTTGTTGTTGTTTTTTGTTCAGTTTTTTTAGTCTAGTGCATCTTCTATTATTTATCAGCATAAGTAAGACATAATGACTGAATTAATTAATAAGAGCTGTCGCAGGACAGCGTGCTCGACTGCTTCTGACCTTTGTCAAGCATAAGGCCAAACCCGACCAGTAACCCAAAGCATTATGCTCACATCTTTTTGCCTTGATGCAATAAGGCAAAATCACAACCATGAAAGTTAACTATAACTACCTAAGATTTAAAGGTCTCACTCATATTGTGAAATAAGTGTGTTCATATACCAACTAAGTGCCAAGACACAAGGCAAAATCACTGAACCGTGAAAAAAGGTCACACTGACCTATAAGTATTGCAGGGTCAAAGGTCTAGTGATACTTACTCATAATGTGAAAGAAAAATGATCATATACCCATTCATTGTTGAGATATAAAGCAAAATCACTCAACCATGAAATTAGGTCATATTGACCTATAAGTATGTTTGGGTTAAAGGTGTGGTCATACTCATTCATAATCAGAAAGAAGTATGAAAAAATACCAACTGAGTGTTGAGATATAAGGCAAAATCACTGAACCATGAAATTAGGTCACAGTGACCCAGGACTACTTTATGGTCAAAGGTCTTGTCATACTCATACATATCGTGAAAGAAGTATGTTCATATACCAATTGAGCGCCGAGATATAAAGGAAAATCACTGAACCGTGAAATTAGGTCATATTGACCTAGGAGTACTTTAGGGTCAAAGGTCTTGTCATACGCAAACATAGTGTGAAAGAAGTTTGTTCATAAACCACTTGAGTGCCGAGATATAAGGCAAAGTCACTGAACCATGAAATTAGGTCACAGTGACCTATAAGTATATTTGGGTCAAAGGTCTGGTCATACTTACTCATGATCTGAGAAAAGTATGAAAATATACTAATTGAGTGTCAAGATATAAGGCAAAATCACTGAACCATGAAATTAGGTCACAGTGACCTAGGACTACTTCAGGGTCAAAGGTCTTGTCATACGCAAACATACTTTGAAAGAAGTTTGTTCATAAACCATTTGAGTACCGAGATATAAGGCAAAAATCACTGAAGCGTGAAATTAGGTCACAGTGACCTGTAAGTATATTGGGGTCAAAGGTCAGGTCATACTCACTCATAATCTGAAAAAAGTATGAAAATATACTAATCGAGTGTCAAGATATAAGGCAAAATCACTGAACCGTGAAATTAGGTCACAGTGACCTAGAACTACTTCAGGGTCAAAGGTCTTGTCATACGCAAACATACTTTGAAAGAAGTTTGTTCATAAACCATTTGATTACCGAGATATAAGGCAAAATCACTGAACCGTGAAATTAGGTCACAGTGACCTATAAACCTATAAGTATATTGGGGTCAAAGGTCTGGTCATACTCACTCATAATCTGAAAAAAGTATGAAAATATACTAATTGAGTGTCAAGATATAAGGCAAAATCACTGAACCGTGAAATTAGGTCACAGTGACCTATAAGTATATTGGGGCCAAAGGCCTGGTCGTACTAACTCATAATCTGAAAGAAGTAAGAAAATATACTAATTGAGTGTCAAGATATAAGGCAAAATCACTGAACCATGGAAAGTAGGTCAACCGACCCTTACCGTCATGACACACAAGTCAGTGTCACAAAGTCAAAAGATGAAAGACCAACCATCCTCCTAAGTTGTTTCTATTAAGAAATAAAAAGAAAAAAAAAATCGAAGAGTTCTAGATTTTGACCTCTAGCCCCGCCCCCTGACTCCGACCCAGAGGTCCGATGTCATGGAACCTAAAGTGTATGAAGTATGAATGCTTTATGATAAGTTGTTGTCAAGATATGCCTCCTTGTAAAAGTTACACAGCAGTACATCTATTTTTAGTGTTCTAGTTTTTAACCTCCAGCCCCACCCCACAGGCATGGACCCAGGGGCCCGATGCCATGGAATGAAACTCAACCCTACAGGGTATCTATGGTCCGAGTATGAAAGCCCTCTGATAAAAAGTTTTCAAGATATAGACTTCTAGAATACTATATCACAGAAAAGCCATTATTATTAATGGTGTTCTAGATTTTAACCTCTAGCCCCACCCCCTGGCATGGACCCAGGGATCTGATGCCATGGAATGAAAGCCGACCCTACAGGGTGTCAATGGCCCGAGTATCAATGCTTTCTGATGAGTGGTTGTCAAGATATGGACTTCTAGAAAACTTTAACATAAGAATTGCCATTTTTGAAGGTGTTCTAGATTTTAACCTCCAGCCCCACCCCCTGGCCTGGACCCAGGGGCCCGATGCCATGGAATGAAAGCTAACCCTACAGGGTATCTATGGTCCAAGTATGAATGCTTTCTGATGAGTGGTTGTCAAGATATGGACTTCTAGAAAACTTTAACGCAAGTGTGACGCGCACGCGCACGGGAACGCGCACGGGAACGCGCACGGGAACGGGAACGGGAACGGGAACGTGGACGACCGGGGTGACTGCAATAGCTCTATGCACTTCGTGCAGTCGAGCTAAAAACAACCAAACCAATTCATATGCAATTAAATACAATTAATTCCACTCACCTTTTGTACAAAGGTTCTGTGATTCTGTGTTAGTTTTGTTTGTTGGTTCAATTATTTGGTATTCTAAATTCCTAAATACTTATTCTATACTGAAGACTAACCAGTTAACTAAACCAATTAAAACCCATTAAAATCCAAATAAAATAAAATTAATTCCATTCACCTTCAGGACCAAGCTTATGTAATTCTGTGTGTTAGTTGTGTTTGTTTGTTCAGTTATTTGATGTGGTGCCAAATTATCACTTTTTGTCTTGCATCAGTTCTACTTAATATCCAATTAAATACAATTAAAATTTAATTAAAACCAATTAATTTAACAATTAATTCCACTCACCTTCAGTACCAAGAGTGTGTATTAATTCTGCTTTAGTTGTGTTTGTTTGTTCAGTTATTTGATCTGGTGCCACATTCCCACAAACTTTTTGCCTTGCATCAGTTCCCAATTATAATCCAATTAGTTTTGTAGTATGACTTTCTGTTTTTCCTTTGAAGTTTTTATAACATTAAATCCAATACAAGTCAATATGAAAAGAGGCGGGCCCACATATTATTACAAAGCAAAGAGGCGGGATGAAAGCCGTACAATAACTTCCTGATATTGGAAGTTACAGTACAGATCTGCCAATTTGTGTTGTGTCATACTACAAGTTAGTTAAAGACCTCGTAGAAAAAATAAGTAAAAACAGCTCGTCTTCGACTCGCTTTATTTTACTTATTTTTTCAACTCGTTACTTTAACTCTAATACAATTAAAATTTAATTAAAACCAATAAATATAACAATTAATTCCACTCACCTTCGAACCAAGATTCTGTGTTTGTTTGTTCAGTTATTTGGTCTGGCGCCACATAATCTCACATACCTCCTGTCTTGTGTCAGTTTCCAATTAATATCCAATTAAATACAATTGAAATCAAATTAAACCCAATTAATACAACAATCAATTCCACTCACCTTCCGAACTTAGATTCTGTAATTCTGTGTTAGTTTTGTTTGTTTGTTCAGTTAGTTGGTCTGGTGCCACATTCTCACATACTTGCTGTCTTGCGTCAGTAACAGCAACCTACAGAATATCATCAGAAATACCATAATCATTCCAATAATTTGAAAACTTAAAAGAGTACAAATTAGCATGTGAATTTCTTCTTTTATTACTTATGAACTGAAGGAAAGTAGCAAGTTTTCCATTTAATAGGGTTACTTTGCATGAGTTTCAGCTGATTTTTTTTTAATCAAGTTTTGCAGAACATCATCAGAGTGTCAAAACACTGAAAATGTGAAAGAGTTCTGGCCCTTACCAGACCCCATGATTTGGCTCAATCTGGCTATGCACTGTTTGCAAAGGTAATCAACACACAACACTGATGGGCAAAGAATATGCTAACAAACATTTTGTATTTCTCTGTCAGGAATATGTGCTTTGCAGTTCCAACTATTAGAATATTTTAGGTAAATACCTGGTTAATCTTGGTTATGATATGAAATGCAGAACCTGATGAATCTGCTTTAAACCAGATTTTTTTTCCTTTTTTTTTTTTTTTTTTTTTTTTTTTGGAAAAAGTGCATTATTGATTTGACATTACACAGACTGTAACAAGTCTAACTGTAAACCAGCCCCGATAGCTCTGCGGTTAGTGCGTCCGCTTGGGAAATGGTAGATCATAGGTTTGAGCCCTGGCTGTGCCATATAGCCAAAGGAATTATGGACAATTCGGACCTTGGCTAGTTTGGCCCTAGCCAATACGGACCCTAAAAAATTTGGCCCTAGTCAATTTGGACCTCGAACACTGGTCAATTCGGTCCCTGACCACTGGTCAATTCGGACCCTGTTTTACTGGTCAATTCGGACCTAAAAACGAAAAAGTCTTTGGTCAATTCGGACATTTACTCTTGGTCAATTCGGACCTTTTAAACTGGTCAATTCGGACCTTTCCTTTGATAAATTTGGACCTTTTCTATTGGTTAATAAGGATATTTGCATTATGTATTTTCCATAAAGAACTGCGTTCAGATTAAAAATGAGCCTTCCTAACATCAACCAGAGGACCAATGGTCCTGTAAACGCTCACCTGAGATCTGCTGCATATACCAATAAACATGTTTGAATAATATGGTATTTAACCCCAGTGCAGGGGCAGATTAAGCCCTTGGGCCATTTTATTTCTTCAGACATTTTAACAGTTTTTCCTATTCAAATGCATAGGCAACCCATGTTGACCTTGCCATAAATTGGTTCAAGGTCATCACAGGGTCATGATTTACATATACATTGTAGAACTTTAGCCATCGATGCTTCACACCAAGTTTCATTGTAATCAGTCGACTGATTTCAGAGAAGAAGATTTTTGAAAGGTTTTTACCATATATGGGCATGGCGGCCATCTTGTTCATGTGACCTAGATTATTAATATATACAAATGGTTCCCCCATCCTATGCTTCACATAAAATTTGGCTTTAATTGGCCAAGTGGTTTCAGAGGAGAAGATGTTTAAATATTATGGTAATATACATTTATATTGCAATGGAGTGGGGGCAGATGAGCCCTTGGGTTCATTTTTTTTTCAAAAGCATTAATATTCAGTCCTACTCCCCATTTCCTGCAAGATTTTCACCTCAAATGACTTTCAAAAAAGTTTTCCCCATTCAAATGCATTGGCGACCTATGTTGACCTTGCTGTAAAATAGCTCAAGGTCACCACAGGGTCATGATTTATATATACACTGTAGTACTTAAGCCATCAATCCTTCATGCCAAGTCTTTTTTAAATCAATCCACCAGTTCTGGAGAAGAAGATTTTTGAAGGGTTTTTACCATATATGGGCATGGCGGCCATCTTGGTCATGTGACCTAGATTATTTATATATACATTGATTCCCCCATTCTATAGATGCTTCACATGAAATTTGGCTTTGATCAGCAATGCGGTTTCAGAGGAAAAGATGTTTGAATATTATGGTAATATACATGCATAATGCCCCTGGGTGGGGGCAGATGAGCCCCTGTGGTCCAATGTTTTTCAGAATCATTAATATTCAGTCCTGCTGCCCATTTCCTGCAAGACTTTCACTTTAAATGACATTTTAAAAGTTTTCCCCATTCAAATGCATTGGCAACCTATGTTGACCTTGCTGTAAAATAGGTCAAGGTCATCACAGGGTCATGATTTATATGTACATTGTAGTGCTTGAGCCATCAATGCTTCATGCAAAGTTTTGTTGAAATCTGGTGAAGAAGATTTTTGAAGGGTTTTTACCATATACGGGCATGGCGGCCATCTTGGTCATGTGACCTGGATTATTTATATATACATTGGTTTCCACAACCTATAGATGCTGCATATAAAATTTGGCTCTGATTGGCCAAGTGGTTTCAGAGAAGAAGACCTTTGAAAAGTGTGTATGGATGACAGACCGGCCAAGGTCAAGAGATGACCTTGACCTAAATTAATCATATACCTTCATCTAATCCATTAGTTGTTTGCATCTACCACTTTTCAGGTCTCAGGCTGCAATAGTTTTCAAAAATTCCATAGTTTTCACTTTTTCCCATGTAAAAGCCAATGTTTTCAAAATTGACCTTGCCGTAAAATAGGTCAAGGTAATCCCAAGGTAAAAATTTATGTATACATTGTGGACCTTGAGCCCCTAATGCTACATGCCAAGTTTCAAGATCCTAGGCCTTTGGGTTCTGGATAGGAAAATTTTTAAAAGTTTTCACCATATATGGGTGTGGCGGCCATCTTGGTCATGTGACCTGAATTATTTATATACACATTCGTTTCCCCTTCCTATAGATGCTTCATATAAAATTTGGCTTTGATTGACCAAGTGGTTTCAGAGAAGAAGATCTTTGAAATTGTGGACGGACGGACGAAGGATGACGGACGGACGGACGGACACCGGATCATGGCCATCCTATAAGCTCACCTTGTGAGCCTTACGGCTCAGCCTGAGTCAGGTGAGCTAAAAATGAGACTACAATCCATATACAGTCCGTACAATTTGCTGTTTTGTTTTCATAGAATACTTATTGCTTTTACGATTGTTGTAAGCAGGCTTTACTGATTTCTTGCCTTGCTGCCGTCTCGCATTTCGTACGGTAAAAATGCGGTTTGCGCTGGCTAGTGTACCATACGCCAGAGGATCGTGAACAACAAAACACAAAGTACCCGTAAGAAACAGATTGGCTGCTTTAGCCTACATGCAAAGCTTATTCACTACTGATTGACCATCTGACCACTGGTTAATGGCGCATTCTGGGTGTCATGACATCGTAAAAGTCCTACAAAATGGAGGCAACTTCCTGATATGACCAAAGTCAGTTGACTGAGATGCTAAGCCGCAAATCAATCAATCAATCGATTGATCGATTTGATCAACAAAACAAAAGTAAATTCATTCGCGAATACTGCATAAATTCATCAGTGGAATGAGTACTACAATGAATTTTTATTTTAATGATTTGAAGACACATCTTGAATCGATTCATGCATTGGCTGATTCGGACCTTATTTCTGTTTCTCATGTATTTAATTCAGACTCTAAACAGATTCTTGCATTGGCTAATTCAGACCATAATCTGATTCGGACCTTGGCTAATTCGGAACCTATTTCAAAGAAATCATTGGCTAATTCTGACCTCGATTTTGCGGGGTCCAAATTGACCAGTGGTCGAGGTCCGAATTAGCCAAGGTCGGAATTAGCCAGTGTCCGAATGTCCACAGGTAAGGTCCAAATCAGGTCTGAATTAGCCAAGGTCCCAATAAGCCAAGGTCCTAGTTGTCCACATACCAGCCAAAGGTGTTAAAATGGTACCAGTGGCTACCTTGCTTGGCCCTTAGGATAACTGGTGGAGGAAAATTTGCTTGTTTGTTTTTATAGAGGTCTTACATCCCAGCCAACAAATTTTCAGTCATGTCGGGCTGGAGCCACCACTTCTTGGATATGAACCAGTAGTTAATGAGCTGCGCCATGAGAAAACCAGGTTTTGGCCTATGGGAAAACAAAAGCCCAGATCAGCTGTGCAGTAACTGCACAGCTGATCAGCACCTTTGTTTTCGCTACTTGGATAGTACAAACCCTCTTCTACTTAAATCCAAAATTTCAAGCATCCAGCTTTTGTCTGTGACTGTACAGGCCGGTTTGTGTCAGACCTGGTCAGAAACCCTGAAGACCAATTTTCTCGTGTCATGGCTCTGATGTCTCTTGCTCAAAGACACAAGACTGTGAGTGCTCCCAGTGGGGATCAAACCCAGGACCTCTCAATTCGGAATCTGCTGCTCTACCACCAGGCCATTGCACTCATATGGAAGAAATGTCACAGGGTATAGGTATACAGCACTTATATCATTTTGCATTACAAGCTGACTTTTATAGCAATTTGGTCGAGTCAGAGGTGTAGTGTATAACCCCTTAAATGCCATTTTCATATAGTAAAACTGGTGTATGCAGGGGTATATCCGTGATAATGCGGTTCTAACATGTGCCAACAATCAATGTTTTGAGCTAAAATACAGAAAATATTAAAAAAACAAACAAACTAAATTTTTCATTTTCAAAGCCAGTAAACATTTCTACTATAATAATGTTGCATTGGCAAGTTGACTTAAAGTCAACTTGCCAATGCAACATTATTATAAAATAATGGTTGGCTAAAAACTAAGCATGAGAGAGAACTCTGGTTTGATCCCCGACAGGGAGGCACAATTTTCTTCACCACCTGTTACACTGGAATTTATACAATCAAACTCCTATATCTTCTAAAACACAATGCTTCTTCTACTGATACTATTTACCATGTAGCTCTGCAGGTCTTAATTACTGGCCAATGAACTATTAATTACAGGTAGCAAGTTTGACCATTATATCTGGGTCAAACCTAGGTATGCTTCTGATGGTTATCTGGAGAAAGGCATGTGTACCAGAAGTGTTCCAAATAATCATGACAATATAAAATGCCATGATATTTTTCTTAAAGTGTTTATGGTTCTTGCTTTTTAAATGAATAGGCATAGACCAGATTACTCTCTATATTTAGCTGTTTTGTAGTTTTATGTCCCAGTCAATAATTTTCATCCACTCCCATGTCTGGATAGAGCCATAAGACTACTCTGAGTAAATCTTTCTTCCTCAAGGACAGACCTAAAACCTGACCTCTCCATCCGAAGCTCAACGTTCTAACACATGCTCACTTTTCTCCTCAGATGGCTCTATAATTATGCTACTTTCATTGTTTAGTTACCGGTATAGTGATTATAGCAGTTTTATGGTGTCAGAAGAAGCTTAACAAAAGTAACAGTTCTGAAAAAGCATACTAGTACTCATACCAACACAAACCAAGTCGGCTGTTGCGCCCATAAGCTTAGATTCAAAGATGCCTAAAAATAATCCAGCAAGTCTTCAATGTGTGACTTATCAAATATTACCAGAGAAGTTGGAACGTAAAAATTGCCATGACGTTGCATCAGATGTTCGTGCAATAATGTTACGGGAAAAAGTTGAAGCTGGTATCATGGCGTTACCGATAGAATGCCATCTGATGCATGTTTTACATTCGCTATAATTGTAACAGGCCTTGCGAATCATGTAACATAACGTCAAATCAACCAAAACTTTAAAATATTACATTTTTTAAGATCACAAAAATGAATACAGTTTTGTTGATAATGAAGGTAGAATCATTTTACACATATCACGCAAAAGATTGTTTTATGAACTTTAACGCCATGTATACTAAAACCCCAAAAGATGTATTCTGATATGGAATTTAAGACTCGGAACAAAAGGTGTGTGAATTTTTATCTAAAAAATTGAGAGTGTTACATTTTTTAAAGCCCCTGTCAGACCAGAAGGCGTTCGCGCAGCGTTTGCGTGGCGTTCTTAACTCCAAGAAAAAATGATTTTATTTGTGAAAAAAGCAAGCCATGGCGTCCTCACGGCGTCCTCATGGCGTCCTCGTCGCGTCCAAGGCGTTCCTACGGAGTTCTCACTGCGTTCTGCGGAGTTCTATGTGGCGTTCCATGGAGCTTGCACGACGTTTTCACTGCGTTTGCGCGGCCCTCTTGGCGTTCGCACCGCGCTTCCACGGCGTTCGCACCACGCTTCCAAGGCGTTCTAGTACTGCTCTGACGGCTTGTAGGCAAAACAAAGTCTCACTCATTTGTACGTTTGCTTTCAAGAAGACAGCATGACTGGTAAGAGAGGAAGAAGGAAAGCGGTGACTAAAGGGAAAAGTCCGAAAAAGACAGATGACGTACCACCACCGACACTATCACCACAAGTGGAAATCAGTCCAGCACCATCACCTCAAAAACAACGGGATGAATCCCACGGGCGCGCAGTGAGATCGTAGTGCAAACGTCGTGGTAGCCCATGGCGTTTTCACGGAGTTCCCACGGCGTCCATGGAGTTCTCACGGCGTTCCCGCCGCGTTGATGAAGTTTTCACTGCGTTGCCACGGCGTCCTCACGGCGTTCCCGCGGCGCTCTTATTAGAACGCCGGGTGATGGCGTTTGTTTTGAGCATGTCCAAAAGAAACGCCGGCCCTTGGCGTTCTAGGATTTCCCACAGCGTTCGATGGAGTTCCCACCGCGTTGCCACGGCGTCCATGGAGTTCTCACGGCGTTCACCTTGGCGTTCTGCATTTTTGTAGAACGCCGCGAGAACGCCACGAGAACGCCACCCTGGTGTGACAGAGGTTTAAGATCCAGAAAAATTGATGGTTTAATTATTTTCTATTTTTAAATCAAATTTATTTTCATATGGCGTGAAAGTGCAGGTTCTGAATTAAATGTCCATATAAAATTCAATAGCTCTATTTTAGACAAGACCATACCTATAACCTTTTTACATTGAACCTGACATTTTCGGACATTCCGTACAAGCTACTGCTGTATTCCTAATCAGTATTCTCTGACTTCATCTTTTAGTGTGAGTTCTATAAAGGAAATCGCTGCAAACAGGTGAAGTTTAGTTGCACAAATAGCAACAATCACATTTTTATGACCGTTATCGTCAAAAATAACGATTGATTTGGTAACACCTGACACAATGTTTTCAGCTTTTCTTGGTCTTTCATTGGTCATGTATTCAGTAATGGGTCATAAAACATATCTAGCTTGCACATGATCTAAAAGCTAGTTTCAACATCTTCATTTTGATGTACATGTATTTTGCATACCGCTACTACAAAAATTCAGTTGACATGGCAATATTTTAGCACCAAGAACATGAAAAATAGCGAAATGTGCCTGAACATCTGACACGGCGTCTTGGATTAATATGTTTCGAGGGCGGCGTATTATAACTGCAATATATTTAATTGTCAAAACATTGTTGCTATATTTGACATTTATGTCTTAAAGTTTCAAGGTACATACAGATCTTTTGCTCAGACAACTTTAATGCCAAAAGTTGATTAATTTGCCAGGAATGATAACTTTACTCACCAAATATTCTTAGCTTAATTCTCCAAATCAATATCTGGTCAATGTCACCAAGTCACACAAGCAAAACATCAAAGCTATAAGCCAATCAAATTTGTCCTTTGATTATATCACTGACCAATCAGATTGTGTTCACACCCAAGAATAATTGCAAGCATTCATAAGCGAAGCAACATAGCAAGATCTGATCAAAATGGCCGATAGAACTTTTTTCAGAAATGAATATCCCATAATGCATCATAAGGAATTTAAAGCGACTGCTAGCACGTCAATTCATTCTCATGATAAAAAATTGTTGAATTTTGATAATAATGGAAAATCATCATGATATAAAAATAATATTATTTAAGGTAAATTAATTAATGATTTTAAAATAAAATTTTTAAATTGTTTTTCAAAATCAAAGAATCATGTTTAGAGTTAGCATTTTTGCATGCATTAAAGCTTTTGTGTTTGATTACTTTCCAATTTGTAATGAAATCTCATATTCTCAAGACATCTTGAATATTCAAGACTGATGTTTAAACTCACTTGCAAAGGTTTTAAAGACAACCACTATAAATTCTACAAGCAGTTTATAAAATCCTATAAAACATCCAATATTCCTCTCCCAAAAATATTTTGGCACCGAATCTGACTGAAAAGCATATCAATGAGATAAGAGAATCAAAATACAACATAATTTTCTGGTTGCTATGGAAACCATAGGTGAGTATTTACCTGTGTATGCTGGAGATAAGATTTGGCAGGAATCAAGTTAATGAAGTTATTTTGGGAATATTTCATATCTTTTCACAGAGAAATAGTTACAATATTTACTTAAAAAATTGTCTCACCCTATAAATTATAATAAGTACCTCAAATTAATTTTTTGCATGTTATACAAAATAAACGATGAAAATTGTAAACTCATGTCTCAGACAATAAGATTCCATACAGGAGCTTAGGCAATAATAACATTGTAAGATCAGCCTGCTGTTACAGTAAGACAAGGTTTAGCAATAATTTCTAGGCATATTTTAGGAGGCCAAGTTATTTGGCTCAACTGCCAGTCTTCCATAGGGTCTGATGATTTCTTGCTTCACGTGTGCTTGATTCAGTCATTTGGAGCCAAAAATCCACCACAGTCATAATGACTTCTAGGCCAGAAGAATATGAGTCACATCATTAGGAAATGTGCCTTTTGAATATGTGAAAAAATGTGACCATCACCTTCTCCCCCTCTCCCCCCCCCCCCCAAAAAAAAAAAAAAAAAAAAAAAAAAAACATCAGCTAAACACCTATTTCAGATCTAGTTGGGAAGACAATGACAAAAAGTTACTGGTAGCTTAAAAAACTTCATTTGTATACATTAATACAACAAATTTTTTACAACAATCCTGGAGACATAATTCATGTTTGCTAATAGCAGATTCAAACTATGGCGGATTCGAACTGTACATATGTGGCTTCGGTTAGCATTATAATGTACGTAGTATCTCCCGAATGTAAAATTAGAACTTCCCCGTAAAAAGAACCAGAGGACCATTGGTCCCGAGAATGCTCATCTGAAGTCTGATCTTGGAGCATTTAGTCATCATGAAATGACCTTGACCTTGAATACTCACATACCTTTAACGACTTCAAAAGTTGTCTGCATTTGCCAAGTTTCAGGTCTCAGGCTGCAATAATTTCCAAAAAAAATCCATTGTTTTCATTTTTTCCCATGTAAAAGCCAGTTTCCAAAACTGACTTTGCCGTAAAATTAGTCACGGTTATCCTTGGGTCATCATTTGAACAAACTATGTTGGGCTAAGGTCCCTGATGCTACATACCAAGTTTCCGGAATATTAGCCCACCGATTCTGGAGAAGAAGATTTTTGAGCATTTGTGAGCATGGCAGCCATGTTGAGCCTGCAACCCTGATTTCATGAACAAATTTCTTTCTCCCTATGCATGAAAGCTTCAAATAAAATTTCCCATTTATAGGCTGAGAGGTTATTGATAAAAACAAGTCTTTCATTTCAATATTTCAATGACCGTAGGCCCAGGTCAAGAAATGACCTTGACCTTAATTAATTGCATAACTTCATTAGTTGTCTGCTTCTGCCAACTTTCAGGTCTCAGGCTGCAATAGTTTCCAAAATATCCATTGTTTTCACTTTTTCCCATGTACAAGCCTATGTTTCCAAAACTGACCTTTACTAAAATTGGTCAAGGTCATCCTAGGGCTATTATTTGAACAAACTACCATGGGATGGAGTCCCAGATACTACATACCAAGTTTCGTAAAAAAGGACCCACCGCCCACCGGTTCTGGAAAGGAAGATTTTTGAGCATTTATGAACATGGCCGCCATGTTACGCATTAGATCCAGATTTCACGCATAAAATTTTGTTCCCACTAAGCATGGAGGCTCCACATAAAATTTCACTTTCATAGGCCCAGTGATTTCTGAGAAAACCATGATCTTTTGATATTTAAATGACCTTGCATCAAGGGCAAGAAATGGCCTTGACCTTAATTAATTACATACCATCATTGACTCCATTGGGCATTAGCTGTCTGCATCTAGCAACTTTCAAGTCTCATGCTGCAGTAGTTTCCAAAATATCCATTGTTCTCGCCTTTTCCCATGTAAAAGCCTATGTTTACAAAATTGACCTTGCCGTAAAATAGGTCATCCCAGGGTCATCATTTGAGCAAACTATGATGGGCTGGAGTTCCCGATGCTACATACACATACCACTGGTTCTGGAGAAGAAGATTTTTGCAGGGTATTTACCATATATGGGCATGGTGGACAGCTTAGTCATGTGACCAAGATTTCACAAAAAAATTCAAATGCCACTACCCAAGGAGGCTCCACATAAAATTTCAACATGATCGGCCAAGCGGTTTCAGAGAAGATCTTTGAAATTGTGGGCGATGGATGGACGCCAGATCATGCCTATACATTAAGCTTATTTAATGAGCCTTTGGCTCAGGTGAGCTAAAATCAGTAGACTTCCCCATTATAAAAACCTCACTGCCATCTCAGTACCTCTATTAAGGGCCTGAGATGGCAGTGAGGTTTTTATAATGGGGGAGTTTAAGTACTGTAGCAAGCAGGTAGATGATGTTCATCACAATGGTAGGGGAGGTAGACCCATCTCTCACATCTGCTAAAATCTGATACATTATGATGTAATAATTCCAACTTTACTAATTTCCTACATTCTGATTGGTTGTTTGGAAGACTTTATACTTCGATAAAAGCAATTCGTAAGAATACTCAGTTTTCACCTTAAAAACGACGCGACGTTACCTGATAATGTGATGTTTCTTCTCAAAAACGTTGACGTCATCAAATCTAAACGTCATAAAAACAATGGATGAACACGTTTTGAAGGCGTCGAAATGAATATTTTGAATTTTTATTAACATGGACGCATTTTCTTTTAACAAAACATAGTACGGTAAGTGTGTTAATCTTCCTGTTGTGTGTTGGAATTCTAATATTCCGAGCCCCCAGTTCAAAATCAACATGTCTTTCTATCGGTCAAGACGGCAATATTTTCTCCCAAAAGCACAATTTTGAATGAAGGGGGACGTTTTAAAGCTCCCGCTTTGACAGCCTGCTTATAGCAAGCCAGTTATAGCTTCTATTTATTGCGAGAAGTGAGTTTTATGCTTTGGAAATTTTCAAGATGGCTGCCTCATGAAGATCCGTTTTGCTCTATTTTCCTTCCGCTGGCTATGAAAATTTCAATCAATGTAGACAAATGCAGTGTAATGAGACAAAGTTGGAATTATAAGGAATGAATTATTATTTTTGTTGATTTTATCGATGTGTAAACTCAGGCGAAGGGCTTTATTTAGTTTGTGAGTGATTCGCCTGAGTTTACACATCGATAAAATCAAC
This sequence comes from Rugalucina vietnamica, assembly GCA_964017185.1. Taxonomy (NCBI): domain Eukaryota; kingdom Metazoa; phylum Mollusca; class Bivalvia; order Lucinida; family Lucinidae; genus Rugalucina; species Rugalucina vietnamica. Next base: position 30,855,694 of record OZ024884.1, read on the forward strand.
AAAAATAAAATTCATTCCTATAATGACTGCGGGGTAGCGGCCCTTACATCCAAATACATTTTGACCCATGTTTCAGCGTACCAAGCGAATCCAGTTATGGTGCATTAACAATAGCAAGGCATGTAGCGTTAGGTTAGCACTATCTCTTTTGCTCATGTTGGCAGTGTCGGCCATAGTGATATGACGCTGATTACACCTTGGCCAGAGATATTATGTTATTACACCACTATATAAGGCGCGCTACTGCTGTACCAGCATCTTTCGACTTTCCTAGAGTCAACCCAACAGAGAAATCCCCTGAAGAGTCTTCATACAGACCAAACCATGGTCGGGTTATCATCAGCGTGTCTGCCAAGAACAAGGGTACGTAGCCATAAAGGACAAAACAGCCCTGTCTAGACTACTCAGTCATTTTATTTTCTAAAATCTGATACATGCTGAACTTTATGTCCTTCATAGAACATCTGCAGATCACTATTATGATGCAAGGTCGTTTCCTTTTGCAAATACCAGCAATGTGCTTGTTATTTGTTTGTGTTGCTGCTTGTAAACAACAGTTACTATGGTAAAATTAGACTGTTACCTCAATTTTTATGATATTACCCAACATAGGTATAAAATACATCCCAATGTCCTGCAGTACAGCATCATCCAAGTAAACAACAAGTGTAAAATCCAACTTTAAAAACACTTTTCCTTTCATGGGCAATTTCAGACTTTTCAAGGTGCTAACCAGTGGTACATGTATGTGGAAGAGGAACTGAGCATACAACGATTTCTCACAGCCACAATGGGTGGGGTTATTTTCATCAGGAAAACATGTCCGTGTAATGTATACCCCCATAAACCCCACGTTTATATAGCAAAACTGGGGTATGCAGGGGTATACCTATTTTTCTTATTTTTGCTCCAAAATTGACAATTAAATGCAAACCATGCAAAGTGGCATGTAAAGATTTCAAATGAATATGAAAAAATTACTTACATTTGCTTGTAGAAGATAATTGGGAACATAACAAATCTGAAAGATACATGGAAGAATATTTGAAACAAAGCAAATGGAAATTAATTTCTTGCACAAAACAATTACAAACAATAAAGGTTTGATCCTTTGGAAGCAGTAAAAACATTCAAAGTGAATAGTATGGACTATATTGTGCAATTTCGGGTAATGAACCCTCATCAGTAGCCCTTTTTAAACTGGCAACGAAAGCCAGACTATTGTACTGCAATTTCAAAAATTTACAAGAGGTCTTAATCAAAGACACATTCCCAAATCGGGTCAAAAAGTGTGTTTCTTAGTGTCTGATATTTTTTTTTTCAGATATTTTGCAACTTTTGAATTCAGATGGAATATTTTCTTGGCAAAATTGAGCATTTAGTTTGTTGCAAAGTGTGCAGCAATAGTTTTGAAATTCAGTTGACTAATAAAAAAGTTCCGATGAAAAATATTTTTGAAGAGATTTTCTCATGGAAGGGTGGTAAATATTTTGACGCAAAAAATTTAAACTTTGAGTATTTTATTATGATTGCTTAAAATCATTATAAAATGAGCCGCATCGTGAGAAAACCGGATTTTTGCCTAGGCGAAAACAAAGGCGCAGATCAGCTTCGCGGTAACCGCGAAGCTGATCAGCGCCTTTGTTTTCGCTACACGGATAGTACAATTCCTCTTCTACTTAAATCCGAAATTTCAAGGTTCTAGCCTGCTTCTGAGACTGTACAGCCCGGTTTGTGTCAGACCTGGTCGGAAATCCCGAAGACCGGTTTTCTCGCGTCACGGCTCATATTATGATTGCTTAAAATCATTATAAAATGACACAAATGATATACCTGAGGGGAAACCTTCATGATCAAGTTAGTTTGTAAATGTTTTGCTTTTAAAAATATCCATGTTCATGGTCATCGATTACCTCCCTTGCCTATTCAAAATTCAATTTGGCCATTAAAATTTCATCCGCAGACCGATTTTCAAATATTTTGCAGGTCCTATTAGGACAAATTAAGAGCAAGATTTTGACACGAAAATAATTTTTCTATCGTCTTTCACACATACATTCTCTGCGAAAAACAATTATCAGAGGCAAGACTTTAAACTTTAGGTAATTTCATGCATAATTTCTAGCTGAATCATCTGTTAATTAGGTGTAACTTTGTCTTTTATATAACACCAATTTACACCATCAAAAATAATTTTGAAATGGACAATAACTGTGTGAACCTGCAAGCCCCAAAAGAAGGGGAAAACAATGTATCTTTTAAAGTACAAGATATGATATGAAGACTAAGCCAAACAGCAGGAAACCATGTTCATGAAATGTATGCCCCCCTAAAACTCCACTTTTATATAGCAAAACTGGGGTAGGCTTGGGGTATACTATTTTTCTTATATTTGCTCCAAAACATAGACTGTGGGTACTCGCTAGAACCATCTCGCTGAGGATCTAACGTGTACCCACAACCTATGTTTTGGAGCAAAAATAAGAAAAATATAAAAAAAAATTCCACTGAAAATTTTCTTTCTTTACCAATTTAAAAATCTCTGTATATTGCATGGGCATGATTTCGTAATGGTTTGTTCACCTGAAACTGATACTCATGTAAGATTTATAGTCTAAAGAATGAACAACTTAGAATAGGAGACAATAGATAGTCACTGAGCTCTTTGCATGCCACAATTTTCCAAATTTTCAAAAATTCAATTCAGCAATATCAATTCAAGAGTGTATCAAACATTTTGGTCCTGAAGCAGGCCCTACAATATTTTGGAGAATAAAATTGTTGGGACAGATATGAGTCCAAACTGTTTGCAAATGTTATCGCCTAAGACTAAGGAAATGCAAGGGAGACAAATCCCAATGCATGCTTTAAGTTAGCTGCTAAATGTTGTTTTTCATCATTAGAAGTTGCTAGAAGCTCATACGAATGCTTTAATATTTTCTATCATAAGAATGTGACACACTTTTCTTTGAATAGCAAAAAATTGCAAAAGCAACATCTATCAAGCTATGAAACTGAGTAAAGAAAGCAAAACCTGTGTGACTATAACACAACTTACCTTCGAAGGTTGTTCAAACAATCTAACGAGCCATTGCTGAGCATCCCAAGTCCCCAGTAGCTCAACAGATTCTCCTGCCGTCACTGATGCCTTGTTACCATCATCCACATGAGGCGCAGTCACTGTATAGCCTTGTAACTTGATGTCCTGAAGAACAGATAGTGCCATAGAATAATCAGGGCCCAGTTGTTCAAAACTAACGACGTCATTAATAAACGTTTCGTTAAAATTTCAAACATTAATATTACAAATACACTGCAAAGGATTCTCACATTTTTTCAACAAAAAATAACAGTGTATTTGTTACTTTAGCTGATATTTGCTTAACAAATTTATGTCTTAACGATATCGTTAAGCTAACGATGCTTTGAACAACTGGGTCCTGATATACATCAGGCACTGTTAAGTATCCCATGTCCTCAGTAGCTCAACCTCTTCTCCTGCGGTTACTGATGCTGAGTTCTCATTGACAGCATGAGGTGCTGTCACTGTGTAGTCTTTTAACTTGTTGTCCTGTGAAACAGGTTTGTTTTTCAATGGGACTGATTTCATTCTTTTAACCATCTATACCTAATGAGCCATGGCCACCATCTATACCTAATGAGCCATGGCCAAGCACCGTAGGTCCTCAGTAGCTACTGTCAATGATGTTGAGTTGTCATTGTCAGTGTGGGAAGCAGTATAGGCTTGCAAATTGTTATTACCTCCAATTGATTAGAATAAGAAATTTCATTGAATGCCTGAATGAGACTGTACATGTGTTTTCAATGTCTAAACTTTTCCACCTTTTTACGTTTTTCCCATTGTTTTTCCCATGGGAGCTAATGGCCACAACCTGTAGGGTCATTTTTGACCCCCAGGGGCATGGTTGGCAGGATTTATTTATGTAGAGCTCCGCATAATATGGTTGTATGCCAAATATAGAAGCTTTGAGTCTTTAGGTTTTAGAGAAGATTTTTTTTATTAATTTCCAATTATAAGACAATGGCAGATATTCATAATGACGCCCCCATGGCGAGGCCTGTAAAGACCCCAGGGACACCGTTGACAGGATTTATCAAGAGGAGTACTACTTATTACTACACACAAAATATAAAAGCTCTGGGCCTTGTGGTTTCTCAGAAGAAGATTTTTGTTATGTTTTTCCCATTGTGAGTCTAAGGGATGTATCTGTTGTCATGGAAACCCAAATTCAAATCCAACCTTTCCCCTCCCCCTAATAAATGATGCTTCAGATAGAATTTGATCGCAACTGGCCCAGTGGCCACAGGAGATATTCTTGAAAGAGTGAACAGAGCAAAAAACCCTTAATGACCTAATGAACAAAATTTAATGACACACAATGGTTTATGAATAGGCTTACATTTGTCTCAGTGACTTGTAGCTCTATATGAGGTCCAGTAGAGATCTCTTGACATTTAGCTTCTCTCTGGACCGGCTGACACTTGATCTCATCTCCTGTGTAGAGAAAAAATTTTACATCCCCGTGAACAATTATTCAATAATGTCAGGATGAAGCTCAAGAAGAGGTCCAGCAGACATCTCTTGACATGCAACCTCTATCTAGATGGGCTGTCACTCAATCTGTGTAGAGATAAAACAGCTTTTCGGGTGTTGAAAATCTAGAGGTCATTTTTTAAAGTTTTCTTAAAAATTAAACTGAGTGGCACAAAACATAAGCAGACAATTGAATTGCGTCAATTTTACCACCTGAACTGTATGTCAAAAATTATAAAATGAGTTAAATGACCAGTCAAATTTTACTAACAAATCAAGGATAAACAAATGTTTGACTAATCACCAGCTAGGCTGCTTACGGTGACTACATATAGTATATAGAAATCACTTTGATTTTGTTTGTTCAAAATGAATGTGCACATTCCTTTGTCTGTCTTAGTTTTAAAGCCTAGGGAAGAGATAGAGTAACAGTATATGTTTTGTGTATGGCCAGCTCAATTGTTGTTGCATGTAAAACAAATACAACAGAAGTGTTTGGAGTAAAGCTCATTGATTTCCATATTGCATTTCCTTGTAAAAATTCTAGTACATGTACTAGTTTAAACAGTAGAGTAAAGAAACTAGATAACTTTGCGAGTTATCAAACAGAAGTTCCAAGCAACAGCTGAGCCTTCAGCATAGAGACCCTAGTGCATGTGTACAACTAATTGTGAACTATCGAAAGTTGGTTCCAATAATTGTGCCAGATAGTGAAGATCTGTTACGTACTACTGAAGTCGACCCAAGAGTATTGTGTAAAGCTACACATGAAAAGACTGTACTTATACAATGTCATCAAGGAAGGTTCCGGGGATGATATGGCTGCTGACCCATCCATTATCAAGTAATTTTCCAGTGACAGGAGGTGTTTATCATGTGCGCCTATACACAGGCAGGGTATGCATCTACTACTGTCTAAAAACTTGCCTCTGATAATGGTTTTTCGCAGAAAATTTTTGTATGGGGGATGACAGAAAAATTATTTTCATGTCATAATCTTGATCTTAGTTTGTCCTAATAGGACCTGCAAAAATTTTGAAAATTGGTGAACAAATAAAAGTTTTTATGGCCAAAATGAATTTTGCATAGGGATTTTGCACTGGCAAGGGAGATAATCGATGATCGTGAAAATGCATATTTTTCGAGAATTTTTACCTGATCATGAAGATTTTGTCTCAGGTATGTCATTTGTGTCAATTTATAATAATTTTGAGCAATCATAATTAAATAGTCAGAATTTAAATTTTTTGCGGGAAAATATTTACCTCCCTTCCATGAGATTTTTGTACAGGAAATCCCTATTCAAAAATGTTTTTGACCAGAACTTTTTTATTTGTCAACCGATTTTCAAAATTTTTGCTGCACATTTTGCGACAAAGTAGATGCTTAATTATGCCAAAAAAATATTTCTTTTACATTTGAACAGTTGTAAAATATCTGCGAAAAACCATTATCAGACACTACAAAACATACTTTAGAAAGAAATTAAGTTTCACCCTACCTTTTTTGTCTAATTTCATCTTGCATTTAATTTTTTAATTGTAAGCAATTTCTCATTTTGGTTACAAGAAAAGGTGTTTGTTTTTGAAAGTGCAAGATCCTATTTATTTTTTTCATCACTGCTTTCAATAATAAAGACTAGAGGACCATTGGTCCTGTAGCTCACCTGAGAGATTATCTCATTGTAAGCTCATGAGATTTAAATTAATTGAGAATCGACCAATGAAAGTCTATGCATGGACACTATTGACCCCCGGGGCATGGCCAAATTTGACCCAGGGGCATGACTGGCACAATTTATAATGGGGACTACCAAACATTGCTACATACAAAATATAGAAGCTCTGGGCGTTTTGGTTTCAGAGAAGAAGATTTTTTTTAGTTTTTCCCATTGTAAGTCTATGGAGACTATCTACCCCCGGGGCGTGGCCAAATTTGACCCCAGGGGCATGGCTGGCACAATTTATGTAGAGGACCATTAGCCATTGCCACATACAAAATATCAAAGCTGTGTGCCCTGTGGTTTCAGAGAAGAAGATTTTTGAATTTTTTTCCCATAGCAAGTCTATTGAGACTATCAACCTCCGGGACCTGGCCAAATTTGACCCCAGGGGCATGAATGGCACAATTTATGTAGAGGACCATTAGCCATTGCTACATACCAAATATCAAAGCTGTGGGCCTAGTGGTTTCAGAGAAGAAGATTTTTTTAGTTTTTCCTATTGTAGGTCTATGGAGACTATCGACCCCCGGGGCTTGGCCAAATTTGACCCCAGGGACATGATTGGCACAATTTATGTAGAGGACAATTAGCCATTGCCACATACAAAATATCAAAGCTGTGGGCCCTGTGGTTTCAGAGAAGAAGATTTTTGAATTTTTTTCCCATAGTAAGTCTATGGAGACTATCAACCCCCGGGGCGTGGCCAAATTTGACCCCAGGGGCATGAATGGCACAATTTATGTAGAGGACCATTAGCCATTGCTACATACCAAATATCAAAGCTGTGGGCCTAGTGGTTTCAGAGAAGAAGATTTTTTTTTGTTTTTTTCCTATTGTAGGTCTATGGAGACTATCGACCCCCGGGGCGTGGCCAAATTTGACCCCAGGGGCATGAATGGCACAATTTATGTAGAGGACCATTAGCCATTGCCACATACAAAATATCAAAGCTGTGGGCCCTGTGGTTTCAGAGAAGAAGATTTTTGAATTTTTTTCCCATAGTAAGTCTATGGAGACTATCAACCCCCGGGGCGTGGCCAAATTTGACCCCAGGGGCATGAATGGCACAATTTATGTAGAGGACCATTAGCCATTGCCACCTACAAAATATCAAAGCTGTGGGCCCTGTGGTTTCAGAGAAGAAGATTTTTTTATATTTTCCAATTGTAAGTCTATGGAGACTATCGACCCCCGGGGCGTGGCCAAATTTGACCCCAGGGGCATGGCTGGCATAATTTATGTAGAAGACCATTAGCCATTGCCACATACCAAATATCAAAGCTGTGGGCCCTGTGGTTTCAGAGAAGAAGATTTTTTAAATTTTTTCCCATAGTAAGTCTATGGAGACTATCGACCCCCGGGGCGTGGCCAAATTTGACCCAAGGGGCACGAATGGCACAATTTATGTAGAGGACCATTAGCCATTGCTACATACCAAATATCAAAGCTGTGGGCCTAGTGGTTTCAGAGAAGAAGATTTTTTTAGTTTTTCCCATTGTAAGTCTATGGGACCTAGCTGTTGCCATGGAAACCACAATTTTGATACAATCTGCTCCAAAACCTAATGCCATCAATCCCCCAACCCAATTATGGTTCACATTAAATTTGATCAAGATCGGCCTACTAGCTTCAGAAATATTCTTCTTTGAAATTGTGGACGGACGACGGACGACGGACGGACGTCGACGGACGACGGATGCCTGCCTATCCTATAAGCTCACCTGTGAGCCTTCGGCTCAGGTGAGCTAAAAAGCAGAGGCCTGTGAATAATGGAATTCATCAGGAAAACATATCCGTGAATTGGGTACCCCCTCAAACCCCATTTTTATATAGCAAAACCGGGGTATGCAGGTGTATACCTATTTTTCTTATTTTTGCTCCAAAACATAGATTGTGGGTACTCGTTAGAACCGCCTCAGCGATCTAACGTGTACCCACAATCTATGTTTTGAGCAAAAAATAAGAAAAATATCAAAATTTTTCAGCTGAAAATTTTCAATTTTTTAAGCTCAAAAAATCTCTATATATTGCACGGGCAAGTTTTCCTGATGACACATACCTTCTTTGTCCAGTTTCAGCACACTCTGAATGTATCCCACGTCATTCTCTACCCTGCACACAATTTCTTCACACTCCAGGAAACCAGTCTCTGAGTTAGACAGGAAGTGGTAATCATCTTGGCTGTAGACATCCCAGAATTCACCTGAACCCAATGGTTGCCCATGGCGATACCAGGCAACCGTAGGCTTAGGGACACCTAGAATAACAAGAGGACCAATGGTCCTGTAAACGCTCACCTGAGAACTGGGATATATAAAACAGTTCAAAGTCATCCTTGATTATGATAATATGAAAACAAAATTTTGTTACTATGCATGAAACATGTAATTGCAATTAATAATGTGTATGAGAGAGTGTACAAGTGATTATTTATATACATGTACATATTGTAGTTTGTAAGGTATAGAGTGGTCCTCCCCGACCCACTCTATGCCGTTTGACGGGGAGAATAAACGGGGGCCTTTTCTGGTACCTCAAAAAAAAAAAAAAAAAAAAAAAAAAGGTCATGATTTATATAAACTTTGTAGAGCTCCTTTCCCTGATGCTTCATGCCAAGTTTCAAAATCATAGGCCTTCTGGTTCTGGAGAAGAAGATTTTAAAGGTTTTTTGCTATTTATAGCCATGGCGGCCATCTTGGTCATGTGACCTTGACCATTTATATAAACTTTCATTCTCCCCTCCTAAGAATACTCAACAAGACGTTTGGCTTTGATTGGCCAAACGGTTTCAGAGAAAAAGATCTTGGTAATATATACATGTATATTGCCCCCCGGATCCTCATCCCTCATCCTAAGGATACTACATATAAAATTTGGCTTTGATTGGTTGTGCGGTTACTGAGAAAATTAAGTTTAACACTTAATTTGTAAATGACCTTTGGCCAAGGTCAAGAAATGACCTTGGCCTTTATTACTCACATCATTTCATTAGCTCAACATGTTGTCTGTATCTACCAACTTTCAGGTCACAGGCTACAAAACTTCCTGAAAAATTCAATGTTTTCACTTTTTTTCCATTGAAAAGCCTATGTAACCAAAATTGACCTTGCTGTAAAATAGGTCAAGGTCAACCCAAGGTCATGATTTATATAAACTATGATGGGCCAAAGTCCCCGATGCTACATACCAAGTTTCGCTGAAATCGATCCTCCGGTTCTAGAGAAGAAGAATTTTTTATGGTTTTTATCATATATGGGCATGGCGGCCATCTTGGTCATGTGACCTGGATCATTTAGATAAACTTTTGTTCCCCCTTCCTAAGGATGCTCCACATGAAGTTTGGCTTTGATTGGCCAAGCGGTTTCAGAGAAGAAGATCTTTGAAATTGTGGACGACGACGGACGACGGAGCATGGCCATCCTATAAGCTCACCTTGTGAGCCTTCGGCTCAGGTGAGCTAAAAACAAAATTAAACATTATTCAGTTGTCTTTCAGTAATTACAAAAACATCTTTATTACTTCAATGCACAGGAAGTGGTAGCCATCTTGGCTATAAACATTCCAGAATTCAACTGACCCAAAGGTTGTCCATGGCGATACCAGGCCACCGTAGGCTTGGGGACACCTAGAGTAAAAGAAATGGTTAAGATAAAAATGATTGACCTATTCTGACATTGTTTAACATCTCCCACCTTTGTGTGACAGAAGCTTCTGTGGCCTGATGGTTAAACCACTAGCCTTGCAAACCAGGTGTTGTGGGTTTTGATTCTGTGCTTCTTAGGTTTTTCAGATGGGACTTACCATTGACCAGACTCCATATGACCCAGGTTACTGAGTGGGACATAAAATACATGTATGAAAGCAACCAGCTTAACTTTATGAAACTTTCAGCCAAGATTGCATGAGAATGAGGTCTCAACTTGCAACTTAGCAATACCCAGTGAAACTAATGCAAACAAATGTGCTAGGATTTTCTACAAGCTAGGATTTCCAACCAAGTCAGCATTTTCAAGTCATGTCAGTATGCAACCATCATTTAGTAGTTAATAACCAGTGCTGTTAGGGGTAAAAGTGTCTTGATCAAAGACATATACTGGTGGGATGTTAAACCCCAAACCACAACTATTCTTAACACTTACCTGACATAGAACTTTTAATGAACATCCTTCTGTCGTCATGTTCCTCTAAGACTGGTTCAATGACAAAGGCTGGCTCAGTTTCCTTGTTCCCCCCCCCCATCTCTGTATGAACATTACTGTTGATGGGCCATTAGATCTGATCCCTACAGCTTCTCATACTGTTTGTGAGAAGGAACAGTTAATGCAAATCCTCATCAAGTTTCTCTAGTCTTCAACTGGCTTAGATACCTGCTTCCCCCCTCTACCCCTCCTTCATATGACCATAGCTGTTTGGAGGGCCGTTTAGCCCCAAATGGTCCAATTCAACAATAAACACCCACCTGACACAGAACATTTAATGGACATTCTTCTGTCATCATGTTTCTCAACCACTGGTTCAACAACAAATGCTGGCTCAGTTTCTTCTTCACTGTAGAAAAAATAATGAAAAGAAAATGACTGAGTATAATTATAAGAAACTGACTAACTAGTCCAAATAATCAAATGGATCAACTTACTACTTACAGATCACTGTTTCGCTGTCATGGGGCTCTAGCCAGTGATTCACTTGGCGAACTGAGCATTATTAGGCCAAACAGTGATCCACGCAACCCAATGTGTAACATTGATAGTTTCCTGTCAGTATTCAGTCAGTATATGATATTTTATACATTGTTAAAACTTGCCCATGCAATATACAGTGAGTTTTAAAGTTGTTAAAAAATGAAAATTTTCAAAAGAATTTTTGATATTTTTTAATATTTTTGCTCAAAACATAGATTGTGGGTACACGTTAGAACCGCCTCACCAAGGCAGTTCTAACAAGTACCCACAATCTATGTTTTGGAGCTAAAATAAGAAAAATAGATGTACCCCTGCAAACCCCAGTTTTTCTATATAAAAGTGGGGTTTAAGGGGGTATTCATTGCATGGACATGTTATCCTGATGCATGTTGGTAATATAGCCAACCTGTTGTCAACCCAGTATTACATACAGATAAAGGCATGCATGTAAATCTGAATAGTTAGCTAAAACGCAGGTAAAATGAAATTGCAACTTTGTGCCACATATTCTGGTCAAGCTTCCATCTTCTTGGCAGTTAACATGTAGACAATGCAAATCTGAGTCAGTACACTGTATTCAGATTGGTGTGGATGTGTGTGAATTCCAGCCTAAATATAATTTTGTATTTCTCCACGCCACTTTATGATTGGGAACCAATAAGGGTTAACATAGTTTAATGTCTGAATAATCAACACAGTGAAGACAGTACAGACTCTTCAAATTTAACAGTCCATTATTTTTTGAAAAGCTAATACTTGAATATAAAATGACTGCATGGTTTCAGATTCAAAATCCACCAATAATGCTTTAAATAAAAATTATTAAATAAAACAGTTATGAAAACCATATATTCATTTAGCATTAACAAATGATAAAATAAAATTATGGCAAGAAATACAGCTAGGCAAATTGATTTTATCAACCAAAAATTTTGTCACAAAGTTTTCGATTTCCCGCGTACCTTTTCAGTGAGCTTTCAAGGGCGACAACCTTCAAAAGTACAGCACCGTCTTCAAGTTCTGATTTCCCTCCTTTGATTGTGTACACCCCTTCATCGTCGAGTTTTACCGGCTCGATGTGAAAAACGAGGACGTTTCTCACACTGCAGATGGTGAACCTATCATTTATCTCGACTTCAATGCCATCTTTAGTTACCTCAATTTCTTTCAAAGGAGTATCTAAATAGAAAAATATAGTAAGAATATTTATGATATCTGTGGATATCACTGGAAAATGTGCATTCCTGATGAAACCCTGATCATGTCCACTACCGGGAAGCAGAAGAAAAAGAAAAAGATGGAAAGGGAGGAGGAAGAAGAAGATAAACAGAAGAACTGTGCTTCAGTTGAGCATTGGCTCGAGTGGCTCGTAAGCACAAAATGGCTGACAGGACTGCAAGGTCTAGATCAACCTACATGTAGGACTTCATGACTAGTAGTCATGACTAGGATGCAGTCGCTGATAAATGTTGATGCATACTAAAATCTCTTGAAGCATTGGATTCGAATCACAGAAGATCCTCATTCATTGGACTTGAAGTTGTTTGAGACATTATCATATATATCTTCTAGATTAGAAAGAGGGGATTTTATCAATTATATGCATACCTAAAATCTGCCACCGCATAGTAACCGATTCGCCTTCTTTAATCACCACTGGTTCAACTTTCAGATCAGCAGTGTCGATCTTGGATAATTGTTGGTCGCCTGTCTTGGCTGTATCTTCCTTAACACCTTCTTGTGGGACATCAATCTCCTTAGTTTCTTTATCATCCACATGTTTATATGTGGTATCTTTTAAGACATCGACTTTCTCTTCTTGATCAATAATCTTTACGGTTTCATCTATTTTCTTAGTGATTTCTTGCTCGGCTTTACCTACTTCTGTGACAGTACGCTCAGACTTAGACAGTGCAGCATCAACGTCATCATTATCAACTGTCTTAATTTCAGCGATTTGTTGCTTCTCAGTCCTTAAGCTTTCAATTTTCTCATCTTGTTTCTCATCCATTGTCGACCCAGTGCTTAAGTGAGTTGTTTCCTCGGCCTTTATTTCACCCACACTAGATTCTAAATCAACTTCGGATTTTATACTTGATTGTTCAATATTACTTTCGGTATTGACGCTGGTCTCAGAAGGTAGCTCACTAACCTCAACACTGTCAATTTTCTGTTCAGTTTCGGCATTCAAAATTTCATAATTACTTTCCATTGTGGTTTCATTTTGAACAACCTCTGTTTGTGTATCAGGCTCTTCCATGTTGTCTTCAGCAATGACCTCTTTAGAACCTTTATCTTGATCTTGTTCAAGTTCGGAGCTTGGAGCAATGTCATTTTTCAGTTCTTGAGCTTTAATGACTGCTTCTGCGTCTGATTTAACGGGCGTTTGTTCAACGTTAGCAGACTGCGTAGCTTCGATCTCTGAAGATATTTCAAGCATGTCGTCACCAGTTTTCTTTTCTTCTTTGATGTCAGATGTTACAGTCTTAATGTCATTTGTCGTTTCAACCGTTGAAATATCTACTGCTTCTGTTACTACACTAGTTTGTTCTTCACTGATTTCTGCGTTTGCCACTTTCGAATCTTTTTCATCAGCGTGTTTGCTTTCGATGTCAGAAGTGATTTCACTTTTCAGTTCTTGTGCTTTATGACTTGTGTCTGTGTCTGCATTGATAGATATCTGCTCCGCATCACCAGCGGACGTGACTTCGCTTTCTTCAGCTATATCACGACTTTCATTCTCATCATTTTTCTTTCCATTTACAGTATCAGTTATTTCTACACTTTCAGATATTTCAGTTCTACCGTCCTTTACAGTTTCAGAGTTTGATACCTCAACTTTCTCTGTTAATACACCAGCTTGCTCCACACTGGCTACAGCAATATTTTCTTTCACTTCTACGCCAGCTTTAGCTTGTTCAGAATTCAAAGTGGTATCAATTTTCAAGTCTTGCGCTGTACGGGTTGCCTCTTCAACTTGATATTCAACATCAGTATTATGTTTTAAATCATCAACAAAATTAATAATATTCGGCACTGCAGGTTTTGTGTCTTCCAGCATTTCCAAGCTCCCCTTTCGGATTGGTGAATTCAGACCTTTCTCTCCAGCGGATTCCTCGGCTTGATACAAAATTGGCGTTGGTTCTTTTGCATTTTCAATTTTTGCAAATGAAACATCATCTTCTATTCCTTCGGTGACCTTTTCCATAGTTTTAGTATCCACGATTTTCAAATTTTTGTCCGTGACTTGTACATTTTCCTGCTCTGATTGTTTAGTGAGGTTCTTTGTCGAAGAAGTGTCTAAGGCATCTTGACCGGAAACCTTTTTAATTAAAGGTGTTAAGTCATCATTGTCCAATTGATCTTTCAACAACTCAGCATCTGTCTTTTCTTCCTTGACTACAGTTTCACCGGTAAGACTTAACTGCCTATCGACTTTTATTACTGGTTTTTCATCTTCTTTAACATCTGACTTGACATCATCGCTGTTCTTGAGGTCTTCTTTGCCAGACTTTAAATCAGTTGCCATGTCATCTTTATCCTCAGTTTCAGAATCAGCATTACCTGTCTCTTCTTTCCCCCTAAACCTCCTGCCTTTCGCAAGTGAAATGTCAGAGATTTGTTTCAAAATGTCATCTTTCTCAGCAGATGATAGTTTATCAAATGGCGTGGTTTGCTTTTTCTCTTCATCTTTTGATTGTACTGATACACTTTCAATTGCTTCTATATCTAAACCAGTTTCATGTGTGTCAAGTATTTCGCTTTCTACCGTAGCTTCGCAGAGGCTAGGTTCTTTTGCAGCCTGGAGGCCTTGTGCGTTAGATTCAACTTTACTTATACCATCGTTACTGCTGGGTGTCGTTGTTTCAGTGGTCTCTGTTGATACTGTTGTCTCAATTACTTGCATGTTTCCATCGGTACGGTCCGTTGGTTCATCGGAAAGTAGTTTGTCATCAGAGCTTGTAGCCTCGCCCTTTGAGGGCATTTGCTTCGTCTCAGCTTCGAGAGAAACACTTTGTTCACTTGCAATCAAACTTTGTTGGGCTGAAAGTTGATCAATCTTTTCTTTTGTGAGATTGTCTTGCGCAGACAGTCTTCTGATTTGTTGCGATTTTGTTGCAAGCATTTGCTCCGATCTATCCAGGTCTAGTTCATATGCATCGTCATCGCTCGAAGCACTCAACTCTTGATTCTTTGAGTCACTCTCAAGAACGACTTTATCAACGTCTTTTTGAGAATCCGCTTCAATTTCCGATTTTCCACGTATGGTTTTCTTCACATCGTCATTTTCCAGCATGGCTGCGTTCTCCGACTGTTTAACACGTATTTCAGTTTTACTTTCTGACTCAAGCGATACAGTGTCACTTTGAATTGATAGAGCTTGCTTTGCCGAAATCTGCTCAACCATCTCTGACGTAACATTGTCTTGTGCGGAAGCTCGCCTATATTGCTTTGACCGTGTTTGCATAATTTGTTCAGATCTATCGACATCCAAATCATATAGAGCCTCATCATCAGTCGAACAGAAATATTCATCTGTAGAGCTATAAAGATCATAAGAACTTTCGCTTTCCCTGATGTTCAGATTCTTATTTTGTACATGTGTATCTGTTTCTATTTGAGCGTCCAGTTGTTTGTTTAGCTCATTTGCATCTGTCTCTATTTGAACGTCCACCTTCCTTTCTTGTGCATTTGTATCTGTCTCCATTTGATTAACCTCACTTTGCTCAAGAGACGTTAATACTGATGATTTGGTTACTTCAGTTACTTCGTTCATAACGGTTTCGGTGATTGCTTCTGATTTAGTAACTTTAGTCGATATAACCTTTGAACCGGTTTCCTTCACTTCAATGTCTTGAATATCGGCAGAGAACTGAGTTTTGCTTATTTTCGTTTCAAGAAGCTCTGTCTCACTTTCAATTATTCCCTCACGCTTTATCTCTGAACGTTTTACACTTATCTCAAAAGATTCACCACCGATAAGACCGGTTTCACTTTCTTTTATGTAGGCCTTTCCTGCTGACTCGACTCTAGAGTTTGCAATAAGCTGTTCCATTTCATCTCTCGTTATTGCTTTTCTATCACCTTCGTCGGCGGAAAAGAGCAGCGACCCATCTGCCTGTTTGATAAGTTCCCATTCAGATAATGGCTGAATCGCTTCATCAGCCTCAACATCTTTTCCGTGAGCAAACAGATATTTTCCCGCCAAAACACTGGCCTCGTGATCATCCACGCGCTCCCAATTAACGTTTGAATCCATTTGATCCACGTGGTTATGTTTTGACGTACAAAAATGATGTCCGATGTCATCTTCTTGGTATGATTCGTAAGCAAGAACTGCTATGTTTCCCTTATCCATTTTTAAATTTCTTTTATTCTTTTTATCTATGAAATCGTTTTCTTCTGTCAGTTCTTTTGCTCTAGATTCCGTTTGTTGGTCTTTAACTTTATCTATGAAAGGCTTTTCAGAAACAATGTCTGTGTTTACTTTTTTGAAGTCTTCAGAATTAGTGTCTTTTAATTTATCGTTTTCGTAGGGTTCAAATATAGTATCTGCTTTACCATGAAGATATTTTTGCATTTCAAGCACGGACTCATGATCGATAGTTATATCCGGGTCACTCGAAAAAGAACTACCGCGCGATGTTATGCCACTATCAGCTGTCCAGCGCCGTGACTTTGGTTCTTCAGAATTTTCTATATCAGCAAGAGTTTCAGCGAATAACTCGTCAAGTTTTCCTTTATCGTCCTTATTATCGGTATTTGAATCTACCGTTAGAGTAACAAAGTCGTCGTTTATATTATCAAGATTATCAGTATCACCGTTAATTTCCCACTTCGAATTTTCTTTATCGCCGTTCGTATAGCTATCTACATCAACTTCGATATCTTTAGAGTCACCATTGACACCGTTCAATATCTCTGAGTGTCCGTCGAGTACACTATCTTCTGATATGTCGGAGGAATCCTGCCGATTCTGGTCGAATATGAGGGGCCGTTTCTGACTGTCGACAAGGCGAAATTTCATAGAATGCACCGATTCAAGATCTTCTTCCCGTATGGGAACCCCACCTGAAGAAAATTAGAATAAGAATAGAGAATTTATGTTCAAGATCTACAAAGATACAAACAAACACTGATAGAAGAAGAAGAAGAAGAAGAAGAAGAAGAAGAAGAAGAAGAAGAAGAAGAAGAAGAAGAAGAAGAAAAAGAACAACAAGAAGAAGAAGAAAAAGAACAACAAGAAGAAGAAGAAAAAGAACAAGAAATAAGTTCCAACAGCCTAATACTAATATGTACGAGTATATGTTATAATGCTAACGCGACATAATGCTAAAATACAAGTACATGTAAAGACGAACAAACGGCAATTATTTTTAAAATATTGATTGTAAAAGTTATTAAGTGGTCCATCTTTGTTTGTTTGTTTGTTTGTTCGTTCGTTCGTTCATTCGTTTCTTTCTTTCTTTCCGGAGGTTTGATATGCTATATAGAGCCTTGGTGGTTCAGAATGATTTTGTGCATACATCAAAATAAAGAAAACTGCACTAACAACGTGCACTAACAGGAGCAGCATGCATTTAGGACGTAATCATGCAGTTTAGTGATGAATGCAAAACGCATCATAACACTTTGCGGCGAGATCCAAGGATTTATGCTATACCAACAGGGGGTTCAAAATTAATGAAAAATATCGATAAATGATAAAGAAGAGATATAAGATGATAGGTATGAAATGAGTTATGAAATATAGAGAATTGAAGATATTAGTGTTGATATAGCCGTTAATCCCCTTGACAGCATATGGAAAATGTTTCTGTAATAATTATTGGAACCACTTGTTTCGATCTGAATAAACGCATTTTCTTCTAAGTCAGTAAGGATACTGACCGTACCGAGCCGGTAGTACTTCTATTATGCTCTACTTTGCTCACTATTGTATTTTGTTATTGTCTGTTTTATGTGGAAAGGTCTGTTCATTCGTTTGCTACATGCGTACTCAATGCATGTATTTAGTGTAAAGCTCTCTCTCTTTTTTTTGTTTCAAAGCCAAGCTTTATACATGTATTTATATGGAAGCCCGAAACCTACGCGTGTGGTGGTAGTTCCTGGCAATCATTAGAAAAACATGTCCGTGAAATCTATACCCCTCATACCCATTTTTATATAGTGAAAATGGGGTTTGGAGGGGTAAACCTATATTTATCATTTTTGATCCAAAACATGTGGCTACTCGTTAGAACCGCCCGACATATATTAAAATATCTAATTTTTTTTCGGCTGCATTATTCCATTTTTAAGGCCGAAAAAATATCTGTATATTACATGGGCATGTTTTCCTAGCCATTGCCCGAGAAACTTGCAGAAACATTGGAAAACACGAGTACAATGAGTACAAGGTTACAGATGTATAAAACGGCGGATTTCGTGCCTTGTTTATAAACAAGATCGAGAACAATGTTTGATCTTTAAAAGTGCAGACTATACAAAAGCATTGTTTGAGAAAACAGGAAAATACAATTTTGCTGCAGAGCAAATAAGAAAAAAAAATGACTATAAAATACTGATGAAAACTTGTTGAAGGCAATGATCAGGAAATGAGACAATGACTGAAAGAAATTAACACTCTAAAAACTGAGGTAAGAAAAAACTAAAAAAACTACATGTATATAAATTGACAATTAGGTACTTATACTAAGAAAACATATCGTAAGCCGAGTGAGCAGGTATTTCCCAATAGGTGGCCACTCAAATACCCAAATCTAACTAAAAATATGAAAACGCACAAAAATTAACACCAAGACATAAAACAATAAGAACTACAACAGAACTATCGCATTGGAACGTCGATATGTTGATAAAATTTAAAGGTAAAAAGACAACAATATGCCACATGCATTTTAGAAAAAAAAAAATACATGTAAATGCTTCATTAGTCACAGCTGATAAACACGTGGTATGGAATGGGTGACGCACAATGCAATTCTGCCCGATGTTGAGATGAAAAATTCGAGCCTTTTCTCCTATACCATTTACTCTATTGACTGATAGATAGGTGCAGTCAATGCAGAAATTGAACATTTATTGAATGAAAGCAACATAAGAAATCCAGGTTATTTCGTTTTCGCAAACACTTCCGCCCCATGAACATATAGTGCTTCCAACACAATAACATTGAAGTGTTTGCGAAAACAAAATGACCGGGATTTCTTATGTTATTTTCTTTCAATAAATGTTCAATTTCTGCATGGACTGCACCCATCTATTTTTCCGTAGGGTACACGGTACAGGAGAAATTTCAACGCAGCGTGTGTCACCGATCATTTATCGGTTTGTATGTAAACAGTACCACGTGATTGTAAGTAGTTTTAGAGTATGTGTGTTATTATTTTTCTTTAACTTTTCACGAAACATGATAAGCTACAGAAGGTGGACAATTTGAAAACTCCACAGACTTCTATGTATTTTTAAGAAAAGAATCACCCCATCATTCCTGGTCTGTAGCTGATCTCGGGAAAAGAAAGCATATCATTTTCTGTGTTGGAGTGAACAAATGACAAAGCAATTTAGCGATTTATCATCATCATCATCATCATCATCATCATCATCATCATCATCATCATCAATTATTTATTTATTTATTTATTTATTTATTTATTTATATTTCAATTGACGATGTTAAGGGGACTGTGGCTGATTTGCTGATTTTTTTTTTCTTTTTTTTTTGCTGCATTACCAGCCAGGAGAAACGCTTATTTTCAGAAGTCATGTTAATGTGATGCTTAATCCAGCAAAAAGCTATTTTGGTTTATATTGATGTATAGTTAAGTACCTGGAACCTATTATTGATGTAATATTGGTGCCATTTGGTGCTTCAAGCGTAAGAGAGTTCGCTTTGGGAAAGCATGTGTTTCAGAAAGAAATTCACACAATCCGTCATGCACTTCGATTTAAGCCTGTTAAAATGAAAACTTAAGTCAATACGTCCAAAACACATACAGATTTATTTGAGCGTGCTCAGTAGAACCACCGCATTCTAAACTAAGCATAGTACCTATTAGCCTAAATTTAGTATTCAATCAACAAAATGTTACTTATATAAGTGTTCAGGTTGCCTTAATCATTTTAGTTGTACGTTTTGTATAAACGCGATTTCTTTTAAAATAAAACAGTTCTAGATTCTTTAGTTTTAAAAAAGCCTTGGAAATTTTACCTTTTAGGCTCAGGAATCGAAGCAATAATCGATTTAAAATCCAAACCTAGACACCAGGTGGGAAAGAAGGAATTATTCATGATATATAACATTACAGTATGAGTATTAAGGTGCCTATAGTAGCTCTTTCCCAGCAAGTAGTAACCCAACTGGCCTAAACCAAAACAAAAAATGAGACGAAAAAATGGCATCATTATGTTGAAATGCAATAGAGACGCTTTAGAAACTGAACTATACAAGTCGCAAGTAGTGCTGCGATGCTCAATAGACTCATTTATGTAATACTGAGGACAAAACGTGTGTGTACTTTTCACCTCATGCCAATTACTTCACTGCTTGGATGTGTCTTTGTGCCAGTTTGTCGCACCTGTGCCAGACATCAAATGAGCCGCCTCGTGGGAAAACCAACAATGTGGTTTCCGAACAGGTCGGACACAAACCGACCTGTACAAGCACAGAAGCAGGCTAGAAGCTTGAAATTTTGGATTTGTAAAGTAGAGAAATTTGTACTATCCGTGTAGCGAAATCAAAGGCGCTGATCAGCTTCGTGGTTACTGCGAAGCTGATCTGCGCCATTGTTTTCGCATAGGCAAAAATCCGGTTTTCCCACGATGCGGCTCATTCGCTGTGGGAATCGTCATACTCAGGGAAGGGCTAGACACCACGAAAACGTGAACATATACCTCCTTGAACCCCACTTTTATATAGCAAACTGGGGTATACAGGGGTATTTTTTCTTTTTCTCCAAAACATAGATTGTAGGTACTCGGCGAGGCGGTTCTAACGTGTACCCACAATCTATGTTTTGAGCAAAAATAAGAAAATTTCAAAATTTTTCAGCTTAAATTTTTCAATTTGTAAAGCTCAAAAAATCTCTGTGTATTGCATGGGCAAGTTGTCGTAATGTATACTTTTGTGACCAATTTTGTTGAACTTCCAGCTATGGAAGGCCAGGGCGACATACCAATTGCTATTTGCTAAATGCTAAATGCTTCTTTCCAGCAAAATATTTGAAAAATAATCAAAACCAGAATAAGCATCATTTTCGAAGATGTTTATATCATCTATCGAGGAATTCGGTTGTTATGATATTATATAGACTATGCTGTATTATAGATGTAATTAATTGCATGTGGCTAATTACTGACACACAGAAATTGGGAACACCATAGTCCATACATATGTCATTTTGTTGTTTTTGTTTTCAGATGAGTAAACATAGACCAGTCCATGTAAATGCACAATCTAGAAGCACCTTCGGTTATTTGCTGCACAATATGTTAGAAATAATTCAATTCAGTTTTCAACCATGATGGAAACATTTTGACCACAACACAGTACAAAATCCACCAAAAATCAATTTTCTTATGTAGGGTTAGGTCTAGCTTATTCTGATCGATTTTGTTTAAATTAAATCGGCAGAAACTCCCCATTGAAATTACGTACTTCAATAGTTCCAAGGCGGTGATTCTGTTGCTGTTCGTTTTGCTTCTCGATACAATGACAGTTCCACTGATATTTTACTGAGTACAATTGCTCATTGTATTTGTTCCTGTTAAGAGTGGGTGTAAAATTAGCTGAGTGGCAACCCTTTGGGAAATAGCAACACACTTGTGGGCTGTTCATCTGAGAATTTTCAGATTCATATTGTGTCATTCCTGTGCAGTGAGTATGTGCTTAACCATATTGAACTGCTTCGTGCGTATATTCTCTTACGTACTAAAGCAAAGCAAAGGAATTAGTGTTATATATCATTACTTTACGATTACTTTATTTTCCTTGATGGTAAGTGGAGGGTTCTATAATTGGAATTATGTCATATTTAATACCTGATAATGATAAGACTATTCGGAATAGAGCATCGTAAATACGCCTTTCAAGTATTCAGCATGAAACACGTCGCAGCACATGTGCAAATTGAAATGATTTAGTTTGTCTCTTGGTACTAAACTGTCTCATAATGTGAAGAATCGTTATCATGGAGGGTAAGGACTCCTGACTTTACGAAAACATGCCCATGCAATATATAGAGATTTTTTTCAAAAGCAAAAATTGAAAATTTCATTGGAAAAAGTTTGATATTTTTCTTATTTTTGCTCAAAATATAGATTGTGGGTACACGTTAGAACCGCCTCGGCCGAGGCGGTTCTAACGAGTACCCACAATCTATGTTTTGGAGCAAAAATAAGAAAAATAGGTATACCCCAATTTTTCTATATAAAAGTAGGGTTTATGGAGGTATAGATTTCATGGACATGTTTTCCTGATGTTCCTGATGTATGTTACCGCACTAAGTGGTGGCACTACCCGATTTTAGTTTCCAAGAAAATTTTCGAAAAACGTTAGTCTGTGGTGTTTGTTTAGCATTTCAGTCTATTATTTTTTTCCAGTTTTCTTTGGTCTCTATTAGCCAACTAGCGGTGCATTTGTGTTTTTGTTTTCTTTCTGTTTTTCATGGACCATCCGAATGTTTTTCAGAATTTAACTTTCTCTGAAATTTCCTCTCAAATCTTATTTCACCTGAACCTTGTACATCAACTTATGTTTTACATCATAATCAATGATAAAAACGAGAAAATATGTAGGCGCCGCTTGCTTGATTAAGAGGCTATCACGATTATAGGTAATATAGGTAATAATTGGGCCCCGCCGAGACAAAGCCCGCTTTTCGGAATTTCGACTTGGTCTAGCATTCATTCAGAAACGAGCCAGGTACATAAGCTAAATTTTTGAACTGTTGTATGTTAACAAACAAAAGCATCGATGTTTCAAGGTAGACGACAAAGTCTTTGGACAATCTGCGCAGGTTTGCAGCTGATCCGTGTGTGTCTTTTTTTTTACATAATTGCAGGGGATTTTATCATTTAATGGCTCTTTTGGTCGTGGTTAAGTAAGCAGATGCTGTAATGAGCCGGAACTGGGAAAATGGTTGTACTTATATCGCATCATTTGGTGCTGTAGAAAAATGAAAATAAAATGCTTTTTCAATTGAGTTTTGAAACCGTACTTTTTTGCTCCGTGTCAAGAAAGCAGCTTGAAAGCTGAAACGACGCTGTTCTCCTCGTGCACAGAGCTTTATATACTAAAGTCGATTTGCATATAGATTGGCTTATGAATCTGTTTTCGATCATAAGAAATTTGGCAGTTTTCGCACAAGATTACATGTATTGACGCAAAATAATAGTCTCTCTCTCTCTCTCTCTCTCTCTCTCTCTCTCTCTCTCTCTCTCTCTCTCTCTCTCTCTCTCTCTCTCTCTCTCTCTCTCTCTTCTTTCCGTCAAAGCAAAAAACATATAGAAACAGTTTGAGTTTAATATGCATTTTATATTAAGTTGCACAATAACGATGTCAACCTTATAGACTTATAGCCCCCACCCCTTTCATCTATTTTATGAATTTTAATTTTACGTGTTTAAGACCCTCTGTGGAGAAGCATACTCTTGCAAAGCTAAAGAAAAAGCGTTTAAATCAGTGTTTCCACTCTATTTCCGTCGGAATTTTCCTTTAATGTTACGCTATTTTTTATGAGATCTAGTTCCAGTTTCAATATTTGCTTTATTTCTATTCAGGGTTAATTGTTCATTTTTTTTTTCACTTTGTTATTCTCTATTTTTATATTTTGTTAATTTTGCAGTAATTTTTACTATGCATCTACATTTAGGTATTGGTTTTGGTTAGGGAATATTTTGGGCAACGTGCATGTTCTAAGGCATAACTATAAAGGTATTTAGGGGTATGACTGGGTAACACACTCGGTAATTGGGTTACCAAACCTGACGTCTAACGTCATAATTGACGTCGACGTCACTCACCTTTCACGTGCAACAAAGCCGAACTTTCCGCTATTCCCTCCGAATTTTCCGCTCTGCAAGCATACAATCCTTGGTCAGCTGGAATCACTTTGTCAATTATCAGAACAATGCATCCATCCGGTGTATAGTCAAATTTATATCTCCGGTGCGTTGTTATGTTTTGTCCGTCTTTATACCAGCGGACGCTGGGCCGGGGGTATCCGATGACCTTGCACTCGAAGCGTTTGCAAGCGCCCGTGTGGCTGTCGGTTCTCTCAGGCATTTTGATTGTCTGAAAAATAAAGAAGGAAAATGAAAAAAATCTATATTTCAGGAATTTATTTTTTTTTTTCACGAATGCCAATCTTCAATATGGTCCTCCGTTTATTACAGAAATTGTTTTTAGACACCATTTTTTTCATGCATCGTCAGTGAGCTATATTTTGGGGATAAAAGCTAGTGGTTGTTGTGGTTGTTGTTGATGATGATAATGATGATGATGATGATGATGATGATGATGATGATGATGATGATGATGATGATGATGATGATGATATGGTGATGATGATGACGATGATGATTATGATACTATAGAATCACCTTTATATTTTGATCAAAACAAACTTAATTAATATTTATTGACTTAATCAATCAATCAATCGATCGATCGATCAATCAATCAATCAATGTCCACAAATAATCAATGAATCAATTTAACATTTATCAGTCCCTTACCAAATTGACTTAGTATACAAAGCTGACGAGTGCATGAACTCCGGCTAGCGACATATCGATAGAACCAACAATAAATCGTAAGCAGTCGTACGATTGTGTAATAAGAATTTTGATAAGACTGCTCATGCATAATTTGTACAATGTTTCTGCTGTCTTAATTTGCATTTTGGGGTCAAAGAAATGACACCCAAATTAATGTTGAGACAATCTAAAGTGATCTTAAGCGATCTAAAGCGCAGTGGGACCGGCACTTATATTAAATAACTGAATCGATTATTTGATAAAAATCGATTATTTTAATCGAGAAAAATAAACAAATAGAGATCGATCAATCGATACTAAATGTATAATTCGACTAGACCAATTGAGTGAACACGGATAAATATTCCCTCTGTAGTAAAACGTGCTCTTACTGCTTATTATACAAAAACTACCAAAACCTGGCTGCTTTGGCAGTTTTATTTTGGAGATGAAAGCTGTCATTAGCTGTTGATAAAATATTGGCAGGGGTATTTGATATGTTCCCAACATAGCATCAACTGAGCCGTGCCTTGGGAAAACCGGATATTTGCCTATGCGAAAACAAAGGCGCAGATCAGCTGTGCAGTAGCTGCACAGCTGATCAGCGCCTTTGTTTTCGCTACTCAGATAGTACAATGCCTCTTCTTCGTAAATCTGAAATTTTAAGCTTTTAGCCTGCTTCTGTGACTGTACAGGCCGGTTTGTGTCGGTCCTGGTCGGAAACCTCGATGACCGGTCTTCTCACGTCGCAGCTCAACTAATTAATTCGTCGTGAATCTGACATGTTTTCTGATAAACTGCATTTTTTTTTCATACATATTCCTTTTTTACTTTTTAAAAAATGAGCCAATGCATCAGATAACCAACAATCTGCACGATGCGAAAGCAAAGGCGCAGATCAGCTGTGCAGTAACTGAACGGCTGATCAGCGCCTTTGTTTTCGCTACTCGGATAGTACAATACCTCTTCTTCTCAATCTGAAATTTTAAGCTTCTAGCCTGCTTCTGTGACTGTACAGGCTTGTTTGTGTCGGACCTGTTTGGAAACCACATTGTTGGTTTTCTTAGAACGAAGGCTCAAATTATCTTATGTGCAGCCGCCACAAGAAACCCCGTAAACCCCCGTAATACTCACATGATGACGCAAGAGACCCTGAAGACACGAGAACCTTAAACATAAATATGGGGCTGGGTATAGGGTTTATATTATGCTGGGCAAGTCTATAACGGCCCAATGCAAAATAAGTAGAATAACTTGGGTACAGTGATGGGGTTAGTATCGAATCTTGGTCAGTTCCGAATCACGCGGCCTTATTGTCACGTACTACAAAACAGCGGTGTGATTTAAAATACGTTTTCCGTTATATAATAGTGACGTCTATCTATATCCCTCGCTTTGTATGAAGTCAATCTTGAAAATCCGCCAGCATGTTGAATTTTTTTTTTATTTTATTTTATTTTTTTTCGCGATGACCTTTCCAATTGGATCATCTGGGTAACCTTCACTCCGCTCCACTTCGGCACCGCCTTGCACTTTCGTGATTACAATATAAAAATAAAAAAGAAAAAATATTTTCTCTCAGAAAATTATTATCGATCTAACATTACGATCTATTTTGAAATGATTGATAAATCTATGTTTCAAGTTTCTCATAACTGATATAAAATCATGAAAAAATAACCTAAGAGACCCTGCAGAAAGATAAGGCATATTGAAAACATATCTATCAGTCTGTTATAGATAAGAGATAAAAGCCTTTTTGTAAAAATAGAAATGCTTCCATTGTTTTAATATGCAAATCTAACAGATGAGTCGCCTTGGTGTTTCCGAGCAGTTCCGACAAGAAACATAAGAAAGGAGTTTGGAAATTCATTATTTTAACATATGCGGGAATTTTCTTCATGATATAGAAGAACGTCACGAAATCATAATTTATTATGAACGGTAACATTCAAATTGACCACCAGAACCAAATCAAATTATTTTACATTGACCGCAATCGGAGGTCCATCTGAAGTTTACAGGGCTTGAAATATTTGCCCTGATACAAGTAAGCTGCATGATGACCGAACATCTAGAGATACTCAAACTGATCTTGCCCCTATTTGTAACGTCAAGCACGTATCTTATATAACCAAAGGTAAGTTGTCTTTGACATTAAAGAGAAACTGCAAAATATTGCCTGAACATCAATCAGTCAATCAATCAATCGGAAACATTTTTTTTTTTTTTTTTTGCTAATACTTT
This sequence comes from Rugalucina vietnamica, assembly GCA_964017185.1. Classification (NCBI taxonomy): domain Eukaryota; kingdom Metazoa; phylum Mollusca; class Bivalvia; order Lucinida; family Lucinidae; genus Rugalucina; species Rugalucina vietnamica. The sequence goes on from OZ024884.1 coordinate 30,882,662, forward strand.
ATTTTTTGCCAATCGTAGTATTTTATTTTCCATGATAACATCTGACATTATTCTCCTGTATTATCATCTATACCATCTGTATGGTGTATTTTTTTCTATAATGATTTAACCGCAAATCACAAAGTTCGCTACCTCTCGTGCCTGCTGTAGTAATTTTGCAATTGTGATCAGTTCTAAAAGTTTTGCTGCACCGTTTTACCTAGAGTCTCGCACACTCAGCATGGAGCGAAACGTCTCGTCACCATTCTGAATGAACATGTATGTAATATAGCGTAGTGAGATTTCGCAACTACGTTTTACCCGGTCTATTTGCAATCATATTCTTCTTCCACTCATTCAAGAAGAGTAAAATGTCCCTTTTCTCTGCCTGTTGTCGTAATATTGTGATCGGTTCGAAATGTTTTGCTTCGCCATGTGCAGAAATGAAGATCAGGGGAATTAATCTGCTATAAGAAGCTTGACCTTCGGATTTCCAATACCCGCGGGAGTTAGCTAGCCTAATACCTGTTTTGACATCCAAGATAAAATCTATCGCCTAGGTAATATGCCCTTAGGCTTTGTTTGAATGCGCCGAGTTAGTCTAAATTGTTATGGTTTAGATCTACCTGTAGAAAGGTACAAGTAGGAGATTTGTTCCGTTTTCTGAGTATGACTTTTGGATATCTTCATTGACAATTTACATATTTTATATTCTATTTTGAAACGAATCAACTTTACGTTCAGCAGTTCAACATCATGGTTTTGATCTCATAAACTTTTTAAAGTAAAAAAAAAAAAAAAAAAAAAAAAAAAAAAAAAAAAAAGCGCTTCTGCACAGACTGATCATCGATCTCTTAAACTTTTCTACTTGAACGGAGTCATGTACATGCAACTCATGTATCAAAACGACTTCATTAACCTTAATAAGTAGACAGAGGTTTTTTTTTTTTTTTTTTTTTTTTTAATTCAGTTTACGTCCCTTTCAAGATTATTTCAGCTCATATGAGACGGGCCAATCAGTAGGTGGGCGAAAACGGGAGTACCCCGAGAGAAACGGGGCTCGAACCCACACCAGGCACAGCGGTGAGAGTTATTGTTTGTGCAGAATAAGAAGAGAAGTGATTGGTTTGTATATCAAAATAAAAAAATAAATCTCGAAATAGTTTGATGTTGACCACGGATCCAATAAAATGAATATGATTTTGAGACAAGAACATGTAATAATATTCCTGTTTTGATTACCGTCTCGACATGTTGGGAACATTGTTATTTAGGACGTAACGAAACAGTAACTGACCGCTTTGATTGCGTGGAGTATAATCAGCTTTTAATTAAATTTCATAGTAGCCATATGCATTCTTTCAAATTTAGTTGCCGGTTTATAAGGGTCACTGAATGACTGATCAGGGTTTATTACCCGAAATTGCACAACATGGCTCACACTTCCTCCTCTTGTCAGAATTTTACTTTGTATTCACTGCTTCCAAATGATGTAAATATTATATTTTATCTTACATATGTTTCATCGCTTTCGTGCATTCTGATCAATATCACACATTCGCTGCGGTCTCAGCAGTCTTAAAGAAATCTGCAGTGTTCCTGGTATATGCGAAATAAAAAAAATGCAACCAGTATATAAACTGTTTGTGTTTTGCTAATTGATTTCGTGCAGTCTGATCAATATCACATGTGCTAATTATTATTAATATCGGAATTGTTCCAAGACCCGAAAACAGACTTTCTTGCTATGCAATCCATTTCGCAAGTGTCAAATTAATGAAATAAGCCGCTGCATCAGAAAACCAAAAAATTGCGTATTCAAAAACAAAGACGCAGATCAGCTGTGCAGTACTGCACAACCGATCTGCGCCTTTGTTTTCGCTACACGGATAGTACAACTCATCTTCTTTCTACATCCGTAATTACAAGCTTCTAGTCATCTTCCATGTTTGTACTGTCTAGTTTGTGTCGGACCTGTTCGGAAACCACATTATAAGTTTTCTCATGATGAGGCTCAAATATTGTTTTTACAGTCAAACTTCACACCCCAAGGCTAATAGAAGAGGCACGCGTGACCGTAAAAGATGTGTGTGCACACACAAAAAAAAGGAAAAACAGACATATTCGGCAAAATGTTATGTCCGGTCAAAATAATTGATATATATGCTCAGCCGAAAAAAGAGAAAAAATAAATATATACAAAGTGATTTGCCGCTCTGACAGATTCTCCATATTTCCTTTCCCGGGAAAAGGGATACCTAGGCTGATCCGAGTGACAGTTCCCCGTATGGGGACAAAAAGCAATTTTGCCGGACAGTGGCTGTTTCACCACACCCTTGTCATAACGAAAATTTCAATGCTGTAAAAACAATCATACAGAAAACACATCATTGTGGTATGAATAATAGAATAAGCTAAAAGTGACAATTTTAATTGATTGACACCTTAATGATAGACTGGCCCCAGTCGTTATTGTTTTTTGTTTTTTACTATAAATTTTATTTAAATAAGAAATCTTTCAGTTCCTCTGTGCCTCTTTAATCCAAACTCACCTGTTACTCATGGCTCAACAATAACGACTGGTTACAATTGAAAGAGGTTTGAAACCTGATACCCACTCCCATCAGTTTAGAGATAATCTGCAGGCAATTACTGATGCCATAAAACAGCCTTGTGTAAACACAGATCCCTATCTCTAACAGTTCTCTAAAACCAATTGGTTCTGGTTATTAGAAATGTAGGAAAGTGTATTCACTGCTTGTAAAATGTTCTCCTTAGAAAAGGTTTTGTATAGAAAGATTGTGGAAGTGTTTATTCTAATAAAATCGGTGTATTAGGTTGAATCTACCTTGCTCTACTACTGTGTATTTTGCTGTTCTATTTTAATGTTAATGTTAATATATCAATAAGACTATAATGTGATATAATATAATTGTATATTCTGTTTATCATTTAAAAAACTAAAAAGATGGAACCTGAATTTAAGACTCCAACTAAAGTTGACATTAAGATAAAACTTACGCCAACAACAAAACAAACAGTATGTATTTTGTGCGGAGAAAGAAATCCGAAGGAAAAAAGTCTATTGGTGAAAAAAGGTGTTAAATCTGAATTTTACATTTTGATTGAAAGACTTCTGCACATTACAATTACCGAAGATGAGCACAGTGATATTGTCTGTAGAAACTGTCAGCGTAGACTTACAACAATAGACAAACATTTGTCTCAGTTCAAAGCAGTTTATGAAGATGCTAGAAACACATTAAAGCGGACCCATGGACACAAAGTAACAAAACGACTTGCTTCCGACAATGTCGGTGCCAGCAGCAAAAAGGCTCTTTTCCCTGATGACATGACCAGTTTGAGCAGTGGAACAGATCCTAAATCAGACAGATACCTTTTACTGCAGGTGTGTATATTGGTCATTCCTTATTACATGTGCAGACCCATTTGGTCTGCACATGCTTGCAGGAAAATGTATGATACATTTATTGCTTATTAATTAAACTTTCCAAGTGGTTGTACTTAAATTGAGCAACGTCATGACAAAACCTGTCTTTAGAGCTTTAACAAGGTCCGACGAGGACAGCTGTTCAAAGTCTGCAAATTGGGATTAAGAACAATACACGTGATAAAAACATAAAAACTGCAAAGCTGTTTTCAAACCAGAGCAATTTACACCCGATCAGCTTTCTAAAAATTCATATTTATGATATGAGCCCCGACGAGAGAAAATCGGCCTTCAGGGTTTCTGACCAGATCAGACACAAACTGGTCTGTGCAGCTACAGAAGATGATTAGAAACTTGAAATTTCGGCTCTAGGAAGAAAAGGAATTTTACCATCTGTGTAGAGAAAACAAAAGCGTTAATCAGCTGTGCACAGCTGAACTGCGCCTTTGTTTTCGCATAGGCAAACTCCGGTTTTCTCATGAGGCGGCTCATAAAGCATGTCATATTAGAAATACTGCTTTTGGCAACGCAATAAGCCATTAATAAGCTGCGCACTAGCTGTAAAGCTGATCAGTGCCTTTAGTTTTGTTACGTGCACAGAATCGTATAATCCTTACATACGTTTGAACCGCGTCATGACAAAACCAGCAATGTGTTTTCCGAACAGGTCCTACACAAAAAAGCTGTACAAGCATAGAAGAAGGCTAGAGGCTGGAAATTTTGGATTCAGAAAAAAGGAATTGTACAATCCATGTAGCGAAAACAAAGGCGCTGATCATCTTCGCAGTTACTGAGAAGTTGGTCTGCGCCTTTGTTTTCGCATATGCAAAGTGTTGCATTTCTCGTGGCGTGACCCATTTTAGCCAAAATCTGCAGTAAGAACAAAAAGTCTAGGAATTGTAACAATATAAAAAAGCATCGCATGGGGGACGAATGACATGACTCATTTTAAAGGCAAAGCATTAAGGTTATTGAAATGCTATGCTCTACTACTTATTTTGCCAGAATACATAATACATCCATTTTTCTTTTGTTCAACACACAGGATGATTGTAGTATACAAACCAGAGCCGTGGATCCAAAATATGACAGTTTGCTACAAGCCCTAATGTACAGTTCAGATTCTGAAATTGAACAGGAAATTCTGAAGATTCCAAATATTGTCACCAGTGTCAAAGATTCTGTGTTTAAATCTTTAGAGGTGGAAGTACGGCACTTGTGTTCTGTTAAAGCAGACAGCATCCTGCGCTACAATGATAAAGACAGTCTGCTGGCATTTTCGTTCAAACGAATTGAAGAGGAATGGAAAGAAAGAGCCCCTTTGTTTCACAAATTCTTGGCAACAGTCTCTGAAAATCCAAGTGCACAGAACACAGAAATAAATTCAAGAAGGGAGAACAGTCTAGAGACTAAGTGCCCCAGCCACAATTGCATAAATCAACTCAGCTGACATGTTTTATCTTGAAACAATTACAGTTTTTCAAGAACAGAAAGATAATGCTATTAGATAGCCATACACTCTTGCATAGAAAAGTTCTAGGTATGAATACAGTTTATCAACTGAAACACTACAAGCTGCAGTTGACATAAAACAAGTCCTTTGGAATATAAAAGTGCTTAAAATGAACTCCACATGCATGAACAGTCTAGTCACATTCTTTTCACACTGACATATGCTATAATATCTTGCAAAAGGGAAAACTCATTCAACTGAACGAAAATGATGATTGTGACTTATAACCCAGTAATGACAGAAACAGTGGCTGAACCAGAAAGCCTTCAAGATTACCAGAGAATATTTTGACAATATCTTTTCTATTGAGATTTACGGGCACAAATCTGTGCTCCGAAAAGGATCTAGTTTCAGCTGGATGTAAGCTTTTGAATTTATACAATAGAGAAATGAAAGCCCTACAGAATATCAATGATCTGATTCTTTTAAAGGGTGGATTAAAGAAATCTGCTTTCAACCGTATGCAGTCAACAGGCGTTTGTCACAGTTACAAGTCAACTATAGATCTGGCTGACAAACTTGCAGATAAATGGAATGAGGAGCTATTGATATGGCAAGACAGGAGCAAACATGACAGTGATCTTGAACATGAGCTTATCCAACAAGCAGAATATTTAAAGGATACAATTCAATTAGTAAGCAGTGCTGGGGCGACGGCCATTGATTTGGTATATAAATGGAGCCAGTTGCCATTGAAAATGAATTGGACAAACACAGAAAGGGAATGCATCCCGGTTATTATTTCGTTGGGGACAATGTGGATATGTTCACAAAGACACGACAAATGACTGTGAAAAATCAGAATAAAGATCAGCATATGTACCAGATATGTGCCTATCTGAACAGAGTGGATGGCAATGACCTGGACAACTCATGCCCACTACAGGAAGCAGCCACAGCCCCGTTTGCTCAGCTGGTACCAGGCGATGAGGAATATGAAAAGCTGATGGACAATTTTTCATTCTTGACTGCAAAGCGATGGTGCAAATATATTCCATACTTTGCTCCATTTGCATGTGTGCTACCAGCTTTTATAGACCATCCGTTTATGAAAGAAACACAGACACACACAAGAAGAGTAAGTTCTTAAAACAAGAATACCCTATGCAATATTGAGCTAGTAAAATTCACCATTTCTCTTCCTCAAAGTATGAATTGATAACTTGAAACAACCATTTTCAAGATACTATGTCAAAATTTAACACGCAAAAATATAATAGCTGAGTTGCTGCTATGCAGAGTTTGAATACGAATACAAAATATTATGATGACTGAGGTACTAATTTCAATTATTTTAAAACATAAGGTATTTTCTACTATGTACATGTAGATACATCTACTGACATACGAGTTGTTGAGGGTAACTTTGTTTTAAAAAGGGTTTTGTTTTTCCATTTTATTGTAATTATGTTGATATTTTTAAAAACAGCTATACTGATATGCCAGAAGGTCTCAAGGTATATTGTACAAGATTTAAGGTGACCATGAATTACATTTTCTGTTTACAGATAAACATGGGGGTACTAAAAAAGAACGAGTCAAAGAATGAAGAAATGGCCGATATTTGCGAATTCTTGCATCTGTATGTGCCCGGCCATGACACCGACTCTGACAGTATACCCCTCAAGACGCTTAGTGGAGGAGACTATCTCACATTTGAGAGGCATAAACAGGCCCAAATGTCTGTACGGGGTGATGAAACTCCCTCTTTGCGTCTTGAGGGTTTAGTACCAAAGATGGAGGAGTTTCATAATCAGGCAGAACTTCTTAAGGTAACTTCAAAAATTTTAAAGGAATCTATTTTTATTTAAAAGAAATTACGTTTTTAGTTTCGCCACATCTGTAGCCATACATTTGTATGATATTAAGATAAAATGTTTCGGGGAAATCATTGAAAGCACTGGCATGAGAGAAATGAGCCAAAACATGAGGACATATGTATATATGTTTTATGCATGTTGATAGAAATTTCATGAAACTTGCAAAAGTTTTGGCTTGAAATTCATTGCAGCACAAAGTTTGCTTAAATGGCACCTTTTCTATTTGCCATTATTTGTTTATATTTGCAGGTAATTTGGCAGTGTCTGTATTCCACCAACTCATCAAGAGATATAGGAACTATGTACGCTGCGAGAAATGTGACAAATTCAAAGAATGTAACAGCAGATCCATCTGGAAACTACTATGCATCTGCACTGATGGCCGATAAATTTATTGACTCATATTTAGTGGCAGGGGCTTTGGATCATTTTGATATGGAGTTAAATGGTGAGCCAAAACAAGATGTGTATGTGGGTGCAGTGGGCGATATGAATGACATGAGGACATATTTATTACAACAGGCAAGGAAATTTGTTGAGAACAAAGTAGAATTTCAAGTTCGACCATTGCCAGACTATGGTGCTCAGTCAATGACGTTGAAATGTCGATACTGTGAGAAGAATACAAGCAGGGTTTACGGTTGAGAAAACATGAAAGTCGAGAACACAATCACAGGGATCCTTTGTACAGCAATGACTGGGTACCCGACGTTGAGCAGTCAGATACTACCGACAGTGATATGGTCTTGAACTACACAAAACTGTCACTATTTCTTGGACTTCTTCGTTTGAACCATAATGATGCCATAGCAATGGGTGATGGAGAACGAATTATGTTAGTCAATCAGTACCTATACCTTCTGTACAAACAAAACAATTGTCCAAAGTATGCCTTTGGAATTTTAGAAACTGTCTGCCAGTCAAAGATTCTGTTAACACCACGACTTGCCCACAGGCTGAAGTGGAACAGAACAGTCAACCACAGAGGAAAACAAGACACCAATCATCCAAACGACTTGGATTTAGAGCATTGCAACCGAATCTTTAAAGACGAAGCGCATAGCTTCAGAGGAACATTCACGGAAAAAAACAATATCAAGGGTTAGTCGAAGTGCATTGAGTACATACAATATTGTAAAAAACTATGATAAGCAGACAAATGTTCATGAGGCCTCAGGGTTACACACTGATGCAGACCTGAGTGCAGACATTGAATTGATAGTGAATCAATTAATCCAAAGCAATGTTTTCAAACGAGTTCCTGGACGTCGACATGGAGCCTTCCAGACAATATCACCAAATCCATTCGCAGAATTAGATATGGAACAGATAAGAGACTGGATAGCAGGTTCTTTGAGGAAATACTCCGCAAAACATTTTTATTGAATTTGCAGTGGTCAATGTTTAAAGTTAATCTTACCCAAATGACAACTCTAACCAAACAAATCTGAGCTTTAATGATTCTGTTGCAGTGTTTGAAATCCAGGTTGTTTGTTTAAAAATATCTTTGTCCCTGTGTTTTTATTTACAAACATTTAGGTTTGGTTTGTTTATGGCTTAATGCCCCAGTCAACAATTTAATAGTCATGCCAGGCAGAACCACCGCTTCCTGAGTATTAACTAGTACTGTGGGAATCTTAAAATTTATTACTAACTACAGGGCGTCACATGTTAAGAAGTCTTGCACTTTACCACTACACCGCCGCACTTCTGTCCGTTAATAACGCAGATGAAACGGGGACAATGCTGGTCATGGAGGGATGACAATCAACACTGTGCAAATTGTACTGTAATTTATTAATGTAGACCATATCAAATGAAGAAACTGTAAATAAGGTCACAAATACATGGGAAGCAAACTCACATATAAACATGGAATGTCGTTTTAAATCATACATTGAAATGCTGTCAGTTTAGGCTATATACAAAACATTGTATCTAACCAGCAGCCCATTAGGCAGTCTGAGCATAGTTTTCTATGCAACAGTGTACAACAGGTCCCAACAAACAAAATTATTCAGAATCAGAGCTTAAGGAAATGTGTGGCTTTGCTCTCATGTACATTTCAATGTCACTATCACTAGAAAACTCTTCTCCAGAGGAAGACTCTGATACATGTTCAGTTGGTACGGTAAGAGAATTTCTAATACAATTCAGAATCTCTGAATCCGTTCCAGAACATGGGTGTGAACAGTCACAGTTATCACTGCATTGGCACAAACACTTACACTTTAGACTGCAAATGTCACAGCATTTGTGCCCTGGAATTATGGATTGAGCATCTTCTGAAAAAGGCTTCAGCAGCAAAAGTCGTCTACAGCTTTCTGCTTTTACATACTCCTTCATTTCTGTTGTGATATTCTGACTGCTCAAACAATATTTGTACCTCAGCATAACTGCATTGCAGTCTATCAGTGGGTCTCTTCCAGCTCGACCTGACTCTTGTAAATAGTCGTCTATGTCATTGGCAGGGCCATAGTGCACAACTGTATTTACATCTCTGACATCAAGGCCCATACTAAATGAGGTTGATGATAACGAAACCCTGACACATCCATTTTTGTCTTGAAAAGATTGACATATCTCCCTTTTAATTTTTTCATTGGTTGTGAGATGAAACATTCCAAAGATTCTGTTCCAATAACCATTTTTCTGACTGTCACAAAGTGGTCCATGGCCAAATTTGTTTCCAGATACTCGTAAACTTCAGAAATCTGTTTAATTTGTCGAAAAAAACACAATAATCCTAGGACACTTACTCCGGTATTGGCTCAAGAGATTAAGCAGCCATTTGAAGGATTCAGATATATCTTTGCCACAGTTCTCTACACTGTATTTTACGTTTGCTTTGCCCGGATTGATGACAATCTGTATACAATCTTTCATAGACAAATCCTTCATGATAGTGTCTCTTGTCACTTTCGTTGCTGTTGCAGTGAGAGCTATAACTGGAATAGACCCGTCCACAAGAGACCTCAACTCTCCTAGCTGACCATAACATGGGCGATAAGCTGGTAGTCTGCGTTTCTTATTGCCTTTCCCACTGAAAAAGGATTTAACATTTAATTTTTATGTGCGCCTATCAGACTGAATATGATATGAGCCTGAGCATGAGAAAACCAACAATCTGGGTTCTGACCAGATCAGACACAAACCGGGCTGTACAATCAAATAAGAAGATTAGAATCTTGAAATTTCGGATTTAAGAAGAAGAGGAATTATACTATTCGAGTAGCGAAAACAAAGGCGCTGATCAGCTTCGCAGTTACTGCGAATTTGATCTGCGCCTTTGTTTTCGTCTATGCAGACTGTTGGTTTTCCCATGCGGCGGCTCATATACGTTTTCTTTTCATGATGATTATGCTATGATTTTAATATGCTAGATATGAATACATGCATTTAAATACCAAAACGCTGGCTGGATAAATGCACTGATCAAACGGTACATGTTTTGCTGAAATGCATTGTTTTAATGTGTAAAGAGAAGTATTTTTAATTCTGCAATGTTAAATATTTAAACATTGAATCATACATCAATGAACTTAATAAAGTTGAAAAAAAATGTTGCAGATGTGTTTTTATTTATTTATTTTTTTTACTCGCTACTCTCTTCAATTAGGTTTTCCTCCCCACTGCACTCATGTTGTTATGAGCCACTTCATAGAAAATCATGTTTAGCTTCACAGGAAAACCCGCTCTGAGCACAAACATAAGCTAATCTAATGAGTAGATACAATGTACCTTGATAATCAGAGCATTCTGCCATTATGCATTAACAGACAGTCTAAATGAATCATAGGCCTGGGTAGATTTGAATCAGAAACAGAATCAGAGTCAGAAACCAGAACACAGATTACTCTCATGATGTGGCTCATGATACTAGAACTATTCTATCAGCTACACATACACCACAGTTCTTATGTAATGAAGAGCCTTATTTTTATTCGGCAGCCCAGGGCTAAAATCAAAAAAAGAAAATCATCACTCAATGATAATGAAAGCAGCAAAGTAGTGTCTTTTCAAAAGTTTTGATGGAAATAAATATGTATGCATGTACTTACAATTTCTTGATGCAGTGTGCTTCATCAATAAAAATCGCCTTCAAAACCCTGTTCTTGGACATTTTGGTCATAAGCGCACGATGTTCACCCAGTAGCGACTCTGGACTGGCAAAGATAATATCACATTTGCCATTCTCTAAATCTTCAACTGTAACATTTGACTTAAGCAAGTCCTGTAAATACACTGCCTTGACTCCTTTCTTTTGAAGTCCTTCTGCTTGATATTGCATCAGCGCCACAAGTGGTGACACAACAATGACAGATGCATTATTCACATTTTGCAGACATTGGAAAGCAAATGGTGCAACTTCGAATGTTAAACTTTTCCCACTGCCCGTGGGAGAGCAAAATAAAATACCCTGACCACTTAAGTATCCTTTTATTACTGCCTCCTGGTTAGGACGAACATTTTCATAATTCAGTTTTGCAGTTGCAGTTCTTATAATTTCTTCCATCTTCAGCAGTACACTTTAAATGAATAAAGATTTTGTCTGACATTCAAGCAACCAAAATCAGAGAAATTTGATACAGGCCATTAGCTTATCAGTGCTTGCTGTAATGTTTACCTCTGCCAGTTTTTATTGCTCTCAGCAGTGGGGCAAATATTGATAAGACAGAAGGGTGAAAGTTCAACTGGCAGAATTCCTCCAGTAGATTTTTCAATTGTTACCAGACCCTATCTTTGCAATCAGGAAACTTAAGCAAGCAGAGAAATTATAGGGGTTCTAGATTTGTGTCCCTTCATAAAAAGAAGAAAAAAATTGGATAAAAGGAAAAGATAGTGTCTGGGACCAGACTACCTTAATGACTGCAAGTTATAGTTTGTGCACCGCTTTTGTTAAATACATCCTGAGAGACGACACATTGACCAATTATATGGACAATGTTTTAAATCATTTATTGAGGATGCATTTTTATGCATCTTTCTTTGGTCCAAAATGGATCATACTTGTATTAATTGTTGGTTATCCAAACATTGCCTTTAATGTCGGTATTATTTTTAAACTCATTCTCAAAATAAATAAATAAATAAATAAATAAATAAATAAATAAATAAATAAATAAATAAATATTTTATCAAAAAATAAATAAATATATAAAATAAAAAATGAATAAATAAATAAAATTAATAAATAAATTATCAACATAAACTATTGCGTTAGTAATTTACAATATACATAGAGGCAGACAGATGGAAGCCATTTTCAGTAAAATCAATATGAGTTACCTGTGAATTTCAGGCCCAATTTTAAAGCGGAAAAATAAAATTTCGCTGGTCTGTCATTAGGGTTTTTTGAAGTTTGACTCATTTTATTTTTATAGTAGGTTTTTGCAATATATATCTTTAGAAAGATAATTTTGTCCCCTAATAGGAACCATTAAGGAAAATTCATTTTGATTGAGAAATGATGTTATTTTAGGCATTCATCTAGATGAGGGGGTGCTTCTTTTTGAATTTTTTACTATCATTTAATAGAACATGGGTCTAAAACTTGTAACTGAGTTTGACCCAGCTTTTTTTAAAGCAATTTTTTTGAAAAATATATCTTCATTAAGAGGATACTATATAGATTTATGAACTATTAAGGAAAATTAATTTGTTTTAATATTTTGTAGCATAAAAAGGGTTTGAAGTGGCATGTCCTATTACGCCCCATTATATTTTGAGCACTCTACCTATCGGTATAATAATCCGATATCCAGGTAAATTGAGCTCCATTTCTGGGCATGCGCTTGCCCTTGATGCCATTATCACGGTATATTTACGACCATTTTTTTCTCTTCCACTGATCCAAAAAGAACAACTGTCAGTTAAGGGTGTAAGAGTTGTAAGAATGTGCACTCCTTATTGGTAATTACATACCTTCGATTGGCTTTGTTCTGGAACGTTGAGCGTGGATTTTGGCGTGGCTTTTTCTTTGGTGTTAAACTGTACATTACATAATGTTCTGGACAATGGACATGCTTAATCAAAGTAAACAGATTCTGTATGAAGAGTGTTAAAGAAGATCTCGCGAGCTTATTGTCCAGGCGGCAATTTGTGGTTAAGCCTCCAGTAAACTGGCCGCTCCAATGATGTACCTCTGTTGTGGTTCTATTTTTTTTTTTTTTTTTTTACAGTTTTTTAAAAGTGTCGATATGTTTGTGCTTTGTATGCCTTTTATGTGCGTTTTCATATTCTTGTTAAGTATCTGACGGTGGTCACCATTGGGAAAATAGCCGTTAATTCCGTTTACCGTGAGTACGATATAGGCTTTTTTAAGGCTAAAGGCAATGGATCTTATTGCTTACTACCTTTTTCTGGAATTCACGAGGGCAACACCAATCATTTATATATATTACTAGGGAAAAAAGAAGAATGCGTGAAGCCAAAAGGCAAAACAATAACCAGAACACGAAAAGCTTTTAAGCTCTTAGACAAATATTTTGCCTGAATCTGACTGTCTCTGTTTTTCCTAAATATACTATTGTTTGACATAGACTTGAACAAGTGCTGTCGAATTCACCAGAACATCATGTAAGTCAACTAAAAATGAAGGTATAACTTGGGTAAAAAAATCCGCGTCCATGTAAGGATTCGAACTTGGGAGGGACCCCAGGACAGAATCCAGTTTTGAAATGACTGAGCCAAAGAGTCAACACGCTGATAAAATTTATCTATAGGAAATATAAATGATGCAAAACTAATGAATGTAAACCGGTCTCAGCACAGCATGTTTAAGAAACATAGGAACACACACGAAACGTAACGCCGATGCCTTTTTGTTTGCCATAGCGATCAAAGTCATGTGATTCCGTGTTTGTCCGGCTTTTCCCTCCTTTTTTCTTAAAGGGAAAGGCAAGGTTGAAATACAATGCCGCTTAAATGAAAGAACTCGCTTTCATTAACAATATGGTACGTTTTATCAAAATCAGATGAAAATTAAGAAAGTTATGTTGGTTTGAATATTCACCAATGTTTGTTTATGGAGGCGGCCATCTTGGATATTCATGAGGCTTTATGACGTCATAAAGCCCTTATTAAATATGCATAATCAATATTAATGAAACACTATTAATATTTTTCTATTTATGTTTGTTTGAATGTTTTCTGCTATTGATTTACTATCAGTTCTAGTCATATTTCATCATATAGGTTTTGAAATATGAATTTTATTCCAAGTTTAAAATTTTACACTTTTCTAATCAAATATTCAAAATGGCCGCCAAATGTCACTTCGTTCCAAAATTTCAAATGCCAATACCCGAGGCTCACTTATTCCTTGACAGATTTGAACAAAATTTGCGCCAAAATGTTTGTTAGTTTAAAAGGTTTTGTTGTTGAATGTTGCATTCTCCTTTAAAGTTCCTAAATGTTTATTTTTAAATATGTCATCGCGTTGGTCACTTTTTGTCCCCACATCGCTCTCAAAATGAGGGAAAAGTGACCAGATGCTGAGAGGAAAAAAATCAAGACAGCAAGGACAGATAAGTTTTAATAAATCTTGTAGTTCTAGAGACATAAACATGTATTTACATGGAACCACATTTGACGATTTCCCTGGTATTTGAATTTCGCACAAATATATATGTATATATATATAAAAAAAAAAAAAAAAAAAAAAAAAAAAAAAAAAAAAAAAAAAAATAATAATAATAATAATAATAATAATAATAAAAAATGACACCAACTTTGTCCATTCTATTATGGCCTGTGCATGGTGTGGGAACACGTTTATGTGTTAGATCCATATGGCTTCCCGTCTTTGCAAACTGACCAGGATAAATTTAGCAAAAACACAGGCATCGTAACAGCAACAAATGCCTGATATATGATTTAGTATTAAGCTTTACTAAAATGGTTGACATTTTTTCATATAAAAAAGGTTGAATTTAAATATACATGTACTTACGGTTGTTTTAGATGCTTTCAAGATTTCATTTTAATTTTCAATTTTATCCAAAAATCACCGCATTGTTTTCTATAGCAACAGATCCGCAGAATCTGCAATAAATTTCCAATCGATCAAAGGATACGTCATTATTTATTCATTGCTTTTTTCACAGAAAGCACTCAATTTACAAGCAAAAATTCTAAATTTAACATCGAGCACTTCATTAAATCCATCAATCCTGCGTTATTTTTAACACACCTGACCTCTATTTTTTCCGTTTTCGAGCCCCTACGTGAGAAAAACGGTCTTCAGTGTCTCATACCAGGTCCAACACAAACCGGCCTGAAGGCTGGAAGTTTGAAATTTTGGATTTAGGAAGAAGAGAAACTGTACTATCCTTGTAGTGAAAAGAAAGGCGCTGGTCAACTGTGCAGTTATTGCACAGCTGATCTGCATCTTTGTTTTCGCATATGCAAAAATCTGGGTTCCTCATGCTGCGGCTCATTTTTTCCACTATCATGATTACAGGTAAAAATTGGCATCATAAACCTCTTTTTAGAAAACATAGGTTACTTAATTAAAACTATACTCCACAACTTTAATTGGAGGGAAAATAGTAAAAAAAAATGTACAACAATGATAATTATCAAGAACGGGAGCATCAACAGACAGACAGACAGACAGACAGACCAACATGCAGTAGAACAGAACAGGACAACAACTTAGCTCTCGTAAAAAGAAATGGTTTATATATGAACCGAAATGTTTTGAGCTACTCAAGAATCTACGGTTAGGGGTAAGGTAGTTTATACCCGTCTAGTCAGCTACCCGCTACTCGACTTGAAAGCAATGAGTATTGCCTTCGGGGGATTTAAACAGCCTTTCAGTGACAATTTTCCACGAACCGAAAGTTCTTCGGTTTCTTATTTTTTTTTTATTCAGTTTTACGTCCCTTTCAATATTATTTCAGCTCATATGAAACCGGCCAATCAGAAGGTGGTCGAAAACGGGAGAACCTCGAGAAAAAGCACCTGGCACACCCGCAAGCAGAACTTGGCTTGTCTCACATGTGGCCAGTGCGGGGCTCGAACCCGCACCAGACACAGCGGTGAGATGATGGAGTGATTAAGAAACAGCGCTCTTAACGGGACCGCTGTGTTCGGTTCCTTACTTGCTAGGCTCAATGGCCCAAGTCTTCAAACATGATACACAATACATTGTCATACACTATGTAGGTTATTTCGCCTTCTAAGCCACATGTTTGTTGATTTGATTTTTAACGGCCCAGTCAATAGCGTTTCACTAATGTCAGGACAGAAGAACGTGTCCAAATACCATGCAGAGTAAATGGTTCATTGACACAACCCCGACTGAGATAATTTCGAACACAACACTTCTCGATTCGGAGTCTAAAACTATTTATTTTTTTTTAATGCGTGCGTTATTTTTGTTCGTCAGTATACTGCAGAAAACGGGATACCTGTATAAGCGATAACATTTGGCGCGTTTTCCGTTTGACCGCCGCAGGATACAGGTGCTGATAAGCTTTAAGCTTTTCATAAATATTTTGAGATTTCCTGATGATACCAATCTACAAAGTAATATAACATTTTGATAGAATAAGATAGCGTTTAATTTGTTATGTGCCTTTATAGGAAGTGAGAGCAGTTTAATTTGTTATGTGCCTTTATAGGAAGTGAGAGCAAAGTGGTTAGACCGTCCGCCTCAGGGGCGATAGGTCGTGGATTTGCGGCACAACCGCGCTAAACCAAATGCGTTAAAGATAGTACCAGTGGCAAATTTGCGAGTTAGGCAAGTACTGGCCTCACATCTTCCCAAAAAGTATAACGCTCATTACGAAAAAACGCCCATGTAATATAACACAGATTTTTAAATGTTACGTCTACACTGGGCCACGTTCTCACTACGTCCTTACTACGTCCTAAAAAATTAAGGACGTAGTGAGGACGTGGTACGGTCTTGTAGGACGTGGTAGGAACGTAGTAAGGACGTAGTGAGGTCTTGATGGACGCGGAGGTCTTGGTCAAATTTTGAACATGCTCAAAAGAAACGTGGCGAGGACGGGGTGGAATTAGAACGTAGTAAGGACGTAGTAAGGACGTGGTAAGGACGTAGTAGGAACTTGTAGGACGTAGAAAGAACGTGGCGCAAACGTAGTGCGGTCTTCGTGGACGCAGTGCAAATTTGCTGCAGACCATCAAGACCTCGCTACGCTTCTACTACGTCCTCGCTACGTCCTCGCTACGTCCATCAAGTTCTCGACAAGACCATACCACGCTTCTTGTACGTCCTTACCGCGTCCTAGAAGACTACACTGCGTTCTTATCACGTCCTAGCGGTTCCTAACACGTCCTTAGTAGGTTCTTATCACGTTCACACCAGGTTCGAACTACGTCCTCCACGTTTTATTAATTTTGTTTTAATTGTCCCGTACCCTCAAGCAATTGCTTTCGCTTTTATTTAAATCATATCGAAATCGAAACATGAACAGAGAAGTACTCTTGTAACTTGCTCTCCTTCAAGGACATCATGCCTTACTTGGTGCACAGACTGCACTTGTGCTATTTCACAGGAGGAGGAATAGAAGGGCAAGATCTTGTTGGGTGCGCCCTTGGCTATCAGCTGAAAGGAGGCTTCAGTATGGGCATTACGACCGACTACTAGCGGAGTTGAGGATAGAGGTATTCTTCAATTTCATGCGAATACCACCGGAAATGTTGTCCGCCCGTCATTTTCTTACTGCAATTTCAAGCTGTTTCGCAACTTATCTGACTTTTAATACAAGACTGATTAATATATTTACAGTTAGAACGTACTGGAAACGTAGTTCGCGCGTGGTATGAACTGCTTG
Organism: Rugalucina vietnamica; assembly: GCA_964017185.1. NCBI lineage: Eukaryota > Metazoa > Mollusca > Bivalvia > Lucinida > Lucinidae > Rugalucina > Rugalucina vietnamica. Next base: position 30,900,233 of record OZ024884.1, read on the forward strand.
GTCTTTGTGAGGACGTAGCAAGGACGTAGTGGAAACGGGATGAACTTGGTGAGCGCGTATTGAGGACGTAGTGGAAACGTGAACGACGTAGTAAGGACGTGGTGCGGACGTAATAAGAACGTGGCGGGGACGTAGTAAGGACGTAGTGGGAACTTAGAAATCCGAAATTGTTTCATTTTGACCCCGTCCTCGCCACGTTCTTGAATTTTTAGAACGTGGTAAGGACGTAGTGAGAACGTGGTCCAGTGTAGACGTAACAAAAAGTTGTAGAAATCGAAAATTTTCAGTACATTTTTTAAAACTTTTCTTATTTTTGCTCAAAACATAGATTGTGGGTACTCGTTAAAATATTTTTTGCTCAAAACATAGATTGTGAGTACCCACAATCTATGTTTTGAACAAAAATAAGAAAAGTATCAAAAATTTTCCACTTAAAATTTTCAATTTTACAACTTGGGAAAAATCAGTATTTACATGGGCGTGTTTTCGTAAAGTAGTGCTTTAGTTTACATCCAATACAGATACCACGGAGACGGTGTTTGAAACTTCTAGGCTTTGTATATAAACCAGAGGACTATTGGTCCTGAGAACGCTCACCTGAAGCCTGATCTTGGAGCATTTAGTCATCATAAAATGACATTGACCTTGAATACCCACACACGTCTTCCCAAAAATATAAAGCAGAGGACTAATGGCACTGAGAACGCTCGCCTGAGATTTGGTCTTTGAAAAAATGACATCTGGTCAGTCCATAAAATCATTAAAGAAGACACCGGGAACAGGGTGGCTGCCAGCCACTCCTGCTGACCACGTATTTATCTACACAGCACAGTGCTTAGTATACATCCAACAAAGAAGACACCACGAGCGCATATACACAGGCGGAATATATCATTACTATGAGACTTAAATTGAGCAATCTTAATTGATTTCCAAGTTGCAAATTGGTATGAAGATGAGCTGAAACAAACTCCTTCACCCATTAATATTTAAATCTTACGGAACCACAATTTACATTTTTCGCCGGAAAGCCATCTTTTCCTGACGCAATCAATTATAAGCTGCGTCAAAATTCACATTGTTTCTCTGCATCTTTGTTCGTATTGAGGCTGGGACGTTAAGCCTCAATACAAACAAAGATGCAGAAAAACAATGTGAATTTGAGGTGACACCCGTGTAAACTTTGACGCAGCTTAATTGCGTCAGGAAGAGATGGCTTTCTGGCGAAAAATGGAAATTGTGGTTCCGTAAGGTTTAAATCTCTGCATCTAAAAAGTTCACAGTTTATTCCCTAAACAGTCATCTTCTGGTGCTCAAAAAGTGGTTCCATTCTGGTATGAGGTAACGTCCCCGGTGTATAACTTAACTGACGCCGTTTTGTTCCCTGGCCGTTCTCCCGAGGTGTTCCCGTATTAATAAAAATTGCTGAAATGACGGGCGATTTCGCTTTTTGTACGAGAAAACTTTTGCTTAGTAGGCCTCTACCGTTTGATGTGATGGTCAAATCTAGTATTGCATGTTTCCGTTTAACGTTTACTGGACCGAAAACCTGCCGGCAATACTTGCGGTGTTCTCACCAGGCAGGTTTTTCCCCGTCAGCTTTTTCGATACAAATCTATTTTTCCATGCCGTTGATTATCAATTTGAAAATCGTAGGTTGCCTAGAAATCGATTACATCACTATATGACGTCAAATTGTCATTGCCCTTTATCATGATAGCTTTACGTTGTCTGGCTTTTGACGCTGTCAGCTGATGGAACGTGGTTCTAGGAGACTGTATCGTACTCTCGCAAAAAAATTCAATTGGCTTTCTTATTCTTCATGTCTGCACTGAACACCCTGACCTTCGTGTTACGTTGGTTTAACGTTAGACCATGACGGCGTCCCCTCATGGAACTTTTCAAATGTCACTCCGGTTTATTCGTTATGAGAGTTTAAAGGATGTCAGTTTCAATTTTTATTTACCAATCAAACAAGGCAAAAATTGAAAACGTGATGCACGTGCAATGCTGGGCGTGTGATTTGCATGTTTGTAGCAATTCGTAGACGTAAGAAAAGCACATAACTCGTCTTGAAACATGAATTTGAGCATCACTTGACATAATAAAAGCGTGTGCACGGGCTTGTGCATACCATGTCTACTCATTCAGCTGGGTTTTGAAATAAAATACTAAAATCAATCATTTTCCAAAAATTTTAATTGACACTACAACAACTACCATCAATAGAAATGTTAAGTTGCTGTAAAACAAGAAAACATGAAATGTACGTGGGGTTATCAAAAATTACATGGACTTTTCCCATAACTTGACAACGGTTCAGGCAAACATATTCAAATTTCAGCTGACGATACACTTGCTTAAATTTACTAGATTCTGAACTTTTGGTTAATCTAAAATGTTTTATTAGCAATTGGTGATGGTTTTACTCACCCCACCCTCCACATCACGGAGCACGTCAGAAATTACGTTACGCTTGGCACTGCGGTATCGCATTTATATTTAAGTTGCGTTTTCTTCAAAACGGTTTTGCAGATCACAGCCAAACGTGCTATGTGTCTTAATGAATCCATCACAAAACAATTTATGCTTGCTCAAAAATTACGATGGATCGGTTGTGCACGTTCGTTGTTTTGCTTAGGTATACATGTTTGCTTTTTCAGAATGTTTAAGCAAAGTCTGAATTTCATGCATCACATATCAACCGGCAATATTGTACAATTCCCATTTGAAACATATCCTAATTTCAGGCTGTCAACCAAGTCTTCTAAAAATATAGGAGTTTATATAGGAAATTTTTCTGAGAAATATAGGAGGTTTTAGCTCATTTTGAGGGAAAATATAGGAGTTTTCTCGTGAAAATCGCTTCATTCCATGCTCTTATACTAACAATCGTTACCTCCACACTCACTTTTTTCCTCATTCATTAATGTCTGCATAACATTCAAGTGATGATGAAGTGTGCTGAAGCATTATGCAGAATGGTTATACTACACAGGCCCATCAGCTGACTCTCACAAAATTTAAGGTTTTTGTACAAAGGCATAAAGGCTTTATCATTGAAAAAATATATATACAGAGAATAAAGAGAAAATTAAGGTCAACTTTTTCTCTACTTCTAAACTTAGACATACTTTTATTTTTCACTAAAAGTAGGAAATATAATAAAAAAACATAGTGAGAGAGTGGGTTATCATATTCTTTCTCAAAGGTAAAATAAATCTACACATCTGAATCTTAAGGGAAATTCTTAATTCTATAATATAGAAAAGAATGTTTTTATTAATACATGACTGTATAAAATATTCTAATGAAATGAGGTTGGGGTCTGGGGGCCGCCTAGGCCCCCAGAAGCTCTAGGGTACATACCTTTGTCTCCTGTGATCTAAGCCTCTCCTGGGATCAATTGTACACTGTACAGTTGCATCAATTTACAACAAAATTAAGGCACAGGAAGAAAAAAAATAGATTAAAAAAAGACACAATATAAAAACATGACAACTTTGATGGAAACTAGGATATATAATTTATTTAATTGTAATATGAAAATGGGACATTCTTTGGACTTAAAAGTAACCCTGACTAAGGAGTAAGGGGTAACATAATGACTATTTATGCACTATACAGTACGAATATCATTTATTTAAAAAATAAAGAATGAAGAATAAATAGGCAGTTTCAGAGCACTATTATTTGCTATATATGATCATTGACATCGGCAACAAATTTTCCTAAAAATATAGGAAATATTTTTAAAATATAGGAGATATTATAGGAATATAGGAGGTGCTTAAAAATATAGGATTTGGACCCAAAATATAGGAGTTTAATAGGAATATAGGAATTGGTTGACAGCCTGTAATTTCTTATTTGGAGGTAAAATTTCAAGGTCCTTTGATAAAGCATTACAAATGAAACATTGTATGCATGTTTGAACAAATAGGACCCAAATAAATATAAGAAATTCACATCCGTCATTTAAAATGTTCTAACGTCTAAATCATAATGTTAAAAGTAAGCATCAATATACCCAGTCCAAATTTATTCTCAAATCAAGGCAATGCATTAATAATTTTACACAGATTGATAATTTAAACCATGCTCCAACAGTGGACAAATTTTTATACTTTGTAAATGTAAAAATCAGTAGCCCTAAAAAGCACATCAGTGTTTTTGCGTCGACGTCACTGTCATAGGAGTGCTCCTTGATGGCGAAAGTGGGTGTTTTCATTTCACAATAATTTGTAACGAATGAAGGGATTGTAATGACATTCCGCACACTGCTGCATATTACATGGGTCCATGTGGATTGAAAGTTTGAGTGGAATCAAGCCATACAATCATATAATAAAGCTATAAGAAAAGTCCACGTAATTTTTGATAATCCCTCGTATACCCCGATAAACTCAACTTTTATAGAGAAAGAAACTGGGGTTTGCAGGGGTATACCTATTTTTACTATTTTTGATCCAAAACATAGATTATGGGTACTCGTTAGAACCGCCTCGGCGCGGTGATACTAACATGTACCAACAATCTATGTTTTGAACAAATTTATTCAAATCATTCGAATTTTGATGAATTTTCTAATGATTTTCAATTTTTTACGGCTGAAAGAAATCTCTGTATTTTGTATGGGCAAGTTTTCGTACTGCATACAGAACACCATATTAAATTGAGAAAGGCACACCAATTCAACATTTCTAATGATTTCACTATACTATGTGTACTTGAAAACATGCAATAAAAGGATAGTTTGGCACAATGGTGTATTTCTTTAAAATAAAATGAGCTGTCGCTTTAGAAAACCAACAATCTGCATCTGCGAAACCAAAGGCGCAGATCAACTTCGCAGTAACTGCGAAGCTGATCAGCACATTTGTTTTCTCTACATGGATAATACAATCTCTCGTACTTTCTTAATCCAAAAATTCCAGCCGGCTCTAGCCTTCTTCTGTGCCTGTACAGACCGGTTTGACTGTTGGACCTTGTCGGAAACCCAGATTGTTGGTTTTCTCGTGCGAAGGCTCAAATGGTGTCAAAGCTACAGTTCTACATTTTCTACATTCTAACTAAATGCATGCATCATGACATTTTCATTTCTAATAGTCATATTTGTACAAGCACATTTTTTCTTAACACAAGAACCATGTAAATGAACAAAAACTTGCCTGTTAGTAGCTATATGTACTGTCAAAAGCCAATAAAATAACATCAGGAAAACATGTCCGTGCAATGAATACCCCCTTAAACCCCACTTTAATATAGCAAAACTGGGGTATGCAGGGGTATACCTATTTTTCTTATTTTTGCTCCAAAACATAGATTGTGGGTACTCGTTAGAACCGCCTCGCCGAGGCGGTTCTAACGTGTACCCACAATCTATGTTTTGAGCAAAATATAAGAAAAATATCAATTTTTTCCTGTGAAAATTTTCATGTTTACAACAAAAATAAGTTTTGTATATTGCATGGGCGTGTTTTCATAATGAATTGTAAATGTGCTTATCATTAAACCACAACAGAGACCATTGCAACATAATTTAAACATTCGCTAAAGTGCTGTTTAAATGAATACCATTAAACTCATTTTAGGCTGGCGCCTCTTTTATGAGAAATTTGCAAACAATATGCAAAATAATTCAAACAGTTCTAGTCAAAATGAATGATAATTTGATTCTAGGTATTATGAGGAATTTTCTTTGCCGCAGTTTTCAATTCATTAGCAGAGACTTTTATGGAATGCCGACAACTTACAAGAGTGTTGCAGTATCCTCAAAGTTATCCAGCGAGCTTGCAAAATAAGATGGAAATGTGAGACTTTACAGAGGATTGTATCAATTGACTTCTAATTTGGAACACCTCTGGCTTGACATAGAATATTATCAAATAAAGTTTTATTGGGACATTGCTTTAAACTTTAGTGAAAAATAAACACGATAAAAAGAAAATACGCAATAATGTTCTAATTACCTTTTGAAAATCATTCTTATTTTGTCCTTCTCGATTCAATAATACAAAAATTTATAAACAAAAAAAACTTATTTAATTGAAAGCGGTAATGGTACATGTACATGTAAATGTAACATGTAATTTGAACTTAAAGAACTCTTACATTACAATTCATTTCCTATGCACTTTGAAACAAATCTCATGTAAAATGCAATCAAAAAGTTAAACACACATGCACAGACAAAAAAAAAAAACAACAACAAAAAAACAAACAAACCAAAAAAAAACAACAGCAACAGCAACAGCACTGCAATAAGATGACTAGATCTGTAAGCCAGCTCAAACTTTTGTTACATACTGGAAAATCAATAAAGTGATTTTGTGACTGGAAAGATGAATTTTCTGTTTTATTCTTTTTGTCAGAAAAAACATAGCCATGAAATGTTTACCCCTCTCTGTATTGCATGGGCAAGTTAACGTAACATACGGGTATATCATTGAGAGTATCGTATCAATAGAACAGTCAAATTATGTGATAATACTGATGGAACAAAGAATTTTAAAAGTAAAATCAAATTATTTTTTTTTCTGAAAGTTGTCCTTGTTTTATACTGCCAACAAAATCTTACTAAAGGTGTAAAAAATAGTGGCATTTATGCATTTTTGCCAGACTTCAGTTATTCTCATATATACAAATGACTTGAAAGACAGATAAAAATGACATATAAATGCATTGTATGTAATTACAAAACATGCAGAATAAAATCAATACTTGAGATGAATCATGAAAATCCCTTTGTAAGCAGGGCATAGAATTACAACCCTTCCTTAAAGTTAAGGAAGACCTTAGTTAAGGTGACGAATTTCAGCGTCCAAAAAGTTGCATTTAAACCATACTAAAATCAAACGTATATGTTTAATTACGCAAATGACATTTTACTTCACACACCTGTATACTTTTGAAAAAGCAATTGTTGGTTTTATTGGTAAAATATCGTGTCATAATGTGTCTTCTTAAATAAGGTGGGGTTTAACTTTAAGGAAGCATTGAAACTTTGGGCCCAGGTCAACAGTGGCATCATGTTGAAAGCCAGTATTTGTTTTCAACATTTGTTTTATCTTCATAGATTTAGTATGGTCCCTCTCTTTCTTGCCAAACTTTCAAGTCCCCTGAAATCTTCTTAGCTGACCTGGTCAGAGACTCAAATTACCATGATACTACATGTGCTCAGCAGCTGTCATCTGAACACCCTGTGACGACGAATCATTGATGTCAAGCTCATTCTATGGTGTATAAAAACGAATTGCTAATTTATTTGCCTGATCATAAAGAAATGCTTTAACAAAATGATAAGCACATGGTTATTAAAAACAGCAAGCACATTTTACGGTAAAGTACGAGTTAACATGCACATCAGTAATTCTAAAAATAAAATGTTGTTTTTTTCTTTGCTGTATCTATCATCAAATGTTCAGATGATACTTCCTCTTTTCTGTCATTTTCTTGTTTCTTAAATTTTCAAAACTGCACGATCCTGTCGCAAGTCCACATCTATTCATCAGATGCATCTTTAATTTAATTTTCACCTTAACTGAAATATTTGAGCCACATCATCAGAAAACCAACAATTTGCATTTGCGAAACCACAGGGGCAGACCAGCTGTGGACTGCACAGCTGATCTACGCCTTTGGTTTCGCTACACGGATGGTACAATCCCTCTACTTTCTAAATCCAAAATTTCCCGTTTTTAGCAATCTTCTGCGCTTGTACAGCTCGGATTACGTTGGACCTGATCGGAAACCCAAATTAATGTTTTTTTCATGCGATGGCTCATTTTCAACTAAACTGAATCATTTGTGCACTAGCTTAAGAGTTTTAACTCCAACCTCACTTTTTCCCTTTGACGTGTCCACAACCCTTCACCAGATGCAACGTTAATTGTTTCAAGGAATAAAACTTTGCATTGCATTTGTTACACTGAACATCACACATGAAATCACCATCTGTTGAATTCTCACCAGAATTTTTCTTTTGAGAGACCTTGTTTTCATCATCATCAGTATTGCCAAATGGCAAATCATCATCATAGTTTTCTATGTCTGTATCCTCATCAAAAGCATTATGGTCCTCCTCATGCCTGACTAGTGACACTGGTGTATTAGATACCGGTGTAGCATTCTCAGTAGATGAATTACCAGAATTGACAGTCTGACCAATTTTATAATGAGTGTCAACACCTTTTGATCCAACATTAAGTCCAAATTCACCCTGAGCAGAACCGAATTTTGAGGTTAAGTCAACCACTTTAGATCCAGTGTTCAGTCCAAATTCTCCATGAACTATGCCAAACTTTGATGATAAATCTTGAGATTGGGAAAACCTGCAGGATGTCCAATGCGGGATACCTGTGGAATGGGGGATTCCTGCAGAATGTGGGACACCAATTGCAGCAGCCCCACTTTCAGGGTTAGTAACCATACTTGGAGGTGCATATAATCCAAAGGCAGACTCACGTCCAAAGACATGATTTTCAATCAGCCTCACAGGTGCTAGGGGTGTAACTGGTGCAACATGTCTTTCGGCATCCGACATAATATGATACAACTCCCCTCCGTGTAGACCCGGACCTCTTTTTTCCACAACCACTTGTGGTACGTTTTCCACCCTGCCTTCGGGCACTGTCCATCGCAATGTATTAAACACTTCGTTGTTTTCCACTTGCATACCATGTCTTTCTGCTGCAGGGACTACAATACTCTCCGCAATATTCATATCTGAGAAATTACTTATAGTGCTTTTAATCAGTGAACCTGTCTCACCCAAAGTACCATTGTCATTATTGTTCAGAGCACTGTCATTGGCTACCCTTTCACCAGTACTCAACACACTTACTTTCCTTTTCTTGGTTTTCGGCTTATCAGACATGTTTTGCTCATTGTTTTCTGAATTTTCTGGAGCAATATCCTCTACCTGAGACACATGTTTATTTTCAATATCTTCTACAGCCTCTTCCTGCTCGCCATCTTTTCCTGCAACTCCTCCAGGCAATAGAATAGGCAAAATCCCTTTAATATGTTTCTGTGTGTGTCTGACCAATCCACGCTTTGTTGTAAAGCCTTTTGGACAATGCTTGCAGAACAAGCTCGGCTTTGTAACAAAAGCCGCCCGACTTTTGCCCTGCATCTTTTCATGTAGCTTTGAATGGGTTTCTAAAGAGTGTTTCTGACTAAATGTCCGTTCACAGATTTTACATTGAAAATCACGTTTCATAAAATGAGTCTTCTTGTGGCATTTCATACTCATCAGTCTGAATGTTTTATACGGACATAAATCACAGGTGAAAGTTTTCTGCTCTTGAGCTGTGTGGATTTTCTCGTGTGATTTCATGTACTCCCTCAATACAAATCTCTTGAAGCAAATTTTACATTCATGTCTCCTGATTCCTGAAAGTTAAAGACAGCTTAATTAAGTAAACAATTTAAAGAAGGTTTTTGAAGCTTGTTTTCTAATTATGCGATTGTATTGCTGATAATGATTCAGAGAATTGCTCACCGTGCAATTTCATTAATTTCATTTCATTGTTGTCTCAACTCTTATGTTGTAGAAAATAAATAATTTTAAAATTTAAATAACAGAAAATAATTGTCATCATAAACCATGCATCATCTTGGCGAACAGAAAAAGGGTCAGGTCTGCTCAAATCCCTTGAAAGCCCATGGTATGTACCAATTTAAAACTATACTAATGTCCAATGAAAACGTACCACCTACAAAAGTGTAAAAAATATGTTTTTGACTGAACATTTCAGTTTGTCTATTTGATATTTCAGTACTGTGATAACCTGTCCAAATCATGGCACGTTTGCAAATCTGTCTGATAAGTGATGCTCCGAGGATAAAGCAACCAAGACGTTAACCGTCAAAAAGAAAATCACAAAACCTGTATTCGAATGCGCCAGATGTGAAGAAAGTTTCAATCACGCATCGACTCGCGCCTAGAAGATGCATAACGTCGAAACATGAAGAATTCGACAGTCATTGTGCTTCGAAAACGTCAACGTGGAATTCTTGACGTCATAAGCAACATTTTGACCACTGCACAATAACAGAGACATTAAAAAGGCAATCAAATGTCTGCAGCAAAATTGCGATTAAATCACAGATGTGAGCCGTTTTGTCCAGAAATCTTGCCCATTACATCATAAAGGCTTAGGATTTTGACGTTTAATAGCTAACGTAAAGCGTTAAAATCGCAAAAACGTTGCACCTTAATGACCTGTACATCTTTTATTGTACGCTTATATTCATCTCGACAAACAAAAACGATTTTCAGAAATTCTGACTCGATAGCGTTTCCGGAAGAGGCTGGAGAGAAGCTTAAAATTGACGTTAGTCATCGAACGTCATTCTAGAAAATGATTTCGGTGACGTTTTGCATATGTTAAGATTCATATGCCCAAAATAAACTGTTTTTGGGATATCTGTATGAAAGAAACCGTTTGTGAACGTTTTTTTGACCGAATTTGCAAGACTTTGTGTTTTTGAGGCGTGCATGGTGACGCGTAGAGCGCTTTTACCGTGTGTTGTGATGCGATGTAGTGGTTGACTAGGCGGCGAATAGTTCGTAGAGCTACTCGCATACGGGAAAATCATTTCCAGGATTTTTGGATCAGTCATAGCTTACGTAAAATTGAATAAACGTAATTTGTAGTCTGACGTAACGTCGCTTACAAACGGTCGCGGGGGGATAAACTTTTGGCATAGAAACATTGTATTCAACCTATATAACATAAGGAAACATCATATGTGCACAAAGGTTTTGATATCCCGCAACTAAGAGCATCCGAGGAGTGGTACGTTTTCATTGGACATGAGTATATTAAACTTGCCAACTTTTATCTTAATTTAGCAAATGGTTTTGCTAAATTGCAGAGTTTCCTTTAACAAGCAATGTCCTAAAACATATAGGTTTCATAATTGGTAAATCAGAATGTTTTTTTTTTAACATTCTAGTCAACAGTTTTTCAGTCATGTCAAAACAGACTCAATTCTGTCGTGTATTAACAAGTACTAGAGGATTCCAATGTGCCTAGACCAAGGATACATATCGGGGTCATTGAGTTTCAAACCCACAGATGTCTCTGTACAATGTATCTATCCATCACTAGGCTGCCAATCAAATGACTATTTAAATGCTACATAAGGAGTGCGAAGGCTTTGTAGTAGAGCACCAGAATCGCTAGTGTCGAGAGTAGCTAGACAAATTAACTCACCATAGTACTGGTTATTATAATAGCAGTAAATACCTAGGAAGTGTAAGCTTTCTCACTTCAAGACTGAAAACTTGTCCACTGACATTTAACCACAAAAGAAAATAACAAAAACGTTACATACCACCATGCAATTCCATATGCCTCTTAAGTTTGGTACTGTCTTGAAGGGTTTCACCACACTTTTCACAAACAAAGAAGGACTCAGTGCTTCCTGGGTATTAACAAGTACATTGCATTAAATTTTGTTTTCATTCAGCGGCAACACAAGAAAAAAAAATTGGATCTTTTTGAAGCAGTAAAATGTTCAAAAGGAGATAGTATGGACTATATTGCGCATTTTCGGGTAATGAACCCTCATCAGTGGCCCTTTTTAAATCGGCAACAAAAGCCAGAATGTGTGCTGCAATTTTGAGAAAATACACAGGAAGTCTGAACCAAAGACACATTCATAAATAAGGTCAAATGATTAAAAGTGTTTAGAATAATGTTTCTAAACGTAAATGATGTGATCACTCTGAATATCCTTACTGATCTCAAAGGACTGAAAGAAAAATATAATTTGCACTATGGATGATGTACGGGGAGACTTTTTAGGGCCGTCACACAACACAAACCCAGCTGCAGTAATAGCAAATAATATATTTTTTGGATTCTTTGGGAGCAATAAAATGTTCAAAGCAAGATAGTATGAAAGACAGTCGGACACAAACAGGCATGTAAAGTCACAGAGAAGGCTAGAGGCATGAAATGTTTTAGATTTAAGAAGAAAAAGACTGTGCTGCCCGTGGAACGAAACCAAAGGCACTCATCACCTATGCACCTACTGCACGGCTTATCTGCATCTTTTTTTTTTGCATAGGCAAAGGCCAGTTTTCTCATGACACAGCTCAATTAATGTCTAGCTCAAAGGCATCAATCGGCATCTTTGAGTTAATAACCTCACAATTTCTTGTTATTTACCCTTAACTCTCTACCAATAGCACACTACGCTCCCCAATCAAATAAATGGTAAACTGAAATGCAACATGGGGAATGTGGTGGCTACACATTATGAAAACATGCAGATGTTCAAAAAAAAGGAAGAAAATTTTCATCAGAAAAACATTGATATTTTTCTTACTTTTGCTCAAAACATAGATTGTGGGTACATGTTAGAACTGCCTCTGGGAGGCGGATCTAGCGAGTACCCACAATCTATGCTTTGGAAGAAAAATAGGTATACCCCTGCAAACCCATTTTTTTCTATATAAAAGTGGGGTTTCAGGGGTATACATTTCACAGACATGTTTTCTTGATGCTGAGAGAGGGTCTGGGTCCGATTCATCGGGTTCTAAAATCAATCCCACTGGCACCGAACTGTTTTGTTAAGCAAGGCATATTACTCCACGATAGTCCTAGTTAATACCCAGGAAGTACATGTATTGCCTTCGTCCCATGACATGACTGAATGAGTGTTGACTTCAAAACAGTATAAAATTACCCCACCCCCAATATAATGCATGAAAAGGGTCAAAATCAACAGTAGCGTTATAATATTATTTTAGCATTCCCACTATACTCTGTTTTTAGAGTTGCAACAGTATATTCAACGATCAGTGACTAAAATTACTTTTCAAATGCTATTTTAGCGTTTGTATAACAATGTTCGAACTCTGCAAATAGCTTTGACCGATTTCGGACACCATATAAATGAGCTGCCTCATGGGAAAACCAACAATGTGGTTTCCGACCAGGTCCAACACAAACCCACCTGTACAGTAACAGAAGAAGGCTACAAGCGTGAAATTATGCAAATAGGTAGAGGAGGCGTTGTACTATCTGAGTAGCAAAAACAAAGGCACTGATCAGAGAAGCTGGGTGCACCTTTGGTTTCGCATATGCAGATTGTTGATTTTTCCATGAGACGGATCATATAAATCTTACATCTATATGTCTCTGAAAGTTGTTCTTCTCTCTAATGGCATCACCACATTGTACACATTTTCTGCCATTCTCCCAGTAGGCCACAGTTTCTTTTTTTATTCAGTTTTACGTCCCTTTGACATCAAACATAAAATGTGACATACGCTCGTGTAATTCTACATGCCTTGTATGTTTGTTCCTCACACGGAAGGTGTTGGCTATGACATTAAACATAAAATGTTACATACCCTTGTGTAATTCTATATGCCTTGTATGGTTGTTCCTCGCACGGAAGGTGTTGGCTTTGACATTAAACATAAAATATTACATACTGCCATGTAATTCTATATGCCTCGTATGTTTGTTCTTCTCACGGAAGGTGTTGGCTTTGACATTATAGGTGCGTTCACTTATTAATATACCCCTGCGATATTCAGAAATAAATTGGCAACTTTTCTTGTTTTTGAACAATTGTCACTGGCAAAAATAAGACAACTGGATGAATTTGTTTATATAATTTGTTAAGTATGTCTATCAATATTTACTCTGTATATAAAACTTCCAGATCTTGTCATGTTGTATGCTTAAACTGATTACATAACACCAAATTTTCAGCCGTAGTACAAAAATGGCTATTCTTTCATAATTTACAAGCACAATTACAAACCAATAACCATAGTTCCTTGTGGAATCTTTGAAACTCCAATATCAGCAAAATATTTGTTAAAATTTTGGCTCCATATGTTATGTAATCAGTTTAGGCATACAACATCACAAGATCAGGAAGTTTTATAATAATTCAGAGTAAAATTTATAGACACATTTAACATATTATTTAAAAAAAAATGCATCTAGTTGTATATTTCTTGCTAGTGACGAATGTTCAAAAATAAGAAAAGTTGTCAATTTATTTCAGAATATCGCAGGGGTATATTAATTAGTGAATGCACCTGTAAACATATAAGAGCTGTCGCAGGACAGCGTGCTGGACTGATTCTGAAGTTGTCAGACATAAGGCCAAACCCAACCAGTAACCCAAAGCATTAGGCTCATACACCTTTTTGCCTTGATGCAATAAGGCAAAATCACTGAACCATGAAAGTTAACTATAACTACCTTAGATTTAAAGGTCTCATTCATATTGTGAAAGAAGTGTGTTCATATACCAACTGAGCGCCAAGACACAGGGCAAAATCACTATACCGTGAAATAAGGTCACACTGACCTATAAGTATAACAGGGTCAAAGGTTTAGTGATACTTACTCATAATGTGTTAGAAATATGATCATATACCTCACTGAACCATGAAATCAGGTCATAGTGACCTATAAGTATGTTTGGGTTGAAGGTCTGGTCATACTCATTCATAATCAGAAAGAAGTATGAAAAGATACCTAGTGTCGAGATATAAGGCACAATCAGTGAACCATGAAATTAGGTCAGAGTGACCCAGGAATACTTTACAGTCTAAGGTCTTGTCATACGCAAACATACTTTGAAAGAAGTTTGTTCATAAACCATTTGAGTACCAAGACATAAGACAAAGTCACTGAACCGTGAAATTATGTCACAGTGACCTATAAGTATATTGGGGTCAAAGGTCTGGTCATACTCACTCATAATCTGAAAAAAAAAAGTATGAAAATATACTAAATGAGTGTCAATATATAAGGCAAAATCGCTGAACCGAGAAATTAGGTCACAGTGACCTATAAGTATGTTGGGGTCAAAGGCCTGGTCGTACTCACTCATAATCTGAAAGAAGTAAGAAAATATACAAATTGAGTGTCAAGATATAAGGCAAAATCACTACAATACAATAACTTTATTTCATCTCAGTCCACTATTACATGGCATCATGAGGATGCACTGAACCATGGAAAGTAGGTCAACCGACCCTTACCGTCATGACACACAAGTCAGTGTCACAAAGTCAAAAGATGAATGACCAACCATCTTCCTAAGTTGTTTCTATTAAGAAATAAAAAGAAAAAAATATTCACGGAGTTCTAGATTTTGACCTCTAGCCCCGCCCCCCTGACTCCGACCCAGAGGTCCGATGTCATGGAACCTAAAGTGTATGAAGTATGAATGCTTTTTGATAAGTTGTTGTCAAGATATGGACTACGGATGGGAACGAATATTCAAACACTCGAATATTTGTATTTCTTACGAATATTCGAATGCGTTTCCGAATTCAAATATTCGTATTTTTTCATATTCATATTTTTCATTCTTCTTTGTCTCGAATTTTTGCCTAAAATTCGCATTCATTTTCGTGGCATCCTTCTCTCTTAACGCAGTTTTTTTCCGTGAAAGTCGGTATGAATCATCCTTGCAAATTGCGTTGTAAGTTTGACACTTTGTTGTTTTAACAATTACTTTAATTAGTCAAAAGTCAAACATTACCTGTCTCAGAGGAATTTGTTTTTTGAAAGGTGCGAACAGTCTACGTTTGATTTATTGTGCCCGTAATTGACACCTTAAACAAGCGATTAGTACAAGATGCCACAAAGAACGAATTGCGTGTGCCATGTGCAAAAAACCTTGTCATTTTCATTCATGACTACACAAACAGACAAACACATTACCAGTAAACAATGTAAGACTATTAAAGACTGAGACCAAAGTCACAATAATTACTGTGTTTTATTTAAGTTTCATTTAATTATGACAAGATACAAGTGGAACACATTAATTACAAGCACAATCAGTTTATAATAAAGACATAATTATGACAGCGCTCACAACACACATTGGGTAAGGGAATTATAATTAAAAATGCTATATATGCATTTACTGTTGCCCCTCATGTCGTTATAATGTATTGTATAACCTGAGCTATATAAATAAATTTGAAAAAAAAAAATTGGAACTTACTCTAACGTATCTTCAAGTTGAAATGTCAATGAAAACATTGATGATTATCTATCCGAATATTCAAATACATTTGAAAAATGTATACGAATATTCGAATAGCATATTTGCCATTCGTTCCCATCCTTAATATGGACTCCTTGTAAAAGTAACACAGCAGTACATCTATTTTTAACACTGTTCTAGTTTTTAACCTCTAGCCCCAGCCCCCAGGCATGGACCCAGAGATCCGATGCCATGAAATGAAAATCAGCCCTACAGGGTACCTATGGTCCGAGTATGAAAGCCCTCTGATAAAAAGTCTTTAAGATCTTCTAGAATACATTATCACAGAAAAGCCTTTATTATTAATGGTGTTCTAGATTTTAACCTCTAGCCCCACCCCCTGGCATGGACTAAGGGATCTGATACCACGGAATGAAAGCCGACCCTACAGGGTGTCAATGGCCCAAGTATCAATGCTTTCTGATGAGTGGTTGTCAAGATATGGACTTCTAGAAAATTTTAACACAAGAATTGCAATTTTTGAAGGTGTTCTAGACTTTAACCTCCAGCCCCATCTCCTGGCCCGGACCCAGGGGCCCGATGCCATGGAATGCAAGCTAACCTTATATGAATGCTTTCTGATGAGTGGTTGTCAAGATATGGACTTCTAGAAAACTTTAACGCAAGTGTGACGCGCACACGCACGGGAACGGGAACGTGGACGACCGGGGTGACTGCAATAGCTCTATGCACTTCGTGCAGTCGAGCTATAAATGTTACATACAACCATGTAAATCTTTATGCCTTGTAAGATTTTTCTCTCACGGAAGGTGTTATCTTTGACATTAAACATAAAATGTTACATACCGCTGTGTAATTCTATATGCCTCGTAAGTTTGTTACTCTTACAGGTGTTGGCTTTGACATTTGCCTCGTATGTTTGTTCCTTGCACAGAAGGTGTTGGCTTTGACATTAAACATAAAATATTACATACCACCGTGTAATTCTATATGCCTCGTAATGTTGTTCCTCTCACGGAAGGTGTTGGCTTTGGCATTAAACATAAAATGTTCACGAAAGGTGTTGGCTTTGGCATTAAACATAAAATGTTACATACCGTTGTGTATGTTTGTTCTTCTCACGGAAGGTGTTGGCTTTGATATTTTTCTTACTTACTGGAGATAGACGCCAAGCTAGGCATTTCTACTTAGCTAAGCAATTCTGCTTCTTAGACGCCGGCTGTCTAGTTTGACATTAAATATAAAATGTAACATAGTGCCTTGTATTCTATATGCCTCATATGTTTGTTCTTCTCACAGAAGGTGTTGGCTTTGACATTAAATATAAAACATTACATACCCCCGTGTAATCTATATGCCTTGTATGTTTGTTCTTCTCACGGAAGGTGTTGGCTTTGACATTAAATATATAACGTTACATACCCCCGTGTATTCTATATGCCTTGTATGTTTGTTCTTCTCACGGAAGGTGTTGGCTTTGACATTAAATATAAAATGTTACATACCGCCGTGTATTTCTATATGCCTCGTAAGTTTGTGTCTTGTGCGGAAGGATTCGCCACATTTGTCACATACATGTGGTTTTGAGCCTTCATGCCACAACTTGTGAACTATAAATATACATAACAAAAAACTGCCCAAGTTGATTAACAAAAATATTTGTGTGTATCCCTGAACATTGTACAGGTTCGTTTCATAAGTTTAGTACATTGCGATTTGTTTCAAAATAAATGGCGCAGCAGTTCCCTACTTGCTTGTGCTTAGCCAAATTGTATTGGGCTTTAGCATATTTGAAGGGCTTTCGCTTGGTCAATCTCAATACATAGAGATATGTACTTAATGTTGCTTTCACTCTATTAAAAATATATATAAATAGTAACATATTCTATGCAAAATAAATTTAGCAATTTTTGAAATTACATATATTTTTGATCATCTTGCTAGTATGAAAACGCTGACGTTAAACTCCTTATTAAGCTCACATTATAACGCCAAGATAGGGAATTGGCAAACTCTCTTTATTTTAACATATCTGTATGCATCAGTAATTTAAAAAAACTCATTGCCGATTTTTGGGAAATTCCAGTTCGAAATGTAACAGTGTAAGGCGATAACGTAGGAACAAAAGAAAAATGTTGAATTTAAAAAAAAAACTTACGATCTTAATTTCGGCGATGAAATTTTGTTTCCAAACGTTTTAAATGTTTTCCTTTGTTTTGATGACTAAAGAGTTGCTTAAGCATGATTTTGGTTTCCCACTTTAAGCAGACCTGCATGTTTTGATCATGTGTCTTAAATTGTAACGTCACGTCAGTATTGCAATAAGTTTTAATCTTTTCGAAATGTTTCACTTGGAAGCTCTTGCCGAAAGGTTACCACTTACGTCCATATTCCAAAATATGACTTTTACAGTGATTTTTTACCTGCGCATCCTGCATCCTATACTCATAATTTTGTCTTGGATGCAAAGTTTTGGTTTTGGTGAGCCCAGGATGCGTTGATTTTGTGGATTTGCTATGCAAAATAGTGTTTTGGACTCGCAAGTTGGCAGATGGACCCATTTGTATTGAATCCAGTGAGTCCAAAGGACCCATTGCTTCAAAATTGTAAATAAATCACTGCTTTTATTAATAGACAGGCGAATGTTTGGAAAAGTGCTTAATTTAATTTGCCTAGTATATTTTAAAAAAATCACAACCAAAACAAGTAGCCCAAGGGCAACGATCGCTCACCTGAGAGTCAACAAGCACAGTCACTGGACAAAGTAATTGGGTTTTTTACCATATATGGATATGGTGGCTATCTTGGTCATGTGACCTTGAAACCCTACTTACATCAGCAAAATAGCTCTTGTCTGGATTGTGTATCCTCTTTCTGCCATTTTGGTTCACTTGAAAATCATCTAACAAGGTCATGGTCTTATAATTATCCCCCGGGGCCATATTTGACCCCAGGGGCATGATTGGCAGGATTTATGTAGAGCAGAGATGGGGTAATGGTAATTTGTAATGGTAATGCATTGTAATGCATTACAAATTTCAAAGTAATGAAAAGTAATGTGTAATGAAGGATTTTATCATTACAAGTAATGGTAATTTAATGAATTACAATTGAAAAAATGCCTGTAATGCCACCATTACTTCTCATTACATTATCATTACTTTGTATATCAAAAATGATACAGCATCTACAACTTCACATTCTGTGCATCAGTTCAGGATGATGTGGTTCAACAGCAAATGAATAACCAAATACATTTTCTTCACCAAGTTGTAAATTTATATAATGTTAGAAACAAAGAGAACAACAGTTGTGATGATGATGTTGATGAAAAACAATATTATTGTTGATTTAGGATTTAAAAATCCTATATTCCCAGAAGATATTATTGTTCACTATGGTACAATTCAATTCTAAAGCAATACATCTATCTAAATCAACCTTAATAATCTACTCTGTTGTTACTAAAGGTGACAAAGTAGAACAAAGTGTGAAAACAGTTCCTCAAGATTAACTCAAATTAAAGACTACCCTGATACATTGTTTGACAGATGCACACATGAATCAGTCTATAAAGTCACAAGGGGCTTCAATTTCAATCTTGCAAAAACATAAAACAAGTTAGCTGTGCATACAAAAACATGAACGTTAACTTTAATAAAAATGAAAATTGATTTTAACTCAAAGCAAAACATCATATTAAACATATTAAACAACTTCATCCAGTGATAATTTGTTTCTGTGAAACAGTCCTTTCAAATTTGATAGTCAGCTTACACGAATAAAGAAAAAGAATTTTAAAAGAATTAAGATATTCCTCTATAAACAGATTTTACAAATCTTACTTTTTTTTGTTGCACAAAGAAGCAGTTGCAGACAGTCTTGTTTTAATATGTCTAACCTTCTCCTAAGTTGGTGTGCGGCAGATATCCGCAAACATCATTTTTCAAATTGAGGCAAATGTCTGAGGGAGAATTTGTCCAGTACACTCATTGTTGGTAAGGTATCAGTATAAAAATTTAACACCATGTTTTAATAATGTCAGGCACTTGTAATTGTACGTTTAGTCCAAAGTGAACTTTGTTCAAATCCGTCATATCGGGACAAAAAGTAATGTGTAATGGTAATGATTACATTTCCAATGCAATGGTAATGGTAATGATTACTTTTCTAAAAAAGGGTGTAATGGTAATGGTAATGAAGAAAATGCAATGTAATGGTAATGTAATTCATTACTTTCAAAAGTAATTGACCCCATCTCTGATGTAGAGCTATACATGACATTGTTGTATATCAAATATACAAGCTTTGTGTCATGCTGTTGCAGAGAAGTTTTTTTCATGTATTGCCATTATGGTAATGGTAGATAATGTATTCAAAGATCCGCCGATAGTAGCCTTTAGACGGGATAAAAACCTGAGTGACGTTTTAGTTCATGGCAAGACAAACAAAGCACTGAAATCAACCAGGTTAAACTGCAAGCCAGGGTGTGGTAACTGTTCCATTATATCCCGGGAGACTGTTTCGGACACTTCTCACCAGAACAAGTATACTCCGGTCTCGGACATTAATTGCCAGTCACGTAACGTTATTTATGGGATCATTTGCACCAGCTGTAAGTCAACAGTATATGTCGGGGAGACAGAACGGCAGTTAAGGGAAAGGATGACGGAGCATCTAAGAGATGGGCGCCTTCGACGGGACAAGCCGATAAATGTTCATTTCAACCAAGGAGAACACTCGCAGTTAGATATGGGCTTCGTTGTTCTGGAGAAGCTATACAACGCTGAAAGAACAGAGAGACAACTGAGAGAAGGACTGTGGATCAAGGAGCTTCGTACTGTCCGTCCAGATGGTTGTAACGTGAAAGACAGTGATATTTCAGTATCATTTTGGTACCACAAGGCAAAAGTACGGGAATGACGTCGTCACATTTGTGCGCGACGTTATGTTAGACATTCATGACGTCGGAATAACATGCTGTAATGGTGGACTGTCAAAATGTAAAAGCAGTGGAAGTTTAATGGTTTTTTTCTTGAAAAAGGCCTTTCTTTAACTTTAAAAAATTGTGTTTTTTCATGTAGTTTCCATTGTAAGGTACATGTAGGCAACGACCAGGAAAAGGCGCAATCAGAAAAAGATTCCCACTCCAAAAACCGAGGCGGGAAAAAACCAAACTAACAATAAGATACTTATACCATGAATACATTTCGTAAGCCAAATGAGCAGCTATTTTCCCAGTAGGTGGCTACTCAGTTACCTAAACTTAAATAAAAAATGATAACATACATAAGGCGCCAACAGCAAAAAAAATATTAAACATCAAGACATAAAACAATAAGAACCACCACAGAAGTATCGCCTTGGAATGATCAGTAATATAAAATTACTGGCGGGCTTATACCTGTATTACAGGATCCTAACCTCACCCTCAGCTTCTGCAGTGGTTCATAACATTTAGTTAGTTGTTCGGTCCTCGTAGTGAATCTCTAACTAGTCAATGAAACATCATGGACAAACAAATAAATCATGATAAATTCCATGATTAATAAAAAATGAGGACTCACAGAATGAGTAAGCTGCCCGCAATGGAGATCCCAATAACTTACAAACTCCGGAGAAAAAGAAAAACACCAGTTGAACCCCGGTGGGCCTAGCAACAGACAAGAAGCTCCATCCCCAACCAACTAAAATGAATAGCTTTATGTCGTGACCATCATGTAAGCCTATGGCAGAACATGACGCCCCCAGGGAGGACCACTAAACATAGCTACACACAAAATATGAAAGCTCTGGGCCTTGTGGTTTTGGAGAAGATTTGTTTTATGTTTTTCCCATGACGCCCCCGGGGCGGGTCCATTTTTGACCCCAGGGGCACAGTTGGCAGGATTTATAAAGAGGACCACTATAATATTGCTACATACAAAATATGAAAGCTCTGGGCCTTGTGGTTTTGGAGAAGAAGATTTTTTTATGCTTTTTCCATGACGCCCCGAGGGTTGGGCCTGTATGGACCCAGGGCACATTTGGCAGGATTTATAAAGAGGACCACTACACATTGCTACATACAAAATATAAAAGCTCTGGGCCTTGTGATTTCGGAGAAGATTTTTTATGTTTTTCCCATGACGCCCCCGGGACGGGACCATTTTTGACCCCAGGGGCACGGTTGGCAGGATTTATATAGAGGACCATTATAAATTGCTACACACCAAGTACGAAAGCTCTTGGCCTTGTGGTGTCAGAGAAGAAGATTTTTTCTATGTTTTTCCCATTGTAAGTCTATGAGAGCTATCTGTTGCCATGGAAACCAGAGTTCTGATCCGACCTGGCCCAAAACCTATCATAACCTTTCCCCTTCGTCAATGATGCTTTAGATAAAATTTGATCATGATTGGCCTTATTGTCTTAGAGATATTCAAGTTTGAAATGTGAACAGACGGACGCACGGATGGACGCCGGCTCGACTACTATACTATAAGCTCACCTTGTGAGCCTTTGGCTCAGGTGAGATAATAACACAATAATAACCTTGACTGCACATAGGGAAGACCAAATATTTAAATATGTAAAAGGTTTAGACTACCAGATGATCTGTCATTTTAATGGAATAACAATTTTCAGTTCAATCTTCCCTGTAGGGTGAGAAATGAATGTAAAAGTTGATATTAGTGTCCCAGAAGTTATGCTCATTCAATTACCATAGTTTTATAAGTTACCTTATTATTAATCAATCAAAATCAAAAATTTTACAATCAGTGCATATTTCGATGTAGTCAGATTGACTTAACGAAAGTTGTTTAAATCTATATACGCACAATAAAATTTGGTCACACTTCCAATGCTGGTACTGCTGTGCCATTACTAATGAAACAAATCACTATGTACTTAACTTATGAAGCTTACAGGATATTACATTTATGGTTAGTTTGGTCTACTCTCAGAAGGGTATCGGCACACTTTTAGTATACATACTGTCTTAATCATTCATTCCATAACTTGTGACCCATAAATATACATCAGGAAACCAGAGGACCAATGGTCCTGTAAACGCTCACCTGAGACCTGAGATATATACATGTACCAATAAACTTGTTAGACTAGAATGGTACAATGCATGTATATAACCCTAGGGCAGGGTCAGAATAACTCCTGGAGTCAATGTTTTTTTTTTTTTCAAATCATAAAAATTTGGTCCATTTGCCAATTAACTGCAAGTTTTGTCCTTCAAATGACATTTTAACAATTTTCTCCATTCAAATGCATGAGCGATCTAAGTTGACCTTGCCGTAAAATAGGTCAAGGTCATCCCAGTGTCATGATTTATATAAATTTTGTAGAGCTCTGTTCCTTAATGCTTCATGCCAAGTTTCAAAATCAAAGGCCTGCTGGTTCTGAAGAAGAAGAGTTTTAAAATTTTTTGCTATTTATAGCCATGGTGGCCATCTTGGTCATGTGACCTTGACCATTTATATAAACTTTCATTTCCTCTTCCTAAGGATTCTCCACATAAAGTTTGGCTTTGATTGGCTAAGCAGTTGCTGAGAAAATGCTGTTTGAATATTATGGTTATCTACATGTATATAGCTCCGGGGCAGGGGCAGACAAACCCTGGGCCTAAAAAAAGTTTCATAAGCATAAATCTTCTGTCCATTTGCTCATTCCTAGCAAGTTTTCTGCCATTACATGACATTTTCCTATTTTTTCCCATTCAAATGCATGGGCGACCTAAGTTGACCTTGACGTAAAATAGGTCAAGGTCACCCCAGGGTCATGATTTATATGAACTTTGTAGAGCTCCATTCCCAGATGCTTCATACCATGTTTCAAATCATAGGTCTTCTGGTTCTGCTTCAGACGAAGAAATTTTTTAAATGTTTTTGCTATTTATAGCCATGGCATCCATCTTGGTCATGTGACCTTGACCATTTATATAAACTTTCATTCCCTCTTCCTAAGGAGGCTCCACAAAAAGTTTGGCTTTGATTGGCCTAGCCGTTTCAGAGAAGAAGACGTTTGAATATTATGGTCATTATACATGTATATAGCCCCGGGGCAGGGGCAGACAACCCCCTGGGTCCAAAATATTTTCTTAAACATAAATATTCTGTCCATTTGCTCATTTCTAGCAAGTTTTCTGCCATTTAATTACATTTTCCTATTTTTTCCCATTCCAATGCATGGGAGACCTAAGTTGACCTTGCCATAAAATAGGTCAAGGTCATCCCAGGGTCATGATTTATATAAACTTTGAAGAGCTCCATTCCAAGATGATTCACACCAAGTTTCAAAATCATAGGCCTTCTGGTGCTGAAGAAAAAGATTTTTAAACGTTTTTGCTATTTATAGCCATGGCGGCCATCTTGGTCATGTAACCTTGACCATTTATATAAACTTATATTCCCCCTTCCCAAGGATGCTCAACATGACGACGGACGGACGACGGAGCATGGGTATACTATAAGCTCACCTGTGAGCCTTCGGCTCAGGTGAGCTAATAACCAGTGATTTTTTTTTGCCTGTAAGAATGAAAATATCCAATTGTATGCTCGTATTTTTTTTTCTAGCTCAAACATATATTTGGGGTACACAACAGAACTGCTCATAGAGGCGATTCCAATAAGTGTCAGCTATATCTGCTCCGTTAGCAAAATATTGAGTGCATACCATGGGAGTGAACGGTTGTTGGTCCTATCTCGGACATGTCATATTGTTACCAGATACCATTTGCTTGGCACTAAGCATTGAAAGGCGTGCACTAGGTCATTCCTGTCATATAGTGACAAATATTCATCACGACTTAATAAAGACAACCTGCATATACTAGGAAGAAACAATTAATTTATCAAAAAATAGCTTACGTTTCAGAGTATCTCTGGTCGTGAATGACTTGGGACACTGGTCACAGAAGTATCGTAGTCCAGCATGTTTTTTCAAATGTCTGTTCAAACCCTCTCGGTGTTTAAAGTCACTCCCACAAATATGGCAAATTAGACGTTTAATTTCCGCATGGTGAGTCATGTGACCTGAAATAGATATTCATGATTTTTTTGTTTTGTATTGAGGTTTAAGATCCAAGTCAACAATTTTACAGTCATGTCGGGACAGAATTACATTGAATATTTTGTTTTCATATAATAATACATGATGATCGTATGTGACCAAAATTAAATCATTTAATAATTTGTAGCATAAACAACTTTGAAAATGCTCATTATGTAAACTTGGCTATGCAATATACAGAGACTTTTTAGAGTTGTAAAAATGAAAATTTTCAGACGAAAACTTAATATTTTTTCTAATGTTTGCTCAAAACATAGATTGTGAGTACATCTTAGAGCCACAATCTATGTTTTGGAGCAAAACTAAGATAAATAGATATACCCCTGCATACCCAAGTTTTGCAATACAAAAGTGGGGTTCAAGGGGTTAAAAATTACACGGACAAGTTTTCATGAAGCTGCAAACATCAATGAGATGGTCATAAGTCTGTATACAGCTCTCTTAAACATAGGAAATATACCCCCCATGACATAGCAGAAATAAATTCATCGCCTTGCAATCAATCAATCAATCAAGCTTATTTCTCCTAGCTACATAATATGTACACTGGTATGTTCTGCATCAATACAATTTAACCAAACAATCAATATAATCATAAAAATATAAATAAAACAAAAGTGTATCTTTTGAAACTTAAATTTAAATAAGAAAACAACAACATGCAATTACCCAGTATTCAACAGGTAGATGTAACTTAAACTTACGTTCCATGGCATACTCTGATGTGAATGTTTGTTCGCAAACTTCACACGGGAACACCTCTTTCTCACCATGCACATTTTCCATGTGTCTCCTATATCCTGTTCGGTCGGTGAAGATGACATCGCATGTCTGACATGTTCGTTGTTTTTTCTTCTTCCTTTTTGCATCTTCCTCGCAGCCAATTTTCTTGTGTCTTTCGAGGTCTTTTTTTCGTAAGAATATCTTTCCACACTCTTCACAAACCACATTTTCATGAAAGTCAAAATTGCAGCCCCCCGTCATGTGTTTTGTAAGCTCGGCTTTTCTTTTAAACATTCGTCCACATTTGTCACATTTCGGTATCTCTTCATCTTTTTGATTTTTGTTGTGTTTACTTTTTACATGTCTTCTTAAGCTGCTCCTGCTACTGAATTTTACTTTACATACATTACAAAAATTTGTATTTTCTTTATCATAGAAGGCAAAGTTGCAGCCTCCATTCATATGTTTTGTACGATCTGCTTGTCTTTTGAAAGGACGTCCGCAATTTTCACAGTCTTCGACTACTTCTTCCTCTTTATTATCCTCATTTTTGCAGCCTCCTTTGACATGTTTAGTACGCTCGTCTTGACTTTCAAAACAGCGCCCACAGGTTTCACAGTCCGCAACTATCAGATCATCTTTAAGACTGTCCATACTACGATAAACAACATTGGCATTTTCTTCGTTAAAGGAGAAACTGCAGCCCCTTTGAACGTGTTTTGTATACTCCGCTTTCCTTTTAAAACTCTGCCCACATTTCTCACAGTCTGGAGGAATTTCTGGTACTTTACCACTGTGTTTTCTAATTATATGTTTTCGTAAGTTCCTATTGCTAGAGAATGTAAAATTACATTCTTCACAAAAGTTTGCTTTTCCATTTACTGTATGTTGAATTTGTATTTCAGATTTGTTGCCGTCTTCAACTTCCTCTTCTTTGATATCGTCACTTTTACTAATTACAAGATTACTGTTTTCTTCAAAATTAAACTTGCAACCCCTGTTAACATGTTTTGTATACTCTGCTTTTCTTTTAAAGCTTTGCCCACATTTTTCACAGTCTGGGATTATTTCCTTATGATTTTTGCCATGTTTTCTTCTCATATGCTTGTGTAAGTTGTCTTCCGTACTGAATGTAACATTACATTCTTTACAATATTTTAATAGCGTGTTTCCTTTACAGTGTCTTGTATGAAGTTTGACATGACTTTCTTTATTATATCTTCTATTGCATTTCGGACATCCAAAATCTAATTTCAGTCGCAATGAACCTCCTATCGCACCATTTTTCAAACCAATTTTAGCATTATGCATGCTTGAAACATGTGCTTTGAATTCTTCTTCACTTTTAAACTGTTGCTTGCATGGTTTACAAAACCGTTTCGCCATAATCTTTTTGCAATATTTCCCATGAGAAATACAGGCAGTTTCTGTTAAAAAGTGATTCCCACATCTGGGACAGCAGAATTTTTTATCACCAGTAACTTCAATTTCTTTCACCCCACTTTCTGTTTGATCCTCACCATTCACTTCACTAATATCTGTTGAATCAGCTTCAATATTTGTTTCGGTATCTGTATCACTGTCATAATGAGCAGTATCTACAGAATTACCTTCATCAGTTACATCAGTGGATGCCTTATCATCTTTATTAGCATGACTTGTTGAACTATCAAACCCATTCCTTTCTGTGTCCCTAACATTATTGGTATTATTTGCTGAAATAGTGTCCACTTCACCCATTTTGTTTGCAAAATGTTAATATTCTCACTTTATAGAGCTTACACGTCCTTACATGAATACAAGTAATGTTCAATATCGTTGAATATCTTAAGTCCGTGAATATTCCAAGTTCGTGGGGTCAATGTTTGTGTGCCTCTCTGGCAGACGTCTGCTTGTACAATGGTTGGAAAGGTGCCAAAATGTTTCAAAGGGTCAACTTCCTTCATTTATAAATAAATTATTGTAATTCTGATCTAAATAAGACCAGTGTGTGCAGTTATTTTGCAAAGGTCACAAAATATTGAATTTTTCTTATTTCCAAATTTTGAACCTCTTAAAATGCTCTAAAATCTACTAAATAAGAACTGTCAAAAAACCAGTATGTGTCTGAAGTTTGTTTCCAATATGGCAGTCAAGGTCATGTGATTTCCAGGAAGAGCAAGGCCAAAGACATTTTTATTATTTGGTTGTTGCAACCTAGGGGTGCTTACCCTTTACCTAAGAATGTGTAGGTTTTTAAAATAAAAACTTATGTATTTTAATTGCATAAAAATAAATGTGATGGATTGATTTTGCATTATCTGACTTGTCAAAGTCTAAATTTTCTTTATTAGTCATATTTAGTTTGAAAATATTGCTATTTCTTGGTATTCTTGAAAAGAAATGCCCCTAAGGGTATAAGCTCATAAATGACTGCAGAGGTACAGTTGGAGATGAAATCATCATCACATTTGCCAAATTTTGTTTGAATTTCAGGGCTTTTTCTCATTGGAATCATTTTAATGTGCCTTAAGAATTTTCAGCAACCCAATAATTGATTTTTGCGGCCTACTTTTATGGCGGGAATTTCCAAACAAGTGACGTCACGGACTTAGGATATACAAAATAGCTGCCCAATGTAGCAGACAATGTTTGTAAAAAGAGTATTTTAATGAAAAGTTTGGTGTTTGAAATTTCAAATTTGATTTAGAAACAGAGGAAAGGAATAAATTACTCTTGATAAGGTAGGAAATTAGACTGTTTTTTCTCTGAAGATTGTGCAAGCTGTCTTTGACTTCTTAGCCCCACGAACTTAGCATACTCAAGGATACAAACTGGTGTTGACCTGGGTTGCTACTACATGTATGTCCTTTACAATTACTTTATTGCTGTGTCATATTATACTTGGCCACAGTCTCTCCTGCATTGCTATATTTCCCATTCAGTGCTGTGTCTTTCTCTGCATTGAATCTCTTTTCATTTTTATAACAATGAATCCTATGGATTTTATCACCTCACACCTTTCTGTTTAGTGAGCTGAAGAAACCTGCAAAAACAAATAAAACAATTTTGGTAACAACTATCTCGAGATATGATTCCTTTTAATGATTATACAGGTGCAAATATGACAATTTTCAGAATTTAAATTGATTTTTTGTCAGCATTGGTGAATTTGAAAATTTTGATAGACTCTAAATGCAGCAGTTTGCATTAGCAAAAATTAACAAAACTTCTGTCATGTTCATAATATGTTTTGGCGTCAAATTATTGCTGTTTGCACCCTTTTCTGTGTTTCATATACAAGTTTGTATATCAAACAAAAAACACTACAGAACATTTTTCTAAATTCAAAACAAACTGTCTTTTTATCACATAAAGTTATATGATGCATGTGTGCATTAGATATCAGACATCCCAGTGCAAGAAACCAATTTTCAATCTGCCTGAGTTATTCGATGCCATTCGAAGAAATGCTGAAAGAGATAAAATATGCAATGTGCATGCGCAAACATTAAAACATTTGCAAGATTTTAATCGGCAATGAACCCCTATTCTTCAGCAGATACCTAACATGTTTAAGAAAGAAGAGGAATAAAATTCTAATTACCCGCCTTTTATAATAGGGATTTTGCTGGTTTCAGTTACTTGTGTATTTGTAGCGCATCTTTAATTCTTTTTGTGAATTTTAAAGAGGGCACAGCTAACATTGTTTCTTGAAGAATTCAAGTTTCAAAAATGTGAAAATGTACACTGCAATTTTTCTTGTTTGCACTATTACATGAATTAGTCGACAAAAATATATCATTCAGTTTTGATCAAAATGAAAATCAGTTTCTTTTTTTTTACCTACGAAAGAAAAACCTGTTTTTTATCGCAGGGTACCATCAGGAAAACATATCCATGAAATGTATACCCCCATAAACCCCACTTTTATATAGAGAAAAACTGGGGTTTGCTGGGGTATACCTAATTTTCTTATTTTTGATCCAAAATGTACATTGTAGGTACTCTTTAGAACCACCTCACCAAGCAAAAATAATGAATTTTATAGCTGGAAAACATATCTGTATATTGCATGCTTGCATGGGAGTGTTATCGTAATGACAGAGAATGTATCGCAAGTGAGCAGCTATACCTTTACATAGTGGCAACTCATACCAAGTATAATGAAGAAAAAAAGTAACGAAAGATACACCATCTAAAATTTTTTGGTTTTCAGTATAGATCAGTGATATTGTCAGGATTGGTGCTCCCTTTTAATTTTATATCAGGGTACATAATGAAAAGGCGGATGGACTTTGAGTCTGATTGCACCAGTTCCTAATCACTGCTTACTTTTACCTTTTGCAATGCTTTGTTTGTATGAATTGTGGCTTAGCGTTCCAGTCAACAGCTAAGGTTGTGTTAGGACATTGAAATGCAGTTTATTCCTCTACACAATGTAATTAAAAAACTTGTGTGCTCTTGGTTACATGACCTTTCTGTTAAAATAAAATATATCTTTTCCAACCTTAAGTCACTTGTTTTTGCAATTTAAAGTAACATGAAACACACATTTTTGGAAAAAAGGAACAGGGAGAAATATGATCCAGAGTGCAGACTTATTTGGCAGTGAACATTACGAAAACTTGCCCATGCAATATACAAAGATATTTTCCAGAAGAAAAAAAAATTGAAAATTTCATTGGAAAAATTTAGATTTTTTGAAAATATTTTTTCCCAAAACATACATTTTGGGTACTTGTAAGAAAAATGCTTCGCTGAGTATAAGGGGGTATACATTTCATGGACATATTATTATGATGGCAGTGTATATGATCAAATTGTCCTTAAGTAGGCAAAAGCTAGGCATACATTGTTATATTGGGACAATACGATTGACAAAACTAGAAATTGGCTGCAAGCAAGGCTTTCAGTATACCCCCCGCAAAATTATCTGAAGCTGGCCAATAACTTCCTAAGTCAGAAAATTTGTCAAAGATATCTTTTCAGCATTATAATCCTTCATGTACATACCTAGTATGCCAGTCACAACTGTAAGATATTAAAAGAATATATTGAAAGCTTGAGGTTGATTTCACTGTATGCACTATGATCATTGTTTATCATGAGAAATGGTAAAAATTGGCTAAGTTAAATAAAAGTTGTAAATTTGTCAAAAATTAAATTTTCAGTATGAAAATTATTCATGCACATCTAAAATATATCTGGAACAAATCTACAAAGAGTTTAAAAGAAACACTGAAAGCCCTAGGAGGAGTTGATTTCACAAAGTATGCACTACCAACCATTATTGTATATAAGCAATGGTCAAAAAATGGCTATGTTGAAAAATGATGTAAATTTGTCAAATATCACTTTTTCAGTATTATAATTATTCATGCACATCTTCAATATGTGTGGAACATGTCTGCAAAGTATTGAAAAGAATACTGTAAGCCCTAGGAGGAGTTGATTTCATAAACCATTATTGTCTATAAGCAATGGTCAAAAAATGGCTATGTTAAAAAAAGCTGTAAATTTGTCAAAAAATATTTTTTCAGTATTATAATTCTTCATGCACATCTTCAATATGTGAGGAACATGTCTACAAAGTATTGAAAAGAAATACTGAAAGCCTTTGGAGGAGTTGATTTCACAAAATATGCACTACCAACCATTACTGTATATAAGCAATGGTAAAAAAATGGCTATGTTGAAAAATGCTGTAAATTTGTCAAAAATTATTTTTTCAGCATTATAATTCTTCATGCACATCTACAATATGTGTGGAACATGTCTGCAAAGTATTGAAAAGAAATACTGAAAGCCCTAGGAGGAGTTGATTTCACAAAATATGCACTACCAGCCATTATTGTATAAGCAATGGTCAAAAAATGGCTATGTTAAAAAAATGCTGTAAATTTGTCAAAAATTATTTTTTCAGCATTATAATTCTTCATGCACATCTTCAATATGTTTGGAACATGTCTGCAAAGTATTGAAAAGAAATACTGAAAGCCCTAGGAGAAGTTGATTTCACAAACTATGCACTACCAACCATTATTGTATATAAGCAATGGTCAAGAAATGGCTATGTTGAAAAATGCTGTAAATTTGTCAAAAATTATTTTTTCAGCATTATAATTCTTCATGCACATCTTCAATATGTGTGAAACATGTCTGCAAAGTATTGAAAAGAAATACTGAAAGCCCTAGGAGGAGTTGATTTCACAAACTATGCACTACAAAACACTATTGAATATGGCAATTGTTGAAAATTGGCTAAGTTCAAAATGCTGTAAATTTGTCAAAATTCATTTTTTCAGCATAATACTTCTTCATGCATATCTTCAATATATCTGGTACATATCTGCAAAGTATCAAAAGAGAATATTAAAAGCTGTAGGAGGAGTTGATTTCACAAAGTATGCACTATTAGCACTATGGCAAACATTCTATGTATAGGTTTAAAAAGTCCCATAACTCTTGCAAAACTGACCCTTTCTCCCCTAAATTCATATCACATATGTGTTGTCTAATGGTGCATGTGTGTTGAAAATCTGAAGAACATCGGGCAAAAACTACTTAAGTTATTCAGCAAAGATGTCAAAATGTTGACGGAATGACGGAATTACGGAATCACAGAATCACGGAATCACGGACAGGCTGAAAACAGTATACCCCCCTAAAACTTCGTTTTGCTGGGGGTATAAAAATAATTGTCAAGCAGTTGCAGTTGTAAAGCTGATTCAAAACTAGAAATTGGCTGCAAGCAAGGCTTTCAGTATACCCCCCGCAAAATTATCTGGAGTTCTTCCTAAGTCAAACATGCAGAAAATTTGTCAAAGATATCTTTTCAGCATTATAATTCTTCATGTACATCCTCAGTATGCCAGTCACATCTAAAGGGTGTTAAGAAAGTTCGTTCCGCACTTTACCACAGTGTTTGAAAGTATTTTATAGGCAAAGCCTAATGAAATGATGCACTGTCCATGAATCTGTTCTTTTCTCAGATGCAATATAGCATTTGAAACGTTATCTAATGTCGAGTTGCTTCACAATTGTATATTTTCTAAGGGTACTATGTTTCACAAATTCGGGTAAAATTTGATTTTCTGAAAAAATTGTAAAATGTTTGACATGCGATCTTTCTTTTCAGGCTTATAATTGAATACATCACAAAACTATTATAAATGGCAAATAAGTAGTGCATTTAGGCTTTATTCATTGAATTATACAGAATTTTTATGCATCGGTCTCGGCATGGCAAAGATATTTACAAGTATACCCCGATTTTTGTGTAAAAGTTCAAGGGTTAGAAAATGGGTGCCAGTGTTTGATGGTCATTTTGTTCACGATCAGATATCTGATTTCAAACATCTTTGCATTTATCTTTTCATATACAACCAAATTTAAGTCTGGTTATGGATAGATAGATAGATATTTATTGAAGCAATAAGCCAAAGGCCCATGAGCATATAAACATACATCTACAATAAAAAACATGTAGTTTTGAAGCATTTAAATCAACCAACAAGGAAAGCAATTTTTGCGCGGAACGAACTTTCTTAACACCCTTTATAAGATATTAAAAGAATATATTGAAAGCTTGAGGTTGATTTCATTATTGTATGTAAGCAATGGTCAAGAAAAGGCTATGTTGAAAAATGATGTAAATTTGTCAAAAATCACTTTTTCAGTATTATAATCATTCATGCACATCTCCAATATGTGTGGAACATGTCTGCAAAGTATTGAAAAGAAATACTGAAAGCCCTAGGAGGAGTTGATTTCACAAACTATGCATTACCAACCATTTTTGTATATACGCAATGGTAAAAAAATGGCTATGTTAAAAATGCTGTAAATTTGTCAGAAATTAATTTTTCAGTATTATAATTCTTCATGCACATCTTCAATATGAGTGGAACATGTCTGCAAAGTATTGAAAAGAAATAGTGAAAGCCCTTGGAGGAGTTGATTTCACAAAGTAAGCACTACCAACCATTATTGTATATAAGCAATGGTCAAAAATGACTATGTTGAAAAATGCTGTAAATTTGTCAAAACTTTTTTTTTTCATCATTATAATTCTTCATGCACATCTTCAATATGAGTGAAACATGTCTGCAAAGTATTGAAAAGAAATACTGAAAGCCCTAGGAGAAGTTGATTTCACAAAATATGCACTACCAACCATTATTGTATAAGCAATGGTAAAAAAAATGGCTATGTTAAAAATTGCTGTAAATTTGTCAAAAATTATTTTTTCAGCATTATAATTCTTCATGCACATCTTCAATATGTGTGGAACATATCTGCAAAGTATTGAAAAGAAATACTGAAAGCCCTAGGAGGAGTTGATTTCACAAACTATGCACTACCAATCATTATTGTATATAAGCAATGGTCAAAAAATGGCTAGGTTGAAAAATGTTGTAAATTTGTCAAAAATTATTTTTTCATCATTATAATTCTTCATGCACATCTTCAATATGTGTGGAACATGTCTGCAAAGTATTGAAAAGAAATACTGAAAGCCCTAAGAGGAGTTTTCACAAACTATACACCACCAACCATTGTTGAATATGGCAATTATTGAAAATTGGCTAAGTTCAAACTGCTGTAAATTTGTCAAAATTCATTTTTTCTGCATAATACTTCTTCATGCATATCTTCAATACCTCTGGCACATATCTGCAAAGTATCAAAAGAGAATATTGAAAGCTGTAGGAGGAGTTGATTTCACAAAGTATGCACTATTAGCACTATTACAAACATTCTATGTATAGGTTTAAAAAGTCCCATAACTCTCGCAAAACTGACCCTTTGGCCCCTAAATTCTTAATTTCTTATTGAAGCAGTTTTCGAGCGTTGAGATCATAATAAGGATTTATTACAATGAACAAAAAAACAACAAAAAAACAAAAATACAGTGAAACACAAGTGTTTTAGAAAGCTTACGAGTGAAGAGTCCACATTTTTTTAATTTGCGTGCGGAATTCTAATGCTTTCCGTCCCTTGTCATTAAAATTTTGACAACCTGTTTGTTAGAATTTGCATACTGGAGATAAACCATATTAACTGTTTACATATTTACATTTAGACTGACCAATTATAATGGGGTTATAAAAGAGGAAAACCATGATTTAAATTTTTAAGAATACCTCAATAGAAAGAGCAGCAATTTGTGACTGAAATGTCATGTTGAAAGTATAACTACATGTCACATTAACAGCATGTTCCTCTACTGGCTGCAATAGTGTATTTTTGCTAGGAGTTGTAAAGTACTGACAGTCATCTATGCCATGCTTTCGTTTGAACGAGATGTGACCAGTCACCTGATCTGGAATTTTTATGGCATTTTGTATCCAATATATAGAGAACTTAACAGGAAAATATTACAACTGTGTTTTTATTTTGCCGGATATAATTTCAAAATTCAAAATTTTAATGTAATAAATTTTGACCTTTTTAGTCCCATTCCCAGGCATTAGTTAGACCCACTCTCCGGCATTATTTAGACCCTGGAGTACAAGTCACTGCATAAAATCCTACAAATGGTACAAGAATAAATGATTTCTGTATTGGTTGTAAAGGACCATGATAAATTTATGTAGTATGCAAGTATGCAGTTGTCAAAAGATGGACTTAAAGAAACATAAATATAAAGAAAGTACTACATGTTCAAAAGATATTTCAGATTGTTTTAATCTCTTTTAAACCCTACCCAGGGTATGCACCCTGCAGCACCATGTCATAGAATGTCTGCTAGAGTAATAAAGTTTTAATGTTATTCAGTTATCTGATAATACTGAAGATAAATCTAAATCATTAGAAGCCAATAGATATATCAAGAAATATATAGCTGGCTGTCAATAGCGAACTTTCTTAAGCTAGTGACAGCCAGATTGCCTTTGAGTAGTTTAAATCAAAGTGGTTTTTAATTACTTAGTCATCTGTATGCTATATACTAGTTATAACAAGATGTGATCTGACATGGAAATGTTATGACATTTTGTATCCAATTCATGAAAAACATAATGGGAAAATCTTACAAATGTGTTTCTTATTTTGTCTGGTATGCTTTTATCACTCTCCCAGACACCATTTGGACCCTAGAGTACACTGCAAGTCACTCCATAAAATCGAACATGGTACAAAATGGTACAATAATAAATCTGTATTGGTCTTTACCCCCCCTTGTTTAGATTTTGGCCTTTACCCCCCCCCCCCCACATTCATACAGTCCAGATCAAAAGTTCTTTGTGTATGATGCCATATGGGGAAAACTAGCCTTCTAGTTTACCTATTAGTTCAAAATATACAGTTGTCAAAAGAAGAAATTTTAAACTTAAACATGTTAAAGATGTTTATTTTGATCTCTAGTCCTACTTCAGGAACTTAAAGCCCCCGTGTCATTGAATGTCATTGAATGAAATCTACCCTTAAAGGTACTGGTTTCATGAATGCCTTGTAAGTCAAGTATTAGTGGCTGTCAGAACATGGAAAACTTGAAAAGAAAAACATTAACTTAGGTATACCGTAACCTGACAAATTTTAACATTTATTGAAAGTCTGACTTCTGGCCCAAATCCCAAACATGCATACAAAATGCATGTGTATGCTTAAAGGACACATGTGATGAACCTAGAGTCATAAAATTTAATGTCATTCACTTGTCTGCAAATGTTAAAGATAAGACACTTGTTAGAAACACACAAATATATAGCTGGCTGTCAATAGCGAACTTTCGCTGTTGACAGCCGGCTGTCAGTAGCGAACTTTGAACAACTTTCGCTATTGACAGCCGGCTGTCAGTAGCCACTTCCTTACTAAAAAAATTGGAGTAATAGATCATTTGTAAAAAACCTGGCTCTGCACACAAGCTCCTGAGCTTGGCGTGGTCTGTCGTACTCCACGACTCCAGGCTAAAAAGACTCACCCAGAATAATGGCTGAAAAGACTCTTCTTACATGGCAATGTAACCTTAAATATTGGCAGAAACAACTTGACCTAGATGCCAAGTCAAAATTATGACTGCAAAATATGCCTGAGAGGGAATATAACTGCCAAAAAAAAAATGCTAAGTTGCTTTGGTAACAGTCACTAACTTCATAAAATGAGGCCTGAAAGAAATATGTATAAGTCATTTGCAGGAATGACATGATTCAGTGTGCCGTCCTACGGATCAGGACGTTAACTGGAGGCCCCCTGTGCAGGGACAGTCATCCCCTGTGCAGGTTAAAGATCCCTACACAGGTTCTTTCCTCATGCATGTAGGCTCATTCTGCAAGTACACCGGAGTGTACAATGTACAACTCCCAAGAATAATCAGAAATTGATTGATGGGAGTAACAAGAAAACAAAACAAAACAAAAGTCACTTTTTAAGACAACACTTTGTTTACACTTTTCTTTGTTTCCAAAGACCAGGACAAGAAACATTAGTTATCGAAAATTCTGACCTCACACCATTTGCAAACGGCTCTGAGTAGGCCCCGTTGTTACCTTTTAAATGCTCAAAGTGAAAATATCGTTACTTAAGATGTTTCAAATTAAATACAAGCGTTTTTCCCTCCGTAATTGTTAGGCAATTAATTTTCCAAAAATTATCAGGGACTACTCTTGGTTTTATTGTTATAACTGCAACTGCAGCTCAGAATCCTATATTGTATATTTCCCGGTATCGGTTCTAAGGACCGGATCGAATCTTAAAGCTCAGCAGTGAATGTAGTAGATATATACTTAGGAAGGCAGGCTTACAAGCAGATGAGTGGTAGTGCAGCTGGGACATTTAGCTAAGTGGGTGCATAGTTAGGCAAGGTGGTTGCGTGGGCTGGTATTCCAGTGCATTTTTTATAGTTAGATGGATATGTACATCTATACATTCATGTAGACATGGGTAGATAAGTACATTTAAAGTATGTATACATGTACATAGGTATGTATGTAAGCAGCTGTGTAGGTACTTGTGGGTGAGTGTACATTAGGAAAACTTGCCCATGCAATATGCAACTTTTTTTTCAAAACCAAAAAATAAAAATTTCAATGGAAATTTTTTGATATTTTTCTTATTTTTGCTCAAAACATAGATTGTGGGTACATGTTAGAACCGCCGATGCTAAAGAGTCCTGGCACTTTCTTTTCAATGTATTTTGAATGTGAAAACAAACATTCACTTGTACCTGTACCATCTACCATTCTACCTTGAATATGTATGCAGAAAGGCTTCGTTTAACCTTGCTTAACATCCCAATCAACAATGTCCGGAAGGAGCCACTGCTTGGGTGGTATTAACCAGTATTATTGCATAAATAACCATGTCACACAATATTAAGAGCAATATATTAATCAAAAGAAAGCCCTGTAGTAAAACGGCAATTCTCACAAACGTGTGCTGTTAATACCTGGCTTTTACTTATGCTTGTTACAGGGCCTCCTGCAAAAATTGATGTCATCATGTAGGGTACATTTGATTTAACGTTATATTGTGATGTCATGATGAAATTGAAGTGCGCCCTGAAAGCAGCACTGTTAAAACGTTAGCTAATTTTTTTTTTTTTCTGTGCCGTTTAAGGTGCATGAATTTTGCAAAATCTGGACAATTTCTCCAAATTTTTGCCTCTGGCTAATACAGCAGACCTCAGACCTGTAACTGGGCCAATATGAAACTAGAATTTGTTTTCTATGTGAAAACTGATGTCTCCCCCCCCTTTCTACGTGCATGTCCAAAATATGCAAGCAAGAGTTATAGTTCTTGTGCATCACATATCCTGTCATTCTGTTTTATAAGTGTACCAAGTTTCATTGAAATATCTCTTACTGTTTTCAAGTTATAGAGGGGGCACGAAAGTGTTTGGAAAATAATCAAAGGGAAATAACTCCAAAAATATGAAAGCAAGAGTAATGATTCTTGTGCATCATGCTTTATAAGTGTACCATGTTTCATTGAAAAATCTCCAATGTTTTTGAGTTATAGAGCAGACACGAAATTGAATGAAAAATAATCAAAGGGAAATAACTCCAAAGATATGCAAGCAAGAGTTATGGTTCTTTAGCATGACACATCATCTCATCGTGCTTTATAAGTGTACCAAGTTTCATTGAAATATTTCTTATGGTTTTCAAGTTATAGAGTGGACATGAAATTGTATGGAAAAATAATCAAAGGGAAATAACTCCAAAGATATGAAAGCAAGAGTTATAATTCTTGTGCATGGCACATCGTCTCATCATGCTTTATAAGTGTACCAAGTTCCACTGACATTTCTCTTACGGTTTTCAAGTTATAGGGTGGACACGAAATTGTATGGAAAATAATCAAAGGGAAATTACTCCAAAGATATGCAAGCAAGAGTTATGGTTCGTTAGCACGACATGTAATCTCATCGTGCTTTATAAGTGTACCAAGTTTCATTGAAATAACTCTTACGATTTTTGAGTTATAAAGCGAACACGAAATTGTATGGAAAATAATCAAAGGGAAATAACTCCAAAAATACTCAAGCCAGAGTTATGGTTCTTGTGCATGACACATCGTCTCGTCGTGGTCTACAAGTGTACCAAGTTTCATTGAAAAATCTTAAACGGTTTTCAAGTTATACAGCGGACACGAAATTGTATCGAAAATAATCAAAGGGA
Organism: Rugalucina vietnamica; assembly: GCA_964017185.1. NCBI lineage: Eukaryota > Metazoa > Mollusca > Bivalvia > Lucinida > Lucinidae > Rugalucina > Rugalucina vietnamica. The sequence goes on from OZ024884.1 coordinate 30,939,634, forward strand.
AATAACTCCAAAAATACTCAAGCCAGAGTTATGGTTCTTGTGCATTACACATCGTCTCGTCGTGGTCTACAAGTGTACCAAGTTTCATTGAAAAATCTTCAACGTTTTTCAAGTTATACAGCGGACACGAAATTGTATCGAAAATAATCAAAGGGAAATAACTCCAAAAATACTCAAGCCAGAGTTATGGTTCTTGTGCATGACACATCGTCTCGTCGTCGTCTACAAGTGTACCAAGTTTCATTGAAAAATCTTAAACGGTTTTCAAGTTATACAGCGGACACGAAATTGTATCGAAAATAATCAAAGGGAAATAACTCCAAAAATACTCAAGCCAGAGTTATGGTTCTTGTGCATGACACATCGTCTCGTCGTGGTCTACAAGTGTACCAAGTTTCATTGAAAAATCTTTAACGGTTTTCAAGTTATACAGCGGACACGAAATTGTATCGAAAATAATCAAAGGGAAATAACTCCAAAAATACTAAAGCTAGAGTTATGGTTCTTGTGCATGACACATCGTCTTGTTGTGGTTTACAAGTGTACCAAGTTTCATTGAAAAATCTTTAACGGTTTTCAAGTTATAGAGCGGACACGATTTGTGACGGACAGACAGACAGACAGACGGACGGACGGACGGACGGACGGACGGACAGACGCACGGGGAAAAACAATATGTCTCCCGACCCTGTCGGGGGGAGACATAATTACTTGATTAATAACATTATAATGATAACAATCAAACATGTTCTTTCTTTAGGCATTAACATCTGCTGGGCCCCTAAGGAGGATTGAAACCCTCGTCTTTCAGGCTCAGGTTTTAACGCCTCCCTCAGGGCCCAGTAGATATTAATGCATAGAAAACCATATTTGATCCCTATATAAGGGTGTGGGGGTGGGGTGGGGGCAGAGACATTTACAGTAAACTCCCTGGATGTTCATTCTTTATGCATTAACATCTGCTGGGCCCTAAGGAGGGTTGAAAACCTCGTCTTTCAGGCTTTGGTTTAAACGCCTCCCTCAGGACCCAGTAGATATTGCTGCATAGAAAACCATGTTTGATCCCTATATAGTGTGTGTGTGGGGTGGGGACAGAGACAGTAAACTCCCTAGAACAATATAAAACTAGAAATTGTTTTCTATGTGAAAACTGATGTCTCCCCCTTTTCTATGTGCATGTCCAAAATATGCAAGCAAGAGTTATAGTTCTTATGCATCACATTATCCTGTCATTCTGTGCCTTCAAGTTATAGAGCTGGCACAAAATTGTATGGAAAATAATCAAGGGGAAATAACTCCAAAGATATGAAAGCAAGAGTAATGATTCTTGTGCATGACACATTGTCTCATCATGCTTTATAAGTGTACCATGTTTCATTGAAAAATCGCTATAAATGGTTTTTGAGTTAGCTGACACAAAATTGTATGAAAAATAATCAAAGGGAAATAACTCCAAAGATATGCAAGCAAAAGTTATGGTTCTTTAGCATGACACATCATCTCATCGTGCTTTATAAGTGTACCAAGTTTCATTGAAATATTTCTTATGGTTTTCAAGTTATAGAGCGGACATGAAATTGTATGGAAAAATAATCAAAGGGAAATAACTCCAAAGATATGAAAGCAAGAGTTATAATTCTTGTGCATGACACATCCTCTCATCATGCTTTATAAGTATACCAAGTTTCACTGAAATTTCTCTTACGGAATTCAAGTCATAGAGTGGACATGAAATTGTATGGCAAATAATCAAAGGGAAATTACTCCAAAGATATGCAAGCAAGAGTAATGGTTCTTTAGCATGACACATCATCTCATTGTGCTTTATAAGTGTACCAAGTTTCATTGAAATATCTCTTACGCTTTTCGAGTTATAGAGCGGACACCAAATTGTATGGAAAATAATCAAAGGGAAATAACTCATAAAATACTCAAGCCAGAGTTATGATTCTTTTGCATGACACATCCTCTGATCATGCTTAATAAGTGTACCAAGTTTTATTGAAAAATCTTAAACGGTTTTCAAGTTATAGAGCGAACACGAAATTGTATCGAAAATAATAAAAGGGAAATAACTCCAAAAATACTCAAGCTAGAGTTATGATTCTTGTACATGACACATCGTCTCATCGTGGTTTAACGATTTTCTTTAACGATTTTCAAGTTATAGAGCTGACACAATGTTTGTGACGGACAGACGGACGGACGGACGGACGGACAGCACACGGACAGACGCATGGGGAAAAACAATATGTCTCCCTACCCTGAAGGGGGGAGACATAATCATCGCAAGTGTACACCTTTTAGTTGAATTTCTGAAGGCCATTACTCAAAACACACCAACAGGCATAAATGAAAAACAGAAAACACAGTAAATTTAAGCAATTTATTTTTTGCAAAAAAAAAAAAAAAAAAAAAAAAAAAAAAAAATGAAAATAAAGTGTTTCAATATCATAAAAATCATCACAATAATTTTATCACAGGCTCAATACAAGTGAGTAGCAATTTTAGAACATTTGCCTCGAAAGTTTTTACCAGGTCTAACAAAAGCTTGTGTTTAACGTCCAGTCAACAACTAAGGTCATGTGTAGATGGGACCAAGAAGACAGCCCCTTGTGAGGCTTGACCAATATGCCACAGATGCTTCTGAGAAATCTTGACAAATTTGAGACAATAACATTCATTGAGAACTTAGTGCACATTCTTTTGCCATAAATTGACAGTTGCTCCTCATATATCAGAAGAAGAAATTTGAATGGCCAATGTATTTTTCACAACCAAATCTTCACAAAGCTATGTGCAAGATACACAGATAGATCTTGGTATTGCTTACACCCTCACTGTCAATCAAGTTACTGAACCCAGTGGTCTCTAATGACAAACAACAAAATGAAAAAGTCCTTAGATCACAAAATAAAGGCTGAAATAATAAAATATTCTAAAAATATACAATTTTCTCTAGCCAACAAAACATACACATGTCAATAAGCATTGGTAAAGAAAGCATGTATAATCAACAAATTGAAACATGAGGCCTATAATCATACAAAAGTCAGGAACAGACATACAAATTGTCTCAATGGTTATTTTGGCCATTCACAAGGCTCTGCAAGGTGATGCTTAACTATGCATGGGGGCCATATTTGTCTAACCTATCCTCCTGACGCGCATGGTTGTGTTTTGTTTTACATAATACTCAACAGTTAAGGCCATATGGAGACCAGGCCCTGAGGTTATAAAACTATTTTCAAGCTCAGCTCAGCTGAGCATGAAATTTCAACTGCTTACAAATAATTAAATAGTAAAAATTAGTGAAAAATTCAGGTTCAAAACTCAAAAGCTAACAATTTATCCTGATCATCAATGATAAAATGGCAAAAATTGTTGGCATTTTAACATTTATGAGCAGGATAAATTTCATGCTCACCTGAGCTGAGCTTGAAAAAAGTTTTATTACCTCAGGACCAGATGTAGGTCTTCAGTCTCATCCAAAATACTGGAGAAGCCAAAGCTTGAACTTGCAACTCTGGGCCCAGTTGTTCAAAACTTTGTTAGCTTAACGGTGTCCTTAAGCCCTAAATTTGTTATCTGTATATCAATTCCAAAAGCAAATACACTGTTATTGCAATGCAAAGGATTCTCACATTTATTTCAACAAAAAATAATTTTAACGAATCGTTGACAACATCATTAATTTTGAACAACCAGCCCCAGGTTGGTTTACAAGGCCAATGGCTTAAACCACTACACCAGAGGCTTCTAGATAGTGTTATATGATGTGCATATGATGGTATAAAACCAAAGGAAGAAATAAGCCTGAACACTAATCATGGGAATGGTCAGCAGCTTTAGATACACCTCAATGCAAATGGTATGGTGTAATCTATTTCAATGTATGCATGTGCAAAAAGTAAATGAGGCTGCACATGTGTAAGGTCTGATTCAACTTTCAAAGATGGTGTTTTGATAGTTTAACTTTTCAACATTTTTCTTTTTCACAGGTACTATCTTGCATAAAATGCAGAATAAATGATAAATAAATGATAATGCCCTGGATCAAACCCATGACCCTGGTTGTCATGGTAAAAGGTTTAACCACTAGGCCATCAAGGCTTCTTTCATGCAGGCTTTAATTTTAGTGATTTATGCTGCAACAAGACAGTTCTATTCAGGTCATATCACAAAAGGACCTAAATTTTCAGTCTCATTTGAAATTCCAAGGAACTTCATTCTCTGCACCACTGTTTTACAAGGTCAGTAGCTTAATGTCACTTCTCTATGGGTGTCTAGCAGAATAATAGAGGTTCTACTATAGGTTGGTTGATTGGGGTTTAATGTCCCACCAACAACGAAGGTCATAGTGAGATGGGACCTCAGTTTATAGTCCCATCTGACTTGAGAAGCCTGGGATCGAACCTGCAACCCCTGGTTTACAACTGGTCAAGGCAAGTGACATAACCACTGCACCACGGATGCTTCTCTACTATAGGTCCACATTTGTCATTCAGACATTAATGTTACATAACTTGATAGAAGAGATTCAAAGTTTGACCTTTCTCCTGGATTATGTTCATACATTATCTTCCAAAACTTTCAGCAAATCCTCTTTCGACATTGCTTTTATATCCTCCATTAATGATTTCCGCATTTCCTCGATTTCAGCCGAATCTTCCGGCAACAAAACCGTTGGCCGGATATTTTCTTCTTGGTCCTGTTTTAAATGATCAAGTTCACCTGCACTCAGGTGAGCAACTTCCGTCTCTTCTCTGGTAATAGGGGCACTTCCAGGTCGAGTCTTAGGTTGTCTTTGTTTATTGTCTAGTTCATGATCGCCCGGCGTGAAACTAACATCGGCGGTGTGCTTGGACTTCAGCATTCTCTGCAACATTAAAGTTTACATTAACATATTTCTATAACATACTACAATTGCTGCTGCTGTAAATATCTGATATTTTTATATTGCGAAAACAGGCCCATCCAATATACAAAGATATTTTTCAGAAGCAAAAGTTGAAAATTTCATTGGAAAAATTTGGATTTTTTAAAATATTTTGACCTAAAACATACATTGTGGATACATGTTTGGATCGAAAATAAGAAAACTAGGTATACCCCTGCAAACCCCAGTTTTTCTACATAAAAGTGGGGTTTAAGGGGGTATACATTTTATGGACATGTTTTCCTGATGCAAGGACATACTTTTCTGATTTTATTACTCCTCCATCCCTTTACGTCACTAGGTTGTTTTGACTGCCTTATAAGTATTATGTTCTACTTTTCAATGACAATTTGTGAAAGATATTCTCCTAATTAATGAATTAATTTTTAGTACATATACCTTTTGGAAAAGTCCTTAAACAGGTGTTTGAAAGAGGAACCTTCAATCTCTGTTTTGATGAGGAAAAAATGTACATGTAATTTGTGTAAACCACAATTTTACTATAAGAAATATGATTTAAAAGGTGGTGAAACATATGGTAAAAAAATCAACACATTCAAATCAGCTATTAAAAGGCACTCTCTAAACATAAGGTTCCTGACAAGTTTATCTACTTTGCATTAGCTATTTATGAGGAATAATTATGTAATAATTACTAGTATGGTGGCAATAATGATGTTTTAAGTTTACATCTGAAAATATCCAGAAACAGAATGGATAGAACTACTGACATAAAAATAAAATTTATTAACAAAGAACTGAACAGAAAAATCAAATGCATATCATTTAGCTAATTGAACAATTAAATTCAAAAGATTTGGCCACAGAACATTATAGAATATTAACTTTTTTTGCTACTTAGACAATCAAATGCAAACTTTTGGCTATTTGATCTATCAAATGTGAATTGGTTACTTGAACATTCAAATGACATTTTTATACCACTTGAAGATAAAATGCAATAAATGATTTGGCTTCTGAGACTGTCTAATTCAAATAGTTTGGCTACTTAAAATCAGATGTAAATATTTGGCTTATTGGATAATCAAATGCATTAATGTTTGGCTACTGAGACATCAAATGCTAACTTTTGAATACAATCAAAAGCATTCAAATTACCAATTGCAAACAGATTGGCCTCTACTTGTACAATCAAATGCAAACTGTTTGGCTACTTTGAACAATGAAATGTGAACTAACATTCAATTCTCTTGAGAGTCTACCATCTAAATAATACTAAATACATGCAAACTTTTTCAACAATCTAACATAACACATTCTTAAAATCTCTTTCAAGATTCTAGGTTTTCTAACTTACAAATAAACATTTGAGCTGAAAATTTATAGGCATGATGGGTTTAAACATGTTAAAAATAATCATAAGATTAAAGTAATGCAATGCATTTTCTTGAGCACTTGTAAATACTTTCACTACTGTAGGTAAACTGTTTGAGTTTACACTTTGCAAAGCATATTATAAAACATTGATTTAAAATGTGGCTAACAAAGTATTCAGTAACACTATTTTGGTTATGCTTCCATTTGTACATTCCAGCCTGTTCATCTTGTTTTCTGTTCAGTCAAAGTATTAAGATTCATTCTTAGAAATTGCAGCAATAAGTCAGGAATACATTTTGTTTGTAACTGTTACTTGAAAACATGAAAATTATTATTATTTTTTTTTATACATTTCCACAATAAAATTCAGCAGCACCAACAACTTACATGCATAGTTTCTTTTGCTGTCATGACTCTTTGAACACGATCAATCTCGAACAGATTTTTCTCTTCGTACAGTTCACCACATTTCTTGACATACAATCTCCTGGAATAAATAGAATACATAAACATATGAATAAATACTGTAGTTACGGAAATATATGTGAGAGTTTAATTTTCACTAATATAATAGACATGTTGAAATAAAGTCTTGACCTCATGAGAGTTATCAATTTCAATCAGTTTATCAACAAGTGTCGGTCTTTTGCACTTGACCTAACAAAATGCACAAATTTGATACATAATCCTAGCCGGTAATTATCATGTATACACATCCGAGTGTGACCTCAGATTGGACGAGGCAGTTCTGATTGTAAACAAACAAACTTTTATTACTCCCTTGACATTGTTTGATGATGTAATGGTTTTATGGGTTTTATGGGTTTTAAGATAGCTGTGCACCTGAAGCAAATAGGGGCTACTGTACAACATCATTCTAGGGCATACTCTCTTAAGCAGGTTACCAGTGCTTGGTGCACATTTTTCACCATAAACTGACAAATGTTCTTCTTGAAAAGCAAAAGAAAAATATGGCTTGCTGATTTATACACGACTGAAAACATACTACAGGAAAATGAACAGATAAAGGGCTGCTTTATTTTTATATGGAAAATGAACAGATAAAGGGCTGCTTTATTTTATCATAGAGGCCAATATGTTGAATACCGTAGTGAAAATTTAAGCTATTTCATAGTGCCCCAAAATTTGTCAATTTTTCCAGGGATAAGTGTTAGGAGCAAGAGGCTTTTCATACTTGAGTTCTGTGTTTTGTGTCATTAACTCCTCCATCTTTTTCTTGTATTTTTCATCGACCTCCTGAACTTTTAGGTCAAACTGTTCTTCAAATGCCAGCAACCTCACTTTCTGTAAAGATATAGAGATATCATTAACCCATATTTGACGAACGGATTTTCCCATCATTAGTATTTGGAAGAGTCCACTTTCATTTTTAGGGGTGTTAGAAGTGATTTTTATTTTTTTATCTCATTTTTCGACAAAATTTCTCTGTGCAAACAGAATAGCCCCAGATGGGACGCCGCGTTCTGCGGCGTCACATCTGGGGCTATGCTGTTGGCCTATGTCCCAAAAAAAGAAAGCCAGGCTTAAATGAGTTAAAATTCAACAATGGCTTCAATAAAGAGCATTATTAACAAGTTTAGACACTTCTATTAGAATGAAACAAATTTTTTTCTTAAAAATCACAGCAGACTAAGGCCCTTTGAAATGAATCAAAACCCTCGTTTAATTTCTTTACTGACCATTCCAGACTTATTCTGCTGTGAAAAACTTTTACATTGCCTGTTTATTCTGTCAGCCTCTGTTGTAATTGAGCCTGTGTGTGAGAAAACCAACAATTTGGGTTCTGACCAGGTCTGACAGAAACCAGCCTGTACAGTCAAAGAATAAAGTTAGAAGTTTGAAACTTCGGATACTCGGGGGGATAACTCGGAGGTAATTTTGGTATGGACGTGCCGCCCGATACTTTAAAACATACCCCATTCATATACCTGGTATTCGAAAAAAGGGACCCATTCATATATCATGCCTTCGAAAAAAGTGACCCATTCATATATTTGATTGTACAAAATTTTGACCTATACACAATTATACACAAATATTTCGACTTTCTGAGCTGTGTATGTCAGCAAAAAAGTGCTCTTAAACATGGATGTCCGAAATTTGGTCATTCATAGACTAAACATGGAAAAATGGGGCCATTCATATATTTTGACTTGAAAAAGGTAACCCATTCTTATATCTGGCGAGGCTGAAAAAGGGGGCTATTCGGGCGGCACATCCCTACTATGTCATATATAGGTAGTTTAGGTAGTAGAAGAGGAATAGTTACTGCACAGCTGATCTGCATCTTTGTTTTCGAATATGCAAATCATTGGTTTTCTCATGCAAAGGCTCATTTGTTTTTGATTGATGCTAGCTGGATGGCTACCTTGCTGAGAAAAAGCTAGTAATCTTACTCTTCAATAATCATGTGTGTTTTAAAACTTATGTGGCAACTTTGTGCTGTCATTTCTTTCGCACCTGGTGTTTGGGAAGGGATTTTTGTATGAATTCCATGTCTTTCTATCTCTATGTGTCAACATTAACATTTTTATTGCAATCGCCCTGGATGAAAGTATCTTTCTTGATGTTCTTCATTTCCCAATGAAAAACATTAAGTCACGTGATCTAGAAGCCACACCTATGGGCGGGGCAACGTCAAAACCAGCCAGTGACGTTGTTTGTTTACTCTTGTTGGCGTGACGTCGGTCCCGTATCACCATGGCGTAGAGAGCAAAAATTAGATGTTTTGGCTGTTCCAATATTATGTTAAGTTGTTTAAATGTCTCCGAGAAGCCCTTTGGGCTTCACAGACATTAAACAGCCTAATGTTTTTCATCATCCAGTGAAAGCTAAAATCTGAACTTCAATCCTTAATTGAATTTTTGTAAATACTTACTGTGTCTGTAAGAGTTCTAGTGACATTTGCCAGTTGTGAACACGATTCTGTGTATCTCTGCTTCACTATAGCTAACTCCGACTTTGTTTCCTGTCAAAAAAATGCAGTCATGTAAGAGAAATTTTGTTTAATCTGTGTACATATGATGTCTCAGTCAATCATTTGAGTAATGTTATCTAGGAAAAAAAACACAAACTCGATGCCTGTGGCGTTTGAAACCAGGACCTCTTAAGTTTGCACAATATCCCATTTTATATTTTAATCAATATCCATTTTGTATTCTAATCATTTGACTACCTTTTATCATGACAATCAACACAAATGTATGAGCATCCTCACTTTAGATGTAAATGGATTTCATTTAGTTTAAGCATAGACCCATATGAATCCACACAACCCAGTTTCGTTAATTTTTCATACGGTGACAAATGTATATGAGTTACCTGTAATTCATTTGTACATTTCTGCAATCTTTCCAGGTCTGCAGCAACATTTGAAAACTTTCTCACATAATTCTGAAATGAACCAATCAAAACAGTGTTAGAAAAAAATATCAAACGATAATAAATAGAATCAGATTTTACAGTCATTTTTATTCAACCACTTTGCAAAAATAAATTATGTGTACAACATGAAAATCTGTTGACAGGGTCACACAAGGACAGCTCAAAACAAATGCTTGGAAGAGGCCTGCATTTTCAAAGGTAAGAAAGTAAATATTTTTCTCATTTGAGACTTAAATTTTGCTTTATTTGTTTACACATATTTTTACATTTTGGCTTGGACCCTAACAAAGGTGTTATAAAGAAGCAAAATTAAAATTTCTTGCTTAAACCAAGTGTTTTATAGGTATCTTCTTAATTTTACTTCAAATATACATACATCTAATTCCCGTTTGTGTTCTTTGCGTAAGTTTTCCATTGCTCTATGATGGTCTTTATTCCAACTGGATTTCTCTAGCTGCTTCTCTTGACTTAGTTTTACTCCTGAAAATTACACAGTAAAACCAGTGAGGACAAAAATGTAAATCAGAGAATTTAAGTTTTAGTTTTCAATGAAAAGGACAAAAACAAACAGCATTGCCCCAAATGAATTTCCATTCTCAGAAGATGTAACATCTTAATCCACTGTGGAAGCTATTAAAGGGCAATATTAAACAGTTATTTCATGGATGTTTAGTGAATAGTCAAAACTATTGCCCCGAGGTGACGAGGGTGACCATGGTGGACTATTGCCCGAGGCCGAAGGCCGAGGGGCAATAGTCCATCCGGTCATCCGAGTCACTGAGTCACTGACTATTCACTAAACATCCATGAAATAACTGCTTTATTACCCAACAATAACACATATACTAGGTACCATGAAGATTCAACCTCGTCTGACTCTCCATATCAGTTCAAAATCAAATTGAACTTCTAGCATCTTTAAAAGATGCAGTGCCATTAATGAGGAGGTTGACAATTTGCTATCAAAAACACTGTTCAGTGTATTGTTGATCCACATTCGTCGACTGCATTTATGTTTTCAATTATCACCTGTCTATTCTCTTATTTGGTTCATCTATTACATCTAGCAGCTTATTCTTTATTATCTTGTGAGCTGGGTACCAGGCCATGGTATAGTCCCATGTTATATCCAAAACTATGGACCGGTCCAGGCAAGCGCAGTTGAGGCCAGCCTGTGACACAGTGAAACATTGCTATAGCTCTGACATCTTTTGAGCTGGGTACCAGGCCATTGTATATTATCTTTTTTTTAAGGTGGGTACCAGGCCATGATATAGTACCATGTTATATCCAAAGCTATGGACCAATCCCAGCATGCGTAGTTGGTGTCAACTCATGACATAGCAAAACAGTTATAGCACTGATATGTTTAGAGCTGGGTACCAGGCCATGGTATAGTCCCATGTTATATCCAAAACTATGGACCGGTCAGAGACCAATTCATGATATAGCAAAAAATATGCAATTACTTTGTATATGGTGGGTTGGGTAATAAAACAGGTTTAAGCCCTCCAGTACTTTTATATTTCTGACTGTTCTGACTGTTCCAAAGCAGAACTTATATTATGGTAATATTTGTTTTATGTTTTGGCGTTGAATTTTTGTACTACATGTATTTCCGACTTTTATGCCATATAGTTAGTTAAGTTTGGCTGAGTGGTCACCTTTAGGGAAGTATCTACTTACCCAGCTTGCAATCTGTCCTTTTTGTATCAGTACTTGATTGTCAATTTGTTTTTTCTCACCATGCTTTTTGGGGGTGGGGCTTTGGTTCTGGTTATATCAGTTCCTGATTGCTTACTTTTACCTATGCACTATCATTTTCAAATGTAAAAGAAAGCAAACCTACTCATTTCATGTATCTCTTTATCTTTTTGTTGTTCCAACTCATTTGTCAGATCTGTCTTTTTTCTATTCCATTTGTCATCCATTTCTTGATGTAGAGAACTTTTGTAAGACTCAAATGCCCCTTGTAGGAACTCTATTTCTTTTTTGTTTCTTGCTAAAATGAGAAAAATAAATAAATAAATAAAAACAAACATTTTTTGTTGGTCTAGTTTATTGACAGGATCAGTTTTTGTTCCATTTGTCATCCATTTCTTGATATAGAGAACTTTTGTAAGTCTAAAACGCCCCTTGCAGGAAATCCATTTCATTCTTGTTTCTTGTTGAAAAAACAAAAACAAATCTAAAATATTTTTGCTCTAAATAAATGTTTGTCAGATAAGCCTTCTTTCCGTTCCATTTGTCACTGAGCCTCACCCATTGGGGCCTAAAGAAATGGATGGGCTGTTTGTGCCTCCAGGCAAAGCTTCTATGCTACTGAATGACTGTCTGATTACTGGTAAACTGCTCAGGCATGAGCCTGCCCAGGAAAAGTGGTTCAAGTCAAATCTAGTGACTACAAGGCATCGTAAGTTCCCCTACTTACGACATACTAACGATGGACTCAAGATGACCACCTTAAAATTTATGCCCTCGCTATCCCAGTTACTCTAAGCTATTGTAATGTTTTGAAATGAAAGGTGTCACTTCGTAAGGTAAGATAAGATGACGCTTAGGTGGGCTTGACTGACAGAAAGTTACAATAACTTTATTAAGTGTTGTCACTGTAACTTAAGGTCCTTTTCAGTTATTCACTATAATCCCTAAGAGATGCTTCAGTTGGTTGTATGTTGATCTTAGTCTTATGATGGCTTTGAGTTACCAACCTCTGCTCTAGTTTTTGTATGACCATTTTTTTCCTGGTCTCATTTTGTCATCCATTTCTTGATTGTGAACTCTTGTATGACTCAAATGTCCCCTGTAGAAATTCATTTTTTTTTCTTATTTCTGACTTAAAATGAGAATAAAAATACTAACCGAGCTGAGCTTCTGCATAAGTCTTGTATTCATTATGTTCTGTTTCAAGTTGGGTCCGCATTTTTTCCAACTCCCGCCTTCCATCTTCCTCAGCTTCCCTGAAGACAATGAGAAATATATAAAGTAATATTATTAATGATTTAAAGTTAATTGCATTCTCATTATATTTCATTTTAAATGAGAAACATTTATTCTGGTTTTCCCATTTATTCTGGTTTTCCAAGTCCATTTTTTTTTTTTATTTTACGCTTATGAGTGTAACTATGCAGTAAACAGAACAAAACTTACACAGAACAAAGTGTAATGCTAGAAAAATGAATTGTCGTGATTACACATCACAGCAGCCTGTGTTAATCAGATAATTCATAGTTTAGCAAAAGTATTTTGATTCTATCATGACTGATAAGGTAATTTTAAGTTATGCAACATTTTTCAGAGGACACATTTCTTTTTTTTTTTCAATTCAGTTTTACGTCCCTTTCAAGATTATTTCAGCTCATATGAAATGGGCCAATCAGTAGGTGGGCGAAAACGGGAGAACCCCGAGAAAAACCACCTGGCACACCCGCAAGCAGAACTTCGCTTGTCTCACATGTGGCCAGTGCGGGGCTCGAACACAACCAGACACAGCGGTGAGATGATCGAGTGATTAAGAAACAGCGCTCTTAACCACTCTGCCATGGGGGCCGCGAAACATTTTTGTTGGATGTAAATGTTACTTACGTGACAGCATTTCTAAGTGCTGTTTGAAGCTCATGTACTTTGTCTTTCAAGAATTCTTCCGCCTAAAAACAATACAAAGCATCAGGAAAACTTGTATGTGCAATGAATACCCCCGTATACCCCACTTTTAAATAGTAAAACTGAGGTATGCAGGGGTATACCTATTTTTCTTATTTTTGCTCCAAAACATAGATTGTGGGTACACGTTAGAACCGCCTCGGCGAGGCGGTTCTAATGTGTACCCACAATATGTTTTGAGCAAAAATAAGAAAAATATCCAAATATTTCTGATAAAATTTTCAATTTTATTGCTGAAAAAGATCTCTGTATATTGCATGGGTAAGTTTTTATAATGGAAAGAATAGAACAACCAGGAGTTGATACAATTAAATTTTGAATCACAACAAAGATATCAGGCACAAATAAATAGAGGATCTTACACAAGTGGTCATTTCATATGAAATTTATTAAACGAGCCTTCAGCAAGTGTGAAATGTGCACGAGTGTAAGATTCGTTTTATCATATGACTTTTAAAACATGATTTTTTCGCCCTCAAAGTGGACACATTTTCAATGAAAAGTTACATTGTCGCTACGGATGTCGTCAATGACATTACATGTATACATTTCACGCAAAAGTGTTAATACATGTGTGGTCCTAACAATATTTATTACATGACGTTATCCACTAAAGAACAGCAACGTCATATATTAAATGACAATACTAAACACAAAGTAGCCATCCAGCTCGACAGAAAAAATATGCAAATCAAAGTACAATCATATCTGAATCATATCAAAGAAATCAAAGTACTAAAGAACCAACACAAGTAGTTTACCTTCGCCTTGGTCTGTCTGTGGTTCAATCTTTCTTCCTCCAAATACAGGGTAAGGTCTGATATTTGTTGTTGTAGTTGGGATATCAAGGTGTCCCTGCAAATACCGTAAAAATTCTATTAAACACCTGTACGTTTATTCAAAATAGAACCCTTACAATAGAAGAGGATGGGCGTTTATTGGAAGCTACATTCCAGAATTCATATGAGCCGCCTCATGGGAAAACCAACAATCTGCATAGGCGAAAACGAAGACGCAGATCAGCTTCGCGGTAACCGTGAAGCTGATCAGCGCCTTTGTTTTCGCTACTCGGATAGTACAATTCCTCTTCTACTTAAATCCGAAATTTCAAGCTTCTAGCTCTTTTCTGTGCTTCTACAGGCCGGTTTGTGTCGGACCTGTTCGGAAACCACATTGTTGGTTTTCCCACGAGGCGGCTCATATATAGGATCTGAAAATATTGGTGGTTGTCAATCTGCCCCAGACAAGACTAAGGTTCCCAGTGGGTGTTTGGGTATCCCATGAATAACCATTTATTTGGACTACAAGAGAAAAATGAACTTGTGCAGCAAAATTAGAAATTTACCGCTTAAGATATAGGATCTTTCCCAACATTTTTAAAGTGGGCGTTTATTTGAGGCTCCTTCAATTCCAAAACTCACAGTTAAAATGACCAGTTTTGGCATCAAGAAAAGAGGTATGGGCGTTTATTAGAGTGTGGGTGTTTAATAGAATATTTACGGTATATAGTTATTCAGCCAGTCTGCATATGATTTAATGTCCTGTAAGTTCTGTAATTTTAGAATTTTTGTTTCATTCTCTACTAATTTGATCGTTCCTAAAGCTCATCTAAAGATATTTAGCAAGACAAAACATTTCATGATCAGTTTACAAATAAGAGTTTTTTCCCCCTTAGACGAAGTAAAGTTAAAAGTTCTGAAGCCAGTTGTTCAAAATTAACAATGTCGTATGTTAATGATTCGTTAAAATTTCAAATGGCAATATTACAAACACACTGTTATTTTTTGTTGAAAAAATGTGAGAATCCTTTGCATTGCAAAGGATTCTCACATTTTATCAACAAAAAAAATAACAGTGTACTTGCTTATGTAGTCGGCATTAACTTAACGAGTTGAGGTCTTTACGATGACGTTAAACTAACAAAGTTTTGAACAACTGGCCCCTGTTATTTATTCATAATCACTTTACATACCTTTCATGGTCCTCTTCTTTTTTCCTGCAAAAATATAACCACACAGTTAGGGTTCTGACAGCCTATTTCTATTAGTGGTGACTTTACAAATTCTAGAGGGTTCTAAAATTTGCTTTCAAGAATTTGAAAAATAAAGAACTGTATGGATTATAAACTAAGTGCAGTTTCAGATGAAACACTGCCTACTTAACAGTGGGTTTGCTTATTTCATGGCCTTTTCTTGGCTCCCAAATGGTCGTTTTTTTTAAGAAAAATACTGCACTGAAACTCCCGTTTAAAGTGGTCGACTTATAAGTGGTCAAATTCTATGTAGGTGCCTAAGCATATATATGAGTGCGATTTTTTTCATGATTTATTCAGTCCATGTCCATGTTTTAAACTTTTAATGTTGTAAGCCAAAAACAAATAAGTTTTATGCAAAACATCTGTGAAAAATTATACATGTAGTATGCAATAGTAATATAATGAAATTTGGAATAATGCATGCTGGAATAGAATATAAAATATGAAAATAAATATGAAAACATATAGAGGATATTTGCTTTTTTGAGGTGAATACCAAATATATTTCATCGAGTGAGTTGAAAATATCAGAATTTTCATGAGTGCGCAGCACGAGTGAAAATTTTGATGTTTTCAACTCACGAGATGAAATATATTTGGTATTCACTGAAAAAAAGCAAATTTTCTTTTTATTTTATACAATACACAGGCATTTTCCTATTCACAAAGCCGGTGGTGAAAATGTGAAAACCAAAAATTTTTGAAAACACAAATAATTTTGGTACCACATCGTTCCTTACGTTCTAACTAATAAAATGAATACCCACACTTTATGTTTTCGTTCATAAATAACGGAGTTATAGGCTTTTGAATTTGTGAAGTGAGACACATTTAATGACGTCAAGTAAATGGAAACGTCAGAAGTAATCCAACAAAATCTGACGTCATTACAGTGAAGATATAGGCTGATATCAGTCACATGTGACTTTTGATATCAGTGAGATTTGATATCAGTGAAATTTCATATCAATGAAAATACCAATTTTATCAAGTTTTGATATACAATGGGTTTCACTGTAAAGTATAAAATAAAAAAATAAAAACATATTGGGATCTATAAGTTTTTAAAAACACCATAACCTCTGTATAACATGGTTCGGCCATTTTACTTTCAGTATGATGTGGTATATGGATGTTGCTTTGGAGAGGCTGAGAGTGTTATAAAGAGGTTGAGGTGTATTGAATTACTATCATCTATGATTATAAATGAGCCGCATCGTGAGAAAACCGGATTTTTGCCTAGGCGAAAACAAAGGCGCAGATCAGCTTCGCGGTAACCGCGAAGCTGATCAGCGCCTTTGTTTTCGCTACTCGGATAGTACAATTCCTCTTCTACTTAAATCCTAAATTTCAAGCTTCTAGCTCTTTTCTGAGCTTGTACAGGCCGGTTTGTGTCGGACCTGGTCGGAAACCCCGAAGACCGGTTTTCTCGCGTCGAGGCTCAAATTATCTTGAAGCCGATGCAATTGAACAAAGCAAAAAAAATATCAAATGAAATTTTAGGCATTATGCACGTTAGAGCTTCCTATACACGTTTCTAAATGCATTTTTTGGGGAATAAGAAAATTTTGAGTGCAACATTTTTGTTTTCCTTTTTGTAGTATTTTACAACAACTTTTCCTATAGGAGTTAAGACATCACAACAACAATTTTGTAAATAACCCCACCTTCACTCAGACATTAAATGGTTCCCATTCGCAATTTTTAAAAGTTTATAATCTGTTAATAATTAACAACAGGTACATGCATCTCTGCTATACTGGAAGAAGCAATTGAAATGTGAACATATATTAAAGGTAAACATTTTAAATTCCATGCCACACTCAACAAAACATTACAAAAACATGCCCATGCAATATAGTTTACAATGATTTTTTTCACTGGTAAAAATTGAAAATTTCATTTGAAAGTTTTAGATATTTTTAATATTTTTGCTCAAAGCGGGTACATGTTAGAACTGCCTCGGTCCAAGGCAGTTCTAATGAGTACCTATAATCTATAGTCCAATTCGCATGCGCCAAAAATACACACGTGTAAATATACTCCGGTGTGCAAATTTTACTCGGGGTAAGTAAATGGTGCATGCGAACGCAAATACACACCGGAGTATATTTACATATGGGTAAATTTACTCCTGGGTCTGACCAGATGCAAATTTTATTTTTACAAATACACACGTGTAAATTTACTATTATGTCCCATGCGAACGCAAAGTAAAATTTACCCATGGGTATTTTTATTTCAAGTCAATATTCTGCTTTTAGATAACAAATTTTCACATTTATTATATGACAGTTGCTGAAACTGTGGACATTGTTGCTAAATTAGAGTTTATTGCCATTCATAACATTTTAGATCATATGGAGTGCAGACAGCCACACTATTTCTTCATCATTCTTGGTTAGGATTCTTGGGGCATTTCAACCGTAATTCCTTGTGAAAGGATGAAAAAAGGGAACTGTATAATTGCTAAGGTTATGCCTGACCATTACATGATTCCCCTCTGCTGCCAAAGTCTACATGAACACCTTGAAGCAGCCTCTTCTTGTTTTGCAAATACAGAAAACTTCAATGAACATGTTTTAATCCAGAAATGATAAATTTACCTACAAAAATACTCCTGGCGATAAAACCCATGCGAACGCAATTTAAATTTACTCTCAGGTTGATTTGCACACCGGAGTATAAATACACACCGGAGTATATTTACACGCGTGTATTTTTTGCGCATGCGAATTGGACTTATGTTTTGGATCAACAATAAGAAAAATAGGTTTACCCCTGCATACCCCAGTTTTGCTATATAACACTGGGGTATACATAACATGGACATATCATCCTGAAAATGAGCATTACAATCAGAAAAGACTCGAATCCACCTGGGTATGGCCCTACCAATCAAACATCTCCAACATTCGAAGTCAGTTCGAGCATGTAGCTTTTCAATGACCAAAAATAATGAAGCCTTTGGTCAGAACTGGCAGATGCTCTGCATGATCAGAGTCATGCAAAGGATCTCATCATGCATTCTTTATTGTAATTCTACAATTAATGTATAAATATGGAAAAACAAAATAAAATGCAAATGAAATGTTATGGAAGCATCATACAGTAAATATTTTCATGCATTTTATGATTTAGGACAACTACAATTGATATACAGAAATACTTACCAAGACTTACGGGTAATAAATGGGGATCCAGCCTTACTTATAAAAGCTGGGGATTCCCACAGGCCACTGTTAATGTTGAAGACGAATACATGTAATGCATTTATTATAGATTATTGAAAGTATATTGAAAAAGATTTTGTACAAGTTCATATGGGGTGATTGTACAAGCTTGCTCAAGTCAAGCTAATAAAGAAAACTAAACTGCTTTTTATGAATGCAAATACAAAGACACTGATTAAATGGATAGGTGCTGATCAGCTGATCAATGCCTTTGTTTTTGCTACATCCACAGTATAATTACACTCCTTTTTTTTAAAGTCCAAAGTTTCAAGCTTCCAACCATTTTCTGTGATTGTAAACTGGAGCTGGTTGGAATTCCTGTAAACAGGGTTTCCCACAAACCCTGTAGACAGGGTTTCCCGCAACACACTTCCATGTAACCCTTTTTCTAATGCAGTTTAACATTAAAGTCAAAAGTTTTTCAGCCATGTAGGGATGATTAACTGCTTCCAGTAGTATGGCGACTTAATGAGCCACATCGTGAGTAAACAGGATTTTTGCCTATGCGAAAACAAAGGCGCAGATCAGCTTCACAGTAACTGCGAAGCTGATCAGTGCCTTTGTTTTCGCTACATGGATAAAACAATTTCTCTTCTTCTTAAATCCGAAATTTCAAGCTTCTAGTCAGCTTCTGTGACTGTACCGGTCGGTTCGTGTCAGACCTAATCGGAAACCTCGAAGACCTGCTCAAATTTTTCTTGTTTAAAAACACAACCCACCCCCAGTGGAGACAGACCCCACAACCTCATGATCTCAAGCCTATTATGCTTTAATCATTTGACCCCCATGCTCCCAATCTCAATTATTTGAACATTTTGGTAATCAATCTGAGCTTTGAATTAAAAGTTAATGATCAAATGTTATGTTATGTTATGTTATGTTATGTTATGTTATGGTACTTACTTGACCTCCTCATCTTGAATTGGTTCAAAGAATTCATCTTTCAAGGTCACAGCAAACTTTGACTTGCTCTTGGACAAAATATAACCAGGACCAGTCACGAAAGGCACCAATGGGGGCTAAAACAAAAATAAAGTTTAAATCATCTTTCAATGATATTACAAACTCTACGATAAAAAGGTACATTGAAGGGGACTGCAATAATGAAAACTAAGAAAATCTCATCTTTCAAGGTCACAGCAAATTTTGACTTGCTCTTGGACAAAATATAACCAGGACCAGTCACGAAAGGCACCAATGGGGGCTGAAACATTCAAATAAAGAAAAAACTCAAAATCATCTTACAATGAGATGTAACAATGAGATCACACAAAAGGCACCAATAAAGATGAAATGTATGAAGTCAAAAAATATGACTTTATGGTGGCAGCAAGTTTAGACGTATGATTGTAGGGATCAACCATGATTTTCAGTGTTCAAACATTCCATGGATCACATTTAGGAAGGTGTTTGAACACCCTCGTGTTCAAACCCCTTCCAAGTGATCCAGCGAATGTTTGAACACTGAAACAAACCATTGCTGATCTATATTCTTGCATTTTCACTCTAAGCCACTTAAAATCTCTTGAAAATAATATCAACAATGTAAAAACTCAGCGAAAACCGCAGAGCTTCTTCAACGTCGGCCATTTTGTTTCTACGAACATGACATCACGTCACATTGACCAATGACGTCGGCCAAAACCCATGTTCAAACGGCACATGAATTTCATGATTCGAACATGGGTTTTGCTGTTTGAACACGGCTTTCGACCAATTGTAAACTGCTTCAAACAGCTATGCGCATAGATATCTATGCACGAATATCTGCTAATGTAATCTGTTAACCACTTGGCAGCCTTGAGACAATCTGTTAACAAGTAAAAATCACTCTGAAAGGTAAGATTAATAATTTTGTTGTGCAGTACACTTACTGAATCCGAGTCTCTTTTAACATTAGTTGTCGTTTTGGGTTTCAAAACATTCATATTGATATTTTACAACTCAAATTCCTTGATTAGAATACAAATAAGTTTAGACTGTCATCCCTATAAACGATAAAAATTGAAATATATTCTGATTACTTAATTTTAATCACACACTGCATATTAATAGATCTGACATGAAATGAGAAAAAATATGGATGTAATAACTTTCAAGATTATAAGACCTTAAATCCTAGTATATATTATATTGAAATAATCTAAATATATAAATGCATTCCTTTGACACATTCCACCTTTTAAATAAAACAAACTGAAAGTTAACATGGGCAACCAAAGGTTAACTATTGTCTTTTGCTCAAAATTAATTAGTCAATAGGTGTCAATTACTACCATAATTATTCGTAGAGAAAAATTTACTCCCTAAAAGTTTTTACCATTATTTTTATCTTAATTTATTTGATCTATATTTCTTGGGATAACTCAAAAAAGTAGATGGTTTATATTCACTCTATTTATTACATACCAACTGAAATATATATCTTTGGCATATAAGAACCAGCTCAGTGTGAACCAAAGAATACTAGCTTGAGTTTGACCTCCGAGTCGGAAACTGCTGACGGCGCAAGGCGTAGCAGCTCTCAGTTTGGAGTGAACCGGCCATCACCTGCAAAATCAAGCTAGTATGTATAAACCTAAGTTTTGCAGTCCCCGCCGAAACTGCCATCCAGATAAACATGTAGCTTGCTAATCTTACATGAGCACATACCTTGACAGACTGTAGTAGTGTGTGCGAAACACAGTGTTATGTGGTTTGCCGCTGGTGGCAATTGTAGGTACCGCCGCTGGTGGCGGTCGTAGTTGTGTGATGGTGCCGCAGGTGGCAGTATTGTGTGTTGGAAAGCGTGTAGCTGAGTAGTGTAAAGTAGATCAGGCTGTCAATGCAGTGCTATATAAGTATGGAGGCCAAGCAGGTAGGGCAGGGATTGAGTACATACCAAAGACTTGGGGAATGTAAATAGCTAAATTTCAGGTAGAAATGTAGCTATATCCCCCTTATCCAACAATGACATTGTGAGAAAAAAAAAATGAAATAAAATGAGTCGAAATAGTGCTTGGAACAAACAAACAAAATAAAACTAAACTGGTTCTTATTAGGAAACAGATAAAGGTTGGTCAGGTGGGGTGGTGGTGGCCAGCTTTAAAGCCCTGAAATCATAAACTGAACTGCTGCACATAGCGACTGACAAATAGTTATATTGAGCCCTGTAATTGAAATGTCAAACTATCAAATAAACCACATTTATCCTAAAATAAATACTCATTTATTTGATCTATATTTCTTGGGATAACTCAAAAAAGTAGATGGTTTATATTCACTCTATTTATTACATACCAACTGAAATATATATCTTTGGCATATAAGAACCAGCTCAGTGTGAACCAAAGAATACTAGCTTGAGTTTGACCTCCGAGTCGGAAACTGCTGACGGCGCAAGGCGTAGCAGCTCTCAGTTTGGAGTGAACCGGCCATCACCTGCAAAATCAAGCTAGTATGTATAAACCTAAGTTTTGCAGTCCCCGCCGAAACTGCCATCCAGATAAACATGTAGCTTGCTAATCTTACATGAGCACATACCTTGACAGACTGTAGTAGTGTGTGCGAAACACAGTGTTATGTGGTTTGCCGCTGGTGGCAATTGTAGGTACCGCCGCTGGTGGCGGTCGTAGTTGTGTGATGGTGCCGCAGGTGGCAGTATTGTGTGTTGGAAAGCGTGTAGCTGAGTAGTGTAAAGTAGATCAGGCTGTCAATGCAGTGCTATATAAGTATGGAGGCCAAGCAGGTAGGGCAGGGATTGAGTACATACCAAAGACTTGGGGAATGTAAATAGCTAAATTTCAGGTAGAAATGTAGCTATATCCCCAAAAGCAATCAGTTGGGAAACAATTGTTTGGTTCACAGCTGATTGGTCCCCAAGGAATAGGTATGTAAGGTAGAGTGAGAAGTTGATTATAACCAACCGTTATCAGTTTCATGTTTAACAAGGCAAAAAATTGAAAGTATAATAAAGAATGATTTATTGCAAAATAGGTTACATGAAAACGCTGTAAAGATCAAAGATTCATATAAACATTAATTAAAAAGTCAAAACTCTCATGGGTGAAGGATTACAGAACCATGTCTGTGAAACAATTTCTGTTGGAAATGAACCAAATTATTTGCAATCATGTGCGAATAATTTTTAATTCACAGCTGATTGTTCCCAAAAGTATGTAATGGTGGAGCAAGGAAAATGTTAAAACCAAACTTCAATGATTCTAAGATGAACTTGCAATTGTCAAAAATTCAATAGTGGTTTGTAAGATAAATTATATTCATTATTTTCTTTTGGATTATGAAAAGAACTCTGCTTTAAAACACATTAACAAAAAAGAAAAAAAAAAAATAAATTTTTAAACAATACAAGCATTAAATTCGACTGTCAACACCAATCAGGCTGAATGCAAGGCAACCAGTGCTTTCACTGACATAAAAACCATAAACTCTATAAACATTTTTCAAATGAAAATATTAATGCCACCTTGATATAGTCTGAAGTCTTTAACCACGCCAGTTTACCTCTGACATTGATATGCATTTGAAATGGGACTGCTTCAGATTGTTATGTTTTCAAATCTGATTCTGTTATGGTTAAAAGACATGCTCATGTCCTGCATGTAACATTGGAAAGCCAGCTTAAGCAATTAAGTAAAGTGCAATTGCTTTGACCATGCCGGTTAACCGTTGACCTTTTGGCTTGGTATTTGTTGATCTGACTGCTTTAGATGTGTATGTTTTCAGCAGTGCAATTTATTATAGTAAACAAGATGTGCACACATGCTTCACATGGCACTGGAAACATATCTAGTGCAAGTAGGCACCCCTTGTCTATTGCGTACGAAACTTTATCACTTGAGATCAGCCAGCACAGTGAGCATGTTTTACTAAACCCATTGTCACTGTTTGCAAAACTTTTTAGACAATGAATGCAAGCAGTGAATGTAAATATAAGCATAAGCACAACGTGAAATTAATTTCATACTTAGCAGAGAAAGTATGTCAAAGAAACATAGACAATGTCATTCTTAAAGAATGAAAAGATAAAAACTATACATGTATTTACATAATTGATATCCGATAAAGTGTCAACAGAACCTTTTAATTAAAGGAATAACTCAATACTAGATTAGTCTGTCACATTCTAGTACACCTGGACCTCTCAAGAACACAGTTCATTACAACAAGGCCTTGGATGGTTGGAACGCAATTGGACTAATTTTCTTATGTCTATAATTTTTTTACTCTCGTTATTATATACAGATTGGATAGCAAACACAGAAATTGGTTTGAATCCCAGCAATAGTGCTATTAAGAGGTTGAGATGTTGGATATGACAACCAGGCAGGATACTAAGCCAGCTTAATACAGATACGCTATGACAGAGCAATCAGTGATCCAAAGGCATAGATCGGAATAATGAAAACAATAATTGTGATAAAAATCTGAATATACATAATATAAAACACATGCACAGACTGTGAAAATAACATCGTAAAAGGTGCAGAAAAATGAGAATCTTAGACATATAAGAAGCAGCTGCTGATATTTAAATAATAATTAAGTGTCATCACCACTAGAGTGACAGTATCTGTCAAATACATGTACATAGGTTGACCTGACATTCAGACTCAATTGATCACCATTATCTTTGTATTCAACCACAATGTTCTACAAGCCACTAATTCATATCAAAAGAGGTTATCTGAAACCCCAGTAATGCTGAAGCTGCATTTTCATTTTGGTTCTGTCATCAAAATGTAAATAACACTGGGTGAACTAGCCCAGATTCCTGTCTGTAAAATAATTTCAGTTTAAACCTTTGATCTTAACTTTGCCATACTTGTCTGTCAACCTCAATCTAGGTTTGGTTTAATTCAAATGCCATCATGAATCAATAGTAAATGTCAGACTGTAAACTAGAGAAATCTGGGCAAATAAAAACACAGGTATCAATATGAAAGACAACCCCATGTATCCCATATCATTGCACAAGCACTGAAACAACACTCATATAACACAAACACAGTCCAGTCACTCTACGCAGAGGATTGGAGAGACTGACAAGACTGCCCCTGCATACACCAGCATTGCCGACTACAATGTGCCAACTGGTAGATAGATTTGAAATAGTAGTGAGTCATAGCTAAATTTTTTTAATTGTGCTTAAAGTACAGCTGGTATTACTGCACTTTGTACAGCCTCCGGACGACCAGAGCAGACTCCACGCCACAGACCCACCGCTACATGTGAATGAAATGAATGTATTTGGCTAATAGGAACAGGCGTGTCATGCTTACTTATAACGGCAAATCTGCGACAAAAGTCTACCACAATCATCCGGAAGCTATAATCACATGTTCTTTTGTAACAACAGCTACCGGTAAATGGCTCTCTAATGCGGTTTAACCGCTAAGTTTATAAGGGGAACAGCTCACCCGATGTGAAATAGTAACCTTGGACCTTGGCTGCATCAAATCCAATTCTATGTAGATGTCATTTAACAGTGAAAATGAAAGTTTAGAATCAAAGCACTTCATGACTTAAAATCCAAAACAGTGAGTCAGTAAGTGTATTCTTTATATGAATGTTTGCTACATTAGTCAAATACTTCAGTAGGTTGGATATGACAAACTTACAAAACTGTGATGGACCTGAACCCCTATGGTAAAACCCATAGTCCTTTTGTCAATTGGATCCCTGTGTGTATTTGAGTTTCCCCAATGTCAAATTACCAATGCATAAATGAGTAGTGGGTCTTATGCTTCTTGCTTTATAATCAGTCTACTGAATCCATTTAGCACAAGTATCACTGTATTGTCTTGTTTTAGTTTCATGTGTCAGCAGAACAATGACAAACTTCAGCTGTGAAAACACATGAACTCACTTGTCCTGAATGATTGCTTGGCATACGGCGTAGACTGTCCACGGATATTATATGAAAGAAATCTGGAGACTGTCCCACTATCCTAGCCGCACATGTAACCATACACAGCTGGTTATGTTTGAAATGAATCAAAACCAAACCAATGGACACAGGATCACAAAAAAGTTTTTCGAGGCTCATTTATCATCTGCTGTCGATGTGATATTGTAAAGTAATTGAACAAGTTGGAAGCTGGTAGTTCTGTAGGCTAGTCCGGTTATTCATGATTGCTCCTACTAAAATTCCAAAGTATAAAATGCTGATCACTGTTCATAGCTATCTTTGGCCGAAGATAGCGGTTGTTCAGCACATTTGGTGATTGTTCAGCACAGGAGCACAGTGGTTACAGCAATTATCAGTTTCTATCCATAACATGAATCATGATCCACGAGTCTTAAAGTTCGTCATATCTTTAACCATTTGTTTCATATAAAAGCTCTGTGCTTTCTCAGCAAATCAGGACACAGTCTATATCTTTATGTATTCCCATACAAAAGTTCAGCAGGATTCTACGTTGGACAAAGATGGGAAAGTCAGCTTGGAATTTGATTTTTAGGCCGAATAGGTTGGAACCCTCTCCAATACAGAAACAATAGCAAACTTTCTTGTCTAACATAGACACATTGTAATTTAATGGTTCTCCAAACTGCATACTCAATCTGAAAGAAACTTGCAGGAGACCACAAGACTACTGTCAAAACTTATAGCTTATATGATTGAACTAATATAAGTTGCAAACTTACTTGCTATTTTATTAATTGCTTCCCGAAATTGACAGGTTACCCATATAAAATATATCATACTTGTTTGGAAAGACAGACCATCATTAGCCTAAATAAGGTCAATTATTAATCGACCATGTAATCAGTATGGTCTCCCGCAAAGTAAGAAGCAACTGTATATGACTGCCATGGCACAAGGTTCATGCTTTCTGGCTGTCATACACAGTGGCCATTTTTTCTAAATTTCAAGTCCAGTTATCATGAAATCTTTGTTGCCAAATAATCATAGCTTTGTTTCAATTCTGTTCTTGGCACAGTGCTATTTAAGTGTAGTTCTCTATCTGGTCAAGTTTAGCCTGATATGGCTTTCTCCTTGTTGTTCTTTAATCCATAGTAGTTCATAAATATAACAGAATCAAATGTTATTTGTAAGTAATGCCACATATATAATCCTCACACATTAAATGTAAGTCATGTGAGATTTAATTGTTCCAGTTTTAAAACTTTTAACAGTTTCATGAAAATTAATCCAGCTTTAAAGCCCTGAAATCATAAACTGAACTGCTGCACATAGCGACTGACAAATAGTTATATTGAGCCCTGTAATTGAAATGTCAAACTATCAAATAAACCACATTTATCCTAAAATAAATACTCAATATTACTGATCTTTTTTTCGGTCTATTCATACATTTCAGTTACTGTTAGTGCAGGCTTGACAGACACCATACACCAGCTACTAGTGCACATTCTATCACCATAAACTGACGACAATATCTGTTGACAATTTTTTACTGTCAATATTTAAACAAGTTGTAACACAGTTGGATCATGACTTTAGATACAGGCTCGAACAAAGACAATGAGGCTTTTATTATGTGAATTATTTCATTCAATTTCACTGATTTTTGCACTTGATAAACTTAAGATTATACCCAGCAGGCACCTGATGTCTGTTTGACGTCAGATATTGGTTATATTTTGGTAGCGACGTCATACAACCAATTTCCAACGTCTATCAGACGTCATTTCCTGACGTCTGGATTGGACATTGTTTTGACGTCAAACTAGTTCGTCAGTTAGACGTCGTAATCAAGACGTGATTTAGACCTTGTGTTTTTCATACTTCTGACCATGTGTGGTGTGCAAATTAATGAAACTTCACTTTGGGTAAAAATCAGATCATTCGTTTCGTGTGTTTCTTTTGCTTTCTTTCTTTCTTTTTTTTTTTCTATGTTACTTCCAGCAGACATTTGACGTCCGTTGGACGTCAGATTGACGTCAGACTCCAACGTCATAATAACGTTGGAGTTCGGTTGATTTTGAAAGTTTGTTTGTTGTCAAAACTAGACGTCAATCTGACATGCTAAAGCCAACGTCGGTTTAACGTCTGAAAGCTGACGTCAATCTGACGTCCTAAAAACGACGTTTGAATATTTTTTCGCATTTTTGAATAACAGTGGATTCAGAAGAGCAGTGATGCACTTTTGATAGTCCCTTTCACTCCTTTAATAGAGTTTTACAGAACATACAAAATGTTCAAGATATTAATTCAGCCTGATGTTGGTACATCTTATTTAAGCAAAATTTTATTGCTTTATGGTGCTAAAACCAATAAGACATTAGTGTGAGAAATAAGATTATTCTGAACAATGGTGAAATAAATATTAAAATATACAAATTTTATTTTCATCTTAATTGAAAGTTTGATAATTTAGTGAAAGACTTTATTTTGATTAATAGATAATCATTTTTTTCTACATTAATTAAGCATGAGGGCGAAATATGGGATTTCCCATACGAGACTCAGATATGACTTTTAAGTGGCAAGGTTGAAATTATTATTTGAATTTGATATTATATAGAGGATCTTACATGAGTGGTCATTTCATATGAAATTTATTAAACGAGCCTTCAGCGAGTTTAATAAATTTCATATGAAATGACCACGAGTGTAAGATTCTTTTTATCATATGACTTCTAAAATAGGATTTTATCGCCTTCGAAGTAGACATATTTTCAATGAAAATTTACATTGTTGTTACGGACGTCGTCAATGACGTTACGTATTCCCGCAAAAGTGTTATTACACGTGTGGTCATACGATTTTTATGACATGACGTTATCCACTGGAAAACAGCGACGTCATATGATAATACATAATATATGTAAGAAATTATGTCAGTTTAAGGGCAGCTAACTCTGTCGACATATATGAAAAACACGTCCCCAGCA
Source organism: Rugalucina vietnamica (assembly GCA_964017185.1). NCBI lineage: Eukaryota > Metazoa > Mollusca > Bivalvia > Lucinida > Lucinidae > Rugalucina > Rugalucina vietnamica. The sequence goes on from OZ024884.1 coordinate 30,968,111, forward strand.
GGCATCTGACGTCAACTTGACGTCGGATATTGGTTGTATTTTGGTCACGACGTCATACAACCAATAACCAACGTCCACCTGATGTCCAGTCCTGACGTCAGTGGACGTATTGATATGACGTTGAAATGACGCCGGATTCAAACGTAAGTCTAACGTCATATGTCGACAGAGTTAGCTGCCCTTGAACTGACATAATTTCTTGCGCAAAAGTAACAACATCAAATTCAAATAATAATTTCAACATAGCCACTTTTAAAAAAGCCATATCTAAGTCTCGTATCGGAAATCACCATGCTTAATTAATTTAGAAAAAAATAATTATTTGTTAATCAAAATAAAGTCTTTCACTAAATTATTAAACCTTCTATTAAGACGAAAATGAAATTTGTATATTTTAATACTTATTTCACCATTTTAAATTATTGATTGTTCACAATAGTCTTATTATTTACACTAATGTCTTATAATTTGTTTTAGCACCATATAGCAATAAAATTTGACATGAATAAGATATACCAACATCAGAGTGATTTAACATCTTAAACATTTTGTATATCCCGAATAACTCTGTCAAAGGAGTGAAAGGGAATAACAATAGTGCATCACCGCACTACTGAATCCACTTCAGGATTTCAGAATGTTAATTTAACTGCGAACAAACATTCACGATATCGGTTTTAGCACGTCAGATTGACGTCTGTTTTTGACGTCAAACAAACTTTCAAAATCAACCTAACCCCAACGTCATTATGACGTCACATTTGAGACATCAAACCAACGTTGTTTTTCTGACGTCAGAATGATGTCTGTTTTTGACGTCAGAATGATGTCTGTTTTTGACGTCAAACAAACTTTCAAAATCAACCTAAATCCAATGTCATTATGACGTCGGAGTCTGACGTCCAACTGACGTCAAATGTCTGCTGGGTAGTGATATCATAAGAGAAATGACCTTATGTTGTGTATTTGAACAGCTTGCGTGGCAGTGTTTGTTTGTCTGATTTTGTTGTTGGATGAATGGGGACAATACGTTTGCACGACTTTTTCAAAATTTATGTTTGTGCTATCATACGTGTATGTCTGTACGAATTATTTCAATATACGCTTGCACGACTATGTTTGCGCGACCATTTTTTTCCAGGTAAATACAGCAGGGTTTTCCCTGGTGCACATAAACAGACATTTTGACCCCTTTTTGTCTCTTATGACCCCCAAAATTACCCAGAGAGGGGATACACATGTCCCCCAAAATTCTAAAATATTTCTATTTCATAAGTAAATGCCCCCTAAAATCTCAATGTCCCTCAGGTGCCACCTTTCAGTGGGGCATTGGTCCCCTAAATTAAAACCCTAAGGGAAAACCCTGAAAGGTATGCAGGTTACTTTTTATGTTTGGTAAGATAAATAGTTTATCCTTTGCCTCATGTACATCAATCGTAGAGGTGGAAAGTGGGCTTTGAACAGGTTAATTTTAATTCAATTTTGCAAGGTACTAAGATGATTCTTGATCATCCATGTCAACTTGTCATGCTTATCTGACAAACGAATGTATATCATTTGAGCCTCGACGCGAGAAAACCGGTCTTCGGGGTTTCCGACCAGGTCCGACACAAACCGGCCTGTACAAACTCAGAAAAGAGCTAGAAGCTTGAAATTTCGGATTTAAGTAGAAGAGGAATTGTACTATCCGAGTAGCGAAAACAAAGGCGCTGATCAGCTTCGCGGTTACCGCGAAGCTGATCTGCGCCTTTGTTTTCGCCTAGGCAAAAATCCGGTTTTCTCACGATGCGGCTCATTTTATCCACTGCCATATTGTCGAACATCTTTGTCTTTTTACAAGATGAGCCACGCATGTTACGGTAAGTTTTCTTTTTGCGAACGGAGTTGAGTTTACCCAGAAACTCAAAGACTGCTGGATGGGAGTGATAAAACATTTAATTGTAGATCTATGTATTTGTATTGAAGACGTGTCATAGCCCAAAACCTGTCTATCGAAAGTTCGCGCAAATGTATAATTGCACAAATGTAGTGTGAAAGTGGTATGAATGTTTGCGCAAACATGCATGCGAAAGTCACGCAAAAGCCTTTGCACAAATGTATTGGTCGCGCAAACATGCTGCACCCCAGAATGCATGATCTAGAGGTAACATATTCACTGTGACACTCTCTCTGTGTTCATGTGCAATTTCTCCGCAATAAATTTGGTGCTCATCACAAATACCTTCTCCAACTATAATCACAAGCAAACATAATGACTCCCATGACACAAAATACAAAGTTCATTACAATTGTGCTGAACTTACTTCATAAACGAGAAAGCCCAATTTTGGGTAATCTACTAATTGCCATCCTGCCTAAGTTTACAATGAAGAAACGGGAGTAAATACAAATACAAATGGTGTATTTCAATAATAACCGTAACAAGAAATGCAGTAAAATGTCTCCCCTTATAGAAGTCTGAAGTAAAAATTCTGTTTTTCTGTTTTTAATTAGTAAGAGATTGTTCTCAGCAATCAGAAATTTATGCTAACTTTTGATATGAACATATTTCAAATTTCCAGAGGTTTGCATTTATATTTATTTGTATTTGGCCTCAACTTAGATTTACCATTGTCTTGTATCTCCAGTTACTGGCTTTGTAATGCAAAAATACACATTTTCTCTCTCATTCAGTAGAAATGCTATCATTCATATATAAGCACATTAATGTTTTTGCATATATGCATTAAAAATTCTGCATTCTGCAAATTTCCTAAGACAAAATCGCGAAAATATAAGTTAGAAAACTGGAAACATAAAACAAATACATGTATTTATTTTTCTTCGGCCTTACTTACATAGGCATGTGCACATCCAGTTTATGTATGATGATTGTTGCCTTATGTTCACAAAGGCATTAAAATATTTTTGCAGTTATGTTACAAGCTTCATTTCTACACATTTGTGCAAGTATCCACTACTTCATTTTACTTACATCTATTTTAGACTGCCAGGGTGGTGGTCTGTTTTTCTTTATCGGTGTATGTACATCCAGATTATGTCTCCTTGTTGCCTCGTGTTCCAACTGAGACACTCTGTCGCAGCTGTAAACATACAAGTACAGCTTTAGCTAAAAGTTGAAATATTATTTTCCATGATTGATGTTAACCCATATTTGACGAATGGATTTTCCCATCATTATCATTAGGGCGAGTCCACTTTCATTTTTAGGGGCGCCAGGAGTGATTTTTAAATTTTATTCAATTTTTCGATGAAAATTCTCTAAGCAAACAGAATAGCCCCAGATGGGACGCCGCATTCTGCGGCATCACATCTGGGGCTATTCTGTTTGCCCATGTCCCACAAAAGGGATGCCAGGCTTATATGAGTTAAAATGACCAAAATCTTCCTAAACCTGGATAATAAAATAACGGCAAGATGAATTAAAAAATTAATATTGCCAGCATGCTTATGTTTTCTGTTTGCTACATGTTTGAATAGAGAAACTCAATCATAGGTCTAAACAAAAAAATACGTTTAGTCGGAAGATACATGTACATAAATAACTGAGTAGAAATAATGAATTTCTTTAATACTCAATTAACACAATGTTTGATTCACATTCTAATTGACAAAAATAATATTTTAAAGTAAGCCATTTTAAAGCATTTTTATACTCCATAATGTTATTTTTTTTTGTAGAAATGTAGAAAAAATAATCTTTAACTTATGTAAAAGCTAAAAATTTTGCTTCGCAAGCAAAAATATGCCTATAACACAGCTGAGAAACATGTGGTATTGTATACCAACAAATCGATAAATGATCGGGTGACGCACAATGAAATTCTGTTCAATGTTGAGATGAGAAAATTGAGTTTTCTCCCATTACGTTTACTCTATTAACTGATAGATAGGTGCAGTCAATGCAGAAATTGAACATTTATTGAATGAAAGTAACATATGCAATCCAGATTATTTCGTTTTCACAAACACTTCCGTCCCATGAACATATAGTACTTCCCATACAGTAGTATTGAAGTGTTTGCGAAAACGAAATAATTGGGATTTCTTATGTTAGTTTCTTTCAATACATGTTCAATTTCTGTATTGACTGCACCTATCTATCAGTCAGTAGAAGAAACGCTGTAGGAGAAAACTCGAAAATCTAACGTCAAATTCATTCTCATTGTAGTGTGTGTCACCCGATCATTTACCTATTTGTATGTAAACAATACCACGTGATTCCCAGTGGTGTATAAGAGCATCTTATGAAAATGGAAATGATTAAATGATTCAGTGACAACCTACATGTATTCTCAAAATGGTGCTTTGTTAGAAAGCAGTGATTGTGTCACAGAAGAATATATACTAAACATCATTAAAAACTCTTCTAAATTAGTAAAGCATCAACTGGTATATGAGCCGCCGCATGGGAAAACCAACAACCTGCCTAGGCGAAAACAAAGGCGCAGATCAGCTTCGCGGTGACCGTGAAGTTGATCAGCGCCTTTGTTTTTGCTACACGGATAGTACAATCCTTCTTCTGATTAAATACAAACTTTCAAGCCTCTAGCCATCTTCTGTGCTTGTACAGGCTGGTTTGTGTCAGACCTGGTCAGAACTCAAATTGTTGGTTTTCTCACGCACAGGCTCATATAAATTTAAATGTGAATAATGCACCGGTCATTTGTATCCCCAGCTCCCCTAGGGCCGGGGAATAGCGAGACTTTTAACTTTTCAATTTTTTAAGGCCCGGTAAAAGCCCAGGTTTTTATCCGGCACTGCGGGGCCAGATTTGTGGTAAAATCCCTGCTAAAAGCCCAGGCTCCCCAGAGGCTGATGACAATGTGGAACAACAGCTGGGAGTTGTTGTGATGAAACTTAAAAATGAGAGAAGGGCTCCAATTTATGCATATAAATTTTAGGTGCATTTGCAAATTACATAAGTACCACAAAAGTAATTAAATGTTAAAAAATACCATTAATATCTAATTTGAATCAATACGACCATGTATTGGGGGGAAATGAAAACCCAGGCAAATCCCCGGCACTGCAAGGACTCATCAGAGCTTAAAGACTGGCACTTTAGCCATGCTGTTTCCCCACTATCCCAGGCCCTAGGGGCAATACCTTTTAAAAGCAGTCTCAGCAATTTCTGCAATGCCTTGCCATTTAATCGGTCTGAATACATAACTGGGATGAAAAATTTTCAGTAAATTTACAGCAGACCTCAGAATAATGCTAATACAAATGAATTGTACATTAAAACCTCTTTATAACATGATTTGTTACAACACTGTTTTTTCAACACTTTACAAAACAGTGTTTGGCTAGCTAATAGGTTAGCCCAGAATAGCATTTCTTGCACACCAGATAGAGAAATCCTACGTTTTACCCCATGTGAGAAATTCTTATCTCACCCTTGTTATCTCACCCCAGGCTCATTCTGCATTCAAGTGTTCATTTTTAAAATTGGTTGTATAGGACGTCACATAATTTCGTTGTTAAGCGCACACGTCACAATGACGTAAAAACATTTTAAATCAAAATGGCGGACGCCGCGATTGTAGCGTTTTTCTCGGTAAATAGTATGAAAATCAAGCTTCGCCATATTAAAGCGTTCAAGAAAAAGAATCCATCATTCGTGTAAGGTATGGATAGACAAATCTGTCCCTCGGGTCACAATTTGGCATCACTCGGCGAGCCTCGTGATGCCAAAATGTGACCCTCGGGACAGATTTGTCTATCCATACCTGACACTCATGTAAGATTCTTATATTACATTTATAAAGAGGTTATACATACATGTTTCCTGTAAACAATTGGGAAAAAGCAGTCAAAAAGCCAGTGTATTACCTTGAATGTGTAGATGAAAGTCTTTCTATTTTGGGACTTAAGTCAGCATTTGAACTTGTCACAAAGCTTTGCCTGGCAGAACATTTTACATATTTTGAGAACACTGATAAACCATGGAATAAGTTAACATTGTTAAGGGAGAAAGTCTCCATTAGTGATCAAACTTATCCCTAAGTTCAGCTGAGGGTGAACAAAATGCATGTTTGGAATATACAGTACCGTAAAAATTCTATTAAACACCCATACTCTAATAAACACCCATCCCCCTATTTGGATGCCCAAAACGTCCATTTTATCTGCGCGTTTTGGAATTCCAGGAACCTCTAATTAACGCCCACTGAAAATGTTGGGAAAAATCCTATATTTTTAAGCAGTAAATTTCTAACTTTGCTCAGAAACCATATAACATACAAGTCAATTTTTTTTCTCTTGTAGTGGGAATAAACAGCAATTATAAACAAAAGTCCTTTCTGGGGTAGATCGAGGACCACCAATAATTTCAAATCCTATATATTATTGCTAGAACATTGCCAGTGTAGACTCCAATAAATGCCCATCCCTTTCTATAGAAAATGCATTGTTTATAATAAACGCCCTTGCGTTTAATAGAATTTTTACGGTATATGCAAACCTGAAACAAGTCGGAAGTTCTCTTAAATTTTCTTGGAGTGTTTCATGAGTAGCTTTAAACCTGGAACCCATGCTTTTTGAATATGAAACTTCATTGCCAAATATTGGACTCAGAGCAAGGGTTCATTTGATAACATGACTGTGTAATATATACCCCCTTAAACCCCACTTTTATATAGCAAAACTGGGGTATGCAGGGCCCGGGTATACCTATTTTTCTTATTTTTGCTACAAAACATAGTTTGTGGGTACTTGTTAGAACCCCCTAAGTGAGGCGGTGCTAATGAGTACCCACAATCTATGTTTTGAGCAAAAATAAGAAACATGTCAAAAATTTTCTACTAAAAATTTTCAATTTTTTTACAACTTAGGAAAAATCAATATAGTGCAAGGGTGTGTTTTCGTAATGTGTAGTCTTGTTTTTTCATAGCTCTCTGTCACATTTCTTTTCAATTATATGAGCCGCCACATGGGAAAACCAACAATCTGCCTATTCAAAAACAAAGGCGCAGATCAGCTTCGCGGTAACAGCGAAGCTGATCAGCGCCTTTGTTTTCGCTACACGGATTGTACAGTTCCTCTTCTACTTAAATCCGAAATTTCAAGCTTCTAGCTCTTTTCTGTGCTTGTACAGGTCGGTTTGTGTCAGACCTGTTCGGAAACCACATTGTTGGTTTTCCCACGAGGCGGCTCATTTCTATTCAATTATATAACTGCCAGGATACATTTTCTTTTATTGATGGGGAGTTTTAAAAGTGTCTTGCTCAAGAAGACTACACTACAGAGATAGGTATCAAACCTCTCGCTCCACATCATCATTTGCATCTGGATAAATAAGACTTATCATTCATGTATCCATTTTTGGCTGTTTTAGTAGCTAAGCCATCTCTTGGGAAATAGCCACTTCCTTAATATATCAGATGCTCCTTTAGAACTGAACAGTCTGTGAGTCACTGATACAATGATCATCATCATCATCATCATATCCGTTTTATAGTCCGTTGTCCTCTACTGAGGGTTGGACTTGTTTGACAAGTCTCCTTCTTAGACGACCTCTCCACTCTGAGCGATTCTGAGGATCAGCAGTATCCATTCCTAGCTTTTTTCTGTCGTCTAACAACACTTCATCCCATGATTTCCTTGGCTTGCCAGATCTTTTCTGTGCAACTATGTTCAGCTTGCGTACTTGAGCAATCCAGCCTTTGCTGCGCTCTACGTGTCCATACCATCTCATTCTGCTGGAGCGAAGCACCACATCTATATCCTGAAGTCCAAGCTTTGAGAGAAGGGAGTCTGAGCTTACTTCATCATTCGCCTTGACATTACAGATCCAGCGGATCATCGCACGGTCATTGCGCCGTAGGCGGTTAAGTGTAGCCACAGTCATGGCCCATGTTTCTGCCGCATGCAGCATTACACTTCTCACACAAGTTGAATAAACTCGACCTCTGGTCAAAAGTGGCAGATTGCGGTTGGTGAGTAGGGGGAGTAACTGTCGGAACTTGCCCCAAGCGGATTTGCAACGCGTTATTGCAGCCAGTTCACAACCACCACCAGCAGAAAGCATGTCTCCCAGATAACAGAACTCTGGAACAGCCTCAACTGTTTCGTCATCAACCTGAACCTCCTTCACTAGTCTTCCATCAATTGGACGTGCCTTTCCTAGGCAGCCAGCACATCTGAAATCAGGATCAGGGCGCAAGGGGCCTTTGATTCCACTGCATTTCTTGTGGATCCAGGACAAGCAGCCACCACAGAAGATAGCATTTCTTCCTACACCTGTCTGACAGACGCCACAGGGATCCTTTCCAGATTTTTTCAGAAGGTCCAGATTGGGGCCAGAGACCATGATCTTTGTCTTCCCCATGTTCACTCGAAGGCCTTTCCTCTCCATCTCTGCTTTCCATGTCTTCAGCTTTACCAATAGTTCCTCCATGGACTCAGCACTAATCATCAAGTCATCTGCATACAACAGCTCCCAAGGGCAGCCTGTTCGGAACTCCCTGGATAAAGCCTCTAACACAATGATGAAGAGAAGCGGGCTTAGGACAGAGCCCTGATGAACACCTACTTTGACACCAAACTCCTCACTGTATCCACTGCCAACTCTTACCCTACTTCTCACGTCTTTATACATGGACTGGACAAGGCGCACTAGCCACTCGTCGATTCCTAATTTTCGCATTGCCCACCAGATGACATCCCGTGGGACCCGATCGAATGCTTTTTCCAGATCAACGAAGGCCATGTAGAGCAGCTTGTTAGCAGCTAAGTGCTTCTCTTGTAGTTGACGGACAATGAAAATCGCATCTGTAGTGCCACGACCTGACATAAACCCACACTGCATCTCATCAATCTCAACTCTTTGTCGGATGAGTCCTTCTACTACACGCTCCAATACTTTCATCGTCTGTTCAATCAGCTTCAAGCCCCTGTAGTTACCCCTGTTCAGAGCATCTCCTTTGCCCTTGTACAAATTGACAATGTAACTCTCCTGCCAGTCAATTGGGATGCAACCTTCTGAGATGATGTCCTCGATAAGATCACGCACCTCAGCTACACCAGCTTCACCAAGGGGCTTCAGCATCTCAGCAACAATACCTGATGGTCCAGCTGCTTTGCCAGATGCCATCTTGTTGATGGCCTTTGTGATTATCTCCAAGGTGATTGGCTCGCTTGGGCCTTCAACAGGGCTTTCCACTGACAGGTCCTCTGGATTCCATGGGAATTCGACATTGAGGAGACGCTCATAATGCTCTTTCCAGGCATCTTTCTTTGCATCCTCATCTAGTGACAGTAGGCCTTCATCATTCTTTACAGGTTTCTCTCCCATGACATCCTGGTTGTCACGTCTCATTTGCTTGGCCAGACGATACACATCTGCAGATCTTGGATCTATTTTCTGGAGAGCAACCTTCTCAGCCTCATTCTTGGCATGGTACACTGCACGGTTGGACGCACGCTTGGCTGAGTTGTATGCAGCTCGACTGCCACCAGCTTTCCACAACTTGAAGCACCTGCGCTTCTCCTTAACTGCTTCCTCCACCTGCTTGTTCCACCACCAAGTCTGCTTTCTCCATGGGTGATTCGAGGAAACACCACATACTTCCTTTGTAGCCTGCAGAAGGTTGTCCTTCAGAGAAGTCCAACGCTCATTTACTGTGCATGTCTGTGACAGCTGTCTTTCTTGTGTTTTTGCTTTGAACACTTCAGAGAGCTCTGCTCGCTTCTCTGGGTCTTTTAGCTTCCACACCTTGATGCGTGGCACAAACTTGCGCTTGGGTTGAGGAGGGATAGAAACTTACTCTTTAGTCATGCCAAGTACTGCAGCTGCTGTTTTGGGTCTATTCATCTTTTTTGATGATGATCTGCCACTGTCATGGCTCTCCAACTGTAGCTGATGATACGACAGTGGCCTTGTCGCATGGACAGGGGTTGACCTGTAAATAATGCAAAATTGAATTAAAAATCACATTAGTTGTTTAATGATTAAATCATTTCATTTATTTATAGAGGATCTTACACTCGTGGTCATTATGAAATTTATTAAACAAGCCTTAAGCGATTTAATAAATTTCATATGAAATAACCACGAGAGATTCGTTTTATCATATGACTTCTAATATAGAATTTTATCGCCTTCAAAGTGGATATATTTTCAATTAAAATTTACATTGTTGTTACGGACGTTGCCACGCAATGACATTACGTATTCCCGCAAAAGTGTTAGTACACGTGTGGTCATAACTTATTACATGAAGTTATCCACTGGAAAACAGTGACGTCACATATCAAATCTATTTATTAAACCTAGCTGTAACTGTACCAATAGGAATAAAGGAATGTCAAAAACATCATAATTATGACCTGTGAAGCCAAAAATGTCTTTTCATTCCCTATTAGTTCACTGGGTGCTTCCTTGGTCCGATATAAAAAGGTTTTGTTTGACTTTTTGGTACTGGATAATTTTCTACTATGTTAATAGAGAAAATCTCCACAAAACAGAGTTGGCGATAACATTAATTTCACAATTTATATCACTTCTTAACGAATCACATAAAAAATCACTATAAAATTGCATACAAAGCACTATTTTATAACTTAAAATTCTTTCAATGACATCATAAATAAGAATCAAATCAAATCATTGACCCAATTCTAGGAAATATTGTAGAAAAAAATCTGATACCAAAATCAAACAAAACCAAATCCTATCGGGACCTAGCTGTAGTAAAAGTCAAACAAAACCTTTTCATATCGGGACAAAGGAAGCACCCAGTGTAGTTGTTGTACAGCAATATTTCCTTTAAAAAATCATAAAGACATGCATTTCAATTTAAAATTACCTGGTGTCTGAAAATCGGCTTGCAATCAACATGATTACCAGTATTCCATGTTAAATCCAATCAAATTACATCTGATTCCTGAATTACAGATTTAAAATCCTGACACACATTATGAATGTTTAAATTCTCAGACAGCCATTATGAATGTTTTAATTCAAACACTCCAAAATTGCTGTACATTGACATAAAGTATTAAAAGTAATTAAAATCAAATAAAAGTTTTTCCAATCAGGTCAAAACTACTGAAGAACCTTGAAAATCTACTTGATGCATTGACATATAATTTTTTTAATCTATGAGCTAATTTTAAATAATTTTGGGCCAAATCATGGCTAAAGCCACATGTATTTTTATGTTTATTTGACAATTTAAAAAGTGATCAGCCAGTTCTTTGAACACAAGCTGCTTTAAAAGCACTACCATTTTTTCTATAAACGTTTTGCTGCCCTAAGATATTTGTATTTATTCTGGAGTTACAAACTACATATACATGTATCAGCTTCTGCTTCTGTTTAAAAGGTTGTATCCGTCCGACCTAATGTAGAACTTACAAAAAACAGGTTCAAATATAAACAAGTTCCAAAGTCAATAGAGTTACACGGCCACTTATCTATAAAAACTTGATACGAGTTTGAAAGATAGTCAGACTATATGCAATGCCAAACATTCTGTTGACCAAGATGACAAACAGAATGTAACACTAATGGACAAGATTCTTTATGGACACAACATAAACATAATTTTTTTCTTGAAACGTTTTTGCACTGATACTTTCATCCCCAGCCAGATTGAACCACTATATTTTACTGCTGTCAGTATACTCAGATAACAGCAGCTTTTTGCAAGCATGCATGGTATATACATGGGGGTATATGATTGTCTTGGTCGACACTCGGACAGTACAGGTACCCAGGTGCAAAAAACACCTACCATCTATTCACCATCTTCCAGAAACTGCATTTTTTAGAATCTCACTTTTACGAAAGACCTCACCAAAAATATTACGTCACCAGTTTGCATTCCAAAAGTTTTAAAAAGTGCTACAAATATTTTGAAAATAGGCTAACAAACAAAAATTTTATGCCAGAAAATAATTTTGAATAGGGCTTTTTCCATTGTAAAAATGTCAGCAAGGGAAGTAAGTATTTTCTCGGAAAAAATCTTATTTTGGTATTTTTCATTCAAAATGCACCAAATCAAAACAATATTGTATTGTATGCATAGCTGAGTGCCAAACTTTTAAAAATTTTCCACAGACTTGCTTGATTTTCAATTTTAAGGTGTTTCGATTACTTCCCTTGCACATGCAAACTGCCTATTAAAAAAAAAATTGAGCTTATTTTATTAGAGAACCAATTTTCAAAATTTTTGCTCCACTTTTTATGACTTTAGGGTTGCAAAAAGACAACATGGTAATATTTTTCTTGTGATGTTTCAGAAAAGTGAGATTTTGAAACAAGCAGCCCAAGGGCAACGATCGCTCACCTGAGAGTCAACAAGTACAGTCACTGGACAAAGTGTTTTTTTTTTTTTTATTTTTTTTTTAAGATCTGATCAAAATTGAAGATGCTGGAGTGGCCGCAACACTAAAGATTGATTTTTCAAACATTCAAGGGCAGCTAACTCCGCAGTCCAGGGTCGAATCTGGCTCAAATTCGAACTCATCCAAGATGTTATGGTTATCCTTGTTTCTTCCAAGAATGAAGAAGATCCGATCAAAATTGAACCACAATACAAAATATTGATTTTTCAAACAATAAAGGGCAACTAACTCCGCAGTCAGAGGTCGGATCTGGTCGAAATTCAAACTCATCCGAGATATTGTAGTTATCCTTGTTACCTGCAAGAATGAAGAAGATCCACTGAAAAACAAAGATGCTAGAGTGGCCACAACACAAAATATTGACTTTTCAAACACTCAAGGGCAGATAACTCTGCAGTCAGAGGTCGGATCTGGTCGAAATTCGAACTCATCCAAGATATTATGGACGTCTTTGTAACTTCCAAGAATAAAGAAGATCCGAATAAAAATCTTGCTGAATTTTGAACTCATTCGAGATCTTATGGTTGTCCTTGTTACCTGCAAGAATGAAGAAGATCTGATCAGAAATGAAAGCGCTGTCGTGTTCACAACATCTCTCCCATTGCTCAAGGGCAGCTCACTCCACAGTCCATGGTCGAATCTTGCCGAATTTCGAACTCATCTGAGATCTCATGGCTGTCCTTGTTACATGAAAGAATGAAGAAGATCCGATCAAAAATGTAGGTGCTAGAGTGTTCACAACACTTAACAGCCATTTTCTAAACGCTCAAGGGCAGGCAACTCCGCAGTCCATGATGGAATCATGCTGAATTTCGAACTCATCTGAGATCTTATGGTTGTCCTTGATACCTGCAAGAATGAAGAAGATCTGATCAGAAATGAAAGTGCTGGATTGTTCACAACATCTTTCCCATTGTAAGTCAATGGGGATTTTTTCAAACGCTCAAGGGCAGCTCACTCCGCAGTCCATGGTCGAATCTACCCAAATTTCAAACTCATGTGAGATCTTATGACTGTCCTCATTACCTGCAAGAATGAAGAAGATCCGATCAAAAATGTAGGCGCTAGAGTGTTCACAACATTTTTCCCATTGTAACCCTATGGGAGCTATCTGTTGCCATGGAAACCAGAGTTCTGATCTGACCTGGCCCAAAACCTTATGCAACCTTTCCCCCACCCCAATGTTGCTTCTGATAAAATTTGATTGCAATTGACTGACTAGTTGTGGAGATATTTGTTGTTGAAAGTGTGGACAGACGCACCCACGCACTGACGACGGCTCGACTACCATACTATAAGCTCACCTTGTGAGCCTTCGGCTCAGGTGAGCTAAAAATGCAGTGTCTGAAAGATGGTGTACAGACAGTAGGTGCAAGTTTGCCCTACTTCAGAGGTGTGCACCCAGGTGTATTTTTGCCCCTAGGTGATTTTATCCAATGATCTTAAGATAAGGTAAACAGCATCAGATGAGAAGATCTAACCCTATGAATCAAAAGACATAACCAGCCGTGCAAGTCTTTCCAGTTGCTGCCATACATTTCTTTACTTCCTTGGCTGACAACAGAGATTGCAAATAAGCAATATATTTGTTTAAAGTGGTCAATATTTACTCTTATTGACTGGGCTAAAGTTTATAGGATATTGATATCATGTGATACAAATTCAAATAAAGTTAAGCAACGTTATGAGAATACCTCCTTTGGTTGATTGGTTGATTTTGTGCTTTACATCAATATTTAATGGCTATGCTCATGTGGGGACTGTCGGTTAATCCTAGCTACACTGTTAGGTTCCTTGGTAATATTCCAGGGGGCAGTCTACCGGTGCTGAGTGCACATTTCTCTCATCATTAATTGACAAATGCTTTCCTTGTATTGGTGGAAGAGGAGGAATTGCCGTAGAAATATTTTCATGACCAAAATTTAATTTTCATGAAAGACAGTTTGACTCCATAATCGATCATAAATACTTCATTATCATTAAGCTATTGTGCCTGTTTCTGTAGCTGTGCAGCCTCAATCTGGCCAGACTGGTCGACAAATTCCAAAGATGGATTTTGCCAGGGCACGATTTAGTTCACAAGAGTGTTATATTTTCCAAACAAACTAAACCTCTTATCTGTGAAAGTGCCTTTATTGATAACCTTAAACTACTGTACATGCTTCTTGAAGCCCATTAAAAGCTTTTTTGATGTCATAAAAGAACAAGCAAATAGAAGCATGCCATAATAAAACATGTACTAGGATTTAATACAAACAACAAAAGTGCAATTTAGCCCTTAACTCTTTTGGAAAAAAAAAAACTGTATTTTTATTATTTTTTTTATTGTGCTATTTTCAAACTCACAAAATTATGATATGAATATAATACTGTAAAATTTATTTTTTTTTTATATTCTAAAAATGATGAAAAAAGTGTAATAAAAATAAAGGAAAAAATCTAAACAAATTTAACTTGGCACCTAAAATGACCTCGACCATATACATTACGAAAACATGCCCATGCAATATACAGTGATTTTTAAAGTTGTAAAAAATGAAAATTTTCAATATTTTTCTTATTTTTGCTCAAAACATAGATTGTGGATACACGTTAGAACCGCCTCGCCGAGGCGGTTCTAACGAGTACCCACAATCTATGTTTTGGAACAAAAATAAGAAACATAGGTATACCCCTGCATATCCCAGTTTTGCTATATAAGTGGGGTTTAAGGCGGTATTCATTACACGGACATGTTTTCCTGATATACATGTACTTGCATATCAAGGATCTAAGATGATGAATGGACTTGCCCATTGTTATTATTTCAACCAGTCCACTTTCGTTTTTAGGTGAATCAGGTGTGATTTTCAAATTTTGTTCAATTTTTTGATGAAATTCCACTAAGCAAACAGAATAGCCCCAGATGGGAAGCCGAGTTCAGCAGCGTCACATTTGGGGCTATGCTGTTTGCTAGGCTATTTCCCATAAAAAGGACACCAGGCTTATATGAGTTTAGGTTGATTTGGTGTTTTACGTCCTATTTAACAGCTAAGATCATAAAAACACAGGACCTTGCAATCTCACCTTGAGGATCAGAGAACCCCAAGCAACAAGGATTTTTCTCTATACAAAACTGGGTCCGGTTTCCGTTAACATTTTTTTTCCCAAGTGGTTGAAAAAATTCCCAATTAACATGAAACATTCCCAATTAGCAGAAAAAAACAAACTTTAAAGATGTACTTTCACAATTTGGCTAAAATTGCATATTTTTCTCCCCAAATCACACTGTTTTTTTTCCCCAATTTCATCGGTACCAAAAATTTCCCAAAAAGATCAGAAAAAGACCTGAGGCCAAAAAAATAATACCATTGTTTCTCAGGCCACTTTTTGAAGAAACAGATGCGGGCGGCAGGTTTTTTATTTTACTTTTTAATTGAACAAAAACGAATGCGGGCGGCGGCATTTTTTTTTTTTTTTAACTTTTCTTCTGGAGGGGGGGGGGGGGGGGGGGGGGGGGGTAGGGTCGGTATGGAGATATGGCGAGTGAGTGATAAACAGACAATATGCTAATTTGTGATTGCCAAAATTGGTTGAGCATTAGTAATTCGGAAACAAATGAATACCATACCCATTGGTCTAACACTTAATCCGATAACAATAGATTTGAGAACATCAGTCAGCATGAGTTCCCCCCAATTATCATGATTATCACGCACTCTGTGTACATCTCAACACGAGTCATAATCTCCGCCCATTGGCCCATGAGATAGCGAATGATGACGTCAATTAGTAATTATTGTCAAGACATTTTATAACTTGTCGGAAAAGAATCGAAATCCACTGTATGTTGTGTCAGCAAGTAACACATTCTATTCTTGTCCTTATTTTCTAATTTCACTCGAATGAAAGTTTGAACATTGTACCGATCACACATCGGTGATCATATGATAGCGAAATGATTAGAGCATTCGCTTCGGGCACGGGAGGTATCGGGTTGGATCCCGGGCCGCGTGATACCAAAAACGTTAAAAAATGGTACCAAAAAATACCTTGCTAGCTTGGCGCTCATCATTCATAAAGCAAGCAGTTTAGTTCTATCATTAGATGATTAGAGTCTGGTGATTGCAATACCCTTACTCGGGGTTAAAGCGAGGTGTGCCGGTAAGTCAGCGGCAGAACACTATACGAACATACAACATACATGGCATGACTAATTATATTATTCCACAAAGGATTCTTGCGGATGCTAAAAACACTCATTTTCCCAGCGGGAAAGTAAAGAAATCACATTTGTTTTTCAGCAGGAACTTTTACATACCTTCCCGGACATTATCGTTCTCAATCGCGAATATTAAATGTAGGTGTCCTAATGTTTTGGACCACAATAATTATTGACGAAATCATTGACCAACGTGTCATCAATAGCCTATAATAACCCAATGTTTACGGTACGGTCTACCAATAATCCCCTAGTCACGAGTGCGATAACATGTATCGCTCGGCTTAATTTCAAAACTATTATGGATTAATATAATTTGAGTGTCATTCACGCTTCGCGAGCAATTGATTGTGTCACCTAAACATTAGTGAGATGACAATTATCACTCGCGAGTATACACAAATTTTTAGCAGACGACATGGTTCATACACATTAGGCTATCAAAAACACAATTTTCCGTTTCAAATGTGTTTATTCATTTTTAAAGTACTTAAAAGAGAAACTATAAGAAAACTGCGCCTTGGCGAATGCCCGGGAAATGATATTCCATTTTACCTCTCCGCGAGTTTTGATTTTTTACTTGCACATAAATAAATTAGTATAAAGGAACACAAGGGTAAAACGGCACCTTGGTGCCGCCGTCGCGATATTTGGGTGGATGAAATTTTGGTTTTCCAGGCTATAAAGCAGTACAGGTGTCTACATATTTAATACAATTATTCATTGGCTATCCTAAACCTTATGATATAAACAGCTGAAACAAGCATCAGAATATTGACCGCATGTAATTTAGCCCAACTAAAGTTCGTACGTAAACTGTACATGGACAATAGAATGCGGGATTGGTACCTAGACCCTATGTGTTTTTGACAAAAAATTGAATACCTCTAACAGACATTGCCATATACTGTACCTGCACATGACGAAGCAGTTCAGTCCTTTGGTGAAGGCTCGAAATGTCCCGGAACCGTGTCACAACGAATACCGTGTTACTAGCCGTCATGCGCAGACTGCATGCGCAGTCGTTTTTCTGAAAACTGCGAGCGGAAAAAAGTGACAAGAGTGAAGGTTTCAAGACAAATGCGGTGGTTTCTGTACTTTTTTTATTTTGAGCAATAAAAAAGGGTAATGCGGTGGGTCTGAAAGAGATGCGGCGGGGCCTGAGAAACATTTATATTTTTTTTTTGGCCTGAGCACCCTTTTTTACAATGCAAGGGGCTCAACCACTACACCACCAGGCTTCTTTGGGCATTTGGAATGGATCGACACAATTCAAACAGAGAACATCCAATTGTTACTTTTTGCACATTAACTCCCTACAGTACTGGTTAAACCCAGGAAGTTTTGGCTCCTTCCTGACATGACTGAAAAATTGTTGACTGGGATGTTAAGCCTCAATTCAAAAAGACAAATTGTAACTCTAGCCTCACCTTTTGCTAGCTTCACAGCTTGACTTAGCTTCACAAACGAAAACCTTTATTGTCTACGCGCCAGCGCGTAGACTACTCTAAGGTTTGAGATTGACCTACTTACAAGACAACTCTTACACCTCTCTACAACTGCAACTGCACGGTTTGAGTCTAGTGGCTTGACCATCGTGTTAGTAGGATTCCGGGTCGTTTCGCCAAGGACCGTGTAAACACCCCCAAACACCCATGCAAACCTCCCTTTGGTTGGTATCATTTGTACCAATGGTGCAGTAGGTACCAAAAATGGGGGCAAATTGTTAAATTCGTAGAACTGGTGCATGACTGCATTCTATCTAAGCAACAACGGAATGAAATGAACCGACGGTATTGTGAAGTTATATGGTCAGGTATGTAAACTTTGACCGCGCCCCACCTGCCGTGTAGCCAATTACATTCCATCCAAGCCACAACGGAATGAATGAACCGACAGTATTGTGACGGTCGATTGTCATCGCGCAGCGTTTTATTTCTATTCAGTCAAATGCACCACGATGAAATGGGAGTACGGTCAGATTCTCTGACATTCTAGTCTATATCTGCGAAGCGTAGACCAAGCTTTTTGTTAAAGCTTATACTTGTCATTTTTAATCCAAAAATCATATGCTAATCCAACATTTTGTTTAAGATTGAGAAAATTAAATAAATGGGCTTGAAACAGATATTGTAATGTTTTAGTCATACACAGTATACTGACAGCCCAATTATCCAAGATACACTAAGCATTAAAACATCATGGAATTTTTACAAAATCTTTAATTCCTTTCCTTTTATTTCGATCCATAAAAAATAATACACTACAACTTTTTATAAGAAGTTGAAAGTCTTACTCATTTTTACAGAACCATATGATGTACTTGAGTAACTACGAAAAACGTAAGGACTTCCTCCTAAAAAAAAAGTCAGCAAACATTTATTTTCTCCTTTAAAGTAGCAATAAACAATATAAATGATACAAGTGACTATCAAACAAGAAAAAATGCATTTGTACTTAGTGTGCCAAAAGTATACACTTTTAGTAAATGTTGTAACATGCGACCTGTCTCAGGGTTTAAATTTTTAATAAAAAAAATCCTTTCTCAACTCAACTGAAATAAATTTATCCTGCTCATAAATCTCTCTTTCAAGATATATTTATTTGCAGGATAAATAAATGGTTTCTAAAATATAAACTTGATTCTACCAATTTTGATTATCATCGCGGATCCAGAAATTGTCATGAGAGGGGGTCCAACGAAAATGGTAATTTTTGGTCACAGACGAGGGGGGGTCCAACCCCCAAAAATTCCCGAAATTACCTTTTTTTAGGTAAAATTTTCAAATTCCAGGGGGGGTCCAGACCCCCGGTCCCCCCCTCTGGATCCGCGCATGATTATTTCAGTATACTTATGTCTGATTTATAAATGTACATTTATTTGCAGCATAAATAAATGGTTTCTAAAATATAAACTTGATTCTACCAATTTTGATTATTTCAGTATACTTATGTCTGATTTATGTACATTTATTTGCAGGATAAATAAATGGTTTCTAAAATATAAACTTGATTCTACCAATTTTGATAATTTCAGTATACTTATGTCTGATTTTATGAGAAGTTTAATTATCATGCTCAGCTGAGTTGAGCATGGGAAATGATTAAAAACCCCAGAGTCTGGTACATGGTGTGCAGACCTTTTTTTTTCATTCTAGCTCGTTATATTTCAAGATAAAATCATTTCATGATTTCAGATGCTTGAAGGTGATAATACAAATTCATTCTAATATGAATCAAAACTTAGACTACATGATTGTAATGTACATTCATACTATCAAAGTGTATTTCTTATAACATATTTAGCAGTCTGCTTTGTAAGACACTCAGAAGAACCTCTGACACTGATTGATATTAAAGAAATCTTTACAGTGGCCTATAAAATTCATTAAATTTATTTGTTAATCATTGAAACTATCAACCCCTTCAGATTTAAATCATTAAACCAAATCTTATATGCTAATCACAAGAAAAGTCATAAATGCTAATTGAGCCACTGCTTGAGAAAACCAACAAAAGGCTTTGGCAAAAACAAAGGCGCAGATCAACTGTGCAGTAACTGCACAGCTGATCAGCGCCTTTGTTTTTGATACACAGACTAGTACAATATCTCTTCTACTTTGACCCAAAATTTCAAGCTTCTAGCCTGCTTCTGTAACTGTACAGGCTGGTTTGTGTTGGATATGGTCGGAAACACAAATTGTTGGTTTTCTCATGCACAGGCTCAATTATTACTCTATATAGATAAGAACCTGTTCTTACCTTGGTCTTTTTATCCTACTTTGTGGTCTGATATGACTGGGCATGTCCGTGATATGATACATCCCCGCCACTTTGTGTCCCAGGGTACTGGGTGTGCTTACAACATCCACACTCATTGTGGTATGTATTGTCAGTTGGTTATCTGACTTTTATCAAGATGGCTTCCAAGATGGCTGCCACTATTTGCAACTCCAGTTGTGTCTACTAGAATCTGTGTTGCACTTATGTGATGATTGAAATGTACTATCACATTTCTGAACTCATCGACTTAGCTGAATCATATGATCTGCTCTTCAAAAAGATTCTGAAAAATAATAAGTAAGCATAAGAAATGAGCATTTAAGTACTAGTAGTAGTATAACAGCCTAAATATGTATCAAAATGATCCAGCCATGTAAAAGCTGTTTTTAATAGACCTAGTCAATGATGTTCTGAAAATAACATCCAGGCCCCGAGGTTATAACACTTTTTTCATGTTCAACATAGGTGAGCATAAAATTTAAACTGCACATAAATGACGAAATAGACCAAATAAATTGAAATTTTAGATTTATATCACAAAAGCCTGTAATTTATCCTGCTGATAAATGTTAAAATGCCAACAATTGTTGGCATTTTAACATTTAAGAGCAGGATGAATTTCAGTCTCAGCTGAGCTGAGCATGAAAAACGTTTTATAACCTTGGGACCAGAGCTGTAGAAATTTAAAATTGTGGCCACAGTCTATGTTTCTGCTGTATGTAGAAAGACACTTCTAAGTTCTTACGCAAGTTGAATACATTCAACCTCAGGTCAAAAAGTATTTAGCAGTTCTGATGTGTACCCACAATCAATGTTTTGAGTAAAAATAAGATTAAGTAGCCCAAGGGCAACGATAGCTCACCTGAGAGTAAAAAAAAAAAAAAAAAAAAAAAAAAAAAATACTGTCACTGTACAAAAGAAAAGTAGTTGTGGTTTTTACCATAATATGGGCATGGTGGCCATCTTGGTCATGTGACCTGGATATTTTATATACACATAGGTTCCCCCTTCCTATATATGCTTCAAATAAAATTTGGCTTTGATTGGCCAAGCGGTTTCAGCTTGGAGAAGAGGTTTGAATATTGTGGTAATATACATGTATATTGCCCCGGGGTGGGGGCAGATGAACCCCTTGGGACCATTTTTTGTTTTAATCATTGATTTTCAGTCCTAGTCCTACTGCCCATTTCCTGCAATTCGAAAATTCCTGAAAACCGGAAATGACCTTGACTTTGTTTGTGTAAACACTAAAAAACTGGGATATGTTTTCTTTTTTGTTTCGGATGTTAAAATTAACCGGTAGACGGCCCGAAATCCATTAGTTTGGCGTTTTTAATAGAAATCGGACGGGAGGTCGTTTGTCCATGGCAAAACCGTTAGAATAACGGGACAACCGAGAGAGTTGACAGGTATTCTTTGGGAAGTGTCGGGCTATCGGGCTAGTGGTAATTTTGATCAATGTGTTGCTGGCGGTGTGAATTAAAAAGTAAAAAAAAATCCTGCAAAGATAATATTCTATTTCAGTTTTGAAGCCAGTGCATAATACTGATCAACTTAAAATGTAACGGTTCCATTTCTAAACATTTTTAACATTTGGATATCAATTGCCCTGTCGTTGAATCGTTGAATCTATGTCGTAATGACAGAATTGGTCTCTCAGGTAGTGGGGTTCTTCTCTGGTATGTGTGTCTCTTGTATTTTCACGCGTAATTATCTTCTTAGTAATAGTCACACTGTATTTTATTTCGCGTATGGGAGGTGCACCTTAAAGTCTATTTGTCTGAGTGATGAAGTCACCCAGCATTAAGGAAATATTCTCTCCATGATCTCTTCTAAAGTCAGTTTTAGAACAGCCCAAGAGCATTTCGCATGTCAATTCAAATGTGCCAGTTGTATTAAAAATATGTGTTCTGAGTGCCTCTCTTTCCTTGAAATATAGTTCACAGTTAAGAAGGTAGTACTCCACAGATTCAATTTGTCCACAGTCACATAAGTTACTGTCAGAGATACCTATTTTGAACTGATATTCTTTCAACTAAATTTACTTATTGTAACCTAATCTTAGTTTGGCAATGTTCCTGAACACCATTGTATTGGGAAAGTCAATTCAGGATTTGTCTCTAATATTTGGCTGAGGCTATCCGCACGACGGTCGTGCCGATAGGCGGCGTTATCCGCAAGACGGTCGTGCCGATAAGCGGCATTATCGGCCCGACCGTCGTGCGGATAGCCAATGCTACAGGTATTGGCTATCGGCACGACGGGAGTATAAGATTTTCTTACAAGCTTACGAATGCATTAAACTATTGATTTGTCATTAAATAAATAAATTATGGTTTTAGCTATACAGAAATACATTTGAAATTAACATATTTGTTAATTATGACTAAGTAAACTAGTTTGATTTGATTTATCCAGCTGATGTAAACTGAATCACAGCAGACGGAGAAAAATATAATCATTGCAATTATTTTAATTGTGTAACTGAAATGTTTCCATACTTCATTGTTAAAATCAAAGGCTGTTTATTCTTTTGGATTGCCAATTTTTTTAATATTTAGGTTACGATAATTGACATTATTTCTTTCTCATTTACGCATACGCATGACTGATTTTTACAGGTAAATTCACAGGTAAGCCAATTTCAGTAAAATTACAATTTTGTTAATTAAAAAGTAAAAAATTCCTGCATGTGTAATATTCTGTTTCAGTTTTGAAGCCAGTGTAATATATTTATCAACTTAAAATGTATCCATTTCTAGACATTTTTAACATTTGGATATCGATTTCCCTGTCGTGCGGATAACGTGCCGAGACGGTCGTGCCGATAAGCGGTGTTATCGGCACGACCGTCATGCGGATAGCCAGTGTCCTAACATTTGGTTTATAATCAGTCTCTAACATTTGGTTTATAATCATGATAATTGAACAATGATCTTCCAGTTTCAGATGATTCCCACTGTCTCTGCCACTGTGACAGACACAACTTACTAGCAGACCTGTTATCGATTATTTTCAAAGTTAATCACTAACGATTACAATTACTTTCAATCTTACGATTAATGATTACGATTAAAAATAACTTTTTCCTGAATGTAATCGATTACAATTACAATTGATTTGCAAAAGTAATCGAATAATCAATCGATTAGTTTTGCATTTATAATCTAGCCAGTCTTGAAGTTGACTAACGCACTTATGATTTTGACTATATGAGCCGTCTCGAGGGAAAACCAACAATGTGGTATCTGAACAGGTCTGACACAAACCGACCTGTACAATCACAGAAAAGAGCTAGAAGCTTGAAATTTCGGATTTAAGTAGAAGAGGAATTGTACTATCTGTGTAGCGAAAACAAAGGCGCGGATCAGCTACGCCTTTGTTTTCGCCTCTACAGATTGTTGGTTTTCCCATGGTCAATTGAGGCTCATATATGGTATTATGTTGGCATATAGGAATCCTCTTGGTGTATTGGGCACTTTATCTTAAAATGTTACACATTACAAAACAGTGAATCATATAAACATAATTTTAGGTCTCATGATGCTGTGTGTATGTTTATAATTTGCGTAGCAACTCCACATTGTACAAAGAAAATGTTACTAGATCTGAATGCTGCAGTAATTTTGACATCAATTTTTATAATATGACTCTCAAAGTTGTTTATTCTGTCATGGTCTCTCTATAGGTAGAGGGACATTGATTCTGTCAATCCTTTGTATATTGTCACTAACTTGTTCTAGGGTGTATTTACAACACAACCCATATGGCACCTAAGGTGTGATTTTAAGTTCTGCCAGGTAACAATAGGTTTAAACTTTTGCAATAGGTGTCAAAACCGATTTAAAATGTTTATATATGCTAAAGCATGGTGAGGTCAAAGAAATGTAAGCAAAAAGAGGAGTTTTTTAAGAAGAGTTCAGAAATGATTTGGAAAATGCCAGAGAGAATTTCCATAAAAAAATACCCAAAGATGACAAGAAAAAATATAATAATGTTAAATTTGTTGATCAGTATGCATGAATAACTTTATTATGTGCCCATGTCAATGAAACCATAATCTGTTCCATAACTGAATAAAGAAAATTCTCTTTGGATTTTTACATTTTTCCTGCAGGGAACATACTTCATTAAGTTTTATCTTTTACAATACTTCTTCAGACTCCTTTTTTCAAAATTTCAAAATCAATCATAATTTATTCGTTAAATTAATCACGATTACAGGCAATTTTGTAAAGTAATCGAATAAGAATAAGAATAATTTCAATCGTAAAAATCTACGATTACAGAATAATTTTTGATTGAAACAAATTTCAATCGAATAAAAGTAATCGTGATTAACGAATAAGATTAACCCAGGTCTGCTTACTAGCTGCCTGCTGAATGTCTGCCATAGTTACTATCTCCGTCTCAATCTTCATTTCTGCTGCCTCACTGGACGCCTCTTTGGCTAATCTGTGTGCCTCCTCATTAGCGACAGTGGTGCCAATAAGCGGCGCTATCGGCATGACTGTGGTGCTGATAGCCAGTGTATTTTTTGATGGGTATATGTCTGATAGACACCACAAGGACTCTTGATTTCTTCTTGGCTCCCTGCACTGTTTTTTTTTTCTTAAAAGCTGATACTTGTAGCAAGTGTTTTGGTTTTGCAGGATGTTTCAGTTTACATTACTTCACAGAAATATAGAAGTCTTTACTGACTTTGCTACATTATCAACTTTTCTAACACCTAAGTATTCAATGAAAGTTGTGAAGAACAAACTGATAGAGAGAAAGTGAAAGTTTCTTACAAAAACATTCCTTCCTCCATTTTGTTTCTATGTACGCTAAATGTAAGAGTAATCGATCTTTGTCATAGACGGCGCTGCAACAGGTGTCAGTGTCACGATTTACCGAAAAATGTTGGTATAGCTAAAAAGCGACGAACACAATAGAATGGAACCTCGGTATTTACCTATATTTACTCTTTCTTTCTTTCTTTCTTTCTTTCTTTCTTCAGATACTGAGTCGATCAATTTCTGATCATCACCTCAGGTGTGGGGTGGGTGGCTAAATTTTGAATTTAGCAAAATGGGGGAAACATTCGGGATGGGCCATTAAGGTCATTGTTCTAAACACTGGCATATTTTGGCTGCTTCGAACATGTTCGGCCAGTTTTGACCATCTGATTGGAGAGAAAACAAGAATGTATTTTGCCAAAAGTTTGTCCGACTCTATTATGAATATTTATTCTTTATTGCCAAACATCACAATTTTAATCATGCAAAGCACCAGTAAGGCGTTACAAAGGATATGAAAAGTGACCAAAACAAGCATTTTCGATAAACTTACCACCATGAATAGCTTAGGTAATCCTTTTGCACGCGAATGGCAGATTTTTTCTGCACATCACATTCCGACTGCATTAAACAAGATATTTAACTATCCAAAAACACATTTGTTTTGAGAAAATAAGTTATGGTTCATGTAGAGCAATGTACGCGGAAAATGTAGTATACAATTTTCCTTGTGTACATGTTTTAATATTACACAACAGTTTTGAGAAAGTCCTGAACACGGGGTGCAATATACTCTTCCTCAAAAGTCCTGTCACCCTATTAGTTTTCATTTATTGAATAAATGAAAATGCATTGTGTTCCATTTTTGTCTATTGAAATATACATGACAAAGTCCAGTATGCCAAATGTCCCTTTCATGCAGTTCACGTTTGTTGCGTATGTGCAGTTTAAACACATTTTTTTATAGTTACAAGGGTGCGAATGGGTGGGGATCAGGGGTGGAGGTCAGTCCATGTTAGTTGCATCCTTCGGATACAACTGAAGTCTAGAGCATCCGTGGTGTGGTAAAGCTATCTGCTATGTAATAAGTGGTTGGGAAATCGCTCTAGGGCTTCTCCGGCATTTTCATTCCAGATGAAATTTCAAATATGCCCTGTCTCAGTTTGAATTCGTTCGAATTGATGCTTTACATCCCAGTCAACAGCTAAGGTCATGTCGGGACGTTGCCTCCACTTTATGGGGCTCTTGCCCAAAATGAAGACGTCCCAGTCAACAGCTAAGGTCATGTTGGGACATTGCCTCCATTTTATGGGACTCTTGCCCAAAATGAAGATGTCATGAGTCTTTGACATCCAACATGTGCTTCAAATATAACCAGACAAAGCCAAAAGGGGTTATAATATATGAGCCTTGATGCGAGAAAACCGGTCTTCGCGGTTTCCTACCAGGTCCGACATAAACGGGTCTGTGCAGTCTCAGAAAATGGTCAAAAGCTTGAAATTTCGGATTTAGGAAGAAGAGAAATTTTACTATCGGAGTGGTGAAACCAAAGGCGCTGATCAGCTTCGCAGTTACTGCGAATCTGATCTGCGCCTTTGTTTTCGCATATGCAAAATTCCGGTTTTCTCACGATGCGGCTCATATTATAATGTGCGGATGGTTAGACTTGGAACCTCTTTTCCTGGGCAGGCTCAGACCCGAGCGGTTAACCAGTAATCAGATAGCCAGTCAGCATCGTACAGGCTTTCACTGGAGGCATAATCAGCCCATCTATTTCCATCTGGGGCCCCAATGGGTAGGGGCCCCTGTTTCAGTATGACTTGCGATGTAAGTAGGGCATAAAACGCTAACACTACAACAAGAATATGATTCAGTGGTCTAAGTTTCAGATTTTTCTTAAATAGTTGCTTTTCGTCTTACTGCTGATATATATTACAAAGTACGTGATTTGGGACTTCACTTCAATGCTACACTGCTAAACTGCTGACAGTCCCACAAGCGTTGGCTCCGCCCCGACATGACTAAAAAATTGTTGACTGGAATGTTAAGCCTCCATACAAACAACCAAATTAACTGCTGACAGCCTACGGATATTTTTCCCAAATCGTGCTTGCTCATTGTGTAATGGTTGTGTAATGGTTGTGTAATTGTGTAATTGTGTAATGTCGTAGGTTAGATCCAGAGCCGCATCATAAATAAGACCGTTTAAATGGTATCAGTGGCTACTTTGCTTGGCGCTCAGCATTATAAGGCAAGCACTGGATTCTCTTCTTTCAAAATATAGCATTACTTACATCTCGAAAATATATGAAAATGACTGAAAAAAAAAGGTCTGATACTGATCACTGTCTGTATTCACTGGAGGACCATATGGAAGATTGTCAATTGTGCTAAATTTGTTGTCCTCCTAAAATATAAAATTTATTTATTTATTATTATTATTATTTTTATTACAACACTTAAGGTTACCCATACCAACAGCAAAGCAATATATATATATATATATATTCTATATGAAAAAAAAAAAAAAAAAAAAAAAAAAAAAATGACCACTGAAACTTGTCTATCTTGTACCCCCTTATAGGATAGTCCTTGGACAAAGTCGGTCAAGCAAAACATTGGTCAACCTGGTACAATATCGACATACATGTACACATGTACATGTATACATAGCTCTGGGCCTATTGAACTGTTTCCAGAGTGGTATTGATCCAAGGGTTCTTCAGCCTTTCCGGTTAAAATTTAAAATGAGCTAGTTTATCCGCATGACCTTAGCTACAGTATTAAGTGGGACGTAAAAACATTACCAAACAAGCCATTGAAGCAAAATTTAACTGTTTTGCCTAGACATGTTATTTGCAACATATACACAATGTAAATACTGACTCATAGGATGGTTGTGTCAAGTCATTATTTTTTTCTCTCACTTTCTTTTGCGTTTTGGCCGTAATGTATTTCACAACTATTATTTAGTCATTGCGAGACAAAGCCATCCCTTTCTGGGTACGTAACCGGTACTTTGTGGAGCTTGATTTTTTTTTTTTTCAATTTTGCATCCCTTTCAAGCTTCTTTACTCATATCGAGACAAATCAATCGGTAGGTGTGGCGAAAACCGGAGTACCCGGGGAAAAACCACCTGACACACCCGCAAGCAGAACTATGCTTGTCCCACATGTGACTCATGCCCCGTGCGAGGTACGAACCCACAGAGGTGAGATGATCGAATGATCAAGAGCACTGAAGTCAGCGACCTTAACCATTCGGCCACGGGGGCCGCCCGGAGCTTGAAGTGTCTTGCTCAGGGACACTACATGGCGGAGGCGGGTATCGGACCGAATCATGACCTCTCAGTTGTTAGTCCGGTTCTCTGTTAGCAAACCAGGCTCCCCACGTTTTGCTAGGAGAGCCGCTTTTTTCTTTTGTGTTTCTTGGGTGAATAAATTTAGTAATTGTCATAAAATCAAATTTCCATTACAGTCAAGTACTTTCGCAAAATGTTCTTGTCAATGATAAATCATTGCCATCAGAAGAATAGAATTTCAATTACTGCTAAACTATACCCGACAAGATGTAGACAAAGTAATATCCTTTACTTTGCAGGAAAGATTTTTATGACCAAATTTTTCGTTTCTTGAAGCCATTACCTCATAGAAGCGACTATTTCAAAAGAAATTGTACATTCTTGCTGATTTTTTAGCCCCGGCAATGTGTCATCCTACGTAAGTTTGAAGTATTGGGTTCTGGTCCAGCCTGTGTTTGCCATTAAATATAATGTAACAGTGTTTACAATTTTCTATATAATTTTATGAGATCCTTCATGTACGTAATGTACATGGTTGTTTCCATGCATAATCGATGTTTCTTTGCTCTCGGTATGTAACAGTGTGACATCAGATGTCATAAAATTTGACATGCAAAAAGCTACTAAAGATAAAAGATTGGTGTGAGTGAACTCATTCACAGATATTTATTGGATAATGCAATGTTTAGAAAATTGCCAAGAGAACAAAAACTGATTATTTGTTTTGAAGGTACTGGTAATACATGTTTAACCATGTTTTTGATAAGGATTTCCGGAGTCGGGAACTTTGCGTAACCGGAAACTCGACTGTACATTGTATTTTAACAATATTTGAAGATCATCTCACCCAAAATCAACTCGGTAATATTGTATACTCTTCAATATTAAACATTAAACACACTCAATGAACATGCATTTTTGTACTTCAGGTTTTTATCATTCACCAAATATCACATTTGTAGCGCGTTGCATTGGCGCAAAGCCATCATATGCTGCTACAGTCTCCTCACATGGCTGATGTATTATTCAATCAAAATGACAACCAAATAGTGCATGGGGCCTAAAGAAATAGATGGGCTGTTTGTGCTTCCAGGCAAAGCTTACACGCTTCTGACTGACCAGCTGATTACTGGTATACCGCTCTGGTTTGAGCCAGCCCAGGAAAAGTGGTTCAAATCAAACCATCCATACATATAAGCCTTTGTGGCTTAGTTGGATGGTTATATTTGAAGCACTTGTTGGATGTCATGACATCCTCACTTTGGGTAAAAGTCCCATAAAATGGAGGCAATGTCCCGACATGACCTTTGCTTTTGATTGGGACGTTAAGCATGAAGTCAAACAAAAACTTCCTTTGCCATGTTTGCCTTCTGTGTTTGTTGATGCATATATATGGTAATGTCTGTGTCATGGTATCTTAGGGTGTGTTTCAAACATTTTGTGACTACAAATAAATTCAAACATGTGCTTGGACATGCTTTAAGGTCAAAATGCGTTGCAATGTGACATCTGGATATTGTGTGTCGAGTCTCAAGGAATAGATAAACATAATACGGTATGTTGAGTGCAAATTTCAATTTAAAAACGCTACACACTTTGGCTCTAATTAGATGAAATCCGGGTGTATTTCCCAAAGCGAAGACAAAGATGTCCCATACAACATCCTTAAAACTATTTACAAGAAGCTAGACAGAGGCATACTAAAACGTATACCTCTGGACCCTTGGTTCTAAATAAGAGCCTTGAATTCTTCCGTGGTCTTAGATGCGACCACTGAAGAAGGAAGACTATTCCACAATGGAATAGTCCTTGGGAAGAATGAATTCTTCAGGGCATCACTATAGGACATGTATCTTGTGTACTGTGAATCATGAGATACCCTGGTAGATCTTAATCTGGGAGCCGGGGTCAGATATTTATATTTGTCAAGAGACGCTGTACCGGAGTGAATCTTGTAAAAGAAAGTTAAGGAAGACTTTAGCCTGCGGTCCTCCAGGGATGGCCAGTCAAGATCATTAAGTATGTCATCGATACTACTGGTATTATGCCATCGCCTGCAGACCCACCTAGCTGTTGTCTTCTGCACTTTCTCCACCTTTTTCGTCTCAGTTTCATTATAGGGATGCCAAATAGGAGCTGCATACTCGAGCTGAGGGCGAACCAATGTTTGGTATGCAACTTCCCTTGTATGCTAGGGTGCAAGTGCCAAATTGCGCCGAAGAAAACCCAAAGTCTTAGTTGCTTTAGAAGAAATCAGAAACACGTTGACCCCACTCCAAGTTGTCAGTAATAGTAATTCCAAGGTATTTGGCGGACTCAACCTGTTCCAAAGTGTGTTGGTGCAACGAGTAGTTAAAGTGTATTTGATTGCTAGGGAGGTGCCGAGTCACCCTCATTGAATGACATTTGGCAACATTGAATTTCATTTGCCAATCGGTCTCCCATTGTCCTAGGCTATTCAGGTCATCCTGTAATATCTGGCAATCTGTGGGGGTTTTAATATTTCTATACAAAACACAATCATCAGCAAAGAGGCGAACGGATGACCTGATATTGTTTGGAAGATCATTTATAAAGATCAAGAAAAGGACCGGACCCAAGACTGATCCTTGAGGGACACCAGATAGGACAGGGACTGGATCTGAGGTTTGACCATCTAACACCACTTTTTGAAAGCGCTCAGAGAGCCATGAAGCGATCCACTGGTGAGTATATCCTCTAATCCCATAGTAGTGCAGTTTGTAGAGCAGTCTCTTGTGTGGCACCTCGACATCATTCCGGAGAGACTAGGAATCGACGAAGCTCTTTCCCAACAAGTAAGTTATCCGACTAGTATTAATTTACAGACTATTAAACTCGGATCCAATAAATAAATATTCTGGATTTGAAACTAAAAACAAAGACAACGATCACAACAGAGATGCAGTCAGAATAAACAGTAGACATGTCATGCACTGGAATGGTAAGCCTCAGACTTCTTCAGGTGCTTTTAGGTTTGTTTCCACCCTGGTGTTTGGGACCTGCTTGGTGGCATCTTGCACAAGATTTGCTGGGTTTCATGCCAGTGTATGTTTTGTCGACTATTGAATGTGCTGAGAGATGTTGGCGTTTGATTCATTCTCAGACAATGAGAAAAATGTGCTCACAACCCTATTACTGAAACAGGTGGGTGCGCATGCGCATACGCACGTTCGTGTCGCTTCCTGTTTTCAGGGACTAATTTTGTTTTTTTTTTCTCTGCATTTGGGCTGGGTCATTGGACTATTTATTATTTATCCTTCTTTTAAGTAAATAGTTTTAATGGTCCACCCCAAATATTCTTTTTCCCTTGACTAAATTCTAAATTTAGCCACCCACCCTACACCTGAGGTGATGATCAGAAATTGATCGACTCAGTATCAGAAGAAAGATAGATAGATAGAAACTATAAGCCCTGACATTTGTTAGACGTGATCTCTGTTTCAAAAGTGTTACAGATTCAACTTCAACTTTAATCGACAACATGTCTATTTATTCTAAAGTTTCTTCTTTTATCCACCTTGCTGAAAGTTTTTATCTTGCCTTTTCATTAATTTTCAGTCGTTTTAATTTTCGACAGAGCATATGACTAGAATATCTGTGATGGCGTATAGCTCACTTTAAGTCACCATACTGACACCTGACCTATAATGACTACCGTGTGCGGACTCCTCTGGGGGGTTAGCCAGGTCAGTAACAAGGTACCTCAAATTTGGATTAGTGCCCGCGCCAGTGTTTATTCAATCTAGGCCGACTTCGATTGGAACTATTCTAACTATGGTGTTACTATGGGAGATGCGGTCTGGTACCCGACTTCTCCATAACAAATGAGATTGGCCAATCACTGCCATCGTTAGAAAAAGGAACAAGTAGGCAAAGATCAGGAAAAGGCGGAATCAGACAAAGATTCCCACTCCAAAAACCGAGGTGGGAAAAAACCAAACTAACAATCAAGTACTTATACCATGAAACATATCGTAAGCCGAATGAGCAGCTATTTTCCCAATAGGTGGCCACTCAGTTACCTTAACTTAACTAAAACTATGAAAACACACATAAGGCGCCAACAGCACAAAAAATTTTAAACACCAAGACATAAAACAAAAAGAACCACCACAGAAGTATCGCCTTGGAACGATCAGTAACACAAAGTTACTGGCGGGCTTAAACCGGTTTTACAGGCGCCTAACCTCACCCTCAGCATCTGCAGTGGTTCATAACATTTAGTTAGTTATTCGGTCCTCGTGGTGAATCTCTAACTAGTAAGAACAAACATATTTAATCAAGATAAACATCCTGGTGAATCAAAACCCAGGACTCACAGATTGAGTAAGCTGCCCGACGATGGGGATCCCTGGGCGCCGAATAACCTACTAACTCCTGAACAAAAGAAAAACACCAGTTGGACCCCGGTGGGCCAAGCAACAGACAAGACGCTACGGCCCCAACCAACTAAAATG
Source organism: Rugalucina vietnamica (assembly GCA_964017185.1). Lineage (NCBI taxonomy): Eukaryota > Metazoa > Mollusca > Bivalvia > Lucinida > Lucinidae > Rugalucina > Rugalucina vietnamica. The sequence goes on from OZ024884.1 coordinate 31,001,007, forward strand.
AATAGCTTTAAGTCGGGGCCATCATAGAAAGGTACAAATAGGCAAAGATCAGGAAAAGGCGCAATCAGAAAAAGATTCCCACTCCAAAAAAAAAAGAGTGACGCCCGACCCACCGGCGTGCAATTAAAGAAGGCAGCATAGTTATCAACCATGATTGGGTTAAAAACTAAGCATGCAGACTGTCGCATAACATTCAAGTTATAACCTATACGTCTCTAACGTGTTATGATTTTTCTGAATTGAAAAGAAAAGTCATTAATTCCCACAAGTTTCTTAAATTTGTAAACCAAGTCACCATAAAATTCAGGTTCCGAAAGGCCCTCACTTAAAAGCGTCTTTAACCCAACATTATACATGTATTTGGAAATTCATAGTGTCTACGATAAAATTTAGAAAAGGTTTTTCGAAGTTTATGATACCGAAAGCCCTGTAGGAGAAGTTTTGCCGTTAAACATTTATTTCGAGCGTTGAAGTCTGTAACATGATTGCAGACTCTAGCAAACCTAATAAGTTGCGAAATGTATACACCATAAGAAGCACGACGAGGAACGTCACCATCCAAAAAGGAAAATTTACTATATCAAAATCAAAGTCATCGCGCTTATCATAAATTTTAGGAGAAAAAAATCCATTTGCAACAGAAAGATGTAGATCTAAAAAGGGGGCTTCGCTATCTGAGATATTGGCTTTGTTCAACTGTAGTTCAGGTGGATAAATTTGATTGACCATACCTTCAAAATAAGGGTTGTCAATGTTCAAAAGGTCATCGAGGTACCTAGATGTGGAATTGAAAGTCTCGATAACATCAGCTTGATTATCATGGTTAAGAGAATCCATGAAATCTCTTTCGTAGCAGTATAAAAATAAATCAGCTACGAGAGGTGCGCCATTTGTACCCATCGGAATTCCAACAATTTGTCTGTATAACTTGGTCCCAAATCTAATATAAATATTATCAAGGAGATAGGACAAGGCGTCGCACACATTCTGACATGACCAAAGTGTATACCGACTTTGGTCAGAGGAAGTGAAAAAAGCCTTTCTGTCATTACATGCCAAATAAAGTGAACCATAGTTTTTTAATGCCCTTTTGAAGGTCCACTCTATCAAATCCAGAAGTTTTCCTTTTATTAGATTATGTGGTAATGTTGTATACAGAGTAGAAAAATCATATGTGGACAAGCTTGTCGCACGGAACCCTCTACACTTCAATTTACTGAGCACCTCACCAGAATTGTTTTGACCAAAACCAAGTTTTATTTGAAGTTTCATACACTGTCTCACAGTATCTTATAACATGAGATTTGATAGCAGTAAGGCAGGAAGCCTCCATCACAGAAGAGTTTTACCAAACTAACCATGGTAGCTACCAAAACTATGGGCTGGCTTCCTTTGGTTATAGCCTTTTCTATCTCAAATACAGAAGAGCTTTACTATAGTACGAATCGAACAACAATGGCAGCTACCATAGTCCTTACCATAGTCCCAATCGAAGTCGGCCCTAATCTTAAACGCGTTTACAGGGGTTGCATTCACCACATTTTCTGTCAAGCTATTCCAAGTATCCATCACACGAAAGTTCTAAATATGATTCCCAAGTTTCTGCTCGCCATGTTGACTTAAGATATATGGCAGAATGAGAAGATTCTCTTTCATACACGAGGTTTTCATAGACTCTGTGTTCTTTTGAGTCCTGGCCAGATCCACCGGAATTAAACTAGAGGGAAAAAAGGAAAGCCCTAAACCACTCCTTGGCAAAATGTACGCCATCTGTCGCATTGTATCTCATGTCCATTTTCTGGTCAAGCTCAATGTTCAGCATCTATATACACTAGAGGACTTTGAAAACGCCTCACTATACATCGGTTATCGGTTTGCTTAAAATTGGTTAAAATTAATCTGAAGTATAAAATGCACATAATGGTATGTATCTTAACACGATAAACAATATTTATTCATAAAAAAATGTTTGCTAAATTGTTTACTAATACTGTTTTCTTGAAACCTAGCTTCTTTTTTGTTTTGTCAATGAAAACCTCAGGACGGCTACAAAAAAAAAAAAAAAAAAAAAAAAAAAAAAAAAAAAAAAAAAAAAAAAAAAAACTTTTTGTGAAAACAAACCATCTCCGCTTATAGCGTACAAACTTAGGCACACTAAAAAGCAAAATAAAAATTGGGACTTTCGTTCAATGCCGTTTAAGGAGCTAGCGTTTTTCGCTGACGTCAAGCGTAAGGTGGCCAAAACACACAGACATACGATTACAACGCCATAAGTTACAGTAATTATTACACTAATCCGTGCTTATTTATTGTGTTTGAAAACTTTCGAATTCGTTTCATTTTACACGCAAAAATTAAAATTTTCTTCATAAAGGTTAAAGTGGCGTAATTAACACAGTTTCAGTGTAATTGAAGTACAACTAACAGCATTTGCTTTGCTTTTGGTGTTTCTTTCTAGAAATCATGTCTGATCTGATGAAGGTTTTTCGTCTTCATAGTTTGATTTTGCTGAATGTTTGGTAACGTTTGAAATCATACTGTATTACGAAAATCACTGGTGTTGACGTTTCGGTTTTGTTATGAAATTCAAGCAGACGGATTGTACTTCTCTGTTCAAAAACATTTTTGCCGAAATATCCTGTATTCTAAAGGAAATAATCATCATTGCGGCCAATTTATGGTGAGGCATTTTCAAAGTCCTTTAGTAAATGAACGCGATCTCACGATGATAAACGCATTCATCAGTAAAGAATAAAAAAAACTGATAATGTTTATTTTTCAGACTCAATGTCAACAAATATTTCAATATTGTTTCAAAATTGAGAATGGTGTCATGTGTGAAATTAGACGCATTGATACTCCCCAGATACACATACAGAAAGATCTTCATATTATGGGATCGGCGGCTTATTGTAGACGAAATTCTGTCTCTGTAGACACTCTTAGATTAACCCGTGAGGACAGAGTACCATTCACCACGCCTCTGGACAGAATTGATAGCCATACACACAGTATTGGTCTGTTGGTAATGAGCGTTTTCCTTTTATGTTATTATAGGAAATGCCACGGTAGCTTGTGTGCATGCTGTAAGCGCAACGTCGGCATTTCGTATGTGCGTGTTGCGAGTAGGTTTGGGTGGCAAACAGTGGATTTCGCATCTAGGTAGTCGAATTGGGATGAATCAATGATACACGTACCGGTAGAATTTGCATATATGATAAAAAGATGAATGTTTTTATGGCTCAATAATGTGTCTGCTTTTACCTCCATAGTATATACAAATACACTAATGATGTATCTGCCCGCGGAAAGCAGCGAGAAATGCAACATATAGCGATTTTTATGTACATATCAATTGTAGAGATGCAGAGGGCCTTTCGAACCTGAATTTTATGGTGACTTGGTTTACAAATTTAAGAAACTTAAAGGAATTAATGATTTTTCTTTTCAGTTCAGAAAAATCATAACACGTTACAGACGTATAGGTTATAACTTGAATGTTATGCGACAGTCTGCATGCTTAGTTTTTAACCCAATCATGGTTGATAACTATGCTGCCTTCTTTAATTGCACGCCGGTGGGTCGGGCGTCAGACTCTATGATGGCCCCGACATAAAGCTATTCATTTTAGTTGGTTGGGGCCGGAGCTTCTTGTCTGTTGCTTGGCCCACCGGGGTCCAACTGGTGTTTTTCTTTTGCTCCGGAGTTAGTAGGTTATTCGGCGCCCAGGGATCTCCATCGTCGGGCAGCTTACTCAGTCTGTGAGTCCTGGTTTTTGATTCATCAGGATGTTTATCATGATTTATTTGTTTGTTCTTGATGATTCATTGACTAGTTAGAGATTCACCACGAGGACCGAATAACTAACTAAATGTTATGAACCACTGCAGAAGCTGAGGGTGAGGTTATGGCCATGTAAAACCGGTTTAAGCCCGCCAGTAACTTTGTGTTACTGATCGTTCCAAGTCGATACTTCTGTGGTGGTTCTTTTCGTTTTATGTCTTGGTGTTTGAAAAATTTTTGTGCTGTTGGCGCCTTATGTATGTTTTCATATTTTTAGTTAAGTTAAGGTAACTGAGTGGCCACCTATTGGGAAAATAGCTGCTCATTCGGCTTACGATACGTTTCATGGTATAAGTACCTGATTGTTGGTTTGGTTTTTTCCCACCTCGGTTTTTGGAGTGGGAATCTTTTTCTGATTGCGCCATTTCCTGATCTTTGCCTACTTGTACCTTTTTACTTTCTCGAAACTCGTTCTTCTTATTATTATTTACTATGTCACAATCTTTCCTTGTATTGTTCAGCTGATAGCTTAGCAACTGTGAGGAATGTTGAATTGGACCAAATAATTATTCTGATATGGAAAGTGAAAAAAATATACAAGTTTAATCAATACAAGTAGTTAATGGTTAAATTGCGACCTTTTAAATTCAAGCACACTCGACCCTATGACGTATATTGTGATCTGAATGTGAATCTGAACAGCATACCGGTGACACGCCAAATTGACAATACTTCACCCGGAGGAGCGCCAGGAGGGAAATCAGTCCCTGACTCTCTCAAGAGATGCGAGCACAGTCATCAAACATTTCAGCAGAGGAGATCAGTGAAACAGAGAGGTCAATCCAGTCCCCGATAGTCTGTGGAAAGAAAATACTTTTGTAGGCTTCTTTGCTTAGGTTCCATTCACAGTTTCGTACTTTTGAGGTGGGCCAAAAATTTCAATATTAAGGGGTAGGGCATGGCATTGGGCTGTAAATTATCCTCTTTCAATAATTTGCCGACATCTTTCCCCAAATCGGATCAATTATGCCTCAAACATGTGGAAAATACTTATTTTCTATTTTTAGACTGGTAAAAACCGGGATTATATAAAGATCTCGGATCGCTCGCCAGTCATAGCCGGTGACGCTCTTCACTGTCGACTTTGCAGGGGTTATATTTACATTAGATTTGGGACCAAGTTATACAGACAAATTGTTGGAATTCCGATGGGTACAAATTGCGCACTTCTAGTAGCTGATTTATTTTTATACTGCTACGAAAGAGATTTCATGGATTCTCTTAACCATGATAATCAAGCTGATGTTATCGAGGCTTTTAATTCCACATCTAGGTACCTCGATGACCTTTTGAACATTGACAACCCTTATTTTGAAGGTATGGTCAATCAAATTTATCCACCTGAACTTCAGTTGAACAAAGCCAATATCTCAGATACTGAAGCCCCCTTTTTAGATCTACATCTTTCTGTTGCAAATGGATTTGTTTCTTCTAAAATTTATGATAAGCGCGATGACTTTGATTTTGATATAGTAAATTTTCCTTTTTTGGATGGTGACGTTCCTCGTCGTGCTTCTTATGGTGTATACATTTCGCAACTTATTAGGTTTGCTAGAGTCTGCAATCATGTTACAGACTTCAGCGCTCGAAATAAATGTTTAACGGCAAAACTTCTCCAACAGGGCTATCGGTATAATAAGCTTCGAAAAACATTTTCTAAATTTTATCGTAGACACTATGAATTGATTTCCAAATATAATGTTGGGTTAAAGACGCTTTTAAGTGAGGGCCTTTCGGAACCTGAATTTTATGGTGACTTGGTTTACAAATTTAAGAAACTTAAAGGAATTAATGATTTTTCTTTTCAGTTCAGAAAAATCATAACACGTTACAGACGTATAGGTTATAACTTGAATGTTATGCGACAGTCTGCATGCTTAGTTTTTAACCCAATCATGGTTGATAACTATGCTGCCTTCTTTAATTGCACGCCGGTGGGTCGGGCGTCAGACTCTATGATGGCCCCGACATAAAGCTATTCATTTTGGTTGGTTGGGGCCGGAGCTTCTTGTCTCTTGCTTGGCCCACCGGGGTCCAACTGGTGTTTTTCTTTTGCTCCGGAGTTAGTAGGTTATTCGGCGCCCAGGGATCTCCATCGTCGGGCAGCTTACTCAGTCTGTGAGTCCTGGTTTTTGATTCATCAGGATGTTTATCATGATTTATTTGTTTGTTCTTGATGATTCATTGACTAGTTAGAGATTCACCACGAGGACCGAATAACTAACTAAATGTTATGAACCACTGCAGAAGCTGAGGGTGAGGTTATGGCCATGTAAAACCGGTTTAAGCCCCCCAGTTATTTATAACTGACCGTTCCAAGGCGGTACTACTATTGTGGTTCACACTTATCAAAGTTATTCCGATTACGAGTTTCATGTTGCATGGCTTTGTGGCCACCCGTTTATAATTTGGCTGTTCACTTAGCCCTCTGCATTTTACTTGTTCTGTCCAAGCTAGCACTGTGACCACCTAATACCTTCAATAGCTGCTCACCCTGCTTTCCGTTATTCATGTTAAACGTTGGTATCTATGTTTAGTATTTTCTTAATATGATTTTTCTTATTTCTTGTATATCACTGAACCACTGCAGAAGCTGAGGGTGAGGTTATGGTCATGTAAAATCGGTTTAAGCCCGCCAGTAACTTTGTGTTACTGATCGTTCCAAGTCGATACTTCTGTGGTGATTCTTTTTGTTTTATGTCTTGGTTTATAAAAATTTTTTGTGCTGTTGGCGCCTTATGTATGTTTTCATATTTTTAGTTAAGTTAAGGTAACTGAGTGGCCACCTATTGGGAAAATAGCTGCTCATTCGGCTTACGATATGTTTCATGGTATAAGTTCCTGATTGTTAGTTTGGTTTTTTCCCACCTCGGTTTTTGGAGTGGGAATCTTTTTCTGATTGCGCCTTTTCCTGATCTTTGCCTACTTGTACCTTTTTTGTTCACAAATAGCGAAAAAAGTAGCTGGATGGCACATATTTGTGCACTGCTCATTATGATCCTGGATAGATTCTCTAAGTATGTGCATGCGATTTATGGGGCGTCCTTTTGCACAGAACATGCATGGGGGCCCAGACTTTAGGCATATTTTACGAAAATTCACTGGTCTGAAAGAGGGGGTAGGGGAAAATATCCCCAACATAGGTAGGGTGATAGTCATTGCTAGGCGATTTAAATGATGTTATTTTGTTGTTAGACATTCGATTTAATGATTTTATGGGAGAAATCGGATTGTTCACCAGATTGGACAGAGCTATTATCAATTTTGGCGGATCTAGCTAAATTAACTGAAAAATGCTCTAAAAACTGTGTATTGCTACCTTAAAGCAATAACCGATTTTTTTAAATTTCCATTTCAAGGTCTCAGTTGCCTTTGATCAGGTGGCCCAATGTATGGACATAACTGTTTCGTGATCTGTTGGTCACTCGCACGACCACAGAGTGAGTAAAGCTGGATGCGGTTAGTTGGGGCTCTATTCCTCAAAAATTGACCTAAAAATGCCTCGAAACCATATGACTCGTTCTGACTCCTCCTGAAAGGCCAGTTTTAATGCAAATCCACTTTCTTTGCCTGAATTTAATTAGAATTATGTTAAAGAATAGTTTGAGACGAAAATTGCCAGAAACTAGTGCAAAAAGTATTTCTTTAAGGTTCCATTCACAGTTTCGTACTTTTGAGGTGGGGCCAAAAATTTCAATATTAAGGGGTAGGGCATGGCATTGGGCTGTAAATTATCCTCTTTCAATAATTTGCCGACATCTTTCCCCAAATCGGATCAATTATGCCTCAAACATGTGGAAAATACTTATTTTCTATTTTTAGACTGGTAAAAACCGGGATTATATAAAGATCCCGGATCGCTCGCCAGTCATAGCCGGTGACGCTCTTCACTGTCGACTTTGCAGGGGTTATCTTTGTTCACAAATAGCGAAAAAAGTAGCTGGATGGCACATATTTGTGCACTGCTCATTATGATCCTGGATAGATTCTCTAAGTATGTGCATGCGATTTATGGGGCGTCCTTTTGCACAGAACATGCATGGGGGCCCAGACTTTAGGCATATTTTACGAAAATTCACTGGTCTGAAAGAGGGGGTAGGGGAAAATATCCCCAACATAGGTAGGGTGATAGTCATTGCTAGGCGATTTAAATGATGTTATTTTGTTGTTAGACATTCGATTTAATGATTTTATGGGAGAAATCGGATTGTTCACCAGATTGGACAGAGCTATTATCAATTTTGGCGGATCTAGCTAAATTAACTGAAAAATGCTCTAAAAACTGTGGATTGCTACCTTAGCTGATGGTATCTGCAATGCCAAAGAGCGTTGATTTCTATAACGCCTATTCTTCGGGATAAGGTCATCTCTAGGTATTCTGTCTTTACCCTTCAGACCTTTGTATAGCAGGATAAGTCAATTATCCTTCCTCCTTTCCTTTAGACTGCGGTCACATAGGAGTAGACTATTCGGGTATACGGTGTACGTTTTTGAGGGCACGCGAATACTTGAAATCAAACATTATGATTTCCTTATACCGGGTCACATAGGAGGACACTTTTCGAAACGTTCGTATAGGCGCGTATAGGTGCGTATAGTATAGTATAGCGGGAATCGAACATGCTCGATTTTCGTATAGCGTATAGTGGTTGTTGCTAGTCTGAATATTATAGAGCGGTTTGCTAGAAAACTAAGTTAAAACAATTTTTACACAATAAAGTAAAAAATGTGAATCCTCATGAGTATGTAAAACAACGTAAATAATTTAAATAACTTCTCATAATACTCTAATTCAAGTAACGTCTGTTTGTTTGTTTGCTTGTTTGTCCCCATACTCCTCCAAAGTGCTTAGGTGCCTGTCTTCACCAAACGTGGTGGGGCCCGGGTGTGTCATTGGAGTATTTAATTTTGAAAGGACAATGCCGTCTAGGTCACAGGTCAAAGTTTCTCGGAGTTTCTTGGTTCGATTTGGATAAAAGTTGGCGAGTGTATGGATTTTAATGTATGAATAACGTCAGAACGGGCACAATTTACTGGTATTGGTGATAAATAATGACATGCATATCAGACAGTTTCCACGTGGATGGCTGAAATAATGAGATTCTGGAATGTTATGTTAAATTCGACCACTCAGGCCGCATTTCAAAGTGCTGTTGAACCAATATGCGTCTGTCTTTCTTAGGTATTGCCGCCTCCTCCACCTCCTCGGCCAGTAAAAGCAAAGCACAATATTCGTCTTCTTAGGAATCCATATCTTTTCAAAATACCGAATTCGCAACTTTTTTCATACTCACGAAAAGAGCACACTGAAAGCAGGTGCTACTTCTATACTGAGAGGAATAAGAAACGTAAGTGTTTTCAACATACCGTTTTTGGGAACTTAATAATGAAAATTGTGTAAAAATTGTTTTTAACTTAGTTTTCTAGCAAAACGCTCGATAACCTGTGTAAATTAAAAATTCAGACCAGGAAAACCACGATACGCTATACGAAAATCGAACATGTTCGATTCCCACTATACTATACTATACACGCACCTATACGAGCTTATACGAAAAAAGTACAAGTAAGCAAAGATCAGGAAAAGGCGCAATCAGAAAAAGACTCCCACTCCAAAAACCAAGGTGGGAAAAAACCAAACTAACAATCAGGTACTTATACCATGAAAACATTTCGTAAGCCGAATGAGCAGCTATTTTCCCAATAGGTGGCCACTCAGTTACCTTAACTTAACTAAAAATATGCAAACATACATAAGGCGCCAACAGCACAAAAATATTTTAAACACCAAGACATAAAACAAAAAGAACCACCACAGAAGTATCGACTTGGAACGATCAGTAACACAAAGTTACTGGCGGGTTTAAATCGATTTTACACGGCCGTAACCTCACCCTCAGCTTCTGCAGTGGTTCATAACATTTAGTTAGTTCTTCGGTCCTCGTGGTGAATCTCTAACTAGTAAATGAATCATCAAGAACAAACAAATAAATCATGATAAACATCCTGATGAATCAAAAACCAGGACTCACAGATTCAGTAAGCTGCCCGACGATGGAGATCCCTGGGCGCCAAATAACCTACTAAATCCGGAGCAAAAGAAAAACACCAGTTGGACCCCGGTGGGCCAAGCAACAGACAAGAAGCTCCGGCCCCAACCAACTAAAATGAATAGCTTTAAGTCGGGGCCATCATCGAGTCTGACGCCCGACCCACCGGCGTGCAATTAAAGAAGGCAGCATAGTTATCAACCGTGATTGAGTTAAAAACTAAGCATGCAGACTGTCGCATAACATTCAAGTTATAACCTATACGTCTGTAACGTGTTATGATTTTTCTAAACTGAAAAGAAAAATCATTACTTCCTATAAGTTTCTTAAATTTGTAAACCAAGTCACCATAAAATTCTGGTTCCGAAAGACCCTCACTTAAAAGCGTCTTTAACCCAACATTATATTTGGAAATCAATTCATAGTGTCTACGATAAAATTTAGAAAAGGTTTTTCGAAGTTTATGATACCGATAGCCCTGTTGAAGAAGTTTGGCCGTTAAAGATTTATTTCGAGCATTGAAGTCTGTAACATGATTGCAGACTCTAGCAAACCTAATAAGTTGCGAAATGTATATGTCATAGGGCGAAATAAATGGATTGTTACTATTTATTTCCGACTGTCTTTGTTGTTATTTATTTCCCACAACATTTTCAGTTTCCTATAAATTCCCTTCCCATAGCCATCATTTGCTTCTGTAGTGTTACCCAGTTTAGGTAGGCATAGCGTTATTTGGTATTGTTCGCTATCTGGTGTTACCTTGTATCGCTTCGGTACACTTGGCATATTATCATCCGCCATTTTCATCCATCTGTTTATTATTGTCACGATGTAGATCAGAAAATATATGTTGTTGTACCATATATTTACAGGTTAGTGATGTTATTATTCATTTTAGTCATTAATACATTAGACAAAAGCTTTTATATGTATTTTGAAGAAGCTTTAATCACTTTAAATTAGGATTATTCAGAGGCAAGATAGAATGACGCATCGATAATTGGGTCATGTGTATTGTTTACATTTGTTTACTTTTTGCATTAGGATTGTCTTAATGCTTTGATTGTATTTGATTGTCTTTGATTGTAATTGACACTTGGCATATTATCATCCGCCATTTTCATCCATCTGTTTATTATTGTCACGATGTAGATCAGAAAATATATGTTGTTGTACCATATATTTACAGGCTTTCTAGTCCTTTGAAACCCACGACATTTAGCGTTGTGCACGATAGTTATGGGGCACGTATACACCGCAGCCGTGGACAGGATGACCAATTAGCAAGTCGTTCAATGGCCTGGCAATGGCGGCATACCCTTTCACGAACCGGCGGTAATATCCAGTGAATCCCAGGAACTTCCTTACGTCCTTAGTGGACTTTGGAATGGGCCAGTTCCTCACTGCCTCAGTCTTTGCTGGATCAACGTGAATGCCTTCGGCCGAAACTACGTGTCCGAGGTACGTGACGCTTTTCTTGAAAAATTCGCACTTAGTGGGCTTCAGTTTAAGGTTATGCTTCTCGAGGTTCATGAATACAGCCTGAAGACGCTCGAGGTGTTCCTCAAAGGTAGATGAAAAGACGATGATGTCGTCAAGATATATAAGACAATCTCGTAAGTTGAGATCACCCATACATCTTTCCATCAACCTTTGGAACGTGGCTGGCGCATTACATAACCCAAACGGCATTCTATTGCACTCATAGAAGCCTAAGGAGCCCACTTGAAAAGCAGTTTTGGCCTTGTCAGTCTCTCGCAGCTCCACTTGCCAGTATCCACTCTTCAAGTCGAGAGTAGTAAAGTACTTGGATCCGGCAAGTGAATGTAGCGTGTCATCAATGCGTGGGATGGGATAGGCGTCCTTTTCAGTGCGTTGGTTAAGCTTTCTGTAATCAATACAGAAGCGTATGGTCCCATCCTTCTTTCTGACTATGACTACATTCGAGCTGAAGGGACTGGTGGATTCACGTATGACTCCGATCTCCAGCATTTCCTTAAGGTGTTCCCGGACTTCTTCCACTAAGGCAGGTGGGATTTTCCGGAACGGTTCTTTGAAAGGATGCTCGTCCGTAAGGTGAATCTCATGCTCAACTATGTTTGTCCTTCCGATGTCTGTAGGACCTTGGGAGAAGACATGTTTCCATTTAGCGAGGAAATCCAGAACATGCTCCTTTTGCTCAGATGTCAAAGATGCTCCTTCCAGGTTGAAATCCATCTGAGATTTTGCAGTCTTAGTTTCATCCTGTTTTTGTTTCGTCTCTGCATCAGCCGCTGTCATCTCCTTTATTGGATCTCGGTTGAGGACCTTAACCTCTTCCAAGTTACAGATGCTTGTCTTTGGCTGAAATGTCAAAATCTTAGCAGACATATTGCAGAGACGAACAGGTATTCTGGCTGTGCTTCCAGGCTTGTCAGTTCTCACAACTCTTGGACAGACTGTGACCCGTGAAACCTTTTCATCATCGACTGGTTCAGTTAATGCTGCCTCCGCATTAAAGTTCTTGTGAATAAGACCAGTAATTGTCCTGGTTTCATACGGCTGCAAAGTCACTTTGGCTGTTGTCTTAACAACGCAAACTCTTTTACTGCATATCGCCTTGAAAGCAGTTTGCCATGCTAATGGCACTGTTTCCGTGTCTGAAGATGCCATCTTGCACTCACGGATGATGTTTGTACCGACTATGATCGGAACCGTATGCTTGTAGTCCGTCATAGGGACAACAAGAAACAATTCAGGCACGGTAGTGTCCTTTAGAAAAGGTACACACACACTTGCCTCAATGCAGCCTAAGAAATTTAATGTCTCTCCATTGGCGACATTTACTTGCAGCCCCAGCTCAGTAACATCATGAACTATAGGTTCGGGGTCTAGCAGCTTGACAAAATCCTCCGAAATGGTACTGATGGATGAACCAGTATCTACGAGACAGTTTGCTTTCACTCCTTCTATGTATATCTCAGAGACATTATCGTTACCGACAAGCCTGTTCAGCAGTACAGTATTAGGGCACATTTTAAGTTTGTCCGTGTCCCTCATCTGCCCTTCGATGGGGGCACCTAACGGTTTAAAGGTGACTGCTTTGATGGATTTCTATCCTGTTTACTCTGTACATTTGCCTGTTGATCCTTTCCTTGAGATTGTGGCATGGTGTTCACTAGAGTCTGAATAGTTTTCTCTAATGACTGTAACCTTTTTGCTAGATCGTCGATAGCCTTTTTATTCGGATCATGAGTAACAGGTTGGTGTTGAAGCTTAGGGGCTCTCTCATTCACTGTGGGGAGTGTCTTTTTGTCTTCATCAGAACTGATATTCTTTCCTGTTGCTACTTTATCTGTTGCCATTTCTTTCTCCTCCGCTCTAACCTTGGTGCGGAACGATTCAAATGGCTCATCAGATAAGAAATGCAATCTAGTTGCATTCTTAAGTTCCACACTATACAGAGATCTCCAAAATCTCTCTCTCAACATCTTATCTTTCTGACTAGGTGCTGCTGAACCTTTTGCAACAGCCCTTTCAAAAATATCCTCTAGTCTAATACCCCAATCTGCCACGCTTTCATCTTTTCTCTGAGTGGCCGTATAAAATTCCTGTATGACACTCTCACCACTTGCTACGTTCCCAAAGACGCTTTCCATTTTATCTATTATGTCCTGAATTGTCGATTCAGGATCCATGTTGATGAATACTTTCCTTGCCTGTCCCCTAAATGAATTTCTGATTGCATGCTCAATGCTCGAATCAGGATACTGTTTACCTCTTCTTAATTTCTCTACCTCTTTTTTCCAATCCTCAAAGGAACTTTCATTTTTTGGAAGTGGATCAGCACCTGAAAAAGAATTTACGTATGCCTTCAAAAGGTGCGTGACATCTCCTTTCACTGACTCTGTTTCAGTACCATGACTCGTAAGCTCTCTGGTTTCTCTGATGTTCTCCTCTTCTATTGTCTGTTCTGATTTCTGTCTGATGCTGTCTTCTCTTTTCTGAATCTCATATTCCAGTCGTTTCAGATATGCTTCCTTTCTATCAAGATCAATAGCTCTTCTGTTAAGTTGGGTTTCTACGTCAGATATTTCTCTCTGTGTATATGACATTCTGTTTCTTTCATCTATCTGATTTGAGAATATTTCTCTCTGTTGCCGATCTCTTTCTGTCTTTATGCTGTAGGGCGGGTCTGTATGAACATTATTTTCCATCTCAAATTGTACAGCTTCATTCATGTTTGATGAAAGAATGCTGGTAAGTCTATTCTCCTCCTCAATGAGCGCTCTCAACCTCTGTTCAGTCGCTATCCGTTCATGTACCCTTCTCTGTAAGCTTTGCTCTATCTTGCGTTCTTCTTCTTCAAGAGCTAGTACTCTTCCTTTTTGTCTTTCTCTGTTTTGCTCTGCGAGTTTATTCTGCAAAATGATGAGCCTTTCTCGTCGTTGTGCTTCTTCTTCAGCGGCATTTCTATTCTCCTGCTCTATGAGTATATCCTGTTCCTTCAGCCTATCCAGAGTTTCTATTACCTTCTCTTCTTCGACTGTCAAAGCTTCTCTTTCATAGAAGTCATCTTTTGGCTCATCTTCTCGACCCCTCGTCAAGTCTATCCTTTGCTGATTTCTATCAGTATCAGCATTTCTAATACCGAACTCTTGAACTTTCCGATCTGTCGCTGTAGCTACAGCCTGTTCCTTTGGCAACAGTTGTGTTCTAGTTAAGCTATCTCTATCTGTTTTATCTCTATTCTGCACTAGATAAGGTTTCAAGCTGAGAATGTCATCTTCATGCCCTTGTGATCTAGTGTTAGGCTGCTTTGGATCCTTTGCTTTGCTTCCATCTGACCTTGTAGCCATTGCACCTTGCTCCGCTTTGCCACTTGCTTTCTTTACAGACGAAGCTAGACTTTGTCTCAATGCTGCTATTCTAGAACTGAGGCCTTCCTTTGCCTGAAGTGTCCTGTTCTGTACATTTTCTTTTCTTGCCAAGTTTTCATCTTCTGAGATGCTTTCATCATCCGAGAACACTGGCAAGCTTTTAATACTACCAGGCGATCGAAGAAGCATAGGTGATCCCCGAGTATCTCCGTCCTGTGTCGAAGTTTTACTATCTAGCCATCTGTATAACTCTGCTTGCAAACTTTCTGGTTTCCTAGGCCTTGTTGGCGATTCAGCAACTTGCTTTTGTAATCTCTCTGCTCCTTCCGCCTGCTTACTAGCGGCTCCGTTTGCCTCTTGCAAAGGGCCTTGAGTCTGCCTAACTGTAGTCTCATTCTTAGATCTATTCTCTTCCTTTTTCTCTAGCGAATCTATTCGCGTCTTCTGTCTTGCCACTCTCTCTAACAGCTCTTTTCTCTCCTGCTCGAGAACAGCTTGCTGCCTCTTCAAAGCTCTGACATCTCTGTCTGACAGTTTGTCCATTTTGTCCATTTTAGACCGTCAACTATTTAGCTTATTAGTATACACTGTATACAACAATACAGTGTTATAACGTATTGATTTTTCTATGTCCAACACCGTTCACATTCACAAACACTTTTTTTTTTTAGGAGAAAAACTAAACTCCAATGTCCAAGTCCGCCAGGTCCTGAAAGATTTTCAAGCGTGCACAAGAATTGGTCATATGTTTACGACACTTTCTTGTATAAAAATCTAACTGTGTTGTTTAAACTGCACAGTAGATTTTTTTATACGTTTGCGTGTGTTCTACACACTGAACAGAATTGCGTTATACGAGAAAAAATAAATAGCGCTTCGATATTAACGCCAAATGACCGATATCCCGCGGTTCCCTCTTGACCAAAACGCAAGCAAATAGCAAAATGTCGAAAACAAACGAAAATCCGGCTAAACAAAACCGCACGAAAATATCTCAAAATTACACAAAAATCGCCGCAAATTGCGCGTTCAAAATGTGAAAATCCGCCGCAAATTGCGTGTTCAAAATGTGAAAATAAGCCGCAAATTGCGCGTTCAAAATGTGAAAATCCGAATAGTCAAAACTCGCACGATGTTATCTCCAAAATACGCAAAATACCGAAAATTTATCGGAAATCCGCTGTCAAAACGCTGCTTTAACGATGTGCATAGTGCATTGAATAAATGCACAACGGTTGACAGATATCATAACTTTGAGACGCCTGAAAAAAAAAATCAAAATCGCTTCAAAATATTCTTTTCTTCAAATGTACTGAAGAAAAGAATAAAAATAAAGACAAAAAATATCTGCCTCGGTGGAGTCTTGAACACACGACCTACGGATCCGAAGTACAGAGTACTAAGACAGACACTCTATCAATTGCGCTATCCGGCTACTTGACCGCTTAGGTGTATATTTAATATTTATTTACTACATTGCGGCGACGCATGAGCAGCTTCGTTCCGTATCGGTTATTTTCGAAATTCGGAAATTTTCTAAGTCGGAAATTCACACAGAAACACCCATTTTGTCTCAAAATTCGGCAAATTCACAAAATTGCTAAGTTCCTATGAGAAATTTGGTTCTCAAATTGTTGGGAGCGGAATTAGCGCTTCATTTTGAGAAATTACAGGGATTTTCTATGAAAGGGCGGAGAAAGCCGGAAATTGAGAGATATTTGCGTGGGCTATTTATAGGATATTGATTATAGGATGCGCGCAAATCTACCGGGTCGGGACTAGGACTTGGGCCTGGGTTTTCTAAGCCGTTCCTACTCTACACTACCCAAACAGAAGAGCAACCACAATTAAAAAGCTGACAAAGCTCAAATGAAAAATGAATGAAGATGAATGACGTATTAAAACACAACATCTTGGCAGTTACACATATGCAGAAAATATGTAAACAAACTCTATGCACAGAAAGTGATTTGTTGCGTAAATAGTCAGTTAACCTAACTAGCCATTAAATTTGCTGAAATGAATAGCAACCACATTGCTTCATATATTGGCAAGATAGAAATGACTAAAGGTTACCTCTAAATCCATCGATAATCCAAAAACATAAATATATCCAAAGCACATGTATAATCACACAACACAAAAACAAAGTATATGATCACGAAAAATGATCACAAGTCACAGTTTAATCCAGTTGAATTGAAACACTCGTTGATGTCCGCTGGCTCACTCTTGAAGTCGATTCCCTGTCGATGATCGCGAGAAGCTTCACAGTCAACGAAAATGTTGGGCCCAAAACACGTGTTCAATGTCAACAAATAGTAGACTTCCGGAAGTTCCGAAAATGGATTTGATCCAATCACAAGAGAGTTGTGACGTCACTAGTGTATAAATAGAGGCGTCCTCGTACACATATGTATGCTACACATGTTTGTTATGAATCGATGTCTCAATGAAAGGGACGGGGTTTTGAATCCCTTCTCAGCAATCAGGCTTGGTCCATTCGTTACTGGCCACCAATGTCCACGGCTGCGGTGTATACGTGCCCCATAACTATCGTGCACAACGCTAAATGTCGTGGGTTTCAAAGGACTAGAAAGCCTGTAAATATATGGTACAACAACATATATTTTCTGATCTACATCGTGACAATAATAAACAGATGGATGAAAATGGCGGATGATAATATGCCAAGTGTCAATTACAATCAAAGACAATCAAATACAATCAAAGCATTAAGACAATCCTAATGCAAAAAGTAAACAAATGTAAACAATACACATGACCCAATTATCGATGCGTCATTCTATCTTGCCTCTGAATAATCCTAATTTAAAGTGATTAAAGCTTCTTCAAAATACATATAAAAGCTTTTGTCTAATGTATTAATGACTAAAATGAATAATAACATCACTAACCTGTAAATATATGGTACAACAACATATATTTTCTGATCTACATCGTGACAATAATAAACAGATGGATGAAAATGGCGGATGATAATATGCCAAGTGTACCGAAGCGATACAAGGTAACACCAGATAGCGAACAATACCAAATAACGCTATGCCTACCTAAACTGGGTAACACTACAGAAGCAAATGATGGCTATGGGAAGGGAATTTATAGGAAACTGAAAATGTTGTGGGAAATAAATAACAACAAAGACAGTCGGAAATAAATAGTAACAATCCATTTATTTCGCCCTATGACATATACACCATAAGAAGCACGACGAGGAACGTCACCATCCAAAAACGGAAAATTTACTATATCAAAATCAAAGTCATCGCGCTTATCATAAATTTTAGAAGAAACAAATCCATTTGCAACAGAAAGATGTAGATCTAAAAAGGGGGCTTCGGTATCCGAGATATTGGCTTTGTTCAACTGTAGTTCAGATGGATAAATTTGATTGACCATACCTTCAAAATAAGGGTTGTCAATGTTCAAAAGGTCATCGAGGTACCTAGAAGTGGAATTAAAAGCCTCGATAACATCAGCTTGATTATCATGGTTAAGAGAATCCATGAAATCTCTTTCGTAGCAGTATAAAAATAAATCTGCTACGAGAGGACTTTTCGAATAGTGTCCTCCTATGTGACCCGGTATGAGGAAATCATAATGTTTGATTTCAAGTATTCGCGTGCCCTCAAAAATGTACACCGTTTACCCGAATAGTCTACTCCTATGTGACCGCAGCCTTATGGTCCAAAACTGAACGTCAGTATCTCTGTCTATCTATCTTCCTTAACAGCTTAACCTCCGATTAGGACTTCAGATGCAGTTCCGGTATACCAAGAACTGAAGGGGGTTGGTTGAAATAAACGCAACGAAAAACGAAAAGTGGTGACAAGAATTTGTACAGTGTTTGTTAAGATTGTTAGTATAGTTAAAAGATAAAAAACAGATGCTAGTATTTAAGGAGTTTTGTAACATCAAAACCAAAAACCAAAAGGTACGAGAGACTGCCTACAGCACACTGGTCCACCCCCAGCTGGAGTACGCAGCCCCCGTTTGGGACACCCACACTAAAGAAAAAAGACTCCAGCTGGAAAAAGTTCAACGCCGGGCAGCACGCTGGACCACTAGCAATTTCGACTACCGGTCAAGCACTACTGCTACCGTAGACAAACTCGGTTGGAGAACGCTTGAGTTACGACGAGCAGATGCCCGTCTCTGTCTTTTTTTCAAAATAGTACATGGCCTGGTTGCTGTACCTCCTCCTGAATGCATTGAACCTTCGAATAGAATCTCCAGATACTGCCATTCAATGACCTTCCGCCAGTTACAAACAAGTACAAACTACTATAAATACTCCTTCTTCCCACTGGCTATTGTCCAGTGGAATGCCCTCCCTGCAGATGTTGCATGCTTACCAGACCTTGAGTCCTTCAAGGTCGCAGTTAGTTAACTGCAACATCCCAGGCCGTAGACACAGAAATAGTTGTTTTTATCCTGACTTTAAACTCGTCTTAACTATTTTAACCTATCATCTTTTATCCGTCTTGCTGAATGCTTTTAACCAGTCTTTTCTTAAATTTTCAGCCTTATTCTTTTCGACAGCGCATCTGCATAGAATGTCCGTGAGGGCGTATGGCAGTATATGAAGATAGATAGATAGATAGATAGATAGATAGGCTACCTATTAACTGTGCCAGAGTAGGAAGTAAGGGGATATGTGGTGGCAGGGCATTCCAGTGTATAATTGTTCGTGGGAAGAATGTGAGCTTGTAATAGTGTCTTAGAGCTTTGATCTGCCAGGAAGTGATTTCTTGATGATTGTCGGGTGTTCTGGATCAGGTACATGTAGTCAGAGGCAGGGATGGCTACAAGGTCGAATGTACTGTGACCTTATATAGGAGGACCAAACGACTAGCTATGAGTCGTTGGTCCAGGGTGCGCCAGTTGAGATCCTGTAGCGTTGAGGTCACACTAGATGTTTGTCGGTAGTCTCGCATTACCCATCTAGCGGTCCGTCCAAGTAACAATTGCCAAGACCGGCCGCACCAGTTCTTAAATTAGCTGCTTCTTTCACATCTGGGGGACAAGAATACAAATTTCTCCTCAAGTGTTTTTGCATCTGGGTAACTTTCTAATTGAATTGGGATGAATCAGTACCGTTATTTTGAAATGTTTCACGTTTTATGTGATGTGTACATGCAGGTTCAGTTCAGGCCGTGATAATTTCGAGCCGGGATTTCGAGTAGGAGTGACCTGGAATTTTTGAAATTTATTTCGCGTTTTAGAGTAGCCGGCACGAACGTCATGCTGATAGTCCCAAGTATTTCGGTAAGTTGTGATACCGAAAAAGTTGCAGTAAATTTTCGACCTCCAAAAGATCAGGAACTGTCAAAATGGGTCAAGACCTTCCAGAGCGAATTAGAGTACCTGATTTCAAAGAATATAGTTATCAAGAAATAAATAAGTTCCCACATTTAGTTAAATTTCAAGAAGAGTTGGCACGAGAAGGCTTGAAAGACCCATGGATGAGGTAAGAAACTGAGATGCATTGAATATGTTCTTTACTGTCAAAGGGTACCTTTGAGGTGTTAAATAGTTGTGCCAGTGCCTCTTGGTATTGTAACCATTGCATTCATGCTATTCCGGGAGTTCAAAAGCTACTTGTCCGTCTGGGAAATGTAGAAACAAATGTTGAATCATTAAAAGATAGAGTTGAGACCCTAGAGAACAGAGAAACAGTAACAAATGAAAATATCAAAACTGTAGTAAGCGAACAGTTAGCAGAACAAAAAGAAATTGAGGCAAGGCGTTTAAATCTTGTATGTCTTAACCTACCAGAGAGTAAGAAGGAAGATTCCATTGAAAGACAACGTGAAGATCATGATTTTTTGATGAACCTTTTAGAGAATCATATGGATTTAGACATTGAAGTCAGAGTTCTCACTAGGATTTTGAAAACAGGATTCTAAGAATCCATCACTGGAAAAAGTTGGAGTCAGAAATGAAAACTTGGAGTTTGACCAAGAAAACTTGGAGTTTTACCTTATAAATATATTTCAATAACTTTTTTCTCAACTAGGATTCCACCTAAAATTTGTACATCCTGTAAACAAAACAAAGTAAAAAAAAAAAAAAAAATTTTTTTTTTTTACAAAAGCCAATACTTGTTTTTCAGACGTCGCAAAATAATTGATAAGATTCTGTCAACTTTACTGAAGTTGAAGCAGCCAAAATTTATAAATGAATGTTTTTTTATCACACATGAAGGCAAATTCAGGCCAATACCGATGCCAGAGACTGCTCAATAAAAAAAATATGCCTGTGTTTTAAGGGGACCGATGTAATGTCATAAGTTTTCGTGGCGGTAGAAAGGTGGGTTTTTTTCTCTTATTTTCTGCCAATTTCTCATTCGGAATTTCTTAAAGGCAATTGAAATTGTGATACATTCTCTCATTCAGAGAATTTCTATGCAAATAGGGTTGGAAATGAATGCAAAAAACACAAATCGCACCAGAAAACGATCTCTCCATTGTGTACATTGTTCCGATTCCGTAGCGAGTTTTCATACCGAAATTACGACGAACATATAGATCTGCGAACACTTTTTTCAATGATCGCTAATAATATTTTCTTGTTTTCCTATCATCCCTTTGTGTAGATAAGGACCTGACAATAAACATCTATTGAATGGACACAAATTTGTGATCCGTGAAAATTGACCTGTCAATCTCCATCAACAAAAACTTGATTGTCAGTTTACTGCGCTCTGATTGGATAAGGGCACAATTAGTTCACGCCTACTTGCTTCCCCACATCAGTGACACGTGTCAAGTCACTTGCTTGATCTTTGATCTTTCCGCGGTAGCTCATTTTTTCACGTAATTTATGGAAAGTTTTGGACGCGTCACCAGAAAAAAACATGGCGTAAGCGAGAATCCATGGCAGTGAATTTTAGGCGTACGAAGCGAAAAACACGCGTAAAAATACGCCCAGATTGGAGTTATCGAGAACTCTGGAAGTAAACAAATTGGTAAGACTGGGAAAGAGGGAGGCTGGCAAAACAAGACCTATTCGATTATCTGTCAATGTTTTTGACCACAAGAGGCAAATTTTGAGATCAAACAGCAAGCTGAGAAAAAGTGCTAATGCAGTGTACACAAACATTTATTTTACTCCAGACCTTACTAAAAACCAAAGGAAGCAGGCATATGAGTTAAGAGTGGAGAGACGGTCTAGAGAAGAAAATGGAGAGACAGACCTAAAGATTAGTAGGGGTAAAATTGTGTCAGTGAAAGGTAAAAAAAGAGATGGGACAGATCAAACTAGGCCATTCGAGAAGGGCGGTGCCTCTGAGGGCCGCGCCTAGACATACAAAAACTTCAGAATTTGTACAAAATGATGTATATATGTTGCACCGTTGTGCTTTTGAAACATTTAATTGTTGATTGTTGACACATTCATAAATTTTCAAAACTGAGATTATTCATATCTGGATATAATAGTGATGTTACTATAGTGATAATATTTGAATTGAAGAACTGAGATATATATCTAATTGGCTACAGTATACTTGAGACTAAACCGTCTTATTGAGTACTTCTAATGACACCGGAAGCAAGATAACAAAAGTGAGAAGAAGAGTCGAGTGAGACGACGAACCTTAGGGGTTCACCATTTTTCCAAAATTGAATGAGTTTTAATGGCATCCAACAGCATGGAAACAAGAAGCATGTCTGAAGCAGCTGCAGAGAAATCTAGTTCCAAAAGTACAAGAGATCACACTTACACAAGAAAAGACAAATCTAAAGTACCTATTCCTCAAACAAATCAAAGCGCTGCAAAACCTGACTCGTGTGAAGGTTGTCAAAAACCTTTTGAAAAACAGAAAATGTTGCCATGTGGTTTCTGTGAAAACAGTTATTGTCAGCCCTGTTCTTTACTGTCAAAGGGTACCTTTGAGGTGTTAAATAGTTGTGCCAGTGCCTCTTGGTATTGTAACCATTGCATTCATGCTATTCCGGGAGTTCAAAAGCTACTTGTCCGTCTGGGAAATGTAGAAACAAATGTTGAATCATTAAAAGATAGAGTTGAGACCCTAGAGAACAGAGAAACAGTAACAAATGAAAATATCAAAACTGTAGTAAGCGAACAGTTAGCAGAACAAAAAGAAATTGAGGCAAGGCGTTTAAATCTTGTATGTCTTAACCTACCAGAGAGTAAGAAGGAAGATTCCATTGAAAGACAACGTGAAGATCATGATTTTTTGATGAACCTTTTAGAGAATCATATGGATTTAGACATTGAAGTAAACAAATTGGTAAGACTGGGAAAGAGGGAGGCTGGCAAAACAAGACCTATTCGATTATCTGTCAATGTTTTTGACCACAAGAGGCAAATTTTGAGATCAAACAGCAAGCTGAGAAAAAGTGCTAATGCAGTGTACACAAACATTTATTTTACTCCAGACCTTACTAAAAACCAAAGGAAGCAGGCATATGAGTTAAGAGTGGAGAGACGGTCTAGAGAAGAAAATGGAGAGACAGACCTAAAGATTAGTAGGGGTAAAATTGTGTCAGTGAAAGGTAAAAAAAGAGATGGGACAGATCAAACTAGGCCATTCGAGAAGGGCGGTGCCTCTGAGGGCCGCGCCTAGACATACAAAAACTTCAGAATTTGTACAAAATGATGTATATATGTTGCACCGTTGTGCTTTTGAAACATTTAATTGTTGATTGTTGACACATTCATAAATTTTCAAAACTGAGATTATTCATATCTGGATATAATAGTGATGTTACTATAGTGATAATATTTGAATTGAAGAACTGAGATATATATCTAATTGGCTACAGTATACTTGAGACTAAACCGTCTTATTGAGTACTTCTAATGACACCGGAAGCAAGATAACAAAAGTGAGAAGAAGAGTCGAGTGAGACGACGAACCTTAGGGGTTCACCATTCTCAGTATCGGAAATGGTATTCGGAAATGGAATATGATGTGGGGTATGATGGTTCCTTCAAAATTTGTACCACATATTTGCTCATTTGTTGCGACACTTCTAAAAGTCATGGTTATATTGTCTTTTTACAGTATATTCCTGAATACAGTGTAACTGCCTACTGCTACAGGTAGACCAATACATAATCCGAGACTGCTCGGTCATTAAATAGCCTGCGATTATTTTTGACTGGCAGCTATCAGACCCTTTATGGGTCGGCAGCCAGAGAAGACTCTGGTTAACCAATACATAGGGCTGTCTAATGCAGTAATGCAGGGCTTTTTCTCTATACAAAACTGGGTCCGGTTTCCGGTACCAAATTTTTTCCCAATTGGCTGAAAAAATTCCCAATTGACCTGGAACATTCCCAATTAGCAGAAAAATCCCAATTTAAAAGGTTAGCTTTCCCACTTTTGCTAAAAATTGCACTATTTTTTCCCAAATTTGTTGTATATTTCCCAAAATCACACAATTTTTTCCCAATATCATCGGTACCAAAAATTTCCCAAAAAGGTCAGAAAAAGCCCTGTAATGGCAATACGCTTCACAAACGTTACACTGTTCGCTCCTTGTCTTTACACTCGCCATATCCTCATATTGCGACTGTTATAGGGAACAAGACAACTCTTGTTTTTGAGACAATTTACCAGCATTTCGTCGGACTACTTTCACTAATCAGCCATCAAAATTATACTCCGATCATTGCCCCCTAGCGATTGTTTACGTTCAGCATCTTTCCAGGCAAACATCAAACCCTCAACTCCAGCCAAATGTCAAGAAATCTGGTAAATAAATTTATACCTTTACAAAAATCATGTAGAAAACTTGTTTCTGTAATAACCAGTTACCCTTCTCGCATGAAATGTCCCCTCAGTCCATCAGGGTTGGGGTAATTAAAATTGTAATAGTAATTGTTTTTTTTTTTTTTTTTTTTTTGTTTTCCTGTTACTCCCATCAATCAATTTCTGATTATTCTTGGGAGGTGTACATTGTACACTCCGGTGTGTTTGCAGGATGAGCCTACATGCATGAGGATAGAACCTGTGTAGGGATCTTTAACCTGCACAGGGGATGACTGTCCCTGCACAGGGGGCCTCCAGTTAACGTCCCGATCCGAAGGACGGCGCACTGTATCATGTCATTCCTGCAAATGACACGAAGGGAAGCAAGTTCGGACCAACAAATTTTCCTCGCCGCCGGCGGGGATCGAACCCGGGACCTCTAGCACAAGAAGCCAGTGCGCTAACCACTCGGCTATCTCGCTTGCAATTTAATTACATTTTTCAAAATAATTGAAAATAATTGTAATTCAGTCTTTACTTTAATTACAATAATTGAAAAGTAATGAATTACAGTGTCAAAAAGGGGTGTAATTAACAATTACTTTTGAATTACTTTTAATTACTTTAAAGAAAAATATCTCTAAGATATATTTCAAGATTAATATTGTAAGAGTGCACTATAGATTATTCTGTTGTATATTTTTTTCTTGCACATCTAATTGAAGTATCTGGCCAATCATACAGTACTTAAATAAAAAATATTTTCTCATAGACATCAGTTACAACAGCAGAAAAAATTTATTTGTCTATTCATCAATAAAACTGTTTCTCATTCTACTGACGAAATTAAGTCTTGGGTACTTTTAAACCTTTTCTAACTTATGATTTATTATCTTACAATAACACCAAACAATGATTGAGCAAAGAAAGAGTGAAAACTCAATTATTATATTTTTAGCTCACCTGAGCCGAAGGCTCACAGGTGAGCTTATAGGATAGGCAGGCATCCGTCGTCCGTCGTCGTCCGTCGTCCGTCGTCCGACCACAATTTCAAAGAAGAATATTTCTGAAGCTAGAAGGCCGATCTTAATCAAATTTAATGTGAACCATAATTGGGTTGGGGGATTAATGGCATTAGGTTTTGGAGCAGATTGTATCAAAATTGTGGTTTCCATGGCAACAGATAGGTCCCATAAACTTACAATGGGAAAAACTAAAAAAATCTTCTTCTCTGAAACCACTAGGCCCACAGCTTTGATATTTGGTATGTAGCAATGGCTAATGGTCCTCTACATAAATTGTGCCATTCGTGCCCCTGGGGTCAAATTTGGCCACGCCCCGGGGGGTCGATAGTCTCCATAGACTTACTATGGGAAAAAAATTCAAAAATCTTCTTCTCTGAAACCACAGGGCCCACAGCTTTGATATTTTGTATGTGGCAATGGCTAATGGTCCTCTACATAAATTGTGCCAGCCATGCCCCTGGGGTCAAATTTGGCCAAGCCCCGGGGGTCGATAGTCTCCATAGACTTACAATTGGAAAAGCGAAAAAAAAATCTTCTTCTCTGAAACCACTAGGCCCACAGCTTTGATATTTGGTATGTAGCAATGGCTAATGGTCCTCTACATAAATTGTGCCATTCATGCCCCTGGGGTCAAATTTGGCCACGCCCCGGGGGACGATAGTCTCCATAGACTTACTATGGGAAAAAAATTAAAAAATCTTCTTCTCTGAAACCACAGGGCCCACAGCTTTGATATTTTGTATGTGGCAATGGCTAATGGTCCTCTACATAAATTGTGCCAATCATGCCCCTGGGGTCAAATTTGGCGCCCCGGGGGTCGATAGTCTCCATAGACCTACAATAGGAAAAAAACTAAAAAAATCTTCTTCTCTGAAACCACTAGGCCAACAGCTTTGATATTTGGTATGTAGCAATGGCTAATGGTCCTCTACATAAATTGTGCCATTCATGCCCCTGGGGTCAAATTTGGCCACGCCCCGGGGGTTGATAGTCTCTATAGACTTACTATGGGAAAAAATTAAAAATCTTCTTCTCTGAAACCACAGGGCCCACAGCTTTGATATTTTGTATGTGGCAATGGCTAATGGTCCTCTACATAAATTGTGCCAATCATGTCCCCGGGGTCAAATTTGGCCACGCCCCGGGGGTCGATAGTCTCCATAGACCTACAAAAGGAAAAACTAAAAAAATCTTCTTCTCTGAAACCACTAGGCCCACAGCTTTGATATTTGGTATGTAGCAATGGCTAATGGTCCTCTACATAAATTGTGCCATTCATGCCCCTGAGGTCAAATTTGGCCACGCCCCGGGGGTTGATAGTCTCCATAGACTTACTATGGGTAAAAATTAAAAAATCTTCTTCTCTGAAACCACTAGGCCCACAGCTTTGATATTTGGTATGTAGCAATGGCTAATGGTCCTCTACATAAATTGTGCCATTCATGCCCCTGGGGTCAAATTTGGCCAGGCCCCGGAGGTTGATAGTCTCAATAGACTTGCTGTGGGAAAAAAATTCAAAAATCTTCTTCTCTGAAACCACTGGGCACACAGCTTTGATATTTTGTATGTGGCAATGGCTAATGGTCCTCTACATAAATTGTGCCAGCCATGCCCCTGGGGTCAAATTTGGCCACGCCCCGGGTGTAGATAGTCTCCATAGACTTACAATGGGAAAAACTAACAAAAATCTTCTTCTCTGAAACCAAAAGGCCCAGAGCTTCTATATTTTGTATGTAGCAATGTTTGGTAGTCCCCATTATAAATTGTGCCAGTCATGCCCCTGGGTCAAATTTGGCCATGCCCCGGGGGTCAATAGTGTCCATGCATAGACTTTCATTGGTCGATTCTCAATTAATTTAAATCTCATGAGCTTACAATGTGATAATCTCTCAGGTGAGCTACAGGACCAATGGTCCTCTAGTCTTTTGTGCCTTGATTGGTGTATTTCCCCCAATTGCTGTTAATTTTTCACACCTCACTGACAGATTCATAATTGAATAAGATGCATTGTACAGAAATGTGTTTTAGGCTATTTAAAGGTTTTGAAGTCACTTAAACCAAAAATGGTCACAAAATTAAACTGTTTTCCTTCAGGGTCCCATTCTCTTGCTAATTATATAATGTTTTCCAAATGGGAATCTGACAGAAATTATTGGTCAAACAATTGATTGTTGTAAGTTAAGCTGTTGTTAGGACTCTTTTAAGTTATGGTATGCCTCTTGACATTTTGCCGAGTTTTAAGGACAGTGCATGCAGACATTTAAACCTTTCGGCTAAAACACAATCAGGGTGGACATTTGGGTTTCACTTTTGTCAAAAAATGAATTTTAAGTGGGGCATATTTAGATGGCATTTTTGTTATCCAAGACATCTTGTAGGTGCAAAAACGCAGAAATTTTCATTTTCTTTTCAGGCTTTCAAAAATTTTACCATATCTATGCCCCTAGGGCTTAGGGGCCTACATATTTGAAAATATAACATGCATAATGGCTAATGCAATTTATCTTGTATTGAGAATTTTTACTTTTGGGACACTTTTTTGTGTCAGATAACAGATTTTATCTGGAAAATCTGTCAAAATTTTTAACTTATGGCAAATATGAAAATGTGTCGTGTCCGTAGCCCTATCTATTTTAAGACAGTTTTGTCACAAGTATTAACATGCAATATTCATATCTACTGGTACATTTATGACTTTTAGTGATGTTTTTGTTTGTTTACAACTCAAAACAAAATGAGATAAGCTTAAAATGATCATTTTAAGCAAACAACAAAAATGGGGGCTACGGACACGACAGGGCTACGGACAGCATAGTTACCGCGATATCTGATGAAACCATTCAGCTAGCCACAAAATGTTTATTATAAAACGTTTAATGGCTGGACCCGCAAATGAAAGTGAAGGTCATGTTTATATTGACCATTGTTAACATACTTTAATAGGGGCTTGAAAATAGGGGGCTACGGACACGACATTTACATGGTGTTACAAAATTGCGCCTGGCAGATTCCACAATCACTTTATATTCAATAAGGGCTTTCCCATCAAAATTCAAAAAGTATCTTAGGCTTAATATGGCATTTGTGATTTTATATTTTGCAGTTTATTAAGTTTGGAAGCTCCTGATTTGGGGGTATTAAAAAAGCCAAAATGTATAACAAAGGGCTACTTTTAAGAAAAGCTCTTGGGAATTTATACAAAGGCAAGTACCAATGTATTTATCACCTCAGATAAGAGTTTGGGTATTCCTTTTGAATTTCTGACATAAATTTATTGGCTAAAGATGAAATTATAATAGCTGGTGCCTTGTAAAATAATAGAAAATTTAAAGTGAAACTTTATAACACTCAAAAATGGCCCAATTTTAGCCTTTTGACTAGGCAGTAAACCGTTCCTCTACTAATAACCCACACATATTATATATCACTGGAAAGGTTGTGATATTTCCTATATAGCTATGACAATAACATCATTCTAGGAGTGCACCAGGGCAAAATACTGGCGTATAACATGTATTTTGTGAAATGTCCACCCTGATTGTGTTTTAGCCGTTTAGACGTTTAACACTTGGAACATTATTTTTTTTGTGATTTGTTTGCCATTCGTTAGAAATCAGGAGTGATCATTCGCTCATATATCAATAAGCCAGCATAGTCAGCAAGTGAGCAAAATGGTCTTGGGAGAATTAAAAAAATATTATATGTAGTGTGCTTCAGTGTGAGAATTAACAATTTTCAGTCATGTCAGGAGAGATATACTGCTTCCTTATAATAAATCGGTGATATGAGGATTTGTTATATTTGCAACTAAAATTTTGGCATTTGATGCGACACATATGTCAACCTTATAAGTTATAACCGTATCATTTAATGTTTAATTCGTATACTTCAGTAGCTTAAAACATTCCTTTTCAATGGGAACAAAAAGACAAGGAAGACTCTTAGTACAAAAGGTTCCTGTCAGATAATTCTTAACACTCCAAGTGTTGTTAAATTTTAATTCCATTTATCAGCATTTTGGGATTTTGAAATTCCATGCATCTGAACGGTATGTGCAAAGTAATTGTATGTAATGAATTACATTGGGCTAAGTAATTGTATGTAATGAATTACTTTACTGAAATGCCTAGTAATTGTAATTGTAATTCAATTGAACAAATGTCAATGTAATTGTAATTCAATTAATTACTTTTCAAAATAATTGACCCCAAGCCTGCAGTCCATTGAAAATCTGTTGTTTTTATTTTCTTCGAGCCGGATCAGTTGTCTGGATGTCAGGGAGAATAAAATTCAATTTTTCATCTTGTGTATTTGGTATTTCCCATTTACAAATAAGAGCCACGATACAGTAGGAACCCAGTGTAAAGTATCATGGTGTCCCAATTCTTTCCAAATATATACTGAACAAAAAAGGAAACGCAACAATTATATTCCACTAAATTTTGAGCAAACTATGATACAATCAGAAATTATTGCATTTTCTACTTCTGCGTTGGATGTTGGGCTTCCGAATGCAACAACGGATTTTCATTTTGATGAGTATTTGCGGAGTTATTCGATGCCGGCCGTGGGCATGCTGAGGGTGGTGTGCCGCACAGTGCGCATGCGCAAGCATTAAAGTTATGGTACGATTTAAATCCGCTGTAAACCCCCATTCAAAATCGCTGACATTGTTTCTTGATGATCTGGAGGTTCAAAAGTGTACGCATGCGCAGAGCAAGTCTTTCTCGGTGTGCGTTATTTTAGACGAGAAAAAAAATCTTGTTCAATTTTTATCGTAATGAGAATCAGTTTTTTGCATGATATACCCTAACGTCCCATGAATGTGAATCATACAGCAACAGACCTGAAATTATCGACGTTTTGTCGTTAAACTCGAAAATCTTAGGTGGCCTATTGTTGCGTTTCTTTTTTTTGTTCAGTATATGTTCATTAATTTGTTGTCAGCTACATGTTTTTATCAAGTAATTTAAGTACATTGTATGTTCCTACAACACATAAATCTAACATGTAGTATTAAGTCACTATGAGATAAAACTTTGTGTACCAAGTCACAACATTTTTACCGGAAAATGATTTATTTTAAGGTAGGTTATCTTTCCTTTCTCTGTTTCTATCTTTTATATCCAGTCTGTCAGAAGCTATCCATAAATTATAATTGGGAATATTGTCCTTACGTATGCTTGTCCCTCCGAGTGCAAAATAATGTCTCATTACAAATGAATATAATTCAATACAGAGGCTGACTTTCTAACAATTTTTTCTCAAAATTGTAGGGGTGGGCTTTCAGTTGCCTCAAAACGACGTGACCTATTCCAGTATGTTCGATCGAAACAATATAATATTATCTGCCTTCAAGATGTACACATAAATGAAAATCTAGAAAATTTCATAAAAGCTGAATGGGGATTCGATATATTTTTCAGTTCATATACAACCATGAGTAGGGGAACAATGATCTTGCTTAACAACAACTTTGAACAAAAAGTAAAAAAAGTTAAAACTGACAAAAATGGTAATTACATTTTATTAGACATTGACATTCAAGGAAAAGAAATTACACTGGCTAATATTTATGGACCGAATGAAGATAACCCTAATTTCTATGAAACATTGAAGAGAAATATTGCAGAATTTGAAAATGAAAATGTCATAATATGTGGGGACTGGAATCTGGTTCTAGATTTTGAAAAGGACTGTTATAATTATTTACATATCAATAACCCAAGGGCCAGAAACGTGGTTTTATCTTTAATTGAAGAAGAACATTTTATTGATGTATGGCGTGTAATGAATGAAAACACACAAAAATATACATGGCGGAGACTGAACCCAACCAAAAAACAAGCAAGGTTAGATTATTTTTTAGTTAGTGAAACTATTAACTCATATGTTATGCATTCAGACATAGTCCCAGGTTACAGAACTGATCATTCTGGTATAATATTAAAATTAAAGTTACAAGAGGCAGAAAGGGGAAGAGGTTATTGGAAGTTTAATAACACACTATTAAAAGATAAAAAATACATAGAAGAGGTTAAAAATACTATACGTGAAGTAATAAATACATACGCTCTGAATAATGAAAACATTAATGATGTAAATGAGGTAGCGTTTAATATTAATGATCAACTGTTTCTGGAAACTTTATTAATGACTATTAGGGGTAATACAATTAAATACTGCTCAATCAAGAAAAAGGTCAAAGTTGAAGACGAAAACAAATTACTACAAGAAATAAAGGAACTAGAAGATGAGCTCAATAATGACTTTTCGAATGCTGAGGAAAATAAAATTTTAGAACTTTCACAAAAGAAACAAAGCTTAATTGATATTAGAAAAGAAAAAATTGAAGGTGTTATGTTGAGGTCGAGGAGTAGATATCAAGATTTGGGAGAAAAACCTTCAAAATATTTTTTTAATTTGGAAAACAGAAATTTTATTAATAAAACTATGACTAAACTAATAGAAAATGATGGAACAGAAGTTACCGAAACAAAAGAAGTATTAAAGTGTCAACGTAAGTTTTATGAAAACCTTTACAATGAAAATTTAATAGACGCAGATGATGTACCTATTACAGAAATCATTGGTGAGAACGAAAATAAACTTACAATTGAGGAATCTGAAAAATTAGAAGGAGACATTAAAATTGATGAATTATCAACTGCATTGAAGAATATGAAAAATGAAAAAAGCCCAGGGCTCGACGGATTTACCGTAGAATTTTATAAATTCTTTTGGGTCGATTTGAAATATTTTATATTAAGGTCATTGAACTATGGTTATCATACAGGAACTCTATCCGTCACGCAAAAACAAGGACTTATTACGTGTTTACCAAAACCAAATAAATCAAGACATTATTTGAAAAATTGGAGACCAATATCTTTATTAAATGTAATTTATAAATTAGCCTCATCTGTAATAGCAAATAGATTAAAACTTACATTAGATAAACTTATAAATGGCGATCAGAAAGGTTTTATTAGTGGCAGATTTATAGGAGAAAATGTTAGGCTTATGTAGAATAGAATAGAATAGAATAGAATATTCTTTATTTCCACAAGGGGCCCGATCATAGGGCATACAAAAAAAACAACACAAAAAACATATATGTACAGTAATGCATGCAATCAAGACAACACGCCTACCATATATATTAGGAAAAGATAGGTTAAACCAATTAAGGTAGTTTTTATGGATTATTCTTTTCTATTTCATCTTATTTCTAGAAATAGAGCCTTACAGACATGAAATTCTACTGAGTAGACAAAAAAAAAAAAAAAAAAAAAAAAAAAAAAAAAAAAAATAATAATCTTGAATACCCTATCATTATAGCATTCAGTAGGCGTGTCTTCTTAATAAATATTCACATGAAGATATATCAAATTTACACATATATACACACAAATAAAAATAATTACAACAATGGCTTGCTTATATTTTCATCTTAAAAATCTTTATGAAAGTGACTAGAACACGTGAGTACTGGATTATTGCTTCCTGATTTCCAAACAGGTAAAAATAAAATTCGAGAGTTTTTGTATGACATCCTCATTTTCATTTGTCAGAAGCCATATAAATTTATTTTCATCTGTCAAGATATTAAAATTTTTGTATGTACTCTTCAAATACAAATATAATTTATTACGTTCCTCTTGATATTTCTGACATTGTAGCAAAAAGTGCATTTCACTTTCAACTTCATTGGTGTGACAATTTTTACAAATTCTTTCAGTTGATTTAACATTTTTGTACCTGCCTCTTTCAATAGCTAATTGGTGGGCACTTATTCTAAACTCTGTGTAGCATTTTCTGACCTCTCTATTTTGAATGATGCGGAGATATATTTCTTTCTTGAATTTTGGTTTAAAACAAAAGTAAGTTCGTAGTTTTCCTTGTTTATCAACTGCATTTTCTTTAATCTGTTTTTCCCAGTAGCCCATTGAACGTTTAATAAGTAATGATTTGATTTCATGCACACTCATATTATCATCAATATTAAGTTGATCAAAAATAAATGACAATCCTGTATACCAACTTTGCTTACCATTATTAAATAGTTCTTTACTTGTATTCAGACTCTGCACTAATAGGCTATCACTTTCCATATTTTGAATGCGCTTGAAATATTTTATAACTCCACCGATTATATCTATAAAATAAGGTGTCCTACCTAATTCACCGTAAACTGCTAAATTAGTAGATTTCTTATGTACACCTAGCACATTTTTATAATATTTAGTTGTTAATTTTTCACATTCATAATTGGAATATGCCTTTTCTAACTTGAATTCTGTTTCATTCTTTAAAGCTGTTGATGATGGCGATCATACATGTGATATCTTCTTTGGCCCAAATAGGGAGATTTGTGTTTTGAAATAGGGAGATTGGGTCTCAAATAGGGAGATTTTAGCGCGGTTAAAAAGCGAAGATTTTTTGCCATTTTTTTGCAAAAGATGCATTATATTTGCCTTATGATCCCTTATATCTTCATGAATTTGCTAATGGGTGGTAATTTTATAACAAACTAATAATGCAATAATTAAATATGATCACAGCTGAGGAAATTTTAATTCCCAAATCGGTCTAGCTAAGTGATGACGTCATCATGGACATACAACATGCATGTAAAAAGCGTATCTAAGAAGTCGCGAAAACTAATGACATTTATTATTTCATACTTTATGTCCATTGTATCAACGTCAATTCGAGAAAGTTTAAAGATTTCAATGTATTGAAATAAAACAGACAAAGAAAAAAGCAGATAAACGTACTACTTTCTTTCCATTTTCCACAGAAATTTGTGTTTCAAGTTTTTGGAATTCCAATGTTTACTTTTATTAGCTGGTACCCCGCATTTTTCTGGTTCGATAACGCAGTTGCTCCCCCTTATTATAACCGTTTCGTTCCCATACTTTGTAGGTCGGAAAATTTACCCGACTTTTTGCCTAACGCTACGTTCGACGCAAGCGGCATTTTCATGTCCGTTCAATCTGATCTTTCGTAACTATATGGCGTTTGTTTTAAACTTAATCATTTGATGTCGCACCGCCACCCAATTATCGCTGGTCACTATCTGTCTGAAGTTTAATATTAAATTTTATTTGGCTCCGAGCTCAAAATCAGAAAATTGTTACGCATTGTTGAAACGACAGACGGACATTATTACAGCAAATTGCACAATGTCAAAGCGGCTTCGGTAGATAATTGAGAAGCTCCGCCCACGCGTTAGTTAGAATGGGCCAATCAGCACGTGTTGCATAAATTACTGCGATGTTCACGCAACACAGTTACCAGTCCTCACGTTTCAGTAACTTTCACACTTTTCCGCGAAAATTGTTTTGATAACTAGGCAATTAACAGGGGCAATTATCATGTTGACACGTGTGTAGTAGTGATATATATTGCGTCTGAAGCTTGTGAATATAAGGACCGATCGAACAGAAAAAAAAAAAAAAAAAAAAAAAAAAAAAAAAAAAAAGGAAAGAAAATGAAAAAAAAAAAAGAAAAATGGCAAACTTTTTTCATGGAAAAAATCGGAAAAAATGTTTTTTACTCGGACCGATAAAAATGCACAAAAAATGAAAGATAAATCGGTCCCAAGTGTTCAAAATGCCCGAGAATCTTTAAAGGACAATCATAATTGATTGTCCTATTAAGATTATCGACAATGTTTAATCCAAGCCCTCCAAATTAAAGACGTATTAATCTTTCTTAAGATGATCAAATTAGCGGTTTACATTATACACTGTACCTGTAAGACTGACAATTTGTCGCATCATTAATCCCTTCTCACTTCGCCAATTACCCAATAAAGTGACATGTCATCTATTCTGCATTGTCCCCTAAATTACTCCACTGTATTTATCGGGTCAACGATCAATAACACGTACCGTTTATTACCGCAAAATTAAAAATGGAACATTGCCGAAAAATTGGGATAGGCAAATGCTGAAATCGGGAGATTTGGGCCCTACTGGGCTCGTCGTGGGACAATCGGGTTGGGAAGCCCAAAATCGGGAAAACCCGACGAGATCGGGAGATATCACATGTATGGGCGAACATAAACCCCAAATTTCACTTCCATATAGCAAAATAGGTTTAACTGTATGGTCAAATATATGTAAGCTAGTATCTATATTCGGGGATAAATCTCCAAAAATACTTTTGAGTTTGAAAAATGCCTTGAGAGCTCGCTTGTACAGATCCGTTCTTGCATGTGAAAATGATCCTGAAGCAGCAAAAACCACTCCCAAATACTTATAAGTTTTCACATTTTCTATCAACTCTCCATCAAAATAAAATTTATAGGGTAATAATTTTCCAGTCTTATTGAATACAATTGTTTTTGTTTTATTAATATTTATATCTAAACACCATCTCTTACAATAGGCTTCAAGTTTTTCAAGACAGTTTTGTAAACCTATTTCACTTTTAGATAAGAGTATAACATCATCAGCATACATAAGGCAGTTTAAGTTACAATCTCCCAAACTAACAGCATCACAATCTTCATCAAAAATTCTTGGTAAGTCATTTATGAATATCTTGAATAAATTAGGGCTAAGCGTATCTCCTTGTCTAACACCCAGTTCTGACTCGAATTCTTCAGTAAGACTATTGCCTATTCTAATCCGCAATTTATTTCCTAAATACATATTTTTAACAATATTATAAAACAATCCAGATATGCCTAAGTTCTGCAGCTTCAAAAATAATGCCTGATGTAAAACTGAATCAAATGCTTTTCTGAAATCTATAAAGCATGTGAACAACCGTGCTTTACTTTGATATGTATATTTCTCAATCAATGTGCGCAAAACAAACATATGATCTGATGTGCGCGCCTGTTTTTGAAATCCAATTTGCGTTTTACTAATTACCCTATTCTCATTCAAAAAATTATCAAGTCTAGCATTAAGTATGGAATTAAAAAGTTTTCCCAGGCAGCTCATAATGGTGATACCCCTATAATTTGATGGGTCCGACTTTAAACCTGACTTATAAATAGGGTTAATATAACCGCTTTTCCATGCTTGGGGATAAACACCAACCTGTAAAATTGCATTAAATATTTTCAAGATACAAGGCAACAGGATAGATTTACCACATTTTAGCATTTCATTACATATACAATCCAACCCTGATGATTTACCATTTTTTAAAGCACTTAAACTTTTGGTAATTTCAGATTCAGTGATAGAAAAATCGAGTTTATTAAAGGATTGACTGCGTTCTGCTTGCTTCAATAACTCCTCTACTTCCTTTGCTCTTTCTTGAAATTTAGATGGAAGAGTATTAAGATTAGAAAAATGTTCTGACATTTCTTCAGATGAAGTCATTGTTTCTGTCATCGATTTTTTATCATCTTTTAGTTCATTTAAGAGTGACCAGTATGCCTTAGGATCTTTCTCAAATAGGTTATTTAATTGATCAATAAGGTTAGCTTTATATTGTTTTCGCTTAAATTTACACAACTTACTATATAATTTCCTGTACCTATAAAAACTCCCTCTGACTATAGGATCATTAGGGTACTTTGCAAATTGCTTACCTTTGAAATCTAATGTTTTTCTCATTTTCAAGAGGTCTAAATCAAACCATTTTTTATTCCTCTTAAATTTACTCTTCCTAATTTTCTTTTTCCTGAGACACTTATTACCAGCACTGTACAATATTTCAGAGAATTTATCTACAATATCATTAACTTCAACTGTATTGCTTATTTGCATATCTAAAACATCATGCAATCTATCCATAATTTCTCCACTCTGTAATTCATTATAAAAAAGTTGAGGTGAAAAATCATCCCACTTAAATTGCTCTGGAAAATCTTTTAAATTCTGTTTATGTTCATCTTGAAAAAAGTTAGCAAATATTCTGACAGAAATTTTAGAATGATCAGACAGTCTTAAGATAGGTTCATCAACATGGAAGTATAATACATTTGACATTTGTTCTTCAGATACTAATCCATAATCTATAACGCTATTACCATTATATTGGTAAGATGTGTATTGACCATGCAAATCACCAAACGTCCTACCGTTTAGAATTCTTAGTCTACTTGAAATGCATATTTCTAATAACTCTCTTCCTCTTGAACAAACCTTAGTATCCTTACTATTTCTGTGAACAATATTAGAGTCAATAATATAATCTTCATGCAGGGGTAAATAATTGTCATCATCATTCATAATAAAATCATCTTCAGTACCTGTCCTAGCATTAAAATCTCCCATTAACATCACTGACCCTAATTTCTTGTATTTTGCAATGTCTGTTTCTACCATTTCTAAAAAATCAATGTTTTGGTCAATATAATATGAGGAATATTGTGGTGGTATATACACAAAACATACATATAGGTCCTTATCAAAACCAAAAAAGTTTTTATCCATTAAAAGCCATTGATATTCAGAACATGTAGATGACAAATATTTTACACCTTTTCTTAAATTTCTTTTTATTAACATGCCTAAGCCACCATAATGCTGTTTACCCTTTGAAGATTTTCTTTCTATGTAATGTAGAATATGTTCACTAAAATTGCAAGTACTGATGTCACTTTTTACTTCAGCTAAACAAATAATGTCACATTTTTCAAGACTTCTATTAAATAAAATGTCTTTTGATTTATCAGCCTGTTTGGAAATTAACTTATTTATATTCCAGTAACCAATGTTTATAGATGATTGATGTCTATTCGTCATTAATTATATCGTCCATGATAATAACCATATCTCGGTCTATCCCGCCGTGAACCGCCATTTCGTCTACCATTGAACCCATTGGATGGCCTGTATCTTCCGTTCCCATTCGATTGTCCTAGAGCTTTATGGATCGAAGACTTAGGTTGGCACTGAGTTTCTGAGTGCCAAGGCGCGACAGATGTTTACCGTCAGCGTTCAGAATTCCTTTAGACGGTTGCCCCCGATAAAACAGATTCCCGTTATCACACAGAGATACGCTTTCCGTATCCGCCAACTTCTCCTGTAGAAAGACATTTAATTTCATGACTTTACGGTTAATGCCCTCCTCTCTGCGTGGTAGTCCCATCGATACGACTATTTTGGTATTTCTAGCTTTTTGTTTAATGTCTGTACATATGTTGTGTACCTTTGCAGCGCAATCCTCTGGTGTCTCTTTTTCCATGTCGTTTTCAAACAGATGCAAAATGACCGCATCAGGATTCTCTTTCATCTGTTCTATGTACTCCTGTCCTTCTTTGAGGGTGTATTTCGTAGTTTTCTGCACCTCTACTTCTGTGCTGGACAATCGGTTAGCATCGATATATTTGATATTTGAAGTTCCAATCAACAGCACTGACTTCTTGTCAGGTATGGCTTCAATGTCGATAACAGGTTCTTCACTCGGTGTAGATGATTTTCCTCTAACGTTACTTTCTTCTTTCTGACTCCTCACTTTCGCCCGCGATTCAGTAATTGGCAGCTCTTGCACCTGTTCCTGGACTTTCATAGATCCCTGCTGGACAAGAGAGTCATCTTTTCTAGATGCGTGCATCTTCCATGCCAGAACTTCATCTTGTAGCTGTAGCAAATCAGAATTCTGTTTCTTGACTTTTTCTTCCAATTCTAATATAACTTCACATTTGATTTTCAGTCTTTTCTCCATATTTTCTACATCTTGTTGTATAATTCCTGCCTGGGTTTTGGATGACTCATATTTCTGGTTGAGAACTGATAAGGCACTTTGCTGTTTGGCTGCGACCATTTCTTTCTCGAGGTTTACTTCAAATATCTGCTGTTTTAGTTTCTTATTTTCTCTGTGTTGGTTTTCAATTTTCAATGAAAGTGTTTGGCAATTATCACATTTCTTGTCAGGTTTTGATGAAGTCTCTTGATTCTGTGTTTTCAAACTGTCCCTTTCTTCTGTCAATTTTCTTATCTGGTTCTGTAAGTTTGTAGTATTATTATGAACTTTAGCGAAGTTGTCGATGGCATTAATAAAGCTACTTTCAAGTCTTTGAACGGTTACGTCTTGGAAATCAGTTAGGCATTTGTCGATGGAAGTGAAGGATTCCGGTGTTTGTGTCTCTCTATCGGTTGTAGCTGACTTTCCCTTTTTTGTCTTTCCGTCACTATCTGATTCATGCTGGATGCATTTGTCACTCATCTGTTTCCCATCTGATGGTTTATCTGTTTGGATACAGCTGTCCACATGTTCCACTCCTGTTTGTGTTTCTGATTCAAGATATTTCCCAGGTTGGACAACAGGGTATTCAAAATGATCTTTCACTCCTCTACTCTGTTCTTGGCATTTTTCATCTGATCCTGACATAGCCATCATTTC
This sequence comes from Rugalucina vietnamica, assembly GCA_964017185.1. NCBI lineage: Eukaryota > Metazoa > Mollusca > Bivalvia > Lucinida > Lucinidae > Rugalucina > Rugalucina vietnamica. Next base: position 31,040,851 of record OZ024884.1, read on the forward strand.
ATCAAATTTTCTATTGAATTCTGTATCCATATTTGAACAAGTTTCACATGTATACTTTCTTTGTGATTTCTCATACATATATAACTGGTAGGCTGGCAGTTTAGAGCATGTATAGTGAAACCAAAGTTTACAGTCTCCGCACTGAATACCATCATCTGCGACTGGACTCTTACAGGTTCCGCAGTTATATTTCTTCTCTGATATGACATCACTTTTCCGCGTCTCCTTTCCTTGCTGAACATCACTCCTTCTTGACTCTCTTGTAGATTTTGTCTCGCTACTCCTTTCCTCCTCTATGGATTTTACCAACTCCTGCCAATGGCAACTTTCTGAAGAAATTCCAGACTTCGCGAGCTCATCCGCTTTAAGATTACCAGCAACATCACCATGGCCCTCTACCCAGCACCACTTCAACTGTAATTGACTTGAGAGCTTGTCTAATGTGATCCACAGATCTTTGTTCAGGACATCTGACTTCTGCTTAGTTTTCCAGCCATTTGCTTTCCACTGAAGTATCCATTTGGTTATCCCTTCTTTAACATATTTGCTATCAGTACTAATCTGGACTTGCTTCATTTGACTGTGCTTTGCTTGGACTAATGCGATTATTGCGGCGGTCAATTCTGCTCGATTATTTGTTTGCTTCTCTCCAACAAGGTACTCACTTACGTTGAGAGGGTTTTCTTCGCCCCAGAACACGCCGCATCCCCCCTGGGGGTCCTCCTGTCCATTATTTCTGCATGCCCCATCAACGAAGACACTGACGAAGTCATCCATTACAGTTGCGGTGGTCGGATATTCACTGATTTTTAAGAAACGGCTAAGAGTTCGAAATTCAAACGTCGTCGGCTATAAGGGACACTTCTTCCTCACCTGACTGTATATTATTTTCAATAATCACGACCTTGTAGACCTTGAATTTGGTTAAAATCTTCTAATTATTCTTGACAATTTCAAAATTCATTGTTTACATACGAACGTCACTTCCGGACATGATGATATTTTATTCGAAACTAAAAACCAAGATATACCGGGAATGATTCTTTCAATTGATTTTGAAAAGGCATTTGACACAGTATCGTGGAAATTTATTAAAAGAGTTTTACAATATTTTAATTTTGGGCCTTCAATTATTTCATGGATAAATATTTTTCAAAAAGGATCGGAATCATGTATAATACAAAATGGATTTATGTCAGACTTTTTTAACCTTAAAAGAGGATGTAGACAAGGCGATCCAATTTCACCGTATGTATTTATTTTGTGTGCCGAAATCTTAGGAAAAATGATAAGAGATAATAAAGTTTTAAAAGGTATTCGTATCAATGGAAAAGAATTTCGACTAAGCCAATATGCTGATGATACTCAGCTTTTTCTTGACGGTACAGAACAGTCACTAAAAGAGACACTAAAAATTTTAAATCTATATTATTCCATGTCAGGGCTAAAAATAAACATTGAGAAAACAAGAGCAATTTGGATAGGATCACTAAGTCACTCAAATAGGCAACTTTGTAGAGAATATAAACTCGACTGGACGCAAGGAGAGTTTAAAATATTAGGGGTTACCTTTAACGTAGAGGTGTTTGATATATGGGATTTAAATACAGGGCAAATTTATTCTAATATTGAAGCACTCTGTAAAGTATGGTCCAAAAGGAAGTTAACACTGTTTGGAAGAATTACTATTATTAAATCATTGGCGTTAGCTAAATTTGTCCATTTATTTTAGCACTTCCAAATCCACCAGGGGATTTTATGAAAAAATTAGATAAAATATTTTATAATTTTTTGTGGAATTCAGGTCCTGATAGAATTAAAAGAAATATAATTATTAAGGATGTTACGGCAGGAGGACTTAGAATGATAAATACAAATACTTTTATAAAAGCGTTGCATATCTCATGGTTAAGAAGAGTATAGTTAAACAATCTGAGAATATCTCATGGTGCTCTATGGCAAACATTAATTTTGAAAAACTGTTTAATTTCGGACCTGGGTATGTAAGAGTAGTGTTATCAGATATACAAAACCCATTTTGGAGAGACATTTTAACAGCCTGGGGGTCATTTTGTGACTGTATTAACATTGAAAAAGTTCAAGATATTTTGAATGCACCTTTATGGTATAATAAAAAATTAATAAACGGACATAGTTTCTTTATTAACGAATGGTATAAAAAAGGTATTCGGCAAGTATCGGATCTTCTTGATGAACAAGGAAATATGTTTGATTTTGAAGCTTTAAAAACACGTTATGGAATAAGAGGAACATTTTTAGAATATGAAGCTCTCAAGAATAAAATCCCAAATAGATGGAAAAATACGCTAAACGATAATACAACAACTTGCATTACAAACAGATTCAATGTTACATGCAATATATATCTCCAGTTTGTTTTAAAAGATAAAAAAGGATGTAGACGATTTTATGATTTAATGCTACAGTCAAAGAAAATAGAATTAAATGATAAATGGATGCAAGAATTTGGATTTATTGATACTGATGAGTACAAACACTATAATAAAATAATAGCGTCCGTTAAAGAAATAAAACTTAAAGACTTTCAATTCAAAGTAATAAATAAAATACTAGTCACAAAATCCTTTCTATATAGAATTAACAAAACCGACAATAATATTTGTGAATATTGCAATCAACAAACCGAAACGATATATCACCTTTTCGTAGAATGTGAAATAGTTAAACAATTTTGGAACAAATTACAACTCTGGTTAAATACTCACTCAACACTAACATTAAATTTAGATGGGAAGCAAATTATATTCTCAAATCAAGATAGAAGAAATACAATAAGAAATTATCTATCCATAATTGCAAAACATTATATATATACCACCAAGTTTACTCAAAAAACCTTACGTATCGATAATTTTATCAACTTACTGAAGAAAAAATTTCAAAGTGAAAAATATATTGCTCTGATGAACAATACTATGACTAAATTTTTCGCTAAATGGGCGCCCCTATATAATTATTTTAACACCAATGCCAGAGGGTAATTCCTTTTAAAATATAAATAGTTATATATAACTACCCCTACAGTTTTTGAAAAGGATTGAAGGTCTGTACTCGGAGGACATGAGCAACGTTTCTTTTTACATTTGTTATTTGTTGTAGAATTTCAACATAGAAATGTATAAACACATCTTATTAGAGTCTCTTAATTATGCTGAAATTGATAAACTGTTGCTGTTTTTCTGACATTATCTTCTGTCTATCTACCCTTTCTCTTTCCTGTTCTCTTAAATAAGAAAACCAAACTTTGTTGAAAAAAAATATATGTAGTTTTTTTTTGTTTTTTTTTTTTTTGTTTTCTCTTATATATATATATATATGTGTTTGTAATTGTGGATCAAAAATTGTTAAAAAAAAAAAAAAAAAAAAAAAAGAAAAAAAAAAAAAAAAAAAAGTATGAATATAAATATTTACTCTATACAAACTTCCAGACCTTGTGATGTTGTATGCCTAAATTGATTACATAACATATGGAGCCAAATAGTTAACAAAAATTTCGTTGATATTCGAGTTTCAAAGATTCCACAAGGAATAACCATTTTTGTACTAAGGCTGAAAATTATTTTTGTACTAAGGCTGAAAATTTGGTATCTTTACGATCACTATTTACAATGTTACACCCTGATTTTCATTCATTGTACTGTACATTTCAGAATTTCGTGGTAAAGCATTTGTTACAATATAAAACTAAAAAAAAAAAAAAAAATTAAAGTATCATAGCCAATGGTTTAGGTTTATTTTAATGGTTGGCAAAATCTATTATAGATCAATTACACTGAAAAATAGGACTGTCACAATTAGGGCTGGGTAAGGGTTCATGAATTCGGAAACCAGTTATTACGTTTCGGTTTTTGTATCTGTATCGAAAAAAGAAAATCGAAAAAATAATGTTGAAGATCAAATCCTCTATTTTCAGAGCAAAAACTCACCAAAGACGCTGACACAACATGATAATTTACAAAAAAAAAAAAAAAAAAAAACATAACAAACTTATAAAACTGAGTTATGTATGGGGTCCTTTTTCCGATTCAGAAATCACCCTTGTAACCATTATATGTTATGCTATTACCAGTCAGGGACATAACCTAAACAGGTTATAAAAAAATAACTTTTTTTTTTTAATTTAACAGCATTTCAATCAATACACACAATATCTATATTATGTTATGATAATTTGTATAATGTATATGGTTATACTATCAAGTCACTATACAAAAGGAGCCATGGATGAGTACTAAAGAATATTTAATCATGGTCATGGTGAAAGATAGTTAGGCAATAATTTTCACATGCATGCTCCCTTTTGTAAGTAACATCCTTCCCATTAAGTATGATGTCTAAACAAAAACCAATATACATAATAAACATATGAAAATTTATGTATGCATGAGGAAGGTTGAAAAAAAAAAACAACAACAATGAACCTTCAGGCAGAGCTGAATATTAACCTTTCAGTTATAGTTTACTTATAATTGAGGTTTTGTTCAAAACATACATTTTAGAAATTTAAATAGTCAGTCAACACATAAAAAGCATACAAGTATTAAATATTATTTTTCATCCATGAAGTAATGATAAATAGAAGACCACATTCCTAGAAACTTATCATATGTATTGTTTATTTTAGCTATATACATTTTGTTCTTGAATTTGACTTTAACATATGATTCAAAGCCTTTTATATTAAGAGTTTTATGATAAAATTTATTTTTATAGATGTAGTATTTCGCCAATACTATTAGGTAATTAAGCAATGAACACTTTGAAAAAGCTGAATAAATGATATCTTTATCACTTGTCATTATGGTCATTTATTGTTTCCAACCAGGTCTTAGGTATTTTTCTTATTAATCTTTGGTAATCAAGGAAAGTTCCCTTTAGACTTAATTAACTCTCCTGGTGGATTTGGTAAAGCTAGGAATAAATATGCAAATTTAGAAAGCATTTAAGATTTTTATTACTGTGATTCTACCAATTAGTGTTAGTTTTCTTCTTGACCAAATGCTAATCAAACCTTTACCCTTTTTTATAACATTATCTAGATTGTGGTCCCAAATATCAAAAACTTCTGGGGAAAAAAATACACCTAATTAATATTTTTAAAGGTTTCTGTTCCCAATCAATACTAAATTCTTTACACAGTATCTTGGATGACTTACACATCGATCCTATCCATAAAGCTTTAGTTTTATCTAAATTAACATTTAAACCAGACATCTGGTAGAACTTTTGTAAAATAACTAATGCTTGTTTTAGTGATGTTTCTGATCCATCCAAAAACATTTGCGTGTCATCGGCATATTGACTTAATTTAAATTCCATGTTATTTATCTTAATTCCTTTAACATCTTTTGATTTCCGAATCATCATTCCTAAAACTTCCACGCACAAAATAAAAATATATGGGGATATGGGATCACCCTGTCTACAACTGCGTTTTAAAAGGAAGAAATCAGACATAAAACCATTTTGGAGAATACAAGATTCAACACCAGTTTGAAACAATTTTACCCAACGCTGAATCGAAGGTCCAAAGTTAAAATAATTTAAAACTTTATGGATGAATTTCCACGAAATTGAATCGAAGGCTTGTTGGAAATCAATAGAGAGCAGTAAACCTGGTATTTCTTGCTTTTTTGTTTCAAATAAAACATCATACACTAACCTTATATTCTCTCCAATAAATCTACCTGTTATGAATCCTTTTTGATCCTGATTTATTAATTTATTTAAAACGGTTTTTAGTCGATTAGCTATTGCTGATGACATTAATTTATATATGACATTTAACAAAGAAATCGGTCGCCAATTTTTTAAAATGTTTCTGGCTTTATTTGGTTTTGGAAGACATGTTATAATACCCTGTTTTCGAGTAACTGATAATAAACCATTTCTGTATGCATAATTTATAGATCTTAAAATATATTTTCCTAAATCAACCCAAAAGAATTTAAAAAACTCAGCAGTAAAACCGTCATTTCCCGGACTTTTAGAATTTTTCATATTCTTCAACGCTAATGTCAGTTCTTCGTATGTTAATTCTCCTTCTAAAGATTGAACTTCTTCGTTGTTAAGCTTGTTTTCATTTTCCCCAATCAATTCACAAATGGTGGTTTCATCAATTTGAATTTTTTCATCATACAGATTTTTATAATATTTTTTTTTAGTCTCTAATATATCCTGTGTTGTATAAATTTCCTCTCCGTTTTCATCTATTAAATTATTAATAACCTTTTCCTGATAATTCCTACTTTCAAGATTTAAAAAATATTTTGTTGGCTTTTCACCTAAATCTTCATATCGACATCTTGATCTTAACATTACCCCTTCTAGTTTAACTTTTCTAATTTCCTGTAATTTTTCTTTTTTATCATTTAACACCAAAATGTCTTCCATAGATATACAGTTTAAATTTTTTTGCACACGCTCCTCTATTTGCTTTATACTTTTCTCTAATTCTAGCTCTTGCTCATTATTCTTTTTTTTCTTATATGAACTGTATTTTATAGTTTCTCCCCTAATCATAAGTAAAATTGTTTCCAATAGTAGTTGATCATTTATGCTAAAACTATTTCCATCTATTGTATCTTTATTGTTATTATTATTATTATTATCATTCTTCTTATTATTATTGTTGTTGTTGTTATTGTTATTCGTATTATCACTACTGGCATCTTTTAAACGGTATCTATCTAAATTTTCATTTATCACCTGTTTAACCTTTTTAACATATGCTACATCCTTAAGTAAAGTGTTATTAAACTTCCAAGACCTTTTTCAGTATCAAAATTGATTTGTAGTTTTAAAAGTACCCCTGAGTGATCAGATCTATACCCTGGGATTATTTCACATGCATGCAGGAAGAAAAAACAAAGTGACTAATTAAAAAATAATCCAAACGTGCTTGCTTTTTTTCTGGTTGCAATCTTCTCCAAGTAAACCCTTTCTTGTCTTCATTTAATAGCCTCCATGCATCCATATAATCCATATCTAAAAAACTAAGCACAACCGACCTGGCATTTGGATTATTTACTGATTTGTAGTTTTCTGTATCTTTATTAGGGTCTATAACCAAATTCCAATCGCCGCAGATTATAACATTATCATTGTCAAATTCATCAATTTTTTGTTTAAGGTTATTATAAAACTGAGGTCTGTCTTCGATTGGGCCATATATATTTGCCAGCGTGAATTTTTGATTTTGCATGGTTATTTCCAAAATAATATAGTTGCCGTTTGGATCTTTAACAACTTTTGTTACTTCCTGATCAAAGTTATTACTTATCAGAATCATTACTCCTCTTTGGTTACTTGACAATCCACTTAGGTAAATAGAATATCCCCATTCATTTTTTATAAAATTTTCCATCTTATTTTCTAAGTGTACATCTTGTAAACAAATAATGTTGTACTTTTTCTTCCTCAAATAATGAAAAACATCTCTTCGTTTTTGAGAACAGTTCAATCCCCTTGTGTTCTGACTATAAATGGTTATAAAATCAGCCATTATCTAGTTTCATACCTTTCAATCTTGAAAAAATATTCAGCTCCACCGAAGGTACATTGATGAGAGAAAGTACATAATATTCTGTGTAATTGAGACAAAATGCTGAAATATTACTCCAAAATGAACTAGAAAAAATCATTTTCCGGCTCTGGTCAAAACTTAGCCTGGGGTTCCATTGTATTTACAACATATATTCATACTTATATAGATCTGTGATTTTGTATTGTGGAAGTACCGCCATATTGAAACCTTCAACTGCTTTTATTTGATAGTCTCATAATCTGTAAAAAGGATTTTACTTTAAAAACAAGAGTTTTGTTTGCCATTTCAAAGGTACTTCCACAATCCAAAAACACAGTATACCGGAACAAACAATGTAAATCAACACTGACATATTAAACCCTCCAGAAAAGTCATTTGACTTATAAATATACAAGTCCTATATTCGGACTATACACCTCAGCCCATACTTCATGCCCAGCATCAGACAGCCCCAACTGTTAGTTGGCTACTCATACCTATTAGCAATGAACCTGCTTTTTTTTCCCTAATAATACTGACCAGGTGTATCTCACAGCCAGAGGCCCATATCACACTGCCGGATTCGTTCAACTCGAATATATGAGGGTTGAGGCCCACATCAGTACATCTATTTGATGATCAGCTTATTCTGCATATTGAGGTTGTATTAAAACCTCTTTTGAATATTTGCTTAATTTTGATGTCAACAATCATCCAAATATGTCAAGACAGACTACTTCTTAGATAATCCACTTCCTTGTTTCTAGGTTATTCCAGTAATAATGTATATGGCTCAAGGACACAACTGGCGACTATACCACTATGCCACATTGATCCTTCATTGATTTAATTACCTATATTTCATAATGCAATCTATAAATCTTGTTGTCCAGGATTTAAAGTAATCATATGAGCCGTCTCGTGGGAAAACCAACATTGTGGTCTCCAAACAGGCCCGTCACAAACCGACCCGCACAGTCACGGAAGCAGGCTACAAGCTTGAATTTTTATAGTTAAGTAGAAGAGGAATTGCACTATTTGAGTAGCGAAAACGAAGACGCTGATCAGCTTCGCGGTCACCGCGAAGCCGATCCGCGTCTTTGTTTTCGCATATGCAGATTGTTGGTTTTCCCATGGGGTGGCTCATATACTTTCATTAATATACAGTATTTAAAAAAAATAACTTAAGTTATAAAAACTTTAAAATTATCTCCTTTTCTTGGTTGTTAGAGTTAACTTTTCTTCCTCTAACTCATTTAAGTTATTTCTAAAATTTGAAAGTATTACAAAATAAGACAATTTTAACTTGAATGAGTTATTTTTTTCGCTACCCCATTCGTCTTTAAACCATATGCGCAGTACTTTTTAGACGATGCATAGTGAGTAAGTTGATTGTAATCACCAAATTAAGGTCATATTTTCCCAGGAAAATTGTTGAGACATGTGGCAAAATTCCGATAAGATGGGCATACATGTTTTAAAATCATGAATTTCACATTTCTGATGCCCAAAATCACTCACAAAAAAGAATTTTACCAAACTCACAACGTTGTTCAGTGACTGTCCGCCTTATTGGAATAAAGCTCTTGTCTTGCGGTACATCAGGAGAATGTTTCCAAAAAGCAAAACCACACAAATTTCAAATAAACTTAAGAAACAGTCGCAAATTTTGACCGATTCAGGAGAAAAGAAAAGTTAAGTTATTTTTTTTTTTGTAACCTATTTAGGTTATGTCCCTGACTGATACGGAATAAACAGTTGCATCTATAGCAACTGACAATCATTCAACTTAATGCACATGATTTATTACGTGTCTTTACCTCATAACGGACTTAAACGAAAATCTCCGCTGCCACTCATCTATTTTCGATAGCTCACGCCCTTTTTCATGGATTAGACGATATTTGAAAGTACAAAAACATGACATGTTTACAAAATTCGATTATAATGGTTAGGAGAATTTGTGCTGTTTGATCATGCCGCCATGAAAACTCATGCGTGCATTACAGCTTGTAGAGACTTTGAGAAAAATCGAAAGGCCAGTGAGTGCTTGTGATGATTATAGACTACTTTGATTAAAAGTGTCGGAGAATTGTCTTCCTGAAGTGTTGGTGAATTGTCTCAAAACTGTCAGTGAATTGTCTCAAAAACTGTGTTGGTGAATTATCTTGTTGGTGAATTGTCTTGATTTCCTGTAATACACTGGAATTGGAGAGTGTAAATATTTGAACAGATCCTGATTTTAACAGTGTTTATCCTGTGAAGGTGAAAGAATGAGGATATAGCCATTTTTTTACTACCCCATGAAAAAAGTGCATCTGACACTTTTATTTATGTAGGTTTGTCACTGTCTAATAGGCGCATTTCTTCATAAATGATATCAAACTGTCTTGTAGCAAGGTACTCTTTTGTAAACAACCGTTATCTTTAATTTACTTCCAGAAACTGGTTTTGGCAATACAAGACTAACCCCAGATACATCAACGGCAAGATGAACCTTTTCAGGAACTTGGGAGCTTCCACATCAGGCTTTTTGGCAGCCGTGGTTGTATTTGGTGCATACATCATTTTCGACCAGACAAAACAGAGGTTATTTCCAAGTGCTAAAGACAGTCATGGGCATCATTAGTGTTATAGGTCATACGCCTATTTTTGTGACTAGTTTCAAGAATTTACTTCCTTTTTGGATGTAGTGAAGTGAAGAAATATGACTAAAACTATACCCGAGTTGTATTTGATGAAGAAAAAAATTGACAAAAGTCTTTGAAATTTTTTTTCGTGTTGGTTTTTGAATAAAATGAAAAAATAGAACACATCAACTAACATTTTTTTTATTTCAACATTGAGATAAGCTACAAAACCTGTTATTTCCAAGTGCTTAAGACAGTCATGTGCATCACTTGTAAATATGAGCCGCAACACAAGAAATACGGTCATCATGGTTGCCGACCAGGTCTGAAACAAAGTTTAACCTGTCTGTGCAGTCACAGAAGAAGGCTAGTAGCCTGGAATTGCACAGCTGATCTGCACCTTTGTTTTTGCATAGGCAAAAAACCAGTTTTCTCATGACATGGCTAATATTATAATGACTAGTCTTGGACAGAATAGCTGTTAAACATGTTAATGACTAGTTTTAAAATTGACTTCTGTTAGGATGTAGCAAAGTGTTATTCTGTGAAGAAATAGACAAAGTTACATGTAGAGTTGTATTTGATGAAGAAAAAATTTGAAAAATGTCATTGAAAACTTTTCGTTTTGCTTTTTGCATACATGCCAAAACCAACAAAGATTCAGATAAGCTTCATAACCTGATATGATTAAGCTGATCAGCATCTCTGATGATTTAATTGCATACCATATTGGTTCTAATTAGTGCACAGTGCGCCTAATATTTCAAAATAACTGTAAGTTAAGGTAACAAAATATTGTACTAATTAGCGCACACTACAAACGAAAACACCAACCAAACGTTTGAAACAACCGTGTCAAAAATATAAATGATGATGTCATTAAGTGTTACAATTGAGCCGCGACGCGAGAAAACCGGTCTTCGGGGTTTCCGACCAGGTCCGACACAAACCGGCCTGTACAAGCTCAGAATAGAGCTAGAAGCTTGAAATTTCGGATTTAAGTAGAAGAGGAATAGTACTATCCGAGTAGCGAAAACAAAGGCGCTGATCAGCTTCGCGGTTACCGAGAAGCTGATCTGCGCCTTTGTTTTCGCATAGGCAATAATCCGGTTTTCTCACGATGCGGCTCAATTGTCACAAAGTAGTGTTCCATCTTTTAAGGATAGGTTTAAATGTGGTCAATATGGCATTTATGTGTAAAATTGGTAAAACATACCAATAGGCCAGTCGAATAGTGTTTGCTCATGTTTTTCAGACATGACCCGGATTTGCGCTAAATTAGAACGAATAGGGTAGATTATAAGTAGAGTCCCTCTAAGTCTTCTAAATCTGAGCAAGGTGGTCTAGTGGTATCGGGATAGAGAAAACCTAAGCTGTAATCCCACTGGCTTTAAGTGTTGTCCTTTGGCAAGACACAATAACTCCAATAAAGCTGGGCCCAGTTGTTAAAATTTAACGACACCATTATTTTGATTCGTTAAAATTTTAACATGAACATGAACACTGTCATTTTTTATGCCCCCAACTTCGAAGAATTTGAAGGGGCGTATTGGTTCGGGTCTGTCCGTAGAGTGAGTATAGTGCTTTGAAGATATGCATGTGGTTGGGATATACTCCTCAGATTATTTATTGTCACTTTTTTAGCTCACCTGAGCCGAAGGCTCACAAGGTGAGCTTATAGGATGGCCATGCTCCGGTGTCCGTCTGTCGTCCGTCCGTCCATCGTCGGCGTCGTCCACAATTTCAAAGATCTTCTCTGAAACCGCTTGACCAATCAAAGCCAAACTTCATGTGGAGCATCCTTAGGAAGGGGGAACGGAAGTTTATATAAATGGTCCAGGTCACATGACCAAGATGGCCACCATGCCCATATATGGTAAAACCATAAAAAAATCTTCTTCTCTGGAACTGGTGGACCGATTTCAATGAAACTTGGTATGTAGCATTGGGGACTCTGGCCCATCATAATTTATATAAATCATGACCTTTGGTTGACCTTGACCTATTTTACGGCATGCTCAGTTTTGGTTACATAGGCTTTTCAGTGGCAAAAAGTGAAAACATTGATTTTTTCAGGAAGTTTTGTAGCCTGTGACCTGAAAGTTGGAAGTTACAGACAACATGATGAGCTAATGAAGTGTTGTGAGTATAAAAGGTCAAGGTCATTTCTTGACCTTGGCCAAAGGTCATTTACAAATTAAATGTAAAACTTAAATTTTCTAAGTAACCACTTGACCAATCAAAGCCAAATTTTATATGTAGTATCCTTGGGATGGAGGAATAAATGTTTATATAAATGGTCAAGGTCACATGACCAAGGTGGCCACCATGGCTATAAATAGCAAAAAAAAAAAAAAAAACCCTTTAAAAATCTTCTTCTCCAGAACCAGATGGCCTATGATTTTGAAACTTGGCATGAAGCATCAGGGGGAGGAGCTTTACAAAGTTTATATAAATCATGACCCTGGGATGACCTTGACTTATTTTACGGCAAGGTCAACATAGGTCGCCCATGCATTTGAATGGGGAAAATTGACAAAATGTCATTTGAAGGGAAAAATTTTATGGAAATGGGCAAATGGACAGAAGATTTGTCATTCTGAAAAAAATGGACCCAGGGGCAGGTCTGCACCCACCCCGGGGCAATATACATGCATGTTACCATAATATTCAAAGATCTTCTTTAGTAAAATGTAATTAAATGGGGGAAACTTGCTGGACAGAAGATTTATATTTATGAGAAAAATGTCGTCAGGGGGTTGTCTGCCCCCACCCCTGGGCTATATTCATGTATATGATCATAATATTCAAACATCTTCTCTAAAACCGCTTGGCCACAATCAAAGCCAAACTTTATGTGGAGTGTCGTTAGGAAAGGGAAATAAAAGTTAATATAAATGGTCAAGGTCACATGACCAAAATGGCCACCATAGCTATAAATAACAAAAACCTTTATAAATCTTATTCTTCAGAACCGGAAGACCTACGATTTTGAAACTTTGCCTGAAACATCAGTGAATAGAGCTCTACAAAGCTTGTATAATCATGATCCCCGGTTGACTTTGACTTATTTTATGGCAAGGTCAGCTGAGGTCGCATATGCCAGATCTTAGGTGAGCGTTTACAGGACCATTGGTCCTCTGGTTTGCAATTTTAACTCGGACATTTTCACATCTTGAAAGTGACCTACTTAAACTCGAAGTTACTGTGAATCTTATCAGCGCATTTGTTTTCGCTACTCGGATAGTACAATTCCTCTTTACCTCTACCTGAAATTTCAAGATTCTAACTTTCTTTTGAGACTCTACAGACCGGTTTGTGTCAGACCTGGTAGGAGACCCTGAAGGTCGGTTTTCTCGCACTGCGACTCAAATGTATCCTGTCATAAAAGCAATGTAGCATATATGTAATATGTACTATCAAAGACTCAGATCAGCTGCATGGCTTCAATACATTCATGACATAGCTACTATTTTAGCTCACCTGAGCCTCGGATCCAATCCGAGCCTGAGCCAGTGAGCTTATAGAATGGCCATGCTCCGGCGTGACCCGCCTCTATCTAAACTCGAGAGGACGACCTTTGATAATAAAAAATAAAGCGAAAATATCACAAGCTGCGTGAGCAGGGTTTTCCGCAAGGGGGGGGGGGGCATTCGTTTAGTAGTAATACCTGAACTTATTATGAATACGCACATAAAAAGCGCCGAAAACGCACGCACGCACACACACACACACACACACACACACACACACACACACACACACACACACACACACACACACACACACACACACACACATTCTCTCTGTCTCTGTCTGTCTGTCTCTCTCTCTCTCTCTCTCTCTCTCTAAACATAAAACAAATACTAACATGTAGCAAAAGTATATCGCACTGTAACGCTTAGCTCAAATTCTGGCGCCTACCCATGCCATTAGCTTCTGCAATACACACCATTTAAAAAGTTCGTTCCTCTATCCTCGTAGTGATCATCACAGACACACAAATAAATCGTGACAAACTTAATGGTGATTAAAAAACAACTCGCAAATATAAAGTGTCTGGCATTTGAAGATCCAAAGAAAACCAAACAAGAACGCTAAAAGGTTGTCGTCCGCACATACCGCACCTCTCGAGTTTAGATACACACATGTAGACCTACATGTATAAAGGCTGCCTCCTAGTGCCTGATAATGTTTTTTTCGCAGATATTTTGCAACTGTTTATATCTAGATGAAATATTTTCTTGGCAAAATTGAGCTTTTAGTTTGTCGCAAAATTTGCAGCAAAAAATGAAAATCGATAGAGAAATAAAAAAATGGTTTCAGGCTGCCCAGTGCTCCTATTTTTCCTATTTTTTCCTATATTTTCAGGGCTTCCTATTTTTTTCCTATATTTTGATCCCAAATCCTATATTTTTCCATCAAATTCCTATATTTTTCAAAATGCTGCAGCTAATAATGAAATATCAAAGAAAAATCATGGAATTTTGGTTTGAAATGCCAGTTTTGATGTCTTTGGCATTCGTTTTTTTCCTCGCTCGCTTCGCTCGCTCGTAACTTGATAAATAAAGTATTTTTTCTTCATCAGAAAACAAGATAATCCCGTGAAGTAAGTTACTTTTACAACTTGAGTAGGTTTTAAAATAATGGATCACACACCTATACCAAAATTACACCAGTAAGATTTGCCTTCTTGCTGCTATATGTTAATATTTATGGTTTTCAATGCTATAAAAAAGCCATTTTAGGCCGATAATTTCCTATTTTTCTCCTATTTTTTGGACATAAACTTCCTTTTTTTTGAAGCCCAAAATATATATTTTGTACCAAACTGCACTGGGCAGCCTGTGGTTTAAACATTTTTGAATAGAGATTTTCTGTACAAACATTTCATGACAGGAGGGTTAATATTTTCCCTCAAAAATTGATTTTTTGGTATTTCATTATGATTGCTCATAGAATTATAAAATGACACAAATGACTTGAGACAAATCTTCGTTTTCGAGAAGATCATGAATTATCTCCCTTGCCAGTGCATAACTCCCTATTCAAAATTCATTTTGGCCATTAAAACTTTATCTGCTAGCCCATTTTAAAAATTTTTGCAGGTCCTAATAGGACAAGCAAAGATCAACATTTTGACAGGAAAATAACTTTCCTGTCGTCCTCCACTTAAATTTTTTCTGCAAAAACCCATTATCAAAGGCAAGTTTTTAAACTTAGTGAATTTAATTTTAAATATTGAGTCAAACTTTGTCACCTTAACTTAGGTGAGCCTTGACTTCGAGGAAGCAGTGTAGTTGTGGGCCAAGATGTATAAATTATTAGCCACGATACCCAAACGATCATAATCAAAATGCAACAATACATGATCTTTTCAGCAGCATACTTTATGTATCCCCAGTTCCTAAGGTTTCGAGCAAGCAGTCTTTTCTTTTCTTCAAACGCTCTCTTCTTTTCTTCTATATCTCACAACGCTTTGTCTGTGAAGCTGTCTTCACTTCCTTTAATAGTTTCAAATAGATTTTCCAGACATCTGTCGTCATTGTCAAAAAGCCGCAAAATTATACTCGAACGATCATCATGCTTGAACGTTCCCGATAAATATTCATTGATGGAAGACAAATAGAATCCATCATGGGTGTCCAGTGGAGATAGGAAAATCCCTACTCCCGAGGGTCCACCCGTTCCAGTGGGAAACGAGGCTCGCCGAGTTTCCCACTGGAACGGTGGACCCGAGGGTTGGGATTTTCCTTTCTCCACTGGGCACCCATGATCGATTCTTTTTCTTACATACTCCGATTTTATCCTTTTACCGGTAACGTAACCTTATACCGTGCTTTAACCCTTGTGACGTTGCATAATACGGATCTGACGTCAAATGTAAATAAATAGTTGTCAAAGTCAATAGTGATGTAGTTTTTATTTGTTTTTATTTTAAAACGAGCGTGATTAAAGAATACTCGCTGTGAAAAACATCACTTTTGTCTTGTTTTGGGGAACGCCATTGCTGCAAGCAGTAGAAACGATCGAATTATATCGCGTGCTTTTCTGATCTTGCATGAGCAACCAAACCAGCAGTGTAAGATCGATTTATCTACCACCACTAAAATACCGGAATTTTTCTATCTTTAATTTTATGATAGAGGTATGTAAGAAAACTTGCTATCCGATAAAGGCTCGTCTCGTGGTAAGGCCTTTTTCATTATACTGACCAATGCTTTTACCTGAATGTCACTTTAAAACTCCACTTCTTTCCAGCACTGAGCCAAGAACTTTCATTCAACGAACTTTAACTTATGCTCTTGGCAGAGGAATTCCATTTTGCTGAAAATGAATTTACAGCGTTTACTTTCGATTTTATCGCCAGCAGCATTATAATATTTAATGCAGTTTAGCAAGAAATCAAATAGTGCGTCCAAGGTTTCTTCCAACTTGAATGTGGAAAAAATTGTAAATTGTCCAGAAGGCAGCCTATTGCTCTATCACCAATTACTTTGCTGTAATGAACTAATAACTTACACAGATAACCATTACGAAAACTTGCCCATGCAATATATGGAGATTTTTTAAGTTGTAAAAATTGAAAAATTTCAGTAGAAAACTTTTGATATTTTTCTTATTTTTGCTCAAAACATAGATTGTGGGTACACGTTAGAACCGCCTCACCGAGGCGGTTCTAAAGAGTACCCACAATCTATGTTTTGGAGCAAAAATAAGAAAAATAGGTATACCCCTGCATACCCCAGTTTTACTATACAAAAGTGGGGTTTAAGGGGGTATACATTGCACGGACATGTTTTCCTGACGAGTATCCACATTGTACGTCTTTAATATGATTGAGTAGGCATTTCAAAATCTCTTCGAAATGATTCATACTCATACAATTGGTTTCGTTTTTGTTAAAAGAATATCCTATTTACCTTTGAAGAGTATAATTAGTCAATGGTTTGTTTGAATGACATAATACATATAAAGCTAGATTCCGACCTGGACTTTTCGCCTCATGTGAAAGCATGTAGTTTGTCATTCGTCTTTTCACAAGGAATGAGATATCAGGGATAACGGAAGAACATTTCGGAAGAAGCAAACGCGCCCAGTGTTTCACTGACATAATTTCTCCATATATACACTTTCTAGACATTTAGAAACGCCGCACTCGACAATTTGCAATACGTCGGTGTATCTCCTGTAACAGTCAAGCAAGTTATTTTCAAGAGACTGCAGCTCAGCATGCTCCTTATCGCTGATTGTATTTTGTTTTCTAACATCAGTACGGTATCTTATGGCAAGCCAAATGCACACTAATTCGAGAAACCTAGGATATGTCCGTAAACCTGGTTTATCTATTACATAAACCAGGTTTAACGGACATAAACCAGGTTTAACGGACATATACTAGGTTTCTCGATCGTTATCCCAAGTTTCATTATATAAACCAGGTTTAACGAACATACACTAGGTTTAACGGACATATATATACCAGATTTCTCGATCGTTATCCTAGGTTTTCTTCCCTAAACCTATAATATGTTTTCGAACGTTATACCAGGTTTCTCCTTGTGAAACCTAGTATATGTCCGTTAAACCTATGTAATGAAACTTAGGATAACGATCGAGAAACCTAGGATATGCCCGTTAAACCTGGTTTATGTGCGTTAAACCTGGTATATGTGCGTTAAACCTGGTTTATGGACTGTTATCATAGGTTTTACTTAAAACTTGCGATATCACAGGTAAAAAGTGATAAACCTGGTTTAACAACCCTTGCGTAAAATCTCTATTTAGGCTGCAAGCCAAATGCACACTAATTCCGTTAAACCTGTCCTCCATACTTTCCACAAGTAAATAAATAAATGATAATAGTTATGATAATAAAAAGGTAAATAAATAAAAATAAATAACAATAAATAAATAAAAATTTAAAGTAGAAAATTAAATGAAAATAATAAATAAAATAATAATAATAAATAAATAAAATAAATAGATAGTTAAGTAAATAATATAATGGATAAAAGGGGGGGGGGGCATTTATTCATTTACGGAAACTACAGTAATACAATGATGCAATTATTTCCATAGAAATTAGATCCTATAATATGAAACATGTAAAATGGAAACAACAGTAAAGTACCAATAAAAAGTTGAATTATATTTTGTAAAGCATTTTAGCATTTAGACCTTTAGGATATAAAGTATCTAGTTTGTGAATCCAGTACGTCTCTTTGAGCAGTCTGTTCATGTTATTAGAAACATAATCAATTGGCATAAAAGAAAAATCTTCAATTGAATGTCAATTAGAATTGAAGTGAATCGCAACATTTGTTGAGAAACTTGGATCACTCATATTTCTAATGTCAAATTTATGACTGTTCATACGGTTAGACACTAACTGATGTGTTGACAATATACTGTTTTTGCACTTTTTGCACGAAATCATGTACATGTAAATAACGTCCTTTGATCTACAGTCACTGCTAAAATGTAAGTTAAATTTTGTTTCTTTAGTGTTTGTACTGGTAAAATGAGTAAGTACTTTCTATAATGGAACTGCAGTGTGTGCATCGGCGTCTATTACATTTTGTAGGCTGGCTATTTCATTGGGCTTATTCAAAATTGAATATGTTAAACAGTCTTGAAGATTTTTAGCTCTTTTAAAGGCTATAACTGGCGTAATATTGTGAAGAAAGTTTAGACTTTCTTTACTTGATAAAGTACTTGTTTATTGTTAAACCAAGATTTGGCAGCGAAGTGTTGTACGGTACAACAAATGGAACAATGTTCTTAGCTTTACCTTTCACACCAGAATTCACTAAGGCTTCAACCTGTGTCTGTGATGATATCTTTTGGAATGCCGAGTCAATGACCTTTTCTGGATACTGCCTCTTAAGGAAATGTCCCTTGGTTCATGGAAGCTGTTATTATCAGACATTATTCGGTACCGTTTTGCTTGACTGTATGGTATACTTTCCTTACATTTTCTCGGGTGACACGAAGAAAAAATGCAAGTACTGATGAACGTCCGTTAATTTGTTGTGAATATCTGTAGATAATGTATTGTCCACATTTTCGATATGTTAACATCTAGAAAACTCACACTTGTATCAGATACTGTGTGTGTGAATTTAATAGTTGGACGAAAACTGTTCAAGCGGTTTATAAAATCTTCCAGTTCAGCTAATGAATGGTCCCAGATCATGAAGATGTCATTCAAGAAACGAAGCCATACTGTTGGTGTCAATGAACACTGATCTACGAAGTCTTTTTCAAGTTTACCCAGGAAAAGTGATGCGAACGCTGGAGCCATACTTCCCATTGCTGTTCCAAGCTTCTGAATGTAGTTTTTATCATTGAATTGAAAATGGTTATTCTCAAGTGTCAGTTTAATAAGATTACAGATTTCGTCCGGTGAAAGTCGACTGATGATTTTATCTTGGTTTAAAAAGAATTTACAAAGGTACAAGTAGGCAAAGATCAGGAAAAGGCGCAATCAGAAAAAGATTCCCACTCCAAAAACCGAGGTGGGAAAAAACCACACTAACAATCAGGTACTTATACCATGAAACATATCGTAAGCCGAATGAGCAGCTATTTTCCCAATAGGTGGCCACTCAGTTACCTTAACTTTACTAAAAATATGAAAACATACATAAGGCGCCAACAGCACAAAAAAAAATTAACACCAAGACATAAAACAAATAGAACCACCACAGAAGTGTCGCCTTGGAACGATCAGTAACACAAAGTTACTGGCGGGCTTAAACCGGTTTTACATGGTCATAACCTCACCCTCAGCTTCTGCAGTGGTTCATAACATTTAGTTAGTTCTTCGGTCCTCGTGGTGAATCTCTAACTAGTCTATGAATCATCAAGAACAAACAAATAAATCATGATAAACATCCTGATGAATCAAAAACCAGGACTCACAGATTGAGTACGCTCTACAAGCCTCTATTCCATCCTCATGGGGAATGTTTGTATATAGGGAGGTAACATCAAGTCTGACGAGCAATGAATTTTGTTTTAACTTGGGGACTGATTTTATTTTGCAAATAAAGTCTGTAGTATCTTTAACAATTGATGGTAAAGATTTCATATTATGGTTACAAAATGTAATCAATGTATTTAGAAATATTTTCTGTGTAGCTGTTACACGCTGATACAATAGGGCGTCCCGGATATCCAATTGGTAAATGGTCCTGATACTGTTTATGAGTTTAAGGTAGTATGTAGAATTGTTGAACGCGCACATGGTTTGGAATGGGATCAAATTCACGCTCTACAGCACTGTTTGTATCACTGATCTTATTGATACAGTCCAAAATGTTCTGTTTATTTGCTTTAGATGGATGTTCATCTAATTCAGTATAATATTTTTCATCAGTTAATTGACGTTCGACCTCCTTGATATAGTCTGTTTTGTTCATTATTATAATCATATTTGACTTGTCAGCCTTTTTTTTTTTATCACAATTGAATCATCTTGGCTAAGTGAACGTAGTGAATTCATCTCCTCTTTTGAAATATTACTGTAGACTGTTTGTTTAGCGCTTGCTTGGAGAATTTCTTGTGTAACTGATTTAATGTAGAAATCCAAATAGGAATCGCGGCCGCTCGGTGGAATACATGTTGATACTTTCTTATTAAAAATGGCAATTGTTTGTACATGTTTGATTCTGAGACACCACCTTTATCAGTTTTTTTTTTTTTTTTTTTTTTTTTTTTTTTTTTTTTTTTTTTTTTTTTATAAAATATTCCTTGAGTCTTAGTCTTCGAGTGTAATTAAATGTTTCTGCAGCGAGTTTGATTTTGTCCTGTGATTTTGGTTTTGGACAAAATTTCAAACCTTTTCCGAGGAAAATATAGTCACTGTCCGTTAGCTTTCTGTTTGATAAATTCTTTACTGTTTCTTTCCCTCGCCGAATATTTTGTTTTCTCATCAGGAAAACATGTCCGTGTAATATATACCCCCTTAAACCCCACTTTTATATAGTGAAACTGGGGTATGCAGGGGTATACCTATTTTTCTTATTTTTGCTCCAAAACATAGATTGTGGGTACTCGTTAGAACCGCCTCGCCGAGGCGGTTCTAACGTGTACCCACAATCTATGTTTTGAGCAAAAATAAGAAAAATATCAAAATTTTTCCAGTGAAAATTTTCATTTTCACAACCAATTTTTTTTCTGTATATTGCATGGGCCTGTTTTCGTAATGTTTTCTTCTCCTTCCTCCATTTGTTTTGGCCGGATTTACGGATGAATCGTCTGTTCCGCCTCCTGGAATTATTGGTTGGTTTTTCTCCAGCAGGATCTTCACAGTTGATACAAGGTGGACAAGGGTCTCGTGCATATTCATCTCCAGCCCCTTCTTGTACATGTGCCAGGGGTTGGGGAGTTTTTTGGCTGATTCGATGAGGGCTGTTCAGACCGTGGTTTTGGATGATTCTTGGTTTGTTTATTGGTTATTTTAGCACCAGTTTGATTGCTTCTTGCATTGTTTGTTTCTGTGCTTTTTATTGCATTCTCTTGGTAGGTTGCTTTGTTTTTTGGCTTAGATTTACCCTTTTTGTTTTGTCTTTTTCTTTTCTTTTGAGTTTGTTTAGAACTGGGCCTCTCAGATTGTGTGTTTAGGATTTTTGTCCTTCGCTTGAAGGCGCTGAAGTTTCTTATTCTGCTTTTCAAGAATAGAGTGCTTTTTCTTGTCTGTCTTTTTAAACATTTTCTGGTCAAATTCAGAACAGAGTCTAACGGTCTACCACTTTGCTACCACGATCCCAAAATATTATTTAAAAAAAATAATAATATCATTTCGTTTTAATGCTTATACATGTACTCGTATATCGTATTTTCTATCCATCTACCCATATATACCTTCACTTTGAAACTCAATCTCTTCTTGTACATAAGTCTATGCGAGTTTAAGTTGTACAATAGGAAGTTTAAACCTATCTTTGACCAGATGAAACAATGATATAATGTTTCTACAATTGCATATAGTATATTAAAGTTCCAAATACAGTTTTTGAAAGTGGCATTCTACATTTTGACAGAAAATGGGGGTACATAAGGTCTTTAAGGCCAACATATCTGAAGTTTGATCTCTTGTCTTTACATTTTTGAAGTTTTGTATACGTGATATTTTTAAGGTGATATACTAAAATCGGTCAATGTATCAGAAATTTAATACATGCATCTAATGTGTTACTTAAAAATTGTAAAACACGATGACAGGGGCGCCATTGTCTGATATTGTTGGTATCTGTATACTGGCATCAGTGTCTATAGTTAGCGGACATATAGTGCCAGGAAATAGACATATTCTTGACGGCGGGGCTTCGGTTTCAGGAGTGAAATATGGTAAGCTTTAGTCTAGCGGTTTATAATTAAAAATACTTACTCATTAAAAGTCAAGAGGACCTGGATAGCAAAGCGAATAATTCACTCGCTTGCTACCTCTGCGGTCCGCTTTCAAAAATAGTGTATAAGAATGTGGCAAGGTGGAGGTCGTCCGTCCAAGGTTGGTGGTATTCACTATCACGTTTTACCACATAAAGCCTACAACCGCGCCTGCGTAAACGTTCCATAATTGAAGTGAAATAACCAAAGTTTAAACATGACGTACACTGTAAACGTTCGGCTTTTTGCAAAACTTTCATTTGTACAAACCGGAGGAGGTTAATTTAATGCTGCCGAGGCAAAAAATATTTCTTGTTACCACAGCAAACGTAAACGTAGAGAAATACAACCGCAAAATGTCGAGCACCGTCAGGTTCAAAAGAGGGCTCCAAACATTTCATTACGAAAACATGCCCATGCAGTATACAGAGATTTTTATAGCTATAAAAAAATGAAAATTTTCAGAATTTTTTTTTTTTTCTTTTTCTTTTTTTTTTTTGCTCAAAACATAGATTGTAGGTACACGTTAGAACCGCCTTGCCGAGGCTGTTCAAACGAGTACCCACAATCTATGTTTTGGAACAAAAATACGAAAAATAAGTATACCCCTGCAAACCCCAGTCTTTCTATATAAAAGTGGGGTTTGAGGGGATATACATTGCACGGACATGTTTTCCTGATGTGGCATTGCAACAGTGTCATGTGCGTGCGAGCACATCTCCACTCATCTTGAAGGCCAAAATAATAAGACGACCTTGATCTAGCGTTTCTTTTTACTCTGAGTATCTATTTATTTTAGACACTCCTTTGGACATGTTCAAGAGGGCAGTTGTAGGTAAGAATTTCATTACGAAAACTTGCCGATGTAGTACTGAAACTTTAATATTCTCAGAGGAAAAAGTTTAGTCAGTAACTTTGACTAGTCCGATTACAATAATGCCCAGCCGCTTGCCTTATGGTAAAATGTTTATTGAATTTGCAAAGTCAGTCTCTTTCTAATCTAGAATGAAACTCCGGTGAGCACATTTCCGACTTGAAGCTTTCGGAAAAGAAATATTCATCCATTTTTAACAATTACACAAATTTTTGACCAAAATCAACAATACACAATAGTGTGTTATGTCTTTATATTAATTTTCTTTCAGAAATTTAAAACAACAAAACATTGTCATAAATGCGGCAAATCATTATATTTATAGGAGATTCAATAATGCGTATTCTAAATGGAGCAAAAGCTTTGTATTCCAATGGGTTGGATGTGTATTATATAAAGAAAGGTGGCTCTTCAACAGCGATAGACGATTTTAGATCACTTCAACCTGAAAAATTTCAAGTAAAGGAAAGTCAAGGGACCATAGTAAGTCAAAATAAAAGAGCCTGTGCGTGAGAAAATCAACAATTTGGGTTCCGCCCAGGTCAAACACAAACCAGCCTGTACAGTTATAGAAGCAGGCTAGAAGCTTGAAATTTCGGTTAAGAAGAGGGATTGTCACGGTACTATCCATGTAAAGAAAAGAAAGGCGCTGATCAACTTTGCGTTCACCGCGAAGCTTATCTGCGCCTTTGTTAAAGGTGGCGTCATACCTAGCCGATTTTGACACACGATGGCCACACGAATATGAAATTTTCAATTTCGCGCGATTTTCGTCACGAATTTGGTAAAAAGCCAATATTGAGCAGATGCATACACGAAGCCTGCCGATGGCCACACGATGGCCACGCGATGGACACACGAATAGCTCACGATTATACCCGAAGGACTCGCGAAGATAGAGGAACTGGCAGTTTTGCATACGATGTTGATGCGAATGATATACGAAGGCCTCACGATGGCTTCACGATGGCCTGACGACATCGTGTTAAGTGTTAAATGTATTCCCGATTGTGTCCCGAAGGCATCACGTGAATCAGGAATTCATTATCGGTTAATATTCATTTTCTTAAATGTTTAATATATTTGGCCCCATTTAGATAATATTAGTCTTTGTATCGACTACCCTGTTGAAAGTTCAGTAATTCTCTTTGGCTCCATGTTGCCATACATAAAGCGTCACTGACGAGACTTTAATAGTCGAAACCGCGGTATGACCCATCCCCTTTCTCATTAATGTGCTAGCTGCTCTTAAAGGATCTCAAGTTTTAATTTTTATTTATGGGTTGGAGTCAAGGCTTGGAGTCTTGGAGTGGTCTTAGGCTGTCGTATTGGAGTGGATTCTTGAAGTGGAACCCTGGAGGGAAAGTTTCGAGTGGAACAGGAAATCTTTCTTTTTTTTTTTTTTTTGAATACAAAGAAACTTTCCGATATGGGTGTTAATTTCAATCATAGCCATACCATGTTCAAACAGATTATCTAAGATAAGGATCTACCAAAATGTACATGAATGATGTGCTAAGACATTAACAGTCATCTCCAAAATAACCTTTTAATGGTTTTGTTTTGTTATAGTTTTCCGCTCAACTCCGCAGTTCCACTGCACTCCATGCCTCCATAAAATACACGGTACCTACATATACTGTAGGCTGGTGGTTGAACGAGCCCCAGTCTCATTTGCGTGCAAACATGGTTTCTTTTGTGAAAGCATTTTTGTATGCTTTCGTTGTTGACGTCCATAGTAATAAGTTAATTAATATCAGTTACTTTACAACACTGTTCAAGCGTCATGGTGACAGTTTGCTAGTACTTTAAATCCGTCTTTCACATGAAACTGGCACAAAACTGTTCTTGTTAAAACGCTCGTTTGTCGAACTCTGCAATGGGGTTGTCTATTAGACAAAAAAAAAAAAAAAAAAAAAAAAAAAAAAAACGGGCGCTGCTTTAAAGACAGAGTAATGAACAAACCAAATACCTGTAAGAGATGATGTTGCTCCTGCAGGAGTTTTTTTTGCATGCACCAGCTTGATGTATAGCAGCAGTGCTGCAGCCTTCTTTTTCCTAATTGTTTTTTTTTTTTTTTTTTTTTTTTTTTCTTTTTTTTTTTTTTTTTTTTTTTTTTTTTTCATCGACGCCATGATTTAAAAGTATTCCACTTGAGGCTTCTGAGAAATGTTGTGTGGGTGCTTATTGTTTTTGTTTTGTATGTCCACGTTATCCGGGGAAATATTATAACAGTTTTGGTTAATATCGTGTTTCCATCCTGGTGCCATCGTGTTCTAGATTTTTCAAATACGATGCTTATACGATGGCGTTGCGAAGGCTACCCGATGTCGTGTTGCCTTCGTAACACAATCGGGCAGCATCGTGTGTCCCTCGTAGTGCCATCGTGTAGCAAAACCTAGCCGATGGTGCCGATGACCACACGACAGAAGTACGATGTAGTCCCGATGTGAGAAGATGGCCTCACGATGGCTTTACGATGGCCAAGATGTACTCGCGAACTCAACACGAAAATGAACCATCGTGTGTCCTTCCTGTATTTTTTTGGCATGTCAAAGATTTTGATGCCACTCGCGATGGTACTGCCGAAGGCTTAAAAAATCTCCCGATGGACATACGATGGGTAACGATGCACTCACGAATAGCCCGTTGTCTTCACGATCCCCGCCGAATTTGAAAATTTTCATAATCGTGTGTCCATCGCGTGTTAACATCGGCTAGGTATGACGCCTACATTACGCCCAAGCATTTTGTTGGTGGCTCAAAGCATATTGTCCAAATATCAGTAAGTGACCAGTTACTATTATGTTTTGTGAAGTCAAAAGCAGCTTCACCCTGCTTTCCGTAATAAATGTTAAATGTTGGTATCTATGTATGATACTGTATTTTCTTTACATGATTTTTCTTATTTCTTGTCTATATTTGTGTAAGTCACCGCACAAGCTGGTGGCGAGGTTGGGCGCCTGTAAAATCGATTTAAGCCCGCCAGTAATCGTTCCAAGGCGATACTTTTGTGTTGGTTCTTATTGTTTTATGTCTTGGTGTGTAGTTTTTGTGCTGTTAGCACCTTGTGTATGTTTTCATACTTTTAGTTAAGTTTGGGTAACTGTGTGTCCACCTATTGGGAAAATAGCTGCTCACTCGGCTTACGCTCGTACGATATGTTTCCTTAGTATTAGTACCTAATTATTAATTTTTTCCCCACTTCGGTTTTTCGAGTGGGAATTTCTTTCTGATTGCGACATTTCCTGATCATATTGCCCGCTTTTACCTTTCAATTACGTTAGCACTTGGAAAAAAAAAAAAAAAAAAAAAAAAAAAAAAAAACTGGCTGCAAAAACCAGTCTTTTACAAGTCTTGAAGATATACAGTTTGTAGTTTTCAGTTTGATCATACATTGATGGTGTTCTTATTTTTCACGGAAAACATTTAAAAACTGAATAAAATAGAGAGTTTGCTCTCAACTTTGCAGACGAAGATTTCTCGGCAGTGTAGTTGAAGGTAAGCTTATAGTATACCCATGCTCCGGCGCCCGGCGTCGCGTCCGTCCGTCCGCCCGTCCGTCCGTCGTCCATCGTTCCCAATTTCAAAGATCCTCTCCTCTGAAACCGCTGGGCCAATCAAAGCCAAACTGCATGTGGTTCATCCTTAAAAAGGGGGAACGAAAGTTTGTATAAATGGTCCAGGTCACATGACCAAGATGGCCGACATGGCTATAAATAGTAAAAAAAAAACTTTAAAAATCTTCTCCAGAACCAGAAGGCTTATGATTTTGAAACTTGGCATGAAGCATCAAGCAATGGAGCTCTACAACGTTTATATAAATCATGACCCTTGGACGTCCTTGACCTATTTTACGGCAAGATCAACATATGTCTCCTATGCATTTGAATGGGGAAAATTGTTAAATTTTGGATGTGAAGAGCAAAACGTGCAGGAAATGGGTAAATGAACTGGTGATTTAAATTTCTGAAAAAAACTTTGGACCCCAGGGGTGGATCTGCTCATGCCCAGGGGCATTATGCATGTATATTACCATAACATTCAAAGATCTTCTCCTCTAAAACCGCCTGACCAATCAAAGTCAAATTTTATAGGAAACATCTGTATGAAAGGGGAATCAATGTGATGATTAATAAACAAGGTCCCATGACCATGATGGCCGCCATGCCCATATATGGTAAAAACCATTCAAAAGTCTTTTTGCAGGAACTGCTGAACCCATTTAACGAAATTTGACATGTAGCAATTAAGGCTAGAGCACTACAATGTATGTATAAATCATGACCCTGTGAGGCAAGGTCAACATAGGTCACATATGCAGAAAAGTGTTAAAGTAACACTGAAGGGAAAAACTTTCAGGAAATGGGCAAGTGGACAGAATTTTTATGAATCAAAAAGAAATTTAACCCATGGGTTATTCCTGCGGCTATATGACCTTTATAGTCAAACAAGTTTATTTGTATATATCTCAGATCTCAGGTGAGCGTTTACAGGATCATTGGTCCTCTGGTTATTAATGATATTGTTCAAAGACTAATTTATCATTTGCAGGTTTATATGAAAGGCAATGTAGGAAAGTGGCAGGTTAATTTTGGACGGGACAAAACGACCGATTCTTCCATTATCACAATGGGACTACCCAAGCGTGCCGGTCAAAACGGCAACCTAAGAATTGACTCCGACTTAATAGGGGATAAAGTTATTATCTACCCGGATTAAAAGCAAATGGTGACAGTGGATGTAGCACACGTAACTTCATTGTTTGTATTGTTGTCAGTTCCAAATATCGTGTTCAAAACATTACTTTTGTTCGAATTTCCAAGACACATTACGCCCATGCAACATACAGATACAGCTACAATAAATGAATACTCCTGAGCTTTTGTATTTTATGCCTACATCTGTAATAAATGAATACCTCCTGTATTTTTGTATTTTATGCCCAAAACAAACATAGTGGATACAAAGAAAGCAGATAAAAATTAAAACTGAGATCCTTTAATTAAGAGCACTACACCAAGGCTTTGAAGCAAAAAAAAAAAAAAAAAAAAAAAAAAAAAAAAAAAAAAAATCATCTCATCTTGTAGCAAGCTGGTAAGTAAAGTAAAGTAAAGTAAAGTAAAGTAAAGTAAAGTAAAGTAAAGTAAAGTAAAGTAAAGTAAAGTGAAGTGAAGTGAAGTGAAAAGAAGTGAAGTGAAGTGAAGTGAAGTGAAGTGACGTGACGTGACGTGACGTGACGTGACGTGACGTGAAGTGAAGTGAAGTGAAATAAAGTAAAGTAAACTGAAAATAGTAAAATGAAGTGGAGTGAAGGGCTTTATTTAACGAGGGTAACTCGTCTGGCTATGCCAATCTTTCCCGAGGCCCTCAAAGCATATAAAACATATAACACTAGGGAATAAAACACTATTATATAAGGCATGTCATTAAAACCCTGTTCTGGACCAGACACAAAAATCTATCTATATATATATACTATGCAAAATAAATTTAGCAATTTTTGATGTTACATATATTTTTGATCACCTAAGAGCAATTTCGGACATTTCTTTAATTTAAATGACAAGAACAGTGTCTTAGGCACATGATACTATGAATTGAAAAACGCCAGCCTTTAAAAAGGCTTCTGGAAAAACCAACAAATACAGAAAGGGTGTGGATGCAAAATTCTCAACCATTGGACACAATGCAAACAGCTGACTTTTGTTTAGATCATTAGGCCAATCCTTTTCAACCCCTCTTTATGAACGTTGTTGATTATGTGACAGGTGAGATTTGGCTTTTTTGGTACAAACTTTACCTGCCAAAAAACGACGTCAACGCGCCGATTGCCTTAATTTCGGGTAAGTTGGTTTCCATTGATTTTATAAAAACAAAACAAGACAAACACAACACAATGTAGCCAATACCGTGGTCAGTAACACTTGAAAGATTCAGAGCCATAACGGGTCATGCTAGTGAGATAACGCTGACGTTAAACTCTTTATTCAAGCTCACGTTATAAAGCCAAGATAGGGAATTTGGCAAACTTTCTTTATTTTTAACATATCGGTATGCATCAGACATTAAAACTCATTGACGATTTTCGGGAAATTCCAGTTAGAAATGTAACTGTAAGGCGAAAACGTAGGAGCAAAAGAAAAAACGTCGAATTCAAAAACTTACGATCTTAATTTCTCGGCGATAAAATTTTGTTTCCAAACGTTTTAAATGTTTCCGTTTGTTTTGATGACTAAACAGTTGCTTAAGTAAGATTGTGGTTTCCCACTTTAAGCAGACCTGCTAGTTTTGATCATGTGTCTTTTAAGAAAATTTAAAAATTGTAACGTCACGTCAGTATCACCGTAAGGTTTGATTTTTTCGAAATGTTTCACTTGGAAGCTCTTGCCGAAAGAATACGACTTACGTCCATATCCCAAAAGATGACTTTTATTCATTATGTTCAGAGACTGACGAATGTTACGAAAATTGCTAAATTTAATTTGCCTAGAATATTATTGAGCATATGAAAGTATAGACCACCTGTCGATCGACCAGCTGTCCATGATATGGACATTTTGTTGAGAGATCATGGTAAAATCGCTCATTCTATGTTCTAGGGTACCCAAACTTTAGAGATATTGTATGACCAGACAGACTCAACAAACCGGGTTCGTTCAAATTTTGATAGACCATGGACTGGAATAGTTAGTAAACTTTCCCACGCTGGACTAAATCATGAACCCTCTCCCTGGTCAGTGTGTAGACATTAAATCCCTTCAGTAAATGTAAACACCATTGAACCCCACTTTTATATAGCGAAATTGAAGTACGCAGGGGTATATCTATTTTTCTTATTTTTGCACAAAAACATAGATTGTGGGCGAGGTGATTCTAACATGTACCCACAATCTATGTTTTGAGCAAAAAATAAGAAATTTTAAATATAAAAAATTTCAGCTGAAAATTTTCAATTTTTTGAAGCTAAAAATTCTCTATATATTGCATGGGCAAATTTTCGTAATGGTGATCATGACATAGCTGGAACCTTGAAAATAGCTCAAATGTCGATGTTCACGTTAAAACTTCAAAATGTATTTGCACGGCTGTTAGAGGAACATTTACTCCCATTTTGCTGAAGACTGAAATTTGATATTACTGAAGCTTTGTAAAAATTTCGAAAATTAGGCAGAAATCAGGTAGCATTTTTTCTAAATGCATATCTTAACTTTGGATTCAGTATTATGAAATTAACTTTGAAAAAGGCCCGAATTTCGTAAAGTGAAACTTTGTAAAAATTTGGAAAATCATGCAGAAATCAGGTAGCATTTTTCTAGATCTAAATGCATATCTTAAGTTTGGATTCAGTATTAATGAAAATAACTTTGAAAGATGGCGCTATAATTCCATTTTGAGTGTAGTCCCAGGTGTTAGTAGTACATCGATATTGATAACAGTTCCTCAGTACTGACCAGGGATCTTCATCGTCGGACAGCTTACTGAATCTGTTGCGTTTTTGATTTATCAGGATGGTTATCATGAGTTATTTGTTTCCCTTGGTGATACATTGACTAGTTAGAGATTCACCACGAGGACCGAACAACTAACTAAATGTTGTGAACCACTGCAGAAGATGAGGGTGAGGTTAGGCGCATGTAAAATCGATTTAAGCTCCCCAGTAATTTTATATTACTGATCGCTCCAATGCGATACTTCTGTTGTGGTACAGTTTTTTTTATGTTTTGGAGTCGAAGTTTTGTGCTGTTTGAACCTGATGTACGTTTTCATATTTTTATTTAAGTTCGGGTAACTGAGTGGCCGCCTGTTGGGAAATAGCTGCTCACTCGGCTTACGATATGTTTTCTAAGTATAAATACCTAATTGTCTATTTAGTTTTTCCCCACCTCAGTTTTTTTTAGGTGTGGGATTTTCTTTCCCTGATCATTGCCTTCTTGTACATTTTAGATCCGTTCTTGCGAGAACTGATACAACATAAATTACCCTGCATCAATAAAACAACTATAAAATTTCTAAGTGTATGCATTTTATTTCTTATTTGCTTTTGAGATGGCGTGTGCGTCCACTCGCACGTATGTATAGATGTTCATTCGTACAGATGTGTAACTACAGTAAATTGCATAGCGGTGTCAATACTATTTCGTAAAGTGCATGCCATCATTGAAACATTACATTCTGACACGTAAAGTGCGCGCAAATATATGCTACTGTAATTGTATGAACACAAACGAAACCAGATATCATCGCTCATACATCTTGACGGTCATAGCTGAACCATGGACTTAATCATGGTAGAATTTGTATTACTTACCCTGGTATATGCAGGTTTTTCGCAAGAATTTTCGCAAGAATTTCCGTCAAATGCAGGAGATCTGAGTGCTGTTAATCAGGAAGAGAAAACAGCAAGTACGTAAGTAATTGTTTCATAAAGTGGTTGGAATAAACATTTGTGCATTTGCATGCTTCAATCTGAATAAATTGTTTTGTTTGTTTGTTTGTTTGTTTGTTTGTTTTTGTTTATAATGCCAGTTCGTCTATTATATGCTTAGTTAACGTTTATAATCATATGATCGTATCTGTGTTACCCTGTCATTGACATGAAAACACGCCCATGAGTTTTTTTTATATCAGGAAAACATGTCGGCAGGTAGTTCATACTCCGGGTCTCGAAATTTGCCCAGTCATGTGCCCACACTGTTTTACTTTGGAGAAATGCACATCTGATAGCTTTTCTGTGTGTATAAGAGCGTCTAATGTCGGTGCCCACAATGTACATGTATGTTTTGGATCAAAAAATAAGAAAATAAGGTACACCCATGCAAACCCCAGTTTTACTATATAAAAGTGGGGTTTAAGGGGCTATTTGTTGCATGCTTAGATGAGTTGCATAAGTTGGACAGTAAGTTGGATGAGCTGGATAAGTTGAACAGTAAGTTGGATGAGCTGGATAAGTTGAACTGTAAGTTGGATGTTGGATAAGTTGAACGATGAGTTGGATAAGTTGTGTGCTTTGTTAGATGAGTTGCATAAGTTGAACTGTAAGTTGGATGAGTTGGATAAGTTGAGCGATGAGTTCGATGAGTTGGACTGAATTTGTTTTGAATAATAAAAATAAACAAACCCCCTGCATACCCCAGTTTTACTATATAAAAGTGGGGTTTAAGGGGGTATTCATTGCACGGACTTGTTCTCCTGGTGCGGTCAAAAAGTATTAAAGATGCATACTCATAAATCTATTTTACAACAGTATGTTTGGCAAAAGTATAAACGATACACTGCTGGTATAAAAATGAGTACATAATTGCATTTTAAAGTAAAACTATTCATACGTGTGCTCATTTTACTATTTGATATTGAGCCGCATCGTGAGAAAACGGGATTATTGCCTATGCGAAAACAAAGGCGCAGATCAGCTTCGCGGTAACCGCGAAGCTGATCAGCGCCTTTGTTTTCGCTACTCGGATAGTACAATTCCTCTTCTTTCTAAATCCAAAATTTCAAGCTTCTAGCTCTTTTCTGAGCTTGTACAGGCCGGTTTGTGTCGGACCTGGTCTGAAACCCAAATTGTTGGTTTTCTCATGCACAGGCTCAAGTGTTGTTATGTCACGGTTTCATAGTCATTACTGCGCATTTCAGTTCAAAACCAAGAAGACGAACGAAGAAAGAAAGCAACTTACGCCGAAATAGGTAAATACGCCATTTTTAGGGTTGTGAAATAGGACTATTTCACGGAAATTTCGTATAAATTTCGGGATATAGAAAACCAACTTAACCAATTCTTTTTAAGTGTCAGTATTTTTTCTTTAAACGGCTATTTTCATTTATAGTCATTTTAAAAAGTTTCAGACTTCATTCGAAAATTCATTTCAATTTTCCATTTCTCCTTGTCACAAACTGTATGCTCACTACAAAGTACATGTTTTTCATATATCTAGTTAACTGAGTAGCCACCTTAAGGGAAATAGCTGCTCACTCAATTTTTGATATGATATTTCTGTATCAATACCTAATGTGTATTCGTTTTTTCCCACCTCGATTTTAGGGTGGGACTTTGGTCCTGATTGCACATTTTCCTGATCATTGCTTACTTTTACAATTTCATATTCCAGGACTAAAAGGCCTTAACGAAGTTCTAAAAGACGCAAAATTCATCTTCTCCAATGGGCTGGATAGTGTTTATACAAAGACCGGGGGCTTTTCACAGGCCTTAAAAGACTTTGAAAGAGTAAACCCAACGAAAGTAAAGGTGAAATCTCCTAAAGCTGGATTGGTAAGATTCTTTTTTTTTTTTTTTTTTTTTTTTTTTTGTTGAGGTTAAACGTCCCATTGTTTTGAGGTTTAACGTCCCAATCAACAATTTTCCAGATTTTCCAGTCGTATCGGGACGAAGCCAAGGCTTCCTGGGTTTAAATCAGTACTCTTAGAGTTAATGTGCCTTGTTTGCTGAGGTGGTAGTATCACTGTTTGAAAAAACTCAACTCATTCCATATTTACAGCTTAAAAATTATGTGGATTGCATGGTTGTGTTTCTGTAATGATAGTTTATTGGTTTACGAAAACTTGCCCATACAAAATATAGAGATTTTTTCTTTTTCAGAAGTAAAAATTGAAAATTTCATTGGAAAAAATTTGATTTTTTTTTAAAGATTTTCGCTCGAAACACACAATGTATGTTTTGGATCAAAATTAAGAAAATAAAGCATACCCCTGCAAACCCCAGTTTTGTCTATATAAAAGCGGGATTTAAGGGGATATACCCCTTCATGGAAATTGCTTCCTGATGGGTTTCATATTTCTTACAGGAACAGATGTCCGGGCACTTCGGTAACAAGCGGATTATCCTGCAAAACGACTCAATCCTCCAGCAAACGAAAATTATCGTGAAAAGACAACCAGCGAGTTTTCGTACTGAATCCAAGCACGACCTAATCGGAGAGCAAATATTCATTTATACTCCTTACCAAAAGTTTAGCTTATTCTAGCATGACCTTATTGAGGAAGGTATACAAAAAGTATTGTGAAAAGACAACCAGTGAGCTTTCAATCTGAGGCCAATCATGTCAATATTCATTTACCAAAAATAATATACAAAAATTATCGTAACGTTTACCAAGATTATTTTGAGAAAACAACCAGCCAGCATATTCTAGCATGACCTTATCGAGGAAAATATACGAAAAATATCGTGAAAACGAAAAATATCGTGAAAAAAGACAACCAGCTATCTTTAGTTCTGAAGCCCATCGCGACCTTATCGTGAATCGAATATTTATTTATATCCGATACCAAAAGTTTAGCATTTTCCCCCAGTTTTTCTACGAAAATTATCGTGAAAAGACAACCCGTGAGTTTTCGTACTGAATCCAAGCATGACCTTACTGGAGAGCAAAATATTCATTTATACTCCATACCATAAGTTTAGCTTATTCTAGCATGACCTAATTGAGGAAGGTATACAAAAATTATCGTGAAAAGACATGTAGCTTTCAATCTGAAGTAAATCACGAACATATCGGGGAACGAATATTCGGTTATACTTCTTACCAAATGTTTATCAACGAACCTATCGGGGGAACGAATATTCAGTTATACTTCTTACCAAAAGTTTATCAACGAACCTATCAGGCAACGAATATTCGGTTATACTCCTTACCAAAAGTTTATCAACGAAAATTATCATTAAGCTTATGCATGAAAATTATCGTGAAAAAGACAGTCAGCGAGTTTTAGGTCCGAAGCCAGTCATGATCTGATCGGGGAACAAATATTCATTTATATTCCTTACCAAACAACTATCATTTTCATACAGGCGGCCAGCCACAAGTAATGTTTAAGGATTGAAATTCAGATTTTTAGCTTTCATTGGATGATGAAAACCATAAGGCTGTTTAAATGTCTGTGAAGCCCGAATTAATGTTAATTTTCAACTTTCAAGAGGGTAGTCAACACAAAAACTAGTATTATCCAAAGGGGACCTAATACATTTAACGTTGGTTAGAAAATGAATCTAAACCGATAAATTTCTGATTTCTCAGAATACCTTCGCTGATCTCGAAGGACCAAAAGAAAAAAAAATATAATCTGCACTATGATGTACAGGGAAACTTTTTAGGGCCGCCACACCGCACAACACCAGCTGCAGAAATAGCAAATAAAAATTAAAACTTAGACCCTTTAAGAGCAGTGAACATATTAATGAGAAAAGAACGGGTCATACCGCGGTTTCGGCTTTTCAAGCCTCGCCAGTGACCCTTTAGATTTGGTAACATGGAGACAAAGAGAATTACTGTTAATTTACTGGAGCCAAAGAGAATTACTGTTAATTTACAGTTTCGGAACAGCCAAGACGTCAAGATTTCGTGCTTAACGTCATGGCGTTATGCAACCGACTCCACGCCAACATGAGTATACAAACAACGTCACTGGCTGGCATTGACGTCGCCCCGCCCATGGGCGTGGCTTACGATTACGCGACTTCTCAATGTTTTCATCGGGAAATGAAGAACACCAAGGATGACACTTTCATCTAAGGCGAGTACAGTGAAAATGTAAATATTACGGGATGGTCTACCCCAGACGCAGATTTATAAAAACTGGACATGGAATCATTTTAAGATTTTCATACGTATTTCTCTCTTCGTTTACTTCTACAATTCATTACTTTGATTCAGTATTTTATCAATACGAAGGACAGTTGGAAAATACGTAGCACTTTCCATTATCTTAGTAACTGATCGTCAAACCAATACATGTTTGGTATCAGTTTAAAAAAAGTATGTTTCTTCTACGTTCTTACACTAGTTTCATGAAGGTGACATGATGCAGTCAGGAAAAGTGTTATTGTAAACATGGGTACTGTTTGTACATGATACAGGAAAATGTAAAAATTCAATGAAATAGACAATTGTTTATCATTTTTAAATGTAGAAACAGACCCTGCTATTCACATTCAGCTTCCCCGTTTCTAAAACGATGCAAAACATCACCAACAAATCGAACTTCTACTCCATTTAAGAAAGTGTCTCCATCTAAAGACCGGAAATCACGCAGACAATTTTTTGACACTAGTTATAACATAGACGATATACAAAGCTAAACTCGCGAATTCAGTGTTTTAAAAAGCGATGACATCGACGACTTACACAATTAAACTGGGGTGTTTAGTGTTTTAGACATTTCCAGTAATGCAGACAATAATGCTTTAAATACATGTATTTCTACGGATACGTTTCCAACTTCGTAGAATCAGTCGAGGGGGCAGTTAAGTTCTGATAGTGATGAAATGATTAAACTCATTCCATCAGTTTTAAACGAACTGGCTAAGGTCGGAAAAGAAAATGTACTACAGACGTTTTTCTCTCAAGTTTCCTGTAGTAGATTTCCAATAAATAACATCGCGTTTCAGTTATGGTGTAATATAGATTGGTTCGATAATTCAGACACTCGCCACTGATGAGGTATGCTCCAGAAACCATGCAGCTTTTTAGCTCACCTGAGCCGAAGGCTCACAAGGTGACTATTAGTATGGTAGTCGAGCCGTCGTCCGTGCGTCCACACTTTCAATCTTGAATATCTCTGAGACTAGCAGGCCGATTGCAGTTAGATTTTACATGAAGCAGCATTGGGGTGGGGGATTGCCTGCCTTAGGTTTTTAAGCAGATCGGATCGGAACTCTGGTTTCCATAGCAACAGATAGCTCCCATTGAGTTATAATGGGGGAAATGTTGTGGCCACTCTAGCAACTTCATTTTTGATTGGATCTTCTTCATACTTGCAGGTAACAAGGACAACTATACCATCTCGGATGAGTTAGAATTTCGGCCAGGTTTGACCTCAGATTGCGGAGTTAGCTGCCCTTGAGCGTCTGGAAAAATCCCCATAGACTTATAATGGGAAAAATGTTGTGGCCACTCTAGCGCCTTTATTTTTCAATGGATCTTCTTCATTCTTGCAGGTAACAAGGACAACCATAATATCTCGGATGGGTTCGAATTCCAGCCAGATCCGACCTCTGACTGTGGAGTTGAGTGTTTGAAAAATCATTATTTTGTGTTGTGGCCACTCTAGCGCCTTCAATTTTGATCGGATCTTCTTCATACTTGGAAGTAGCAAGGATAGCCATAACATCTTGGATGAATTCGAATTTCGACCAGATCCGATCTCTGACCGCGGAGTTATCTGCCCTTGAGTGTTTGAAAAACCAATATTTAATGTTGTGGCCACTCTAGCGCTTTCAATTTTGATCGGATCTTCTTCATACTTGGAAGTAACAAGGAAAGCCATAACATCTCAGATGAGTTCGAATTTCAGCCAGATCCGACCCTTGACTGCAGAGTTATCTGCCCTTGACTGTTTAAAAAATCAATATTTAGTGTTGTGGCCACTGTAGCGCTTTCATTTTTATTCGGATCTTCTTTATTCTTGGAATAATAAATGAGTTCGAATTTCGACCAGATCCGACCTCTGACTGCGGAGTTATCTGCCCTTGAGTGTTTGAAAAATCCATATTTTGTGTTTTGGCCACTCTAGCATCTTTGTTTTTCAGTGGATCTTTTTCATTCTTGCAGGTAATAAGGATAACTACAATATCTCGGATGAGTTCGAATTTCGACCAGATCCGACCTCTGACTGTGGAGTTATCTGCCCTTGAGTGTTTGAAAAATCAATATTTTGTGTTGTGGCCACACTAGCATCTTTGTTTTTCAGTGGATCTTCTTCATTCTTGCGGGTAACAAGAATAACTACAATATCTCGGATAAATTCGAATTTCGGCCAGATCTGACCTCTGACTGCGGAGTTAGCTGCCCTTTAATGTTTGAAAAATCAATATTTTGTATTGTGGCCACTCTAGCGCCTTCAATTTTGATCTGATCTTCTTCATTCTTAGAAGAAACAAGGATAACCATAACATCTTTGATGAGTTCGAATTTGAGCCAGATTCGACCCTGGACTGCGGAGTTAGCTGCCCTTGAATGTTTGAAAAATCAATTTTTAGAGTTGTGGCCACTCCAGCATCTTTAATTTTGATCAGATTAAAAAAAAAAAAAAAAAAAAAAAAAAAAAAAAAAAAAAAAAAACTTTGTCCAGTGACTGTACTTGTTGACTCTCAGGTGAGCGATCGTTGCCCTTGGGCTACTTGTTTTTTTGTGGTGGGGGGGGGGGAGTGGAAAAAGCTGTTTGGTGAGCTAAAACTGGTTTGCGAGTTGAAACCAATTACTAGAGACACGATATCTTGACTTAATGTTCTACAGTTTATAAGATATGAGAGGGGTAGTTACCCCACCCACTTCTTGAAAATAGAGGATTCATTGGAACTGAGCAAAATAAGACGACATATTTGCATGATGGAATTCTTTATGTGCATTTTTCACAACGAATAACGCAAAACATATACTCAAATGGCACAAATCTTAATCTCAATACAAATAGGAAGAAAACACGCAAAAATGCTAATTTTTGAATCGGTACAACTTCTATATTGATCAATATTTTTCGCATTTAATGCTAACCGTGCAAGCATCCCAGCAGGCACATGACGTCAGAATGACGTCAGATCGACGTCGATGCGACGTCATGACGTCGCATCGACGTTGATATGACGTCATTTTGACGTCATGTGCCCGCTGGGATATATTGACCTAGAAGACATCTGCAGAAAAATAATTCCGAGAGATATCGCTTAAGCCCCGTTCTCACTGTCCCGGTTCTACCCCGGTTTGCCCCGGTGAAGGCAAGCCGGTTTACCGGCATAAACCGGGGATCATTTTCTTAAAAAATTATTTTGTTCTCACATTCCCGGTGTTACCCCGGTGTAGCTACGGTTTTAGAAACGAAGGACCCCGGTGGAGCCACGGTTCTTCCCGGTTCTACCCCAGATTCATCCCGGTTAACCCCGGTTCTACTACGGTAAGGCCCGGTGTTGCCCCGGTTGTCCACGGTGCTGTGCCGGTGACTGCCGGTCGCGTTACGGTATGCGCCGGTGGCGTCACGGTTCTACCCCGGTTCGCCACGGTTCGTCCCGGTTTAGCCCGGTTTGTAGGGCAGTCAATTACCTCATCAGCCAATGCTGCTACGATGGCTTTATACACATGAAAACAAAATTGCATACGGTGCATGTTTGTGCATATGAGCTTGCATGTTGGTACTTTGGTAACAGAGGTAACACTTAAATAGAATGGCAAGTTTATAAAA
The DNA here is from genome assembly GCA_964017185.1 of Rugalucina vietnamica. Lineage (NCBI taxonomy): Eukaryota > Metazoa > Mollusca > Bivalvia > Lucinida > Lucinidae > Rugalucina > Rugalucina vietnamica. The sequence continues at coordinate 31,080,509 of OZ024884.1, forward strand.
TGAATAGATAATACCGCAGGAGGATAACACGTGATGTAAAATCAATACAACAGAAGGTTTAACTTTCCAGTCAACATTTTTTCGTTCATGTCGGCACTCTGGGAGAGTTAATCTGTCTTGCCCAAAGACACAAGACGGTGCCACCAGTGGGGATCGAACCCGGGACCTCCCGATTCGGAGTTTATAAGCCAACATCAATGTGTATTGAACCCTTTTCATCAACGTCATGAAGACTTTGCGCTTTTTCGGCAGTGTGACATTTTCGCTAGGTTCACGAAATAATTTGCCGAAAAGCACAATTTAAATTCCGTTAAAATTCTTTTAAAATTCTTCATGCATTTTATGCTATTGGTACATTTATGAACTTCATATAGTTATTCTCAAATGAATTTCTGAAGGTATCGGGCTACAGTTAACCATCAAAATTTGCAAATTTTACATTTACGCGTGTTTTGCGCGTTGTGACATCGTTGCTTGATTAATGAAAGGTAGTATATATTATTCAAACCTCAACGAAATATATGTTTTGACAGTGTTGTCTATGAACTAAGCTTTGAACCGTATAAACAGATATTGTCATTTGCATGTTACTGTTGTTCAGATGGATTTAAATAACAGATAAAATACAATATCTAAATCTTACGTATTGGCCATATACGTTGAAAGTTAATGCTGATATAAATTTATGAATTTATGAAAAATGCGTTTATTTTCGGCGTTTCTACAATACCATAAAGAACCACAATGCGTCATATTGACAATGTACGCCGACACTCGAGCGCAACGTCTGTATCAGATCATGAAACATCCTTGGAATCATTCGAAGGAAGTTTCGGAAGGAAGCCTCATCTTCAAACCTCAATTCCTCTAGCAGTCTTGGTCGATCAGTGGTTGAGCTCTTGCCATAGTCACGGCACATGTCATTTGCTGACTAGTCAACTGGAGTTGGTACTGCAGAAGTTGTAGTCTATATTCCAATTGGTGTTTATTAGATAATTCATTCTATTTCGTGTAAAACATGAACACAACTGATAAAATCTGTGTATTTTAACTAATTGCATGTAATTTCATCTAAACCGTAACGGTACCGGGGTGAACCGGCACACACCGTATTGAACCGGGACTCGACCTGGCCAAACCGTAGTAGCACCGCTACTAACCGGGGCGAACCGTTACGACACCGTGTCAAACCGGTAGCTCCACCGGCATAAACCGTAGCGATACCGGCCCAACACCGGGGCGAACGGGGGTGGAATAAACGCCCCGGTTTATCACGGTTTCGCCCCGGTTCGCCCCGGTGGAGATACGGTTTGCCCCGGTGTCGCCCCGGTTTATCACGGTTTTTGACACTTGTCCCGGTTCGCCCCGGTTCTATTAAACATTTTAAAACGACCGGCAAGGCAAGCCGGTTTACCCCGGTTCGCCCCGGTTTGCCTCGGTTGTCCACGGTGCCGCTACGGTTCTACCCCGGTTCGCCACGGTTTGTCCCGGTTTACCCCGGTTTGCTAAACCGGGGTGAACCGTGGAGCTAAACCGGGACAGTGAGAACAGAGCTTTATTTGTTATTCTATGATATCGAATTAGGTCACTGATTTTCTCGAATTAGGTCACTGATTTTCTATCGATTTTTTTTTTCGCAATATTTTTGTCGAAAACTTCCGCTACTTTATAAACACGCCTTTATTTTAAGCATGCAAAGCACGAGCACGCCCGGTCTTTCCACAAGTAAACATACAACGCATGATGGCCTAATATGGTCAACAGGTATCGGAATACGACAAGACGTCAGCCAGGGTTCGGCAGAACTTTGTTTTGATTCAGTTTAACGTCCCTTTCAAGATTATTTCAGCTCATATGAGACGGGCTAATCGGTAGGTGGGGCAAAAATGGGAGGACGCACAGAAAAACCACCTGGCACACCCGGCGAAAGCAGAACTTGGCTTGTCTCACATGTGGGGCTCGAACCCACGCTATACACAGCGGTGAGATGATCGTATTGTTAAGTATGGCAATGGAATGTCAGTGTCCTTATTTAAACCACTTAACCACTCGGCCACGGGGGCCGCCACATGCAAATACCGGAAGTAAATGTAATACAATCCATGCTTTATCATATCATCTAATCTTTTTGACGGTTTATACCAGATTGATCTGGAAAACTTTTCACATGAAAATCTGCTTTTGCGTACTCCAAACAACCGAAGGTACACAAATCAGTATAACGTTAAATATTCTATACTGAAAACCCGTTGTTTTGCTCAGATCAAACACTTAAAGGCTGTATCTGATTTTTTATGGATACACAGGGTAAATTGGGTCCTATTTGATTGAAATTCTTACTTTTTTCGCGAGTTGTCCCAAAATAAAACAAATGTATCGCGCGTGAGTGATATGAGAGTGATATTATAAAACAAACATGTAATCTAATTCGCATGACACAAAATACCACAATAATTGTACACGAAGCGGTTTTTTTTCTTCTTTTTTTTTCTTTGTTAAAAATCACCCTATCAAAGCATGAAAGCTTAAAGGTTCTCATGACTTATTTTCTATCAGTAGGTACCCTATGAAAACACATGACATCTGAGCCGCATCGTGAGAAAACCGGATTTTTGCGTAGGCGAAAACAAAGGCGCAGATCAGCTTCGCGGTAACCGCGAAGCTGATCAGCGCCTTTGTTTTCGCTACACAGATAGTAAAATTTCTCTTCTTCTTAAATCCAAAATTTCAAGCTTCTAGCCTGCTTCTGTAACTGTACAGGCCGATTTATGTCGGACCTGGTCGGAAACCCCGAAGACCGGTTTTCTCGCGTCGAGGCTCAATTCTAATGAATCTGATATTTGATTTTATGTTTCATATTTCAAACGCATCCCGCATATCATGCCATAACCCAGTCTTTACTCTTTGTAGTCTGGCGTCCCTTTTATGGGACATGGCAAACAGAATAGCCCCAGATATGACGCCGCAGAATGCGGCGTCCCATCTGGGGCTATTTTGTTTGCTTACAGGAATTTCATCGACAAATGGAGTAAAATTTTAAAATGACACCTAAAGCCCATAAAAATGGAAGTGGACTCATCCAAATGAAAATTATGGGCAAGTCCATTCGCCATATATGAGTTAACTATAACCCTTAGTTGAATCATCTGAAAACAATAGCACAATACAACCATAGCATTATGAAAAACATGCCCGTGCAATATACAGAGATTTTTATTCAGCTGTAAAAATCGAAAATTTCATAAGAAAAACATTGATATTTTTAATATATTTGCGCAAAACATTGATTGTGGGTACACGTTAGAACATCCTCGGTGAGGCGCTTCTAACGAGTACCCACAATCTATGTTTTGGAGCAAAACTATAAAAAATAGGTATACCCCTGTTAACCCCAATTTTACTAAATAAAAGTGGGGTGTAAGGTGGTATTCATTGCATGGACATGTTTTCCTGATGATACAATAATAATATTATCAGGTACTAAAATGACATTTACAGGCATGGGTCAAATTTCCAAATTTATTTATATAGCTCGGGTTATACAATACATTATAACGACATGAGCGGCAACAGTAAATGCATATATAGCATGGTTTTATGGTGACAAACAGAAGAAAAATAAGATAAAAGATAGAAAGAGAGAGAATGGAAGACAGAAAGAGAGGACAGCTTCACAGTTAGCATTTAGCATACATGTATTAAACAATATCAACGTATTCTAGATAGTAAGCAAGATGCATCAAATCTACTTTAGTATGCCAGATGTTCGGCAGAGAGTTGGGACTACACCTGCATAGTTTGTGATCGACTCGTCGGGAATTTCTTTCCACTGGAAATGGCTCGTTACTATATATAGCTATATATATTGGGTGGTACATGTTTATTCATTTTCAAAAAAAAAAAAAAAAAAAAAAAAAAAAAAAAAAAAAAAAAAAAAACATCCTTCAAAGACCAGAGATTCGATGGCACATTGCTCACTCCATCTTGAGGGCATATGCGAAATCAAATCCCCGCTCTTTGGTTCCTAACATTGATGTGACCGTACTGTACTCTAATGAACTATCGTAAATTTAGAAAGGATGCTGAAATAATGATACAATTATAATGATTTGGTTACAACCACGAGAGAGAGAGAGAGAGAGAGAGAGAGAGAGAGAGAGAGAGAGAGAGAGAGAGAGAGAGAGACATGGGATTAATCTGATGAAGCGCAATTAGGGACGTAGTTTTCTACAGGTGATAATGACATCATCATCAGTTCCAAAGCATACCACCGTCTAAATATCGCTTGTTGAATGACAATGCGTGAGTTCGGGGTTCTCCAATGGTACCATTGCTTGGTAACATTTGTACCATAGGTACCAATTTAATTACCAATGGTACCATTGGTAAAGAAATTGGTGCAAATGGTAAAAATGGTAATGCCATTGGTACCAATGGTACAAATGTTACCAACCAATGGTACCATAGGGAGAACCCCGAACACACGCAATGAAATAAATTTTATTTGAAATGTCATTTAATCGGCTTCAATTTCACCTATATCATCCAAGACACAAATATCATATTCAATACGACTCGTGATTGCAAACTAACCTAATAACATTTTTAAAATAAAGAAAAATAAGTCGGTTTAATATCACTGCGCTCTTTAAGAAAATTTCCGATGCTGGCTTTATATTTTTGTTTTCTAAGTTCGTTAGTGGGCGTCGGTGTTTTAGCTAATGTTCAACTGGATAGTTACAATGTCGATCAAACAAAATATTCAACATGTAAGTATATAGGCAATTAATTGAAATTCTTATTTCATTTCATATTGCATTATGAAAACCTGCCCATGCAATTAAACAGAGATTTTTTTTAGGTTTAAAAAGGTAAAATTTTTAGCTGAAATTTTTTGATATTTTTTTCTTATTTTTGCTCAAAACATAGATTGTGGGTACTCGTTAGAACCGCCTCGCCTTGTGTTTTGGAGCAAAAATAAGAAAAATAGGTATACCCTTGCAAACCCCAGTTTTACTATATAAAAGTGGGGTTCAAGTGGGTATACATTACACGGACATGTTTTCGTGATGGTAATTAATGATTAGTTATTGAAGTATACATACGAAAATGATTAAACGTGCCCTCACAAAAAAAAAAAAAAAACAACAAAAAAACATGAGACAGTCTGAAAGTTCCCGGACTGCTCTCCCAGCAGGCACATGGCGTCACATGACTCAGAATGACGTCATATCAACGTCGATGCGACGTCGCATCGACGTTGATATGACGTCATTTTGACGTCATGTGCCCACTGGGCTTGGTGTGTTATTTGTGTTCAAAGAAAAAAAAAAACAAACTTTGCACACTAGTGGGAAAAGCATTTTTCTACACAACAATCGTATAACTTCATAGGACCATTATAATGTATGGAAGTTGCTGAAGCTGCATGTGAGTCTGTATTTATCAGAAAGCACAGTTACTACTTCCAACAGACGTAACACAACGTAGTAGGGTAACATATTAAAATAATCACTGATTAGCGAATATATTAAAATAATCACTGATTAGCGAACATCTGTATGTTAATTGACATCAGGCACATGACGTCAGAATGACGTCATTATCGACGTCGATGCGACGTCTCATGACGTCGCATCGAATGACGTCGCATCGACGTTGATATGACGTCATTTTGACATCATGTGCCCGCTGGGGTACATGTACACTGTTTTCAGTTTATCTGACATGTACTTCTCCTTACCTTTTCTTTTGGCAGCTGGCAGTCTGAGTCAAAGAGTGAAACGAAATTATGCGGGCATACAAGCAGGTAAGGGATAACCATTAAGGAAGCAAAGAAAAAACAAATTATACAAATGTAGATAAATAAATAAATAAATAAATAAATAAATAAATAAATAAATAAATAAATAAATAAATAAATAAATGTCGGCCTCGGTAATTCAAACGCCATTTTTCTAAACTAATGACCGTTTCAAAGACGTATAATGGCACCGAGCCAACATCGTTAATTTTCTTGTAACCCTATTTTTGCATTTCGATTCTTCGAAAAATTCAATTTTCAAAAACTATTGCCTGTCTCGGTCCACGAAAGTGCTACAAAAATTGCCTGTGAACTTCGAAACCGCAAGGTCAACAGATGGTCTTACATTAGAGCCTGTGCATGAGAAAACAATTTGGGTTTCCGACCAGGTCCGACACAAACCAAGCTGTACAGTCACAGCATAAAGATAGAAGATTGAAACTTTGGATATAAGTAGAAGAGGAATAGTACTATCCATTGGGCGAAAGCAAAGACGCTGATCAGCTGTGCAGTTACTGCACAGCTGATCTGCGTCTTTGTTTTCGCATATGCAAATTGTTGGTTTTCTCAGGCAAAGGCTTATTTGTGAATTCTAGGCAGGGCAGCATTGAAGTTTATACTTGACGGAGCAGAACACCTGCAGGCATTCGGCGATGTGAGCTTGTACACAAAACGGGGTGGGTATAGGGCTGCACTCCGGGATTTCAAGGCCGTTCATCCAAAAGCTGTTGAAGTTGTCCATGATGTTAATGGAATTGTAAGTATGAAATTTACTGCCAGTTTTGCAAATTTCATCAAAACAACATGTCCGTGAAGTGTATACCACCTCATACCCCACTTTTACATAGCTTAACTGGGGTTTGCAGGGGAGGGGTATACCTATTTCCCTTAGTCGTGCTCCAAAAACATAGTGCGGGTACTCGTTTGAACCTCGGCAAGGCGGTTACAATCTATATTTTAAGCAGAAAAATATCATTTTTTTTTCTACTGAAAATTCTTATTTTTTTACAACTTAAAAAGTCTTTGTATATTGCATGGGCAACGTTTTGTAATGTAGCCATGCTTGCAAATTTCATAAAAGGAATGTATTTAGATGGCCACATAGTGGGAAAGAGCTATTTACTCTGCTGACGTAAATGTTAATTTTCAACTAAGACTCATTTGCAGCTTTGTGTCGTCCTTTGAAGTTCTTATTTTGGGTGAGACATCTACCTTGAAATCAACATATCAGGAAGACCGTAAAATGTATACCCCCTCAAAGCCCATTTTCATATAAAAATGCGGTTTGCAGGGGCATACCAATTTATTTTTTCTAATTTTTGGTTCAGTACATACATTGTGGGTACTCGTAACGTTAGAATCGCCTCGCCGAGGCGGTTCTAACGTGTACCCACAATGTATGTTTCGAGCCAATATATATATATAAAAAAAAAAAAAAAAAAAAAAAAAAAAAAAAAAAAAAAAAGGCGTTATATTGTGATGATAACTGCTCATTGCTAATAGATTTGTGTTAATATTCACGTGAGTAGAGGACGGTCGCAGTTGCTTATTAGTCAACCAAGAAACTACCATCTTAAGTTAACATATATGTATATATGTTATAAGCCTTGTCTTAGATATCAATATGTTGCAACCTTTCATGACAGATGGATTTGCGTTCTTTTTCATGTACTGTTTACTTGTTTCCTTTGACAGATTCGAACTTCAGGAATGGTTGGTAACAAACGTATCATTGTGGAGAAAGGACGTGGAACCAAATCAACGTCTTTACGAATCACGAAGAATTGTTGTGAATTTAATAAGAAACAGTCGAAACTGGATTATAACGTCGTTATATATAAAGACTCATGACGAAATAAGAGAATTATAACGGAACCTTGGTGTGTGGGTTAACAAGAACAACAAAAATGGATTAAAATGCTATAATATGCTCATGTTGTGAATTTAAGAGGTTAAACAGTCGAAATGTGGCTAAATTGTCATAATATTACAGACTAGACTATACCTCAAATGACATGATTCAGTAAAGGAAACCGAGAAGTACACACTAGTTGTATTGTAACTTTCACTACATATATGAGCTTCATTTTGTTAAATGAAAATTATGAGTCATGTTCGTGTTACTTCTTAATTTCAAAAATATCACGTTTCTTTCGTACCAAAGGCGATATCAAACTTGATTTAAGCAAGAAATATGATATTTTGAAATTATTTTTATCTGACCCATTTTTCAGAGACAAGTGATATTTTGAAATTGTTGTTATCTGAACCAGTTTGATATATTCAGATACCAAGACCTTTAATGAGGCCCCCAAGGGGGGTCTTTGCTCCCTGCTCCCTGAAAGAAAAATGATCTTTCTCCCCAGCTCCTTAAAATGTTTTTCCTCAGCCCTCTGCTCCCTAAAACCCCAAGAAGTTATGCTTTCTCCCCAAATCCCTGAAAATAATAGCCCTTCTCCCTGAATCCCCAAAAGCCCTGGGATGGCCTCTTTAAATTTAATGGACAATATTTGGCTTCTATATGTATAGCCACAGTGGCTTGAAATTATTACTGAGTAAGTAGCGTAGTATGCGTGTTGAAACGAATAAAATTTACAGATATAAAAATAATGTTCAAATCTATCATAAAATACTCCATACTCGATTTCACTTCTTTTCACTTTCTATTTTTCGACTGTTTGTGAAAGAAACATTTACCCAAGAACTTTCAACAAAAATAAGAGCTGTCGCAAGACAGCGCGCTCGACTGCTTCTGACCTTTGTCAAACATAAGGCCAAACCCAACCTGTAACCCAAAGCATTTTGCTCATACATCTCTTTGCCTTGATGCAATAAGGCAAAACCACTGAACCATGAAAGTTAACTACAACTACCTAAGATTTAAAGGTCTCACTCATAATGTGAAAGAAGTGTGTTCATATACTAAATGAGTGCCAAGATATAGGCAAAATCACTGAACTGTGAAATAAGGTCACACTGACCTATAAGTACTTCAGGGTCATACTTACTCATAATGTGAAAGAAATATGATCATATACCCATTGAGTGTTGAGATATAAAGCAAAATCACTGAACCATGAAATTAGGTCATAATGATATATAAGTATGTTTGGAATAAAGGTCTCGTGATACTCATTCATAATCAGAAAGAAGTATGAAAAAATACCAACTGAGTGTCAAGATATAAGGCAAAGTCACTGAACCATGAAATTAGGTCACAGTGGCCCAGCAATACTTTACGGTCAAAGGTCTTGTCATACGCAAACATATCGTGAAAGAAGTATGTTCATATACTAATTGAGTGCCGAGATATATGGGAAAATCACTGAACCGGAAAATAAGGTCATAATGACCTATGACTACTTTCGGGTCAAAGGTCTTGTCATAGTGTGTGTGAAAGAAGTTTGGTCATAAACCAATTGAGTGCCGAGATGTAAGGCAAAACCACTTAACCATGAAATTAGGTCATAGTGACCTATAAGTATGTTTGGGTTAAAGGTCTGGTCATACTCATTCATAATCTGAAAGAAGAAAGAAAAAATACCAACTGTGTGTCGAGATATGAGGCAAAATCACTGAACCATGAAATTAGGTCACAATGACCTAGGAATACTTCAGGGTCAAAGGTCTTGTCATATGCAAACACACTGTGAAAACAGTATGTTCATATACCAATTGAGTGCCGAGATATAAGGCAAAATCACTGAACCATGAAATTAAGTCACAGTGACCTATAAGTATATTGGGGTCAAAGGAATACTTCAGGGTCAAAGGTCTTGTCACATGCAAACACACTGTGAAAACAGTATGTTCATATACCAATTGAGTGCCGAGATATAAGGCAAAATCACTGAACCATGAAATTAGATCACAGTGACCTAGGACTGCTTTAGGGTCAAAGGTCTTGTCATACGCAAACATAGTGTGAAAAAAGTTTGTTCATAAACCACTTGAGTGCCGATATATAAGGCAAAATCACTGAACCGTGAAATTAGGTCACAGTAACCTATAAGTATATTGGGGTCAAAGGTCTGGTCATACACACTCATAATCTGAAAAAAGTATGAAAATATACTGACTGAGTGTCAAGATATAAGGCAAAATCGCTGAACCGTGAAATTAGGTCACAGTGACCTATAAGTATATTGGGGTCAAAGGTCTGGTCATACACACTCATAATCTGAAAAAAGTATGAAAACTATACTGATTGAGTGTCAAGATATAAGGCAAAATCACTGAACCGTGAAATTAGGTCATAGTGACCTATAAGTATATTGGGGTCGAAGGCATGGTCATACTCACTCATAATCTGAAAGAAGTAATAAAATATATTAATTGAGTGTCAAGATATCAGGCAAAATAACTGAACCATGGAAAGTAGGTCAACCGATCCTTACCGTCATGACACACAAGTCAGTGTCGCAAAGTCAAAAGATGAATGACCAACCATCTTCCTAAGTTGTTTCTATTAAGAAATAAAAAAAAAATCAGAGAGTTCTAGATTTTGACCTCTAGCCCCCCCCCCCCCCCCTGACTCTGACCCAGAGGTCCGACCGATGTCATGGAACCTAAAGTGTATGAAGTATGAATGCCTTATGATAAGTTGTTGTCAAGATATGGACTCCTTGTAAAAGTTACACAGCAGTACATCCATTTGTACAGTGTTCTAGTTTTTAACCTCTAGCCCCAGCCCCCAGGCATGCACCCAGAGATCCGATGCCATGAAATGAAACTCAACCCAACAGGGTACCTATGGACCGAGTATGAAAGCCCCTTGATAAAAGGTTTTCAAGATATAGACTTCTAGAATACTATACAGAAAAGCCATTATTATTAATGGTGTTCTAGATTTTAACCTCTAGCCCCACCCCCTGGCATGGACCCAGGCAGCCGATGCCATGGAATGAAAGCCGACCCTACAGGGTGTCAATGGCCCAAGTATCAATGCTTTCTGATGAGTGGTTGTCAAGATATAGACTTCTAGAAAACTTTAACACAAGAATTGCTGTTTTGAAGGTGTTCTAGATTTTAACTCCAGCCCCACCCCCTGGCCTGGACCCAGTGGCCCGATGCCATGGAATAAAAGCTTACCCTACATGGTATCTATGGTCCAAGTATTAATGCTTTCTGATGAGTGGTTGTCAAGATATGGACTTCTAGATAACTTTATCGCAAGTGTGACGCGCACGCGCACGGGAACGTGGACGACCGGGGTGACAGCAATAGCTCCATGCACTTCGTGCAGTCGAGCTAAAATGTCTTATGTTCATGTATCTATAGCCATGTCAAATTTATATGATCACCCCAAATCATCTCCATACTGTTTACATCCTCGCACTTACCATCCAATTTTTCTATGTTTTTGAGGGGGGGGGGAGTGCGGTGCCCACTTAGGCTGTAATATCTGCTGTGAACAAATACAGCTTATCAGTACTGAGCTGTCTCTCCTGGGTTATTATGCAAAAAATGGTCGGATTTACTGTAATCTGACACCTAGAATTACAGGTGTTTTACAGTACAAGCCAAACCCAAAAACTAGAAAATGTGTTTATGAAACACTATGCCCCCAACTGGTATGTCACTTTCAAGATGTGAAAATGTCCGAAAAATGACTAAGTTCAAATTGCAAAAAAGTGACAAAAAAAAAATAAATAAATAAATAAAATAAATAAATAAATAAATAAATAAAAAATAATCTGAGGAGAATATCCCAACCACATGCATATCTTCAAAGCATAGTCTCAATGTCTGTAAAGTTTCAAAGTTTCGGTATTAAGCTGTAGGAGGAGTATCGCACACATTCTTGAAAAAGGCCGAAGAAATGACTAAGTTCAAATTGTGAAAAAAATAACAAAAACAAACCGAGGATTGTATCCAAACCACATGCATATCTTTAGTCCATGCCCATAACACACGTACAAGGTACCCACTGTCTATTTACTTTCATTGTCAAAATGCCAGATAAAATGGCTTAGTTCAAATTGCAAATGTCAGATAAAATGGCTTAGTTCAAATTGCGAAAAAAGTGATAAAAAATCATTTGAGGATTATATCCAAACCACATGCATATCTTCAAAGCATGGTCACAATGTATGTAAAGGTTCAAAAGTATCGGTATTAAACTGTAGGAGGAGTTGCGCACACAAGGTACCCTCTATCCATTCACTAAAATGCTTGAAAAATGACTAAGTTCAAAATGTGAAAAAAATGACAAAAAATAATCCGAGGATTATATCCAATCCACATGCATATCTCCAGACCATGCCCATAACACATGTAAAGTTTTAAAGCCATTGGCATGAAACTGTAGAAGGCGTTGCGCACACAAGATACCCACTGTCCATTCACTTTCATTGTCGAAATGCCCGAAAAAAGGCTAAGTTTGAATTGCGAAAAAAAAGTAACAAAAATTAATCGGAGGATTATATCCAAACCACATGCATATCTTCAATGTATGGTCACAATGTCTGTAAAGTTTCAAGAGAATCGGTACTAAACTGTAGGAGAAGTTGCGCACACAAGGTACCCACTTTCTATTCACTTTATCAAGAATTAAAAAGGGAAATAACTCTGACAGAATGGGCCCCTAGCCCCTTGAATTTACCTGAAAGAAAAAATACGGGTCCTCTTAATTTTCATATACAAACTACATACCAAATTTCAAGACCCTAGCATTAACGGTTCCTGACCGAGTGCTAAGCATCACAGACTGAATGCACTGCACTGCACTCACTGGACGGACAGACCCAAACCAATATGCCCCCTCAACTTCTTCCGAAGTTGGGGGCAAAATAAATTTTTGTTCATTTTTCATCATGAAGAAAATGTCATCTGCGAATGTCCTTAACTGCCCAGGCCATTAAGTGTTATGCAATCATGAATCCCTGAATAATCCCTAATAATCAGAAAGTGATATATCGATTTTTCCTCATGAAACTTCCACAAACACCCTCTTCAGAAATTCTTGATCCGCCCCTGCACTTTTTGCTGATAAAATCCAATTGATGGTCTTCAAACCCAAACCCCCCCCACCCCCCAAAAAAAACAAAAAAACAAAAAAAAAAAACAAAAAAAAAACAAACAAGCAAATTCAGAGAATTTATGTCCCCCGCCTTAATTGTTTAGTTACACAAATATATCTGACAATAATGTATATCCAAATCACATGCATTTACTTCATGTCACAGTGTCAAACATTAATCTGAGGATTATATTCAAACCACATGCAAATCTTCAAATCACGGTCAGGACATCTGTACAGTTTGAAAAGAATCAGAATAAAACTGAGGGAGGAGTTTGCACACAAGGTACACAATGTCCATTCACTTTCATTGTATAAATGCCTGAAAAACGACTAAGTTCAAATTGCGAAAAAGTGTCAAAAATTAACCTGAGGATTTTATCCAAAGCACATGCATATCTTCAAAGCATCATCAAGTCATCTGTAAAGTTTCAAAAGAATCTGAATTAAAAACTGAAGGAGGAGTTGCGCACACAAGGCACCCACTGTCCATTCACTTTCATTGTCAAAATACCGAAAAACGACTAAGTTCAATTTGCAAAAAAAGTGTCAAAAATTAATCTGAGGATAATATCCAAACCACATGCACATCTTCAAAGTATGATGAAGACATCTGTAAAGTTTCAAAATAATCGGAATAAAACTGTAGGAGGAGTTGCGCACACAAGGTACCCTTTGTCTATTCACTTTCATTATCAAAATGCCCGAAAAATGACTAAGTTCAAATTGCAAAAAAGTGTCAAAAATTAATCTGAGGATTATATCCAAACTACATGCACATCTTCAAAGCATGATGAAGACATCTGTAAAGTTTCAAAAGAATTGGAATAAAACTGTAGGAGAAGTTGCGCACACAAGGTACCCACTGTCTATTCACTTTCATTATCAAAATGCCCGAAAAATGACTAAGTTCAAATTGCGAAAAAAGTGTCAAAAATTAATCTGAGGATTATATCCAAACCACATGCACATCTTCAAAGCATGATGAAGACATCTGTAAAGTTTCAAAAGAATCGGAATAAAACTGTAGGAGGAGTTGCGCACACAAGGTACATACTCCTATAGGGGGACGGAAGGACGGACGGACGGAAGGAAGGACGGAAAGCCAAAAACTATGTCCCTCCGCTTTTTTTCGAAAAGGCGGGGGACAAAAAAAAAAAAAAAAAAAAAAAAAAAAAAACTTTTCTTCTTAAATAGTTTTGGACACGAGACCTTGTATTCTATAACAACAAGAAATGAACAAAGCATGTTACAATCACTCACTATGTACATGTTAATGTAAAGTTCAGACGGAATAACAAAATAATACTGATTAAATCATAATCTTTTAAAAAAGTATTTCCAATCTGACATGGTATAGGCGTCATTCCTATAAATTACTAAAATGCCTAACTTAGTTTTTTACAACCCTCTAAAGTACATGTAAAATTGTAAACTGGAAACGTATCTTATATGAAATAATACCATCTATTTTACAAACATATTTTACCTGTTTACAGTATGTGTACAACAAGTAGCTGAATCATCATAACCGAATTTGATTAATTTTTGCACTTTCATTGTTGTTTGTACATGTATGTATAAAATACAACTGCAACATGATCCGTATACATGTGTAATGTTCAAAGCAATGAATTTAAAATAGTTTGTTTGTTTGTTTGTTTTGTTATGTAACGTCCTAGTCAACAATCCTTTAATCATGTCGGGTTAGAGTAATCGTTTCCAGTATATTAACCACTTCTTAAGGGAGATAATGTGTCTTGCTCAAGGACACAACACGGCACCACAGCAAGGATAGAACCCCGGTCCTCTCGATCTTGAGTCCAAAGCTCTACTAGGCCACCGCGCTCCCTTATATAAATACATACATAAATAGCACGAGAAGATTGGAAGAAATGTCTGATACTGCTCAATTAATGCAGCCTTTGTACATACAAGTAATTGAAAATGGCTATGAAAACGGCACAAATGTCTCTTAGATAAATGCAAATAGATGAACTCGCAACAAGACCAACGGCTTTAACTTGTTTCTCTAAATCTGCTAAAATATTATATGTTTGTTATGTAAGTTGTACTTAATATAAAAGAAACATTAGATCAATGCATATGTTAGTATTCACGATCAATGTTAAACAGAATTGTGATTATCATAAATGCAAATACCAGTAACTGATAAATTCAGAAGGAGTACGAGAAGTGTACTTCAGACGTGAAACAACTTCCCATTAAGAAAACTTGTCCCTCGCAATATATCGAGAATTTTAAAACTGTTAAAAAATAAAAAATATTTTTTATTTAAAATTTACACTTTTTTTCTTACTTTCGCTAAAACAATTTATGTCTTGTTCAAAGCAAAAACACAGGAAATATAATAAAAAAAAAAACAAGATTTTTTTTTTAATTTTCAAAGCATGTATAATGCATGGATATTCATGTCATTTAATACTGATATCAGCAAACAACTTTAATACTGTGTACTCCAGGTGACTTATTTGCACCATATATCATATCCAACTTATCTAAGATAATAAATTACATTACTATAGAACAAAAACCTTTAAGTTATTAAGCTAACACATTGAATAAATTACTGTACAAAAGAAAAGCTTAATATGTGTACTCCAGTTGACATTTTTACATCATAAAACATATCCAACAGTTTCAGGTTAAACAAAACAAAACATATTTAATAAAATACATGAAATATTCAACAAAAACCAGATTAAACTAACAAATAAATCAATAAATTACTATACAAACAAAAGGACATCAATGTATATATCATTTCTTCTTAGATGCATTAAATAATCTAAATTATTAGTAATTAAGGAAAGCTCTATCATAGACAAATTGAAACTGGCAAACTTTTGAGTTTTGGCTGTAACAGTTCCCGGCCATTGCTTACATTTACGTTTAAACATGGTTTGAGTGATAACCAAAACACATTCATAGCACACTGGATCATATGTAGCAAATGTAGTAACAAAAGGTAATATTAAAACACCAATACTTCTTGACATAGATAAAACTCGGGGGGGGGGGGGGGGTAACTACCTATATATGACGTAGTAGTAGTAGGGATGTGCCGCACGAATAGCCCCCTTTTTCAGCCTCGCCAGATATATGAATGGGTTACCTTTTTCAAGTCAAAATATATGAATGGTCCCATTTTTCCAAATTTAGTCTATGAATGACCAATTTTTTCGGAAATCCATGTTTAAGAGCACCTTTTTGCTGACATACACAGCTCAGAAAGTCGAAATATTTGTATATAATTGTGTATAGGTCAAAGATTTGTACAATCAAATATATATACGGGTCACTTTTTTTGAAGGCATGATATATGAATGGGTCCCTTTTTTCGATTACTAGGTATATGAATGGGGTATGTTTTAAAGTATCGGGCAGCACGTCCGTACCAAAATTACCTCCGAGTTACCCCCCGAGAGATAAAATTTGAATACTGAATTTCAAATAAATATGCTTAAACCAACAGCTTAGGCAAAATGGTACATGTACCTATATATGTTATCATCGACGAACTATTCAAAGAAACGAGTTAGAATAATGGGAGACAGACTGGCACATAATATTAGACATTAATAATCCTTCTTAATCTTCGACGAATCTTTTTGTAGCCTTTTCTCCTTTTTCAGTAGTTTTCGTGCATGAATTTTCCCTCTTAGGTGATATTCCAGGTCTATCGGACGTACGTAATATTTATTGCATAGAGTACACGAATGAAAATTGTCACCTGTATGTAACCTCAGGTGTGTTTCCATGGTTTTCAATATCCTGAAACCTTTCCCACAAACTGGGCATTCATATGGGCGATATTCAGTGTGCGTTTGTCTATGCACCTTTAAATCGAAAGGCGACTTCACTTTCAAGCCACAAGTTTCACATAAATGTGAATTATGTGTCCGTTTAGGGCGTGGACCAACCTTAAGCTTCCCTTTAGATGGTTCAACATCATGTCGATATAGATGAACTCTAAGTTTGCGTTCCGTATTGTAACTAAGATCACAAATGTGACATGTGTATTGGCAAGAATCTGGACTGTGCTTATCCAACATATGCTCCGTTAATAAGATTTTGAAAATAAATTTGTCACCACAAATGGCACAAAGAAATGGTTCCGTGCCGTTGTGCGTCATTTCATGTCTTTGTAACGTCCATAACCTCGAAAATGTTTTGTGACAAATCGTACATTCGAATCGTGACGGTTCTTCAGAGTGCTTTTTCATGTGCCTGTTAAGGGTAAATGGGCGAGTGAACTTGGCATCACATATTGGGCAAGAAGTTTTCTCGATATTTTCACCGGTGTGAATAAACATATGTCTTTTAAGCTCGTAAGGTAGGTAATACGACTTACCACAAACGCTACATACATTAGATTTATCTCCCGTGTGCATGTTCGCCACGTGCTCCTTCATTCGAAAACGATGAGTGAACCTTTTCTCACAATACTTGCATGCCCAAGGATACGCTTTCTCTTTGTGAGTGAGACCCGCTCTAAGTTCCTCTTCCGAAAGATGACTGTTCATGTGACGACGAAGAGCGGAGCGATTGGGAAATTTTTTTCCACATATCTTGCACGTGCGAATTGAGTATTGACTGTTACCTATATGCACGAGCATGTGCTCTGTCAAATTCCCCTTATCGGCAAACAGTTTATTGCAGAAGTCGCATCTACTTTTTGGTTTCTGAATATCGCCATAGATCTTGTGTACATTCCTTAGATGTTTACCTAAATTAGTAATATACGTAAATCCGAATCCACAAATGGAGCAATGGTGTAATTTCTTAATTTCGTGCTGATCTAAATAGTGGGCATTTATCCATTTTTCCGATTTCTTTCGAAAAGATATTCCGCACACGGAACAAAATAGTTCCTTCCTTATTTTACTTTCAGGCGTTTTAACAATGTTATTGTCCTGTATTTCTACCGATGAGGCAGCAATACAATTTACATCACCACCTACTGAATGATCCATTTGTGCCCCGCTATTTCCGACATTTGCAACATGCAGGTCCTTCTTAAAATCTTGCTCTTTATCATTTTTATTTGACTTGTGCAGTTTATTTGTCCATTTTAATCTAGACTTACATGAGGGTTCGTTTTCTGGTCTTACATTTTTTTGATTTGCTTCACTTCTAGAATTGCTTTCTGGTTGCAACGTTCTAGATTTTTCTTCATGCTGATCTGCAATCCTTTCATACTGGTTATCATCATGTACACTCAAGGTATTATCAATGTTTTCATCGTCTTCGCTAAAATATACGCTACCTTCTACAAGGCATTCAATTTTTACGTAAGAATTAGGCTCAATGTCTTCCGCTGCCATTTCTTCGGAAACATATTCATTTGTGTTTCTTAAATGATTTCTCTGAACAATGTTTGCATCAACTGAACTGTGTTTGTTTGTCTTGTGCCTCTCTAAGATAGCGGCAGATATAAACGTTTTAGCACACACATTGCAAGTATATACCTGTTGTTCAGTATGAACATGCACATGTTTTTGGATACAATATTCACCCCAGAACGTTCGATTGCAAGTGTCACATTTATAGCTGCAACCACCATCGCCTTCCGATTCGGAATCGTGCTTAGCGGACATGGTTTTACGTCTTACTTAACAGCTATGCTCGTGTGAAGACGAATTTAGCCTAGCAGACATGGTCATACACATATTTGTCACGCTACATGACGAGGTCACCGATTATGTCTTATATGAACAATGTCCCCTCATCGAGTGAGCAGCTATTTCCTGGAAGGTGGTAATTTCGGGGCTTCAACAGAGATGTATACATTGAAATTTCTTGTGATGTTACAAGCTTGCGTTTTGAAGGCCCCGTCCTTGGACTTGACAATTGCTTGCATGTTTGGTCGAGTTACTGGTTCTGCTTTCTGTAGAAAGAACAATATTAATGTTAAGTAGAATAAACATGCCAAAGACATAACATAACAAATCTATTCAGCATCCAAATCAAACATAAAGGAATGATTGGCCTACAAGTGACAAACAAGAACTCCGCGGAGGTCGATATCGCACCTGCATCGGGCAAAGTCAATGGAACGTAAAATGTAGGTCAAGGGCACCGGGTCAAGGTGCGTGCTTGAAGAGTATGTCAATGACAATTACTATGCAAGGTTTCACACTGGCAGCTATCAATTATGTAAAGAAAACCAAACTTCGACATAAAAATTAACAAAGTCAATGGACCGTGAAATATAGGTCATGGGCACTGGGTCAAGGTGCGTGCTTGAAAGGTATGTCAAGGACAATTACTATGCAAGGTTTCACACTCATGGCTATCACTGATGCAGAGAAAACCAAACTTCGACGTAAAAATAAACAAAGTCAATGGACCATGAAATATAGGTCAAGGGCACTGGGTCAAGGTGCGTGCTTAAAGGGTATGTCAAGGACAATTGCTATGCAAGGTTTCACACTCATGGCTATCACTGATGCAGAGAAAACCAAACTTCGACGTAAAAATTAACAAAGTCAATGGACCATGAAATATAGGTCAAGGTCACTGGGTCAAGGTGCGTGCTAAAAAGGGTATGTCAAGGACAATTGCTATGCAAGGTTTCACAGTCACAGCTATCTCTGATGCAGAGAAAACAAAAACTTCGACGTAAATGTCAAACTTCGACGTAAATGTTGACGGACGAACGAACGAACGAACGAACGAACGGACGGACGGAAATTTGGACTCCTATATCGCACCCTGCTATAAGCAGGTGCGATAAAAAGATTATCGTGTTTGTCATTTGTAGGCTAATCATTCTTTTATGTTTGATTTGGATGCTGAATGAATCGTTGTCATGAAAAATTTATAGATAAACAGTCAACATCACTGATTTGGAACGACTATGGCATTACAACAACCCCCTCCCCAGCCCAAGAGAATAGCAGGACTTAGCCCAGCGAGCACATGACGTCAGAATGACGTCCTATCAACGTCGATGCGACGTCGCATCGACGTCGACCTGACGTCATTCTGACGTCATGTGCCTGCTGGGAGACTTCTGCCCAGCATACTCCCACTAAAATAACTGCAAAGCATTGGACATTCAGCTGGTAAAACTGCGCCACAGCTTTATTATGGTTGTCGTCTGAGGATAAATTCATATTTTTCCTTTGGTCCCAAAGCACTTTACAGCATAATAAGAAATGGACTGTGCGATTAGTACTAAGAAATATATCAGACAGGCGACTTTCTCCACTAATCTCCCCAATTTTGGGATTCTCGAAATAACACTGATTTTCATTTTATCTCAACAGCTCTTGCAGTTTAATTGGCTACAGTTTAAACCTACTTATAAGTCAGGTAGTATTACAGCCGTTCTACTGCTTTAAACATCACTCTTTTACTATCATGTAGTTGCAAATAAACAAAGCAGCTTGTGGTTTCTTAATATATGAACAATTAATCTAAAAGTCTTGCAGAGAAGTATACAGCACTAGATAAGTCAAATACCTCTGAAAGTGGAGAAAGTCGACAGTCTGTATCTGGTCTTTTCTGTGGTTCAAATTCATATTTCATTTGCTCGCTTGGTATTAAAACGATAATGGATAAAAGAACAAAGGGCATATGGCATGTTTCTATATTCCTTTTTGTGACACACTACCATGTTTGTAAATTGTTTTTCATCGCTCGGTATTTGAAATTATGAGAGAAAATCATGGTGTCTTTTCCAAGCAGAAACATTAACTAATGAGGTAACGGATACTCATGCTATGCCAGTTTAGTGGATCTATATCGCGTTTTCCTAGCTCGATTCGCTCACTTTGTATTTGAGACCATAATAATTGAGACAGTGAGCAATCAGCACTTGTAAGAACAAATACTTAGAACTTCTATCTATATACTAAAATAACAAACAGAGGACCAATGGTCCTGTAAACGCTCACCTGAGCTGGACAGCTTTACTTGCAGTAAAGCTAATGGCCCCTGCCCTGGGGTATGACCTTTTGTATGGACCCTAGGGGCACAGGTAGCAGGATTTATAAAGAAGATTGTTGAACATTGCTACACACAAAATATAAAAGCTCAGGTACTCATGGTTTCTGAAAAGATTTTTGTATGCTTTTCCCATTGTAAGTATATGGGAGCTAATGTCCCCTGGGGTTGGACCCTTTTGAACCCCAGGGGCATCACTGGCAGGATCTATGTAAGGCATCATATAACAATGCTTTGTACTTAATATGCAAGCTCTGGGTATTGCAGATTCAGAGAAAAAGGTTTTTTCATGTTTCCTATTATAAGCCTATGACAAATAATTTCATCCTTGTGGCGTGGCCCGTATGGTCCCCAGGGACATGGTTGTCAGGTTTTATAAAGAGGATTACATAACATTGTTACACACTAAACACATGTGCAAACATGACCTTCTGTGTAAGTTAAGTGAAGTACAGTGTATGCCCATTGATGATTCCCCCAAAAAAATGGATGCATCTTCCAAATCCAATAGCAACATAATTATGACAGACACATTAGCAGGACACTTTTATTTTGCTTGCTTTGGCGTACATTGTATTGTAACTTAATTATTTTGGAAGTTTTTCAATGGACAAGACATGAGCTGATTCCTTTTTGAATGGCGTATATGCTAGGGCCTTAAAGTTTCATGTAATAAGAATGCCTTGTGAAAAGACTGTTGACCTGTATATTTTTCTGCCAGTAAATATAACTCTTTGCTGAATTATGCCCCTTTGATTATTATAATCTTGTGTGCAAGATATCTTTAACCATAAAAAGAAGAAAAAAATGTTTGTTTGTTTGAATTGATGCTTAACGTCCCAGTCAACAGTTGACATAGACGGAATATTTCCATCGGTATTCCGTTAGACCTCTCCATACCGACGGAAATGACATGTATTGAGCCGCTGAGTGAGATCCCTGAAATTTGAGCCCTTGGTCGAAAATGAAAAATCATCGAAGACGCCAAATAAATTGAAAATTATGTTATCATGTTATATCTTTTCTGACTGATAGGACTTAGTTCTTACATATTCTAGATGTAAAGATACGGAGATTCATAAAATACATCATGTTTTCTTTGGAAAATATCACATGCGTCTATAAATAGATAAGGGGAGACTACTGTAGAATATGGGACACAAAGTCGAAAATCGATTGCTTTTTGCAAATTTATTGAAATTCTGCAGGCTAACCAGATGTTTACAAAAAGATTTTTGCATTTTCTAACAAAACATAAGAAAAATTCTAATAATTCTCACCAAATAAAGCAGCTATAAGCTTCTTATGAAATCCATGATCTGTTCGACCATAGTTTAAAGGCAACTAATGCTAAGCTGTCACGAGAGAGGAGCGAGGTCACAGAGTGTATCGGAGTGCAGGTTAGCCAGCTGATCTACAGTTGACATTGTTCATGTCGGGACGTTGCCTCCATTTTAATCAACTTTTACCCAAAATTAGAAGGTAATGACATCCCAAAAATAATGACCTTAAAGCAATAACAATGCTTACATGTATAGCTGGTCTGACTTTAACCACTTTTCTTGGGCAGGCTCAGAAGAAGCCTGCATTACGTTTATCAAATATGCCATGGATCTAGGTCAAAGCAAAGGCAGCTGAGAATGATATGTCACTTCATTCTCTGTAAAGTGTGAATCTGTAATCAATGAAATGTTATATATATATATATGATTGATTCAATAATATTGATTCTTTGTAAAACTATAACTTGTTATTTATATATAATCAAAGGGGAGTAACCTTCATTAATATATATTTCATTTTTATGCTTCTAGAATTTATTGTCTAGAACTTTGTAGAAGAATGTCATTGATTATTTTTATCACTGTTATATAATTTAGAAATATAGAAAATTCTATGAGCACCTTATAGACAATTCCAGATGAAACTAGAATGGATATTTTTTATCACCATTAGATATATATATATATTTAAACTATGTATACTACTGAGTTCTCGAAGAATCCAATGACCTTTTGTTTGGTCTTGATGGTCGTTATGGCCCTTGAATTCTCTGGAGAATTCTAAAGAACTTTCGTTTAGTTCTTTTCTTTTCTAGAGAAAAGTTTATTATAATTCTCTAGAAACTTGGAGAATTTCCTCAGATGTATAAATACAGGTCTCAGTTCAGTCTCTGGCATGAATTCAGAAATTCGAAGTGATTTTAAAGTTTATAGTCTTTGTTGTTTCACTAGTGTTTTGGATTAGAATAACATTGTGGATAAAATATACATGTGCTCATATTCTGGATACTGGATTGAGGATACCTGTGGACTTACATTTGAGGGACAAGGATTGGAATCAGGACAACTCACCCCAAAGACAACTCGCCCCACATAAAACTCACCACAAGACAACTCGCCCCACTTTCAGAAGACAACTCGCCCCACTTTAGAAGACAACTCGCCCCACTTTTAGAAGGATTTATTTGACATTTACTTTGTAAGTTATTTATTTATTTATTTATTTGATCATTTGTTAGTATGTATTTACTGCATTTATTTGTTTATTTGTTTAATTAAAAATTGTTAAGTTTAAACTACTTTGTTGTTTTTCGCTGTACCTGTGTTGTCTACTTATGCTTGCTCGTAACAGTAAGTCCTTAAGTTTGCCGAAATCCCAGTATTTGTGTCTTGAGAATATGTTGGTCAGGATGGTAGATATATAAGGGTGATTGCACCTCCGCCATTAGAAGCTGCGATACGGTCATAGAGCTGTTCAGACATTTGCAGACCAGCATATCCTTAATTGGCTTTTTGATGAAACCTATAAATAAGGCTTGTTCAGGGGTGCGTTTCTTTACGAGAATGGTCCAGAATGAGCACTTTAACCGGAATGGACGACGGGAATTGACATTAAGCTGTGGATTTTGGTGCTTTAAATATATGCTATTTGCAGAAATTCATACTTCTGTAGTCATATAGTTTGCCCAAGATACATTTCTACCAAGTATAGCAAAATTGACTTCCCAGGGTGGTAAAGTTAGCTCATTGGTGGGCTCTGCGTTGTGGCTACTGTTCAGAGGTTTATTTGATTAAAATATAGAGAGATCACCAGTGTTTGTTATACAGCAAGACAGAGGTGAACAGAAAAAGAAATTAGTAAAATGTGCTGGTACTGTAGCAGTGACCTAGCACCTGACATAGGCCACCACATCGTACAAAAAACAAACTGTCCTTAAACCACATGATTCTCAAACTATGACTGTCTTTCCTGAAAAACCAAATAAAAAGTACTCCAGGACACATATAAATGTCCATTCCGGTAGTCCATTCTCGTAATCAGGCCCCTTCTGGTAAAGGAAGGCAACACTTTTTCGGGAAGACTGGGAACTGACACCCCAAACACCAACATTTCACTGCAACAGCCATTACCTAATGTTTATTTGAAGGCTAATACCCTTGCTGAGGCAAACAGTGTTTATCTGGGTACAGTGGGAGATTAAGAGGGGGTTTGCTAGAACCCTCCTCTGCGACAAACTTATTTCATTTTCATGGGTCAATTGAGGGAAAAGCAGATAAAATGGAGACCCCCCCCCCCACATTGGAGACTTTGAACCCCCCCCCCCCCCATCCAGAAATCCTTTTCCTTCTTTATTTTTCTTCAGATACTGAGTTGATCAATTTCTGACATAAACCACCTATATCCGCCTAGGTGGGATTGCACCGTTAGGTAAATTAAAATGTATGGTCTGTTCAAATACCAAAGCAGAGTCGTTGGGGCGACTTGACTTGCCCAAGATATAAATTAAGCAAAATTTACTTGAGCAGTGATCTGCAAGTAAACAAGTCAGTTTATCTGTGTATACAACACACAATAAAAATGTATTGATTGGTATGCCATGTTATTTAATGTTACATGTATGTTGTGGTGAACACTTACTCTACGAGTTTGTATACCAAATAAAATATTCTATTCTATTCTATGCTACCAGTTTTTGTGGTGCAAAATTTTGGTGATGTACTGTCTACCAAAATGTAACATGACATCATGCACATGAATTTGCTTATTTTCTGTTGGATGAACAAGTAAACAAATGGAAATTTTACTAATTATCACTGTTTTTGGTGGAATGCTGTGTAATTTGATAGTGCCATGAATGGAATAACATTACGAAAACTTGCCCATGCAATAAACAGAGATTTTTTTTAGCTTTACAAATTGAAAATTTTCAGCTGAAAATTGTTGATATTTTTCTTATTTTTGCTCAAAACATAGAATGTGGGTATTCGTTAGAACCGCCTCGCCGAGGCGGTTCTAACGAGTACCCACAATCTATATTTTTGAGCAAATAAGAAAAATAGGTATACCCCTGCATACCCCAGTTTTGCTATATAAAAGTGGGGTTCAAGGGGGTATACATTACACGGACATGTTTTCGTGATGATATGACTATATAATGACATCATGTGATCATGCTGTTTTGACATCCATATGGTGAGATTTTTTAATTTGATTTTATAGCCATGGCTTCAACTAGAACCGATTGCATGTAGTGAATACGAAATCGATCGGTTCTTTTTCTAGAACTACTGTCTGAACGCCATCTTTCAGAAACTGCATTTTTCAAAATCTCACTTTTGTGAAACACTACAAGAAAAATATGACTATGTCATGTTTTTGCAACCCAAAAGTTGTAAAAAGTGCCGCAAAAATTTTGAAAATTGGTTCACTGTCAAAATAATTATGCCCTAAAATTATTTTGAATAGGCATTTTGCATGTTCAAGGGAGGTAATCCATACATCTGGAAATTGAAAATCAAGCGAATCTGTGGAATAATTTTAAGTGTTTGGTGCTCAGCTATGCATATAATACAATTTTGTTTTGGTTTGGTGCATTTTAAATGAAAAATAATCAATTCAGATTTTTTTCTGGGAAAATAGTTACTTCCCTTACTGACATTTTTACAATGGAAAAAGCCCTATTCAAAATTATTTCATGCATAAATTTTTTATTTGTTAACCGATTTTCTACATTTTTGTGGCACTTTTTAAGACTTATGGAATGCAAAATGGTGACAATGACATGGTCATATTTTTCTTGAGGTCTTTCAGAAAAGTGAGATTTGAAAAATGCAGTTTCTGGAAGATGGTGTTTAGACAGTAATCATTTTTGATCCGACGTCATCATAACGTTGTCTACTTGGCCAGCCAAAATTGTGGTGTTTCGCGTCAGTGCCCAACTTCTTCACTCAATTTGACACATAAAAAGACCGTCGAACCCCCAACATATAGACATTTTCTGATTCCTCTGTGATTTTCCTTTACATTTCTGCAGAAAACTTAGTTTCGCAAGATTACACCCAACTCGTCCGTTTTCGAGCGACGGGGTCTTTAGAAAAAAATGAAAACTGGTGAAATTTCCTGCACCCCCCCCCCCCCCCGGCCATAAATAATGACCAGTCCCTAACCTATTCTTGTAAATGAGTTTTTGCTGAATAAACATTTGCTGAATAAACATTTGTTTGTCATTTATGAGAAAAACAAATGAAATTACCAAGAAGTATGTTTATCCGATATTTCCATTTTTCTCTGATGATCGACAACTCTTCGGTTATTTGCAAAGCAACAACTGCAATCAGATATTTTCATAACGACAACTGCAGTCTTTGTTGATTTATATTCCGTCACTTACCGGGTAGCGTGTTCTTGGTTCTTCTTCTACGGAACATCTCTTAGGTCATTCATAGTCAAATATTGACACCGAGGAGCTATGATGCGGTTGGTTTACATAGATACATGATTAAAACATGCAGTAAATCTACTGAATAATTATGATAGGTTTTCGGTTTTAGCCTATTTTTCTTTCTTTCTTTATATACTGTCATACGCCTTCGCAGGCATTCTAGACAGGTGTGCGCTGTCAGTGCTGAAATAAAAAATGAGTAAATGAGATAAAGTACAAGATGAAATATTGAGATGAGCAAGGATGAGAGGTTAAAAGTAGGTGAGAGGAGGTAGTCTATGTCGAATGGGAATCTCGTGCGATTTTTTTGACGATTTATGACGACCTATATAAAACTTACCTATGGGATATATGTATAACATTAAACCTGTTCGTCGCACTCACATCCGCGTGAGAGTCGATTTATGACGTCATCAAAATGGCGGCTATCTGCCTATATATGAATTGTTCGTATTTCCGTCAAAATCAATTGAAAACATTGCATTACAACTTATTTCGCAAAGAAAATGTATGAAATGAATCTGATTATACCCACGATAGACGAATTAAGTCGATGGGTCAACGGATATTGCTTTATCCGGTCGTCCGCCCGTTCGTGCATACGTTGGATATACGTTTTTTCTTCTAAAACCTAGGTACACCGGGAGTTAATTTGACCTACCTTGCACCCCGAGGACAATTTTTCATGGGTGCCAAATCATTTATTGGAACCACAGAAATGCAAAGAATTTTGTCCTCACAGATATACTCAATTACACTATGATAAATTGCATGGTTTCCATGGCAACCGTTAACGTGATTCTTAAGCATGGGGGTGTACATACAAAATTGATCATATCTTCACTGTTACTTATCGTGTTCTACTGAACATGGTCTCATTTTAAAGCATAGACATAGGTTTTTCTTTCGATGGTAAGTAATGCAAATCATCTTATTTGCACATTCATTAATTTTCATGAAAAATGGCAAAAAAATCTTTAAAATTCCATAAATGACCTACTTTCAGGCCCAAACTGTCATTGTCACACTTTGTTATTGAACCAGTAATATTATATGATAAATCTATTGATGACCTGGTTCTATATGAAAATTATCTCATTTGCATATTCATGAAAATCAATAAAAATGTCAAAAAGTGAGGAAAAATGAGGAAAAACTATATCCATTGCAAGGTAATGCATATGTAATAAGACCTATCTTGCATTCCCGGGACAAAGTCTCAAGGCTGTCAGTGTTGTCAGAGGGACCTTCGTAATCCATAAAATATTGTCATCAGCAATTAAAAAACATTTGCATGATGTGAAATTATATAGTTTCCACACCGCCCCTCATGCGATTCTAAAGAACAGGATGTACTTACAAAAATACTATCCCACCAATAGATTACTCTAGAATACTATAATTGGATGATGCATGTACTTAACAATTTAACTTTGATGCCTAATATTTAAATCATTGAATTTACTTATTCATATTAAAGTCTATTTACAAACCTAACTGAGAGATAATCAAATAATTAAACAGTGTCGAACAGGCTAGACACAAACCGCCCAATCAGATATTAGATTGGTATCTAGATATGACAACGAACCCGCAGATATGTGTTTTGCTTTCTGCCTGTAGCTAAAAACCAGTCAACTCGTGGTCAATCCTGAATATATTTTTTCATATATCTGTAAATAGTGTTGTATGTTCAAAGTTATATTTAATGTATTATTACAAAAGGCGACCGAATCCTTTTACGCGAACCCTTCCGTGCCAGGACCAAATTTGTACGGAAGCGTTCCCGTATTTTGTTGATGAAGCTATAAATACGCAATACAAGTTAATCTTGCCAGTCTACTAAAACTTACCTAAAGCTTTTGGTTATTAAGTCCAAAAATCGTAAGGAGTAATCCAAATTGAAACAGAATAAATCACTTGCACGCGACAGACACACAGAACGCTGCTGATGTTGCCATGTCGATGTTGGTGTCACTAAAAATGGCACCAGCGCCGATCTGGTATTGTTATGCGAGCTCTTTGTGTGCATGCCGAAATCTTTCATTCGATCAACAAATTTCCTTCTTAATCGTGCTCTCTATATATGAATGGATAGCCACCCTTGAAATTGCACGAGAATTGTATGCCTATACTCGGATGACTGATTACATATAAAAATATGATGTAAGCTAGCTCGTAAGAAAAAGAAACGTTCCGGTAATCGAACAAAATTTATATCTTCAGAGATCTAATATCAACATTACAAGAATATGTACAGTCTAATTATCTGTAATTTACAAAAGATAGATTTACACGCACAAAAGATTGATTAATTATACGTAGAAGAGGGGCCAGAGAGCTCACCCGGCTCGTTTGAGATCCAACATGTTCGTTGGTCTAAGAAAAATAATCGCTTACTTCCGAAGAGTTTGAACTCTTCACTCTTATCTTCCTTGAATTATTCGAGTCTTAACATATAATTTACTTAGGTCGCCCTCATCATATGTCTATGTTTATATATGTTTATATATGTATAATATTATATATTATATGTTTATTATTATTATTATTTGTTTTTGTGTCTATTTGTATATTGTTTGTTAGATACCGCCATAACATTTTTCTTTTTTGCATGTCAGTTTACCTCATGTTTTTACATATATTGTAAACTGAGAGGAAACTAATAAACTTGAAACTTGAAACTTATTCATGAAAATTAATATAAAAAAAAAACATAACAAATGGAGAAGAATTGTAGAAAAATAGGGGGTAAACGAACAAAATCGCTTGTATCAGAGCTATTAATCAATCCAGGATGCCGAAAGAGGTATTAAATGTATGCTATGGCAATGTACTATGGTTCTGAAGTATGATATAAGAAAAATCTGGTTTTCAATTTCATGAATTTTAATGAAAACCAAAGAAATTTTATAGAAAAGAAAATGTAAAAAAATTATTGAGTAAACCTACAAAATGACTTGTATGTCGGCAATCAAAAGTCCTATAGTGTTGATAAAAGCATGAAATGGTGTCCAGGGCAATATTATATCATCCTGTACTACAATTTATGAGTCATTTGGTTTTTTAGTTTTAAGAATATTAACAAAACCTTTTGAATTTAGAGAAACATACGGAACAATTAAGGGTGTATACGTAGAAAAATGCATGTATCTTGGCTACTGAAAGACTTAGAGTGCTATAACTTGCATCAAATGATTATAAGAACAATGTTCTATAACCATATAATCAGCTTTTTTGTTGACATTACTGAAATCTTCATTAATGAGAGAAAACTCAACGAAAAATGAACGGGTTCGCCAAACAAAATCGTTCAGATCTCAGCTGCCAAAATCATTAGAGTGCTGAAAATGGTACCAGCAGAATGACAGGAGAATGCACTACTGCCATGTTGTCTGATAGCATAACCACATGTTATTAAATTTTCTGAACGTTACATAAAGTTTCGAAAACAATGTGAAAATAACAGAAACTGGAAGGATGTGCTTCAACAAAAAATATTAAATCTTGCTTGCTATATGATTTATATATCTGAGCACATGGCAATAAAACATTGTCCTAGCAATACATTAATGCCATTTTGAGTTCTCTTCGGCTATTGGCCTCTGAGATATGAGCGATTTTGTTGGTGGACCCCGTCATTTTTCATTGATTTTGCTCTTATTCATTTTAAAAGATCTCATTAATAAGCGTACAACAAACTTGAGTAGCCGAAACCGCGGCATGACCCAAATACTTTCTCATCCATATGTTCACTGCTCTCAAAGGATCTCAGTTTTACTATTTTACTTTATGTATCTGATTATATGGTAACAGACCACTCATTAACAATTACAGCTCCATATGTCTTTAAGTAGCCAAGATAGGTGCTTTTTTCTACGTATGCCGCTTATTTGTCCGTATTGTTTTCTCTAAATTCAAAAGGCTTTGTTAATATTCTTAAACCTTTGAAATAAATGACCCAACAGTTGTAGTACAGGATGGTATAATAATGCCCTAGACACCGTTTTCAGCACCATATGACTTTTGATTGCCGAGATACAAGTCCTTTTGTAGGTTTACTCATTTATTAATTTATTTTTATTTTTTCTCTCAAATTTCTTAAGTTTTCATTAAAATTCATGAAATGGAAAATCAGATCATTCTTGTACAATACCTCAGGGTCATAGTACAATGACATAGTATTCATTTGATACCTCTTTCAGCATCCTGGGTTGATTAACAGCTCTTGTACAAGCGATTTTGTACATATACCCTCTATTATTTCTACATTTTTTCTCCAATTTTTATGTTTGTTAAATTAGTTTTCATGAATATGTAAAGTCAGTGATTTAATATTTAACATTTTAATATTTAGTATCAAGGTTAAATCGTTAGATTCATGCATCATTATCAGACCAATTATAGTATTCTAGAGTTCTAGAGCGTTTTATTGGTGAGATATAAGTATTTTATATAAGTACATCCTATTCTTTAGAATCGCACGAGGGGCGGTGTGGAAACAATGTAATTTTACATCATGTAAATGTTTTTTGTTTTTTTTTTCATTGCTAAAGAAAATATTTTATGGCATAAAGGTGGTCTCTCTAACAACACCGACAGTCTTGAGAATTTTTTTTTGTCCCTGGGATGCAAGATAGATTAGCTTTTATAACCTATCTAATACCTTACAATGGATATAGTTTTCCCTCTTTTATCCTCGCTCTTTGACAGTTCTATTAATATTCATGAATATGCAATGAGATAATTTTCATATAGGACCAGGTCATCAATAAATTCGTCATATGATATTACTGGCTCAATAACAAAGTGTCAAAACGAAAGCTTGGGCCTGAAATCAGTTCATTTATGGATTTTTAAAGAAATTTTCTGCCATTTTTCATGTTTTCATGAAAATTAATGAATATGCTAATTATATAATTTGCATTACTACCATAGGAAAAAGGGCTATGTCTAAGCTTTGAAATGTGACCATTTTCAATAGTCTAGGATAAGTAATAGTGGAGATATGGTCAATTTTGTATGTATACCCCCGATCCTCAAGAATCACGTTAACGGTTGCCATGGAAACCGTGCCATATTCTCATAGTGTAACTGTGTTTATCTTTGGAACAAAATATTTGCATTTCTAGGGTCCCAATAAATGATATGACACCCATGAAAATTTGTCTTGGGGGATGCAAGGTAGGTAAAATTAGCTACTGGTGTACTATGCATGGTTAAGCGCTTTGTATGGAGATTTTGTCGTTACGTGGCTCATATTTTCAGTGTTTTTCTCCTTGTGAGAGAATTTTTTGTGCTAAAATAGCTTTTATAAATACAAATGGTAAAATCCATCCATTTAAAATCAGCGAGAAGCTGGAAATTAAATTTTATCTATCAAGCATAGTATGAAAATGGTTGTTCAAAACGCATATTATGAGTGCGCTGGTCGCCATTTTGATGACATCATAGTTCAGCCCATACGCGGGTCTCA
Source organism: Rugalucina vietnamica (assembly GCA_964017185.1). Taxonomy (NCBI): domain Eukaryota; kingdom Metazoa; phylum Mollusca; class Bivalvia; order Lucinida; family Lucinidae; genus Rugalucina; species Rugalucina vietnamica. The sequence goes on from OZ024884.1 coordinate 31,112,508, forward strand.
GGGCGACGAACTGGTTTAAATTGTTGCATATGTCCCAAAGTTTGATTTAAGGTAGGTCGTCATAAATCGTCACGAAATTTCCACGGGACGACTTTTTTGGCCCATTCGACATTGACTAAGGGTTAAAATCAAATTAAAACATCATGGAGGCCCTCCCAAGGGGAGTCTTTGCTCCCTGCTCCCTGAAAGAAAAACGACCTTTCTCCCCAGCTCCCTAAAATGTTTTTCCTCAGCCCCCTGCTCCCTGCTCCCTAAAACTCAATAAACTCCCCAAATCCCTGAAAATAAATGGCCCTTCTCCCCAAATCCCTGAAAATAAATAGCCATTCTCCCTGAATCCCCAAAACCCCTGGGAGGGCCTCATCATGTCAGGATCTACGTAATATGCAGTCGAGTAAAAATAAATTTTGATCCCTAAAAATAGTCGTTGTAGGAATCAACACTCCTTGGCATTTCAGATACCTTCAGCAAGTACAAATGCCTATTTACACAGTTTCTTCCCCCAGACCATTAGAGATTGGAATGAACTCCCTGATTCTCTAATCTCCTCTGCTGAATTGTCAGATGATTGTGTGTCTAAATTTACTTCTCTTGTGAGAGCTCGGGACTAATCCCCTCCGGTCAAGCCCCAACCCCCCTGGTGTAGTATTGTCAGTTTGACGTTTCACCAGTAAACTATTCTGATTCTGATTCTGAGTAATTCGAAAATACTGCATATACAATTTAGAAAATAAAACCAATGAATGAGGAACGCCGATTGTTTCTCTGTGGTTTCAATTATGTATGTTTTTTTTTATTATCCAAACAAATACATGCAACAAACTCAATTTAGTCACAATATAGTTCCAATTGTTGTATAAAAGTTATAAAACATAATGAACTGGCTTTCCAGTCAGAGTCAAGAAAGAAAACCTTTCTAACACTAAAGTTATGAGTCACTTATTAACACACAAACGGAATAGTCCAGTTTGACGCAGAAAATTAGTTGGCAATCCAAACTAAAAGAGCAGACGGCAGTTTCCAGTCTGAGTTCTTGATTAGCACTAATTGTCCTTACAGTTTCAAACCTAGCTTTTATATACAAGTTTACTTATCAAGCAATCATACAGATAAAATACTGGTTTTGACACTTTCTGTCGTTTACAATATGATTATCAAAGATAACAATCATTGCCAAAGATGCAGACAATGAATCTGTCGCTATCAAATGGTCTTCGCCTTTGATGGCAGATTTCCTGTCAAAACTGTTTGATTGCGCGTCTTCTTTGTGAGATATTATTTCAATCAAATAGCCTTTAGCAGTAAAATGTTAAACATATATGACAATTATCATACTGAAAAGCATAAAGAAGATTTATTCATTATAGAATTTCTAATTTTATATTTTCTATAACTTTTTATGCAATATTTGCAGCATAAAATACGGCCTGGAGTGGTGCAGCTTACCAACTGCTTCCTTGAACGTATCAAGGGTTGGCAAGCACACCACCCACTCTGGGAGAGCATTCCACTGGACAATTGCCATGGCATAAAAGGAATACTTGTAGTAATCTGCAGAGGTGTGGACTTGACGAAAAGACATAGAGTGGCAATATTTGGACACGCGGGTGTTGGGCTGGATATATTCAGGCATAGGTATTGCCACTAGGCCATAGACAATGCGATAGAACATGCGTCAGCTCGTCTCTGTTGGAGGGATCGCCAGCCGAGTTTTTCCAGCATCGTTGTAACACTAGACCTAGTGCTGAAATCACGTGTGGTCCTGCGAGCTGCTCTTCTTTGCGAATCTTTTCTATCTGGGGTATGTTCTTTTTGGAAGAGGGGTCCCATATGGGGGAGGCATACTCCAGTTGGGGCCATACTAAAGTGTTGTAGGCAGTCTCTCTCACCTTGGGCAGTTCTTCTTATAAATCCGAGAGTACGATTCGCGTTTCCAGTGATCCTGTCTATGTGTGAGTTCCAGGACAAGACACTAGAGATGTCCACCCCCAAGTACCTAGCACTGGCCACAACCTCCAGGACTTGTCCATGCATATGATACAGATAGTTAATTGGGATGTAGATAGTTAATTGGGTTTCTGGAGGTTGTCACCCTTACCACCTGGCACTTAGAGGGATTAAACTCTATGTCCCACCTGGACTCCCACACAGACAGGGTGTCGAGGTCATTTTGGAGCACTCCGCCACTCGGATCTTGGTCGAGGTTTAATCTACACTTTCACTTTTTTCTACACTACTAAGTTCACTATTGCACTTCCATTCCATTTTTAGCTCACCTGAGCCGAAGGCTCACAGGTGAGCTTATAGGATAGGCAGGCATCCGTCGTCCGTCGTCGTCGTCGTCCGTCGTCCGTCGTCGTCCGTCCACAATTTCAAAGAAGAATATTTCTGAAGCTAGTAGGCCGATCTTGATCAAATTTAATGTGAACCATAATTGGGTTGGGGGATTGATGGCATTAGGTTTTGGAGCAGATTGTATCAAAATTGTGGTTTCCATGGCAACAGATAGGTCCCATAGACTTACAATGGGAAAAACTAAAAAATCTTCTCCTCTGAAACCACTAGGCCCACAGCTTTGATATTTGGTATGTAGCAATTGCTAATGGTCCTCTACATAAATTGTGAAATTCATGCCCCTGGGGTCAAATTTGGCCACGCCCCGGGGGGTCGATAGTCTCAATAGACTTACTATGGGAAAAAAAATAAAAAATCTTCTTCTCTGAAACCACAGGTCCCACAGCTTTGATATTTGGTATATGGCAATGGCTAATGGTCCTCTACATAAATTGTGCCAGCCATGTCCCTGGGGTTAAATTTGGCCACGCCCCGGGGGTGGATAGTCTCCATAGACTTACAATTGGAAAAACTAAAAAAATCTTCTTCTCTGAAACCACTAGGCCCACAGCTTTGATATTTGGTATGTAGCAATGGCTAATGATCCTCTACATAAATTGTGCCATTCATGCCCCTGGGCTCAAATTTGGCCACGCCCCGGGGATTGATAGTCTCCATAGACTTACTATGGGAAAAAAATTAAAAAATCTTCTTCTCTGAAACCACAGGGCCCACAGCTTTGATATGTTGTACGTGGCAATGGCTAATGGTCCTCTACATAAATTGTGCCAATCATGCCCCTGGGGTCAAATTTGGCCATGCCCCGGGGGTCGATAGTCTCCATAGACCTACAATAGGAAAAAAACTAAAAAAAATCTTCTTCTCTGAAACCACTAGGCCAACAGCTTTGATATTTGGTATGTGGCAATGGTTAATGGTCCTCTACATAAATTGTGCCATTCATGCCCCTGGGGTCAAATTTGGCCACGCCCCGGGGGTGGATAGTCTCCATAGACTTACTATGGGAAAAAAATTAAAAAATCTTCTTCTCTGAAACCACAGGGCCCACAGCTTTGATATTTTGTATGTGGCAATGGCTAATGGTCCTCTACATAAATTGTGCCAATCATGTCCCCGGGGTCAAATTTGGCCACGCCCCGGGGGTCGATAGTCTCCATAGACCTACAATAGGAAAAGCTAACAAAATCTTCTTCTCTGAAACCACTAGGTCCACAGCTTTGATATTTGGTATGTAGCAATGGCTAATGGTCCTCTACATAAATTGTGCCATTCATGCCCCTGGGGTCAAATTTGGCCAGGTCCCGGAGGTTGATAGTCTCAATAAACTTGCTATGGGAAAAAAATTCAAAAATCTTCTTCTCTGAAACCACAGGGCACACAGCTTGATATTTTGTATGTGGCAATGGCTAATGGTACTCTACATAAATTGTGCCAGCCATGCCCTTGGGGTCAAATTTGGCCACGCCCCGGGGGTAGATAGTCTCCATAGACTTACAATGGGAAAAACTAAAAAAAACAAACAAAAAAACTTCTTCTCTGAAACCAAAAGGCCCAGAGCTTCTATATTTTGTATGCAGCAATGTTTGGTAGTCCCCATTATAGATTGTGCCAGTCATGCCCCTGGGTCAAATTTGGCCATGCCCCGGGGGTCAATAGTGTCCATGCATAGACTTTCATTGGTCGATTCTCAATCAATTTAAATCTCATGAGCTTACAATGTGATAATCTCTCAGGTGAGCTACAGGACCAATGGTCCTCTAGTTACTATAAGCTTTTATCTTAAACGTCTTAGTGTATGTAATGTTGAAGATGTAGCCATATGAAGGAATGCTTTCGTGGAAACCTGAAACGGGAACCCTCCAAGATAAGGAGAAAGAATGACACTCATATATCATATATGATCATATATACTTGAAGCCAGTAAAAACGCAACTTTCAGCATATAACCTATCCAAAGATTCTTGGATATTTCATCAATGTTATTGTATAAAATCATGAAATTGTCGTCCGGATATGAAGGCCATATTCGTCTTGTGCTAAATTAGCAAGTGAAGTAAAGCGATCTGCGTTTGTCGATTAAGGGACACAACTCAAACATGGACAAAACAAACGCAAATGCACCTTATCAATCCAGCTATACGTTAACCTTTATGACTAGCTCTTTTGTGTTCAAACTTTCGGTCAATGCCAATATTGCTCTAAAGTCTATGTAAACCAATCCGTAGATTGTTTTTTTCAAGTTTTGATCTTATAAAAGGCCATCAAAAACAGAACATGAAAACCGGAAGTGAATTCAAGAATGCCATTTTTGAAAATTAAAATTGTCATAAAATGGACCCATATGCTAGAACGTAACATCTCCTGTGTCCAAACTATGGAATGATTCTGTTTTATTGAAGTTTCGGTAGATTCTCAAAATCTGTGGTATTTTTTCGAAAATTTGAACATTTGGAAATTAATCTTGGTCGTTTCATCAGGTGGAATTGTCGGTATTACACCGTTTTTTTTGTTGCTGGTATTCGGCTGCATACTTCCGCATTGAAATTGGGTTGCTATGCAAGGTTGAATGGGTTTAAAATCAAATTTTAATGATTTTGTCATTTTTCACCCAAAAATCAACCAGAAGTGCTAGATTGAGTTCAGTTTTCGCTGAACGATTCTCGGGTGAAGGGCAAGCTGACTTCGCTATAAACAAAGCGCACAAGGTGTCCCTGAAAGGTAGAAATAACCTGTATATCAGTTGCGTTTTTAATGGTTTTAAGTATATATCTATATCATGGAAACGCTAGAGAACATACGGATGACCGTAAACGCTATTGATAGGCGTTACATAAATCAGTGCTCTATCTTTGACACTTTGACAGATTCTTATGTATACCCTCTGTGTGTTACAAATGTAGAACTAATAAATTTAGTTTCCTTCCCGGACCAAGAGACTGTCCCTCCTTACTAAGATTAAGCCTGATGTCATAATGAGAACTTATTTATATATTCAAATATTGAGGCCCCTTCAAGTTTTTCTTTTCTTTTTCTTTTTTTTTTTTTTTTTTTTTTTGAATTTTGAGGAAGGGCTATTTACTTTTAGGGAGCCGCGGAGCACTAATTATTAATCGTTGTGAGTTTGGGAGAAGACTTATCTTGAGGAAGACAATAAAAAGAGAAAATGGAACCCCATTGACGTTTAAGGGTCCTCAGTTTGTCAATACGAATGTTACATGTCAATAAATATATACCATTATGAAAACTCGCCCATGCAATATACAGAGATTTTTTTAAGTTGTAAAAATTGATTTTTTTTTTTTGTAAAAATTGAAATTTTTTGTAGAAATGTTTTGATATTTTTCATATTTTTGTTCAAAACATAGATTGTGGGTACATGTTAGAAAGGTACAAGTAGGCAAAGATCAGGAAAAGGCGCAATCAGAAAGAGATTCCCACTCCAAAAACCGAGGTGGGAAAAAAACCAAACTAACAATCAGGCACTTATACCATGAAACCAAACTAACAATTAGGCACTTATACCATGAAACACATCGTAAGCTGAATGAGCAGCTATTTTCCCAATAGGTGGCCACTCAGTTACCTTAATTAAAAATATGAAAACATACATAAGGCGCCAACAGCACAAAAAAAATTTAAACACCAAGACATAAAACAAAAAGAACCACCACAGAAGTATCGCCTTGGAACGATCAGTAACACAAAGTTACTGGCGGGCTTAAACCCTAACCTCACCCTCAGCTTCTGCAGTGGTTCATAACATTGAGTAAGTTCTTCGGTCCTCGTGGTGAATCTCTAACTAGTAAATGAATCATCAAGAACAAACAAATAAATCATGATAAACATCCTGATGAATCAAAAACAAGGACTCACAGATTGAGTAAGCTGCCCGACGATGGAGATCCCTGGGCGCCGAATAACCTACTAACTCCGGAGCAAAAGAAAAACGCCAGTTGGACCCCGGTGGGCCAAGCAACAGACAAGAAGCTCCGGCCCCAACCAACTAAAATGAATAGCTTTAAGTCGGGGCCATCACTTCTGAAGCCCATAAAATTAAAGTGGACTCGCCCAAATGTTAACGATGGGAAAACCCATACGTCATTAATGGGTTAAACAAGAGGCGTAGCGGTCTGGTCAGTTGCTCTGGGCACATGTCTGCATACATCATCAGGAAAACATGTCCGTGAAATGCATACCCCCTTGAACCCCACTTTTATATAGTAAAACTGGGGCATGCAGGGGTATACCTATTTTTCTTATTTTTGCTTCAAAACATAGATTGTGGGTACTCGTTAGAACCGCCTCGGCGAAAATTTTCAATTTTTAAAGCTCAAAAATATCTGTTTTGGGCAAGTTTTCGTAATGTGTCTGCCATACATTAAGAAAAAGAACAAAAGGTATTTTATGGTGATTTTATTCATTTGTATATTTGTGGAACACTAAATATATTCAATAATATCTATTCTGGAAGGCGGATTTCTTATGTCAGGTTCAGTCAAGTCCAATACCCCTGATTTGTAATATCGTATCTCGATAAAGGGTTTGCCCATAGCAGTGTTTAAAACTATTCGCTTTTTTCCACTGTTCTTGACTTGAACACCCTGTGAAAGAAACAAACAAAGCTAAACAGATGCTAAATTTATGCTATTTGTTAGGCAAAGCAACATTATAAGGGTGGCCTGGTGGAAATATGAGGCCCCGCCCAATGGGACCGTTAGAAATAGATTGGCTGCTTGATCCTGTTGGAAAAGCTTATAAATACACTACTGACTGACCACCTGACTGCTGGGTAACCGCTCAGAAGGTCTGAGCCTGCCCACAAAAGTGGTTTTAATTCATACCATCCATATAAACCTTATTGGATTACTTTGGTGGTTATATATTTATTCAGTTTTACGTCTCTTTCAAGATTATTTCAGCTCATATGAAATGGGCCAATCGGTAGGTGGGAAAAAACGAAAAACAACTGGCACACCCAAAAGCATGACTTGTCTGGAATTGTGCCCCGTGTGTGGGCTCGAACCAGACACAGCGCTGAGATGATCAAATGAGTAAGCGCGGTTACTTACCGCGCTTAAAATCATTCGATCGTCTCACCGATACTAAGTCTTTCTGGGTCATTGGTATATATGGTGAGCTAATAACGACACCTTATCATGTATCCTTCATAATACATGGGGTATCATATGATGGGCAAGTAACGACATCTTACCATGTATCCTTCATCATACGTGGGGTATCATTTGATGAGCAAGTAACGACATCAAACGATGTATCATTCATAATACTTGGGGTATCATTTGATGAGCAAGTAACAACATCTTACCATGTATCCTTCATAATACGTGGGGTATCATTTGATGAGCAAGTAACAACATCTTATCATGTATCCTTCATAATACGTTGGGTATCATATGATGAGCAAGTAACAACATCTTACCATGTATCCTTCATAATAGGTGGGGTATCATTTGATGAGCAAGTAACAACATCTTACCATGTATCCTTCATAATACGTGGGGAAAAATGATCTGAAATCCTCCCACGCCTCACTTATTCCCCCGGGTTTTATAAATTTTCTGTGCCTAGCAGTATCGATGATTAATCTCGCATGTTTCAAAACGCTTGCTGCAAATAAAAAGAATAAAGATCAGACAAAACGATATTACGTAAACCCGATGTTACATAAAACTTGAATTTGAGTGTTAACGCTTTTTGGAAATAGCTGCTTTGATTTTGGTTTAGATTTATTTTCTGATCAATATTTAAAATATTTGGCTCACTTTGTACTAGTCTTTGTAGTGACAATCCTTTTGAAATTTGTAAATTGACCGCAATTCACTTTGGCCTCATAGGGTCACTGACAAGGCTTTAGTAGCCAACACCGCGGTATGGCTCATCACCTTTCTCATTTATATGGTCACTGCTCTAAAAGGATCCCAGCTTTTATTTTTATTCACTCGGTTTATCATAGGTTCCAATGTCCTGTTGCCTGATCGTATCTTTAGTTATTTCCAATTTTGTTTTCAATGACATGTGTATTTGTATGATTGTAACACTTCCTTGTCATTTTGTATTTTCACTTTTAAATGTAAAGACGAATTTAAATTCCATTCCATGGCGGTAATTCCATTATTCTTTGTTCGGGGCCCTCGTTTGTACCTAGCTAGAGTAGCCCAACGACAAAATAACAATTTGCATTAAAGAGCAAGATGACTAGCTATTTCCCTGTAAGGTAGCCACCCGACTGATTCCAACCAAAACAAATATGACGGGAACAACAAAGAGACAAACAGAATAAATAGACAACATAAAGTAAATAAACAATAGAAAAGTACAAGTAGGCAAAGATCAGGAAAAAGGCGCAATCAGAAAAAGATTCCCACTCCAAAAACCGAGGTGGGAAAAAACCAAACTAACAATCAGGTACTTATACCATGAAACATATCGTAAGCCGAATGAGCAGCTATTTTCCCAATAGGTGGCCACTCAGTTACCTTAACTCAACTAAAACTATGAAAACACACATAAGGCGCCAACAGCACAAAAAAATTTAAACACCAAGACATAAAACAAAAAGAACCACCATAGAAGTATCGCCTTGGAACGATCAGTAACACAGAGTTACTGGCGGGCTTAAACCGGCTTTACAGGCGCCTAACCTCACCCTCAGCTTCTGCAGTGGTTCATAACATTTAGTTAGTTTCTAACACTAAAGTTATGAGTCACTTATTAACACACAAACGGAATAGTCCAGTTTGACGCAGAAAATTAGTTGGCAATCCAAACTAAAAGAGCAGACGGTAGTTTCCAGTCTGAGTTCTTAATTTTATGAATGCTAAGCACTAATTGTCCTTACAGTTTCAAACCTAGCTTTTATATACAAGTTCACTTATCAAGCAATCATACAGATAAAATACTGGTTTTGACACTTTCTGTCGTTTACAATATGATTATCAAAGATAACAATCACTGCCAAAGATGCAGACAATGAATCTGTCGCTATCAAATGGCGAGGCGGTTCTAACGTGTATCCACAATCCATGTTTTGAGCAAAAATAAGAAAAAGGACACAAACTTTGATCTGAAATTTTTCAATTTTTAAAGCTTAAAAAATCTTTGGACAAGTTTTCGCAATGGAAATAATTGGAGGGATAGAATACCTGGTATTGATGCGGCACGTCTTGCTCTGTACTGAATCGATACATCTGGAAGCGTATTAAAACTGGCATGTGAATCATAAATTGTTACATGTAATATGGCATTTGAGGCTTTTTATTTAGGAGTTCATTATTGAAGTCGTGGCCCGTATTTCGCCATTGTTTTGTCGTATTTTACGTCCGAATGTCGATACTTTAGTTAAGTCTTTGATAATATCCAATTCATGATAATATCCAATTCACGCTTGCATTTGTATACTACTTTAATGACTCCTTTTTTCTTTTTAAGTTCAATTGGAATCAATTTGTCAGGCGTCCGTCTATTATTTCACCTTGATTCAAACTTTTAATGGTGTATAGTGTACATCGTAAGACAGATTTTGCTAAATATCATTATAGGGATCAACCATGGTTTTCAGCGTTCAAACATTCGATGGATCACGACGAAGGTGTTTGAACACAATGCCGTAGGCCGCGTGTTCAAACCACTTCTGAGTGATCAACTGAAACAAAACATGGTTGATCGCTATTCATGCATTGTCACACTAATTCTTCACATCTCTTGAAAATAATATTTACAACAGTAAAAACTCACCGAAAACCGCTGAGCTTTTTCAACGTACGCCAGTTTGTTTCTACGGCACACACTGACTTCACGTCGTATTGACCAATGACGTCGGCCAAGACCCATGTTCAAACAGCACGTGAATTTCATGATTTGAACATGGGTTTTGCGGTTAGAACACGGCTTTCGACCAATTGAAAACGGCTTCAAACAGCTATGCAATTGATATCTATGCATGATAAATTACCTTTCGCCTTCTGTTGTAGACTCTCAACTCTGTAACCGTGTGTCAGTCCGCTACTTGTGGACTGAGCAATAGTAATAAGTAGTAAAAGTAGATTCATCTTAAACCCTGAAAACATGATTTAAAGAACAGTAACTACGAATAAAAAGAACCACGAGTTGAGAAGACCAGCAAGTGAAATTGACTCTTTTGGAATGCAAACACGATGGCGTAATTCCTTTCGCATCCTGCTTACACATCGGAGCTATTTTAAACTGGACAATATATAAATATTCAAATGCATCACATGGCTACTTTAAGTCACAAAACTGTATATTGTGAATGGGTATCCATGGCAGAATTGCAGTAGTATATCATATATGTATGGCTTTTAGGGTTACGGTTTAATACCAGTCAACAATTTGTCAGTCTATTGGTGACTTCATTTATATTTCCACAGAGTTTGCATTTCCAAGAACAACAGTTGAAAAAAAAATAATGGAAAATACTAACCTTTATCACATTTTCTACACTTCGACAAGCATAGCAAATCTTGTCCACTTATTGATGGAGGTAAAAAGCGTTATTTTGTTTCTCTTGAAAGGATATCTGTGATACTCGTGTTACAAATAGCATTATGAAAACTTGCTCATGCAATACACAGAGATTTTTTAGCTTTAAAAATTGAAAATTTTCAACTGAAAAATTTTCATATTTTTCTTATTTTTGCTCAAAACATAGATTGTGGGTATACGTTAGAACCGCCTCGCCGAGGCGGTTCTAACGAATACCCACAATCTATGTTTTGGAGCAAAAATAAAAAAAAATAGGTATACCCCTGCATACCCGTTTTGTTATATAAAAGTGGGGTTCAAGTGGGCATATAATTGCACGGACATGTTTTCGTGATGCACATCCGCCGTAATTTAGAAGAGTGGATGTCTGAGGTGTAGTCGGACCATTACGAAAACTTGCCCATGCAATATACAGAGATTTTTTTTTTTCAGAAAAAAAAAATGAAAATTTCATTGCCTGGAAAAAATGATAGTTTAATATATTTGCTCAAAATATACATCGTGGGTACACGTTAGAACCACCTCGCCGAGGCGGTTCTATCGAGTACCCACAATCTATGTTTTGGAGCAAAAATAAGAAAAATAGGTATACCCCTGCATAACCCAGCTTTCTTATATAAAAGTGGGGATTAAGGGGGTATATATTTCACGGAAATGTTATCCTGATGTTATGTTTTTCTATTCACCCGCTTTAAAAGAGCAGCATCACATTTTAGTGACTGAAATAAATCAACATTAACAAAAAGACCAGAATGAAAGTTGACGCTGTTTGTGCACTTGATGCTCAAGTTAAGTGCACAATCCCTAGATTTGTTTTGTACATGTTTACTGTTTAGTGCACACCATGACATTACGAAAACTTGCCCATGCAATAAACAGAGATTTTCTTAGCTTTAAAAATTGAAAATTTTCAGCTGAAAAATTTTGATATTTTTCTTATTTTTGCTCAAAACATAGATTGTGGGTACACTTTAGAACCGCCTCGCTGAGGCGGTTCTAACGAGTACCCACAATCTATGTTTTGGAGCAAAAAATAAGAAAAATAGGTATACCCCTGCATACCCCAGTCTTGCTATATAAAAGTGGGGTTCAAGGGGGTATACTTTTCACGGACATATTTTCCTGATGAGCAAACAGAATGCACACATGTCTAAAGTTTAGTTGAGACCTTACAGTAAAGCTTAACTTCTAAAGCATTGCAATTAACTGATATAGGTATCATAAACTTTGCAAAGCATTTGCCATTTTTCCATAAAAATAGTTTTATTTCTCAAGCGAATCACCTCGACGAGGCAATATTTATGACTACCCAAAGTACAGTTTTATGTAGAAATTACACGGTATACTAGGTGGCATATGTAAGTATCATATTTTGCTGAATAATATACAGGTCATTCCCCAAATTACTTGAGTTGGTTAAAATTTCATTTGATCAGTGTATAATTTTAATACGCGTGACAATTCAATTTCAACAAATCCCTGTACGCATATATGAGCAATCATGCATTGCATCAGATCATTTCCTGGCTTAGTAAAAGCCTCTTTTTTCATGATGATCTTTACTGCTCTCAATTATGGAAGTAAGTAACTATACTTGGTAGAATCTCAAGTAAGTAACTAAACTTGGTAGAATTTCAGACTTTGGTTACCATAGAAAGTTATCTATCCAAATAAAAAAAAGTCAGAATGCGAAAACTTGCCCATACAATAAACAGGGATTTTTTTTTCACTTGTAAAATTTGAAAAATTCATTAGAAAAAAATTGGTTATTTTTCTTATTTTTGCTCAAAACATAGATTGCGGGTACACGTTAGAACCACCTCGTCGAGGCGGTTCTTACGAGTACCCACAATCTATGTTTTGGAGCAAAAATAAGAAAAAATAGGTATACCCCTGCATACCCCAGTTTTACTGTATATAAAAGTGTGGTTTGAGGGGGTATACATTACACGGACATGTTTTCGTGATGAGAATGCTCACAAGTTGGTTGGTTGATTTTACATCACACACACAACGGCTTATGTCATATAGAGACCGGACCTCGGTTTAAAGTTTGAGGAGCTCGGGATGGAACCCAAGACCCCTGATTTTCACGGCAAGTGGCTTAACAACTACACCGGGGAGGGGGAGGGGGCCTGGGACTTCAAAGCTACCAACAAGTCATGTATTTTAACAATTTAGGAAGACAATTTTACGGTTATAAAGACAAAAACTAGGAATCATAATATCAGAAACAAACCATCCTTGGTGTTGGTTTTGGACTTTGGGCTAGGGTACATTTTGGTAATAAAAATAGAAAACACCTGCAGTCGGAAATGGATATGATTTGTGCGCGCTCATATGATCAGATTCAAAAACAAATATGACGAATTATTTGGTGATTTTAGTACCTTTACACACATAAACTAACAAATGACTGGGATAAAGTTGCCTGGTAATAAATTCATTGTTTTCTTATTTACGATTATTCGCCGAAATACATTAAACATATATATTGTGCAATATACATGTATCAATTATGTATACGTTAACTGATTATTTTGATTTATGATGCATTTTCTCTTCAAATTTATTATTACAATACATGAAGGTTGCATATACATGTATGTATAGCGAAGTAAGTCTTTGAAGGGTGAGCATGATTTTCACCGACGGAGTTTACTCTCGGTTGCTTGTTTCGGCTTATGTTACTTTTGTATGAAACAGGCACCATAGGTATGGATAGTTTTTATTGAATGAAATCTTTCTCACCATCAGAAAACATGTCCGTGCAATATATACCCCCTTGAACCCCACTTTTATATAGAATAACTGGGGTACGCAGGGGTATACCTAATTTTCTTATTTTTGCTCCAAAACATAGATTGTGGGTACTCGTTAGAACCGCCTCGGCGAGGCGGTTCTAACGTGTACCCACAATCTATGTTTTGAGCAAAAATAAGAAAAATATCAAAAAATTTCCATTGCATTCTTACAACTTTAAAAATCACTGTATATTGCATGGGCATGTTTTCGTAATGCAGGGAGACCGAGATGGGCCTTAATATAATAATCCTCTCTGTTACCTTGTTTGACGGCATCTCAAGTGCAGGCCAGCTAGATCACCGTGTTTTCAGGAGCAAGCGGCAACCAGTTACAAGTATAATAAGTAAGTTAGTTGCAGAATCATGCCAACGGGGTTAGTTAAATGTCTTTCGCTATTATAATCAAGAAATTTCAGATTTCGAAGTAGAGGGACAGTACATGCACGAGTACCGTAAAACTTCTATTAAAGGCCCGGGCGTATATTAAAAACAATGCCTTTTCTATAGAATGGGATGGGCGTTATTGGAGGCTACACTGTTGGGCATAATTCAAACATTCATATATTATAGGATCTGAAATTATTGGCGGTCCTTGATCTGCCCCAGACAGTGCTTTTATATTACATTTTATTCCGACTACAAGAAAAAATAAATGGACTTGTGTGTGTTATATGGTTAAAAAACAAAGTTAGGAATTTACCGCTTAAAAACATAGGATTTTTTGGCAACATTTTCAAAGCGGGCGTTAATTAGAGGTTCCTGGACTTCCAAAACTCGCATATAAAATAGCCATTTTTGACATCCAAGTAGGGTGATGGGCGTTTATTAGAGTGTGAGCGTTTAATAAAAATTTTACGGTATATACTATATTCAATGGGTGCAACGTAGAACGCTTTTGGTGGACAGTTTTAGATATTTTTATATTATACATTTGATAGTTTCCTTAGCTGACGTTGAAATGTGTCCTTATGTTAACAAAGCCGTTTTGCACTAATATGTCAATAGTAAACGTCTACAGCTGCGTTCAGTTAATAATATACCCCTGCGCTATTCAGAAATAAATTGACAACTCTTCTTGTTTTTGAACAATCGTCACTGGCAAGAAATGAACAACTTGCTGAATTTGTTTATATAATGTGTTATATAATGTGTTAAGTATGGGTATAAATATTTACTCTGTATATAAAATTTCCAGATCTTGTGATGTTGTATGCCCAAATTGAGAAACAAAATTGTTAAAAAGTTGGTTCCATATGTTATGTAATCAATTTAGGCATACAAAATCACAAGATCTGGAAGTTTTATAAACAGAGTAAATATTTATACTCATACTTGCCACATTATATAAACAAATTCATCCAGTTGTCATCAGTAACTGAACGCAGCTGTACTATAGTTGTCTTATTTTCGCATTAATTTCAGAATCAGTTTTAGAAGACGCAAAACTTTTGTCATCAAGTACCAGGGGGTTTAGATTGTTCAGTAAAGACGGAGGACTTGAACAAGGGAGCCGAGATTTTATGGCTTTCGGTATAGAACATCCTCTCTCTTTAAAGGTAAGCATTTTCGGCCCTGAGAAGTGTTGATTGCATGAATGTTGCATGAATGCTGACATATAAATAAAATATAAAAGTTAGATCCTTTGGAAGCATTGAAACTGTTCAAAGGGAGATAGTATGGGCCATATCGCCCAATTTCGGATAATGAACCCTCATCAGTGACTCTTAATAAACTGGCAACAATAGCCAGATAAATGTATACTCTTCGCCATAAGTTTAGCATAATTATTTGTCTTAAAGGAGGCAAAAGCAAAAATATCTGGTTAGAACTGATCACAATGAATAAAAATGTCGACACAATCGTCCCTATTCAATGTCATGGCTACAGAGGAAACAATAACGTCTTTTACCGATTCAAAATCGACTGTTAGTTAGATACTAGATGAGCCGCGACGCGAGAAAACCGGTCTTTGGGGTTTCCGACCAGGTCCGACATAAATCGGCCTGTACAGTCACAGAAGCGGGCTAGAAGCTTGAAGTTTCGGATATAAGAAGAAGAGGAAATATACTATCCGTGTAGCGAAAACAAAGACGCTGATCAGCTTCGAGGTTACCGCGAAGCTGATCTGCGCCTTTGTTTTCGCATAGGCAATAATCCCGTTTTCTCACGATGCGGCTCAGATGATGAAAGATAAGGTTACTGGTTTGAGAAAAAAAAATATTTTTCGACACTTTCTAAAAATCTTGTCCATAAAAGTACTCAATTTCAGTATTTTTAATCGAATGTTAATTAAAACTTTGGGCGATAGATAGAATCATAATGTGGTATAGACTTTATTATCCTGACAGTTGCGATGTAGGCAGTAGGTATCTTGTTTTCACATTTTCAAATTGTTAAACATTGCAATTTTGCTATCTTTTCTTATGCTCCAATATGTGCTTTGTTTATCAGCATACACTTTGGGGAACAACTGACGATGGTACAGTACTGCTATATCGGAGAGATGGGGCGGGCGTGCTGGACATACGAACGCTACGGTCGTACCACGACGGTACCAGAAGATGGGAAATAGATACAATTTTATACAATGACTGATTTATCAACATGTGTACACAAATGTGTATTTATATGTACACACATGATAAAGCATTTTGAAGGACTTTGGACGATACCTGCGATATACAATGATTGCAACAATAGAGGGGTGTGGGAACGCGGTGGCATAGTGGTAGAGCGTCGGACCCCGAATCGAGAGGTCCTGGGTTCGATCCGCAACGGCCATCATCGTGGTGTGTCCTTTAGCAAGACACATTAACTCCCTACAGTAAACCAGGAAGAGTTGGCTCCGTCCCTACATTACTGAAAAAAAGTTTACTGGGACGTTAAATCTCAACACAAACAAACAAACTCATCACGGTAGTCTAGTGTAAAGTTTAATACTCAAAATCGATAGGTCCTGCATTTCTTTCTTCTTTTTTCCTTTTTTTTAAATTCAGTTTGTCTCTTTCAAGATTATTTCAGCTCATATGAGACGGGCCAATCTGAGCAGGTGGGGCGAAAACGGGAGAATCCCGAGAAAAACCACCTGGCACACCCGCAAGCAGAACTTGGCTTGTCTCACATGTAGCCAGAGCGGGGCTCAAACCCACACCAGACACAGCGATGAGATTACCGAGTGATTAAGAAACAGCGCTCTTAACCGCTCGGCCACGGGGGCCGCCGTCTTGCATTTCAAATAAAAATTAAACTGAGATCCTTTAAGAGCAGTGAGCATATTAATGAGAAAAAGGAGGGGCCATACTGCGGTTTCGGCTACTTAAGGATGTTCACTGCCAACATTTGACATTTCGGAACTTCCGGTTTTTCTTTTGTTGAATATCGCGTAAACGGTTGCAGATATTTTCCTAATATTTTATATTTGGATACATATTGATGATATGCATTGAATGAGCCATGAAAATTGTCAATCTAAGGAACTTCATTTTTTCACCCCATTTTCTGCACTTTTTCAGAAAATTTTAGTTGTCAGTAAAATTTAGGGGGTAGGGCAGATTAAACTTTAATATTACACATTTTCAAATAAATTGCACGAGTTCGATGCTTATTTCAGCAGCAGTATATATGTATATTGTCTTCTAAGTCAGTCTATGTTTCTTTGATGTGTTACTTTTAAAAATTTGGGTGGTTTTATGAAATGGGCTTTAAGAAATAAAACAGCCGAAAAAAGGCTTAAACTGGCGATTTTCAAGTTGTTGCTTCTCTCTTATATGCACACTACCCTATATATTTCTTTCTTTTATTCGAACAATATTACCAAGTTCTATGTTGTGTGAAAATACAAGAAAAAGTTTGAATCTACAAATATGGGTTTGGCACATTTCAAAATATTGATTTTTTCCGACTTTTCAAGTATGGGGGTAGGGTTGGAAAACAACTCGTAAAATTTTGTCATCCACTTCAAGTTGCAAATTGTTCTATGCTTTTGGTCCAAAGTAGACTGCATTGCATAAATGATATGACTTTTGAAAGCTTTCTAGGTGTATTTTGGTTCAAGACGAGTATGTTTCAAAGAATTGAAAATTAAATTAATTTTACTAAATTTTAAACATGATGTTCAGAGGTCTCATTCACAGGCATGTAGTTTGAAAAAAAAAAACAAAAAAAAACACACTACCCTATACTTATTTTGTTTTCAAATGTCTTGTATTGCATTTTGGAATAAAAAAAATAGTGGTTAGAAAAAAAGTTTGAATACTTTTTCATTGGCAGCGAACATCCTTAAGCCTCTTCAGTGACCTTTTAGATTCTCCAAAATGGAGCCAAAGAGAAATACTGTTATTTTGCGTCTTTGAACAGGATAGTCGATACAAAGACTAGTATTATCCAAACAGAGCCGAATCTGTAAAACGTTGGCTAGAATATCAATCTAAACCGATAATGAATTTCTGATTTCTCAGAATAACCTCACTGATCTCAAAGGACCAAAAGGAAAATATAATCTGCACAACCATTCTTCTGTTTTGTAGTGAAGTATGAAGTATGAACTGTGAACCGTGAAGTGTTAAGTCACCACGGGTCTTTCGTACATTAGCCAAAGCGAAGTTTTGTTGCAGTTCAACCGTCGCTGATACCAGTTTACAGAACAACGTTCAGTTTTCTTTGGACACGCAGTCCTGTTTCTTCTAATGTTATAATATTGCTGACACCATTTGCCTTGTCGAAACCTGTTTTTAATGCGCCGATATTGTTGATATCAGTTGCTGAGCTGGAGCCTGCTTTTATTGATGATGTGGTATTGCTGGTTCGACTTGCTCCATGATCAGTACTCAGCGTTTTAGATGATCGCCTCCATGGTAGGACGTGGACACAGGGAAATAACTTTAAAACGGATTGTCGAAATCTTCTGAAAATATATTGTAAATATCAGGCAAGGATTTCGACCTTATACAATCAAAAATATCAAACACAAAACTCTAAAATAATGCAAAACCTCTAAAAGAAGTTGTAGCAACAATCTTCAGCTATGTTTGAACTTCACTAAACGCGAGTTTCTGCCATAGGGCCCATAACGGGTGAAGTTTATTACCGAAAGGGCGAAGTGCGCTTTTTGGCGTTTCCGGCCTAAATTTAGTTTGCTTCGAGATTTCGTAGATGTTTTCTACAATGTTTCAAGAAAGCAAATCCGAAAAAATTAAATGACTACCTCAATTCGCCTTCTCATGAGCGTTATTTCTATATACGAGGGGTATGTACATATCGGTGACGTGACGCATGAAATATGACGTCGTCATAATCAACGGCGTCGCGTTATTATTTTAATTTAATCTAGAGCATATTGTGACGAGTTTTTTTTTAATTTTCGCACACACTTTTACATACATATGTCGGCTGTCGGAGTGACGGTCTAGCCACATATCGGCCTGTCTGAGTGTCGAGTATAGGTCGAATCACCGGTTGTGCATAACCCATTTTTCTCTTTACAAAGTCGAACGGATTACTCAACGGCGATACCTGCGCAATGCAAAGTCGTATTTCCTGCTGGATTTTAAAGTCGCTGCTGTGTGTCATGGCGGGAAGTCAATTTGTGTCATTGCGGGAATATTTTATAAGCTTTCCAAGGCTATTAAGTAAATAGCGACTGAATTATGGCCCGGGCCAATACATACATGTACATGCCGGCATATTGCAATTATGTTCAAAGATTCTCGTATCTACAACTGCTTAACCAGCCAAATACAATGTGAAGCTCAAATATTAGAGGAGAGCTTAGATGAGCCACATCATGAGAAAATGTTTTTGAAGCAGCCGATCGAATCTAGCTGAAAAACTACAGAAGAAAACTGAGATCTTTACACCCGGGTAGACGAATATACTAGCTATGCCAAGTACGAATCAGCTGACCCATTTTCTAACTGTTGAAGACCATTGAGAACAAAAATGTTGACTATTGCGTGCAAATAGAAATTGTGATAACAATGTATGTTGTGATACAATGCTACATGCTAACAATATATTGTAAACTGAGGGCGAGGTTTGGGCCCTGTAAAATCGGTCAGGAATTTCAAATTACTGATCGTTCTAAGGCGATATTTCTGTTGTGGTTCTATTTGTTTTATGCTTTGTAGTCGAATTGTTGTACTGTTTTTGAACGTTATGTACGTTTTCATAGTTTAGTTAAGTTCGGGTAAGTGAGTGGCCGCCTACTGAGAAATAGCTGCCCACTCGGCTTACGATATGATTTTTAAGTATAAGTACCTAATTGACAATTTAGTTTTTCGTACCTCGGTTTTTGGAGTGATAATTTCTTTCTGATTGCTCCTTTTCCTGATCATTGCCACCAGGCAAAGTATATACGCTATTGACCGCCGCTCAGGTCTGAGCCCGCCCAGGAAAAGTGGTTAAAGTCAAACCATTCAGACATAGAAGCCGTATGGCTAAGTTGGGTAGTTATTTTTCGGAAGCACTTACATCCTTATTTTGGGTACAAGCCCCATAAAATGAAGGCACAGTTGACTTGGACTCTAAGCCAAAAAAGATCTACGGTAAGATATATGAAAGAAATTACAAAGCAACCTCAATTGAATTGGACAAAATACAGGTAGCTGATTTCTGACGGTAGGCCTAAACATGCCGTCACGGTGGTTTACACTTATTGAGTTCGACTTTTATCTGAAGTCGGCCTCACAATTTCCACGAGCTAAAATTTGCGTGATGCACGAAACATGACTTTCACAAACATTTTATATGATGTATGCCTACAACTGCACGTTGTTTATAACTAGAAACCAACAGTTTCTTCCAGCAAAGCGGAAAAACAGCCGTCGATCTGTCACACGTTTTCATTCACGGTTTTCATCGCATGTAGCAAGGATTATATTTTGTGAAAACATTTGCTTTAATTTTTTCAAGGGAAACAACTGTAAATTATCAAAGTGAAACTTTTTGATAGATCTTTCACTTCACACTCATTATATAGTTTTCAGAATAAATATAATCAATGACGTACATTTTCAAGTTTTCAAATCTAAATTCAAAGCGAAACTCTAATCATTGCAGCTTGTCATTTGTAGACTGCACTACCCGCTTAATAAATGAATGTTTGTCCTTATATACATGAAATAACTTTTAATAATAATAATAATAATAATAATAATAATAATAATAATAATAAATTCTTTATTTTAAGAGGATGGCATATTAAGCAAATACAATTACTTATCTAACATATGGTCCTCTGCAACTAAAACAGAACAATAGAACAAAAATATTAACAATTTGTACACTATATACATACGTTTTAAAATAAGTCTCATCAAATAAGTTTCATCAACCATTCCACTCCTTTTTTACTTGTTTTACTGGAGATAGCAATTCTTCGACGCCGACTTGGGGGAAAGTCAGGGCAGTTCATGACGTTCGGTCGGGAAAAAGATGTTAGCTTTAATTGTAGTTTTCATAAACACATGCATAAACACATGCATGAAACTGAATGGAAATTTCTTGTTTATATATACAGTCAATGTATTTTTGCATAAATACCCATGTCACAAGATACTAACAGTCGTGTATTAATGAAGACGAAAGCCGGCTATTAATCAGGCAATTTGCGTGAGCGCGATGTTAATTCAATTCTTTTACTTGTGCTCGTTAATTGACGCCATGCAAATCATATGCTTATAATGCACTAGTCATTTGTATCCTCTGCTCCCCAAGGGCCGGGGATAGTGGAGACACAACGGGACTTAAGTGCCGAGATTTTACCTCTGACGAGTCCCGTCAGTGCCGGTGATGAGCGGGGTTTAAATTTCCTGCCGTCAACATTAATTCAAATTAGATACTATCTTTATTTTAACATTTAGTTACTTTTATGGTCCTTATTTAATTTACAAATGTGCCTGTACATTTACATGCAGAATTCAAAACCCCTGTCTCATAATTTGTCATTAGAACAACTACCAGCTGTTGTTCCACATTATTGTCGTTCTCCGTGGAGCCGGGGGTTTTAGCAGGGACTTTACCACAAATCTGACCTTTAAGCCAGGCTTTAATAACCTCGGGGGTCGTGGATACAAATGACCGTGGTGCATAATGATTAACTGAAGTACACCCGGTACGAGCAGAAAAATGAAAGTTTGACGGAAAACACTATTGACAATCACGTGGTATTGTTTACGTACAAACCGATATTGATCGGTGACACACACTGCAACTGAGATAGAAGTTGAGGTTAGATATTCGAATTTTCTCCTACTGAAAAATAGATGGGTCAGTCCATGCAGAAATTGAACATTTATTGAAAGAAAGTAACAAAAGAAATCCCGGTTATTTGTTCTCGCAAACACTTCAATGTTATTGTGTTGGAAGCACTAAATGTTCATGGGGCGGAAGTGTATGCGAAAACGAAATAACCTGGATTTCTTATGCTACTTTCATTCAATAAATGTTATTTCTGCATTGTCTGCGCCTATCTATCAGTCAGTAGAGTAAACGGTATAGGAAAAACTCGATTTTTTTCATCTAAACTTCGGGTAGAATTGCAATGTGCGTCATCACCCCTTCCATACCATGTGTTTATCAGCTGTGGAAAATTTGACAAGGCTTAAAATCATAGTGCGCAGAATTTATGCAATAATAGCGACCAAACACGACTTTGCCATTCATTAATGCACTAGTCATTTGTAACCATCCCCCAGGCCCGTGGGAGGGCGGGGAATAGCCGTGGAATGGAGCGGGGCTTTGACCACAGTTTTGCCACGGCAGTACGGGAGAAATACCCGGGGTTTGCCTTATGTACACGTATGCAAAAAAGGCTGTGAATGAAAAGATAGCAGGCTGCCGGAGAAAACAGCACATGGTTTGAGCAGTGGTTTTACCAACGAGCAGTCCTTGCAGGGTGGGGCTTTTAGCGGGGATTTGAAGTTGGACCAAACGACAAAGTCCCGGCTATTTCCCGGGCCTGGGGCCGCGGTTACAAATGACTAGTGCATAATAGTCGAAAGGTCCATCGGGTGTTCTTTAAACCTCGGGCTACGCCTTAAGTCACTCCTCTCAGGATCTAGCGAATGTTAGTGGATGGAAAATCATGTGAACTTTCATCTCTATTTTATACCAAAAAGAATCTGGCCAGAATACAGAAGTTAAACCACAAGTCGAACGCTTAATTTCCACGAGCTAAAGCATACTTTGCGTGATGCACGAGACATGACGTTGACAAACTTTTCAAACCAGAACGTGAACAGCATAATGTTTATATACCCTTTATATACGATTCGGCAGCTGATTTATGAAGTGTATGTGATAATTTGTGAGTTTTTCCGTTATTATTTACTGTTGATTTTGTGTGTGTGTGTGTGTGTGTGTGTGTGTGTGTGTGTGTGTGTGTGACTCTGACTCAACCAACCATTTTTTTTTTCAGAGAACTTCAGTATATGCATACAAGCTTGCGCAAGCATGGCTATGTCTGAAACCTGCATATTTTCATCCCGGTGTTTGCCGTACCAGTTTACGTGATTTATATGCATGTGTTTGGAATTCATAACAGAAAAAAGTTTGAAGCAAAAACCGCGGTCGTTTCATGATTCGACGTGCTAGTTATATTTTGTGAAAAAGTTCACTTTTAATCTTTTCAAGGGAAACCACTATAACTTTTTCTAAAAATGAAGCTGTTTAATTGATCCTGCACTTCACATTCATAGAATAATTTGACTATACATGACCAGAATATTTTTCAAAGCAAATGACGTATACTAATAGTTTTCTAATTTAAATTAAAACCAAAAGTTCATTGATTGCAGCTTGTCATTTGTAAACGGCACTACTCTCTAAATGAATGTTTATTTGTCACTATATAGTTAATAAATTACAAACACGCCTATTCCTATTTCACAAAATAGGAAGGAAACGTGGAGCAGTGGTTAAATCGGTTAAGTCACTCGCCTTGCAAACCAGCGGTTCGATCCTGGGATTCTCCAATCACAACAACAAAACCAACCTCCCGGTTCAACCTTCGGGTGTTCTCGGGACAACTAATCCACGAAAACAACCTCCTATAATACTGGTCTCGCCAAGGAAAAAATTAGCAAAAGTGTTTTGCTTCACTATTTTTATGCTGGGACCAGTAAATAACATAATATATGACAACACCATTTCACCATTGTCCCTCAAAATAGGCAGTGCTACTTTTGTCATGAAGCGGTACAGACGAACACGGTAAATCTGGTAAATAATAATAAGCCAACCATAATTTGCACACAATGCACAATGAAAAAACTTTCGTCAATGGGACGACGTAATTTAAACTATTGCTAGTTACTTACTGTAACTATAATAGCCTACGTGTACATATCCTTAGAAAAAATGACACGTTTATGTAAATCTCACAATTATTTCTCTCACAGAAGCAAGTTGAGAATTCTTAAAAGTCTATTTTCAAATGCTTCCGGTTGATTTTTGCCTTCGATCTCAGCTCAGCATCCAAAGAATAGACGCGGTATAGGCGAGAAGCAGCTCACTTTTCATGTGGATTCTTGTACAGAAGAAATGCGAAAAGTTGAAATTTCACTGTGAGGCCACGCAGGTACCAGAATGAAACTTCACTATTTTGCGTATTTCTCTCGTATAAATGTCTGTGCAAAATATCTTTTTGGTACCTGCGTGGCCTCACTATGAATTTTGGAAAAGTTTGCTTACAATCTCTGAATTTCTTGCAAAAGCGCGCCATCATGGCGTCCTCAGTCACTATTGGTGACGTAACGTGACGTCGTGACGTCGATTCGAAGTCCATGCGTGAAAGAGTTGACGTCATGACGTCAATCGGCAGCAATGACATTATTATTCAAGGATTTTATTTTTTTCCAAATTCGTAGGCCGCTAGATGCCAGACTTGCCTCATGCCCTTTGTAACTTGTTTGCCTTCACGGTAAACGTTATCTAGAATTTCAGAAAAATATAGTACACATACGAAACAAACTAGACCTTTTTGTCAGAATTTGTATCTGATCATAGAACCCGAAGTTAGTTTTTTTTTTCTCAAGATTATTCTCAAGATTAACTTACTTGTTGGTAAACATATACACCAGTATAGTTGTGCTGGAGTGAGAATGAGCCACCATCGTAGCAAACAAGTGCAACTCCATGGCGTACTCATCTCTGACGTCAGTTGCGGTGATAACGGCGTACGGCATCCAGCAAACAACGAACACAACAAATATGACGAACAGCGTCCGGAACGCCTTAAACGTTTGCCGCCAAGCTTTTGTCATCCTTGAACGATAAATAAATTTGCTTCCGACTTAACAGTATATAAGTTTGTTTCTAAATAAAAGTAAGACAAAATAAACGTAAAAAGAAAACACCATTACGGTGACGTAATTACTGTAGCGTGGAAATGACACCTACAACATCAAAATAATCAAGAAAATCAGAAGCAAGAACATGGCAATTTTCATATAAAGAAGATGATGGAAAAATCATATAAAGACAGGTTGATAATACGTCACTTTTTTATCATTCGTGTACACTACGTCCAATGTGCCTACTGTTTTAAGAAAGACGCGCGTTCCATATGATAAGAAATCGTCGTCAAAAGTATGAAACGGACCTTTTCACATCAATCGCTACTTTTTCACTATCGCTTGAATATTATTAATACGTCGACATGACTACATACTAATTCATCGAAAAATTCACACATCTATTGGCTAATGTAAAGGCGGTGCATAACTTTTGATAACGTGTTTATCTATAAACTGGAGAATAATACGTTAAGCCTCACTATGGTTTCCCAATTTCGCATTCACTGTATTATTTTCACCTCATCGTTTACTTGCTGAAAATTGTTCATATTCAAAACTTTATCAGATCTTAGCATCTGGCATTCCTGTTTTGTGAATGTAAATTTTAGATGAGGCTAAACTTAATATGACCAGTTTATTTTACCCTTGTGGACCATCCTTATCCATGGCATAGATATTGACTTTGGTCCTCCAAATCTTCCGAAATATCAGCAAGTGTAAGACGGTCATCAGGGAAAGTGGTCCACCAATGAGAAACACCGTTAGAAACAAGGTAAAGGATAGATGAGATTTCCGGTCCCATTGGCATTGGTGGCTCTTCTGGTCAAAATAATTATCTCCCCATCCTACAGGGATGAAACAATAATTCTTGCACACCAGATAGAGAAATCCTACATTTTACCCCATGTGAGAAATTCTTATCTCACCCTCGTTATCTCACCCCGGTCGCACACTGCGTTCAAATGTTCTTTTTTAACACTGGTTGTATAGGACGTCACATAATTTCGTCGCTAAGCGCACACGTCACAATGACGTCAAAACGTTTTAAATCAAAATGGCGGACGCCGCGATTTTATAATTTTTCTAGGTAAATAGTATAAAAATCAATCGTCGCTGCATTAAGGTGAGCAAGAACAAGAATCCATCATTTGTGTCAGGTATGGATAGACAAATATGTCCCTCGGGTCACAATTTGGCATCACTCGGCGAGCCTCGTGATGCCAAAATGTGACCCTCGGGACAGATTTGTCTATCCATACCTGACACTCATGTAAGATTCTTATATTATGATATGTCTTAAAAGATTGCCACTCAGCCACACATTTTATTTCAAAGGCCAATAATGATAAAATGCGAGACGTATTGAGTGATTCACTGAAACCCTTAACAATACGAAAACATGGCCATGCAATATACAGAGACTTTTTCAGAAGCAGAAAATGAAAAATTCATTGGAAAAATTTTGATTTTTTTTTTTTTTTTTTTTTTTTTTTTAATATTTTCGCTCAAAACATACATTGTTGGTACACGTTAGAACCGCCTCGCCGAATTTATCCGTATGAAAGCCGAGAAGGACAGTATTTTATTTTCTTTTTCTAAAGTGGCCCTTCTAGGCTTTCGTATATCCGCGTATACGATAACATTTAAAAAGAAAACGATCAAACGGATCTTGTCTGAACCATGGTAGCCATGGTAAGTCAGCAAAACAAGTTATTAATTAAGCGCTTTGCATGACTACCAAAATGTAGAATGTAAAGATGCCATTACACGAGATATCGAAAAGAAAAATATACCTATGAGGTTTGGAAACTCGAAGCCAAAGGCAAGAATCCAACATCCCATGCATATTAGAATTGTCGAGACGTTGTTGAAAACCTTATCATAAATCTGGTTATGGCAGATATACATATATCGGTTTATAGTTACAGAGGTGAGGCTAAGGAATGCACAGAAACAAGCCGTCGTACACGAAGCGGCGGTCAGTTCACACAATAGCCATTTGTCAGAGAACCATTCTTCGCCCATTATTACCGCTGAAAAGTAAATAAAAGCGTTATTCTATTCACCTTGGTTTCTGTATTTACATGCAAACCTACATTTGTAAACCAATAAAATATACCCAAACATGCTGGCATTCTTTTTTTTAGGCGAGGAAAGTACTCAAACCTCGAACATTGGTTGGCTCTAATAGAAGGTCATGGTCTTATCAACCAAACAGCTATGATGTTTCCAGTCAGTGTGAAATGACAGCATCAGTACTTGGCATTTTGTCAATGGAAACATTTAAATTGTCAATGGAAAATCTTATTCCAGATCCCTAAATATGACCTTAGCTGTTGGTGGGACGTTAAACCGCAAACCAACCAACCAACAACCAAACTCCTAAAATACCCTTCCATGACCATTTTATTTTTTTCTATTGCAATAATACCACTTATCCCTATAAAATATTTGCCAATAACTTAGATCGCAAACAACCGAAGACCTCACCACTTACCTACTATACACATCGGCTCGGCTATTCCAGTCACACACAAGTCGGAAACCGCCAAATTAATGATGAAATGTTTCCCAACCTTATTCATAGCATTCGTTGTTGACGTCACGATGATGATTATGACATTTCCGCAAGTTCCAATCAGTAAAGCGACTCCGAGGCATGCGCAGTAAAAGACCGCCAAAGCGAAGTGGGTGTTCCACAGCGGAGCGACGTGATCTACGGTAATTACTTTTTCAACACATCGGGACGCAATTCCGACAGCTATCTGTTGTTGGTCTACCACGTCGTCGAATGATTCATTCTGCAGGGAATTTAGTTAAGTATTTAGGTGAGTTTTTGGTAACTGAGTGGCCACCTGTTGGGAAATAGCTGCTCACTCGGCTTACGATATGTTTTCTTAGTATAAGTACATGGTTGTCAATTTAGTTTTTCCCATCTCTGTTTTTGGGGTGGGAATTTCTTTCTGATTGTGCCTTTCCTGATTATTGCATGCTTGTACCTTTTTACCTATTAATGTCACGGAAGTGAAGTCCATTTAATTTTTCTGTCATGTATTATAGGAGTCTTTAAAGACTGCAAAATGCGCAATCAAGATACTCTAGTTTTCGGTGCGTTTTCATTTGAGAGCAAAAGTTAGAACAGGCTCGGAGATGATCGGAAAACGATAGTAGCTCTACAAATACAAATTTAATATATAATTAAAAAGAATAAAACGAATGTTCGATTTGAGAAATTGCATGATTTCCAAGATACTAGATTTTTAATTGCTGTCAGGCTCATTAGGAAAATGAAAAGTGTCTGACGAATAAGCCATTGAAAATTGTCAATGTCAAGCATTAGAAACTGCACTACATTTAAAATGCATATTGTCTTGGTCGTTACATTACGAAAACTTGCCCATGCAGAGAAATTGTTTCAGCTGCAAAAAATGAAAATTTCATTTATAAAAATATTGATATTTTAATGGTATTGCTCAAAACATTGATTGTTGATACTCTAACAGGTACCCACAAATTATGTTTTTGATCAAGAATAAGAAAAAATAGGTTTACCACCAAAAATAGGTTTACCACCAAAACAGGTTTTTCCCTCCCCTCGGTTTGTGGAGTGGGAATTTCTTTCTGATTGCGCCATTTCCTGACCATTGTCTACTTGCACCTTTAACCCCTACTAACTCCAGTTTTTCTTTATAAAAATGGGGTTTATGGGGGTATACAATTCACGGACATGTTTCCCTAATGATTTCGCAAACCCATTACGAAAACATGCCCATATGATATACAGTAATTTTTTCAGGTCAAAAATCGATAATTTTCAGCGGAAAATTTTTGATATTTTTCTTATGCTTGCTCAAAACATAGATTGTGGGTACTCGTTAGAACCGCCTAACGAGTACCCACAATCTATGTTTTGGAGCAAAAATAAGAAAAATAGGTATACCCCTCCATACCCCAGTTTTGCTATATAAAAGTGGGGTTCAAGGGGGTATTCATTGCACAGACATGTTTTCCTGATGCGTTTGCCATTACATGCACAAAATTTTAGATAAACACAAAAGCATTTCACAACAATAACGCAATAATAATCATGCTTTACCTTTAGGTGACAATCCATTTCTCGTCCGTGATTTTGTGTTCTTAAGTAATACAACTATTGTTGTTTCTCAAAACTTATATATTCATTAGAAAGTTCTAGGAAAATGTTGCTTAATTATCAGGAAATGAACGAGCCTTCTATTCAGAAAGACCCAGAATTACTCAGAAATATGATTAAGTTCCTGTTCTTAATGGGCTTGTTGAGTTTTTTTGTAATCATTCTGCTCTTTAACCATTGCCTCAGGTTTCTACCATATTATTTCAGGGGACGCCTTTTCGATGGACCTAGTGCAGGTTTGTGAATAATGGTCCTTGAATTTATGAGCGAACTTTCTCGGGCGAGAGGAGGTTATAATGATGTCTCCGCTCTAAAAAGGATAATATACCTATGATATAAACTTGCAATAATACAATTAGTACATATTTTCCTTCTTGGTGCCTATACAGGTAAGTATTTTCTTTGTTTGCAATGTGGGAGGTTCTAACGATCCCGAACGCGGCTACGTTTACATAGTTGGGGAACCAAGGAGAGATTTTGGCTTACCCTTGCACCCGAAAATAATACGGCTAAATTGTATATGGTTGAAAAGGTAATTATATGGGGTATCTGAAACCACTATATAGAAATAACGACCGACTTGCATAACAACACAGCAGGCGTTTTTATACGGTAGCCCATTCAGTACTTGTGAAAAATAAGATTGATAAACTATCAAACAACTTCTACCAGAATTAAGTAAATCGGCTAAAATTCGGCAGATATAATGACTAACATCTGTATCAACATTCGTATCAAGGATGGTTTTTTACATGCAGCGGTTGTCGTTTTATAGACATTTGATTGAGCGAGCCCCGATTTTGCATTTTTACCTTTACAATTATTTGCCTCTGAGTCCATTTAAAATGCATTTATTGCTCGAAAGCGCATTTTATGTTTATTTCTAAATATGTTTAAGTCAGTAATAGCAAAAAGAATTCAGATTGATACGTCTTTGATGTTTTCCCACAAAAATGTTCAAAAAGACACTTTTTAACATAATTTTTGTGTCTTCCAAATTTGATGAGTTTGAACACCGTGCATCGTCAGAATGGTGTTTGTGAGTATTATATAAAATAATCACCTTCCTTTTTAACAAACCTGTGGCATGAAATGAGAGTCAAGTTTTGGAAAAATATCGTGTGTGTAGTACACTTTTTTTTTATTTTTTGCCGTTACTTTACATGAAAAGTCAGAAAGGAAATAAAAACAATTCAGTAAGTTGTATCAATCTCTAAAACATCCTGCTTTGTTTATCTCTATATATACTCAGAGGAAAAAGTTAAGTCAGTGGGACCCCGCCCATTGAGGCCTAAAGAAAAATAATGGGCTGCTGTGCCTCTGAGCCTGTGCGTGAGAAAACCAACAATTTGGAGTTTCGACCAGGTCCGACACAAACCACGCTGTAAAGTCACAGAAGATGGTTAGAGGCTGGAAATTTTAGATTTAGAAAGTAGATGAATTGTACTATCCGTGAAGCGAAAACAAAGGCGCTGATCAGCTTCGCAGTTACTACGAAGCTAATCTGCGCATTTGCTTTCGCCTATGCAGAGTGTTGGTTTTCCCATGCAGCGGCTCATATATTATATATACTAATGACTGATCATCTGATTACTGGTTAACCACTCTGGTCTGAGCCTGCCCAGGAAACGCGGTTCAAGTCAAACCATCCATACGTATAAGCCTTTTGTGGCTTAGTTGGATGGTTATATTTCAAACACTTGTTGGATGTAATGCCATTCTCACTTTGAGAATAAGTCACAAAAATGGAGACAATGTCCCAACATGACCTTAGCTGTTGACTAGGACGTAAAGCATCAATTCAAACAAACATACAACACACCCTGCTTTTTAGCTCACCTGAGCCGTCAGGCTCACAAGGTGAGCTTACAGGATGGCCATGATCCGTCGTCCGTCCGTTTGTCGTCCGTCCGTCGTCCGTCGTCCACCATTTTCAAAGATCTTCTTCTCTGAAACCGCTTGGCCAATCAAAGCCAAATTTTACATGAAACATCTATGGGAAGGGGGAACCAATGTATATATAAATAATCCAGGTCACATGACCAAGATGGCCGCCATGCCCATATATGGTAAAACCCTTCAAAAATCTTCTTCTCCGGAACCACTGAACCGATTTCAACCAAACTTGGCATGAAGCATCGTTGACTCAAGTACTACAATGTATATATAAATCATGACCTTGCGGTGACCTTGACCTATTTTACGGCAAGGTCAACATAGGTCGCCTTTGCATTTGAATGGGAAAAATTGTTAAATTGTCATTTAAAGGAAAAATCTTGCAGAAAATGAGCAGTAGGACTGAATATTAATGATTCTGAAAAAAATTGGGCACCAGGGGCTCATCCGCCCCCACCCCGGGGCAATATACATGTATATTATCATAATATTCAAACATCTTCTTCTCTGAAACCGCTTGGCCAATCAAAGCCAAATTTTACATGAAGCATCTATGAGAAGTGGGAACCAATGTGTATATAAATAATCCAGGTCACATGACCAAGATGGCCGCCATGCCCATATATGGTAAAAACCCTTCAAAAATCTTCTTCTCCAGAACCGGTGGACCGATTTCAACAAAACTTGGCATGAAGCATCGATGGCTCAAGCACTACAATGTGTATATAATTCATGACCTTTTCATGACCTTGACCTATTTTACGGCAAGGTCAACATAGGTCGCCAATGCATTTGAATGGGGAAAACTTTTAAAATGTAATTTAAAGTGAAAGTCTTGCAGGAAATGGGAAGTAGGACTGGAAATTAATGATTCTGAAAAAAATTGGACCCCAGGGGCTCATGTGCCCCCACCCTGGGGCAATATACATGTATATTTCCATAATATATATTCAAACCTCTTCTCCTCTGAAATCGCTTGGCCAATCAAAGCCAAATTTTATGTGAAGCATCTATAGAATTGAGGAATCAATGTGTATATAAATAATCTAGGTCACATGACAAAGATGGCCGCCATGCTCATATATGGTAAAAACCCATCAAAAATCTTCTTCTCTGAAACCAATAGACTGATTTCAAGGAAACTTGGCGTGAAGCATCGATGGCTAAAGTACTCCAATGTATATATAAATCATGACCCTGTGATGACCTTGACCAAGTTTATGGCAAGGTCAACATGGGTTGCCTATGTATTTGAATTGGGAAAACTGTTAAAATGTCATTTGAAGGGAAAAGCCAGCAGGAAATTGGCAAATGGACAGAATATTGAAGATTCTGAAAAAAGAAAATGGCCCAAGGGCTTCATCTGCCCCTGCACTGGAGTTAAATATCATAATATTCAAACATGTTTATTGGTATATGCAGCAGATCTCAGGTGAGCGTTTACAGGACCATTGGTCCTCTGGTTTTCTCTATATACATATATAATTCCTATCAACCTCAAGTGGCGTTAATTTATAATATGGCTGAAGACAATTTTAAAGGTTTATCTTGACATGACGTCTTTCTCGGTTACGTGACCTGGCCACTGTATACAATTTCTGGTTCTCCCTGTCTAAGGATGCTCGACATGAATTTCGTCTTTGATTGACGAAGCAGTTTCAAGGGAGAAGATCTTTCACAAGTAGCCCAAGGACAACGACTGTTCACCTGAGAGTTAGAGAAAACGGTCACTGGACAAAAGAAGATGCTTCCTATGAAATTTGGCTTTGATTGGCCATGCACTAGAGGAAATGGTGTTTGAATATTATGGTAATATACATGTATATTGTACCGAGGTGGGGGCAAATGAGGCTCTGGTGTCAAATTTTATGTTCAGAATCATTGATACTGCCCATTTCCTGCAAGATTTTCCCTTTAAATGGCATTTTAACGGTTTTCCCCATTTTCCCCACTTCGCCGTAAAATAGGTCAAGGTCATCACAGGGTCATGATTTATATATACATTGTAGTACTTGAGTCCTCAGTGCTCATCGGTTTCGGAAAAGATTTTGAAGTTTGAAGGGTTTTTAACCATATATGGACATGGCGGCCATCTTGGTCTTGTGACCTGGATTATTTATATACAAAATGGTTCCCCTTCCTATAGATGCTTCATATAAAATTTGACGAGTTCATTGACGACTTAGAGTTTTACCACGAGGACCAAACAATAAACTAAAAATTGTGAATCACTGCAGAAACTGAGGGTGAGGTTAGGATCCTGTAAAACTAGTTTAAAACCGCCAGTTGATCGTTCCAAGGCGACACTTCTGTGGTGGTTCTTATTGTGTTATGTCTTGGGTTTGAATTTTTGTAAGTAAGTAAGTAAGTATTCTTTATTTCCTCCATAGACAGGAGAGTTACATATACAATGAACAATGACAATGAACAAACACATAGGCATAAACATAAACATATATACAAATTACATTGTAGTAAATGACAAATGAAACAAAAGCAATCATGAGAGAGAGAGAGAGAAAAAAATATGATGGTATCTACATGTACCACATTTTGCATAGAAGTGCCACATCATCTAGCCTATGAAATTTTCACTTTTACAGCTCATTACCAAATTCTCACGGGCCCAAGTCAGTTAACCTTACCGAAACGAAATGTAAGATATCTAGTGAAAGGCCAGGCTAGAGGCATGATATTGGCGAGTTTATTTTGTATACTGAATAACACAATGATCGGATGGAATCTTTTTGTGTTTGTTCCATTTCCTGATCATTGCCTACTATTTATTTTCATATAAAATATGGCTTTGATTGGTCAAGTGGTTTCGGAGAGAACTTTGTAAATGTGGCCGGACGCACAGACGCACGCCGGCTCGAGTACCATCCTATAAACTCCACATGAGCCTTCGGCTCAGGTGAGCTAAAGTGATAGACGACGACGGACGGACGACAGATGGTGATCGAATGTTGGGTATTTGCCTATTCTATAAGCTCAACGTGTGAGCCGGACGGCTCATATGAGCTATAAACAAAGTTTTAAACGTGAAAATACCTTGAAATAACAGCTCACTAAAGTCTTGATGACAAACGGCTGTCCATACCTTTTAATGCATTTTTAGTTCTCACAAAGTTCTTCGATGATAAGAGCATTGTATTAGGTTCAAAATTATTGTACAATAATAGAGGATCATAGAGAGGTTGAGAAAATAAACTTGTAACGTGTACGTGTACTTGTAGCTTTATTTACCCGTACACGATCGTTTTGAGTGTAATATCGTTTGAGAAAATCGAACGTGTACGTGTAGATTTCATAAAGTATATACAGCTGAATTTTTTTATTGTTTATACATGTGTTGATATATGAAAGTAAATATGGATGATTTATTGTTAGCCGGACTTTTAGACAACGATGATGAGTTAATTTTATTGTCACAAGTTTGTTCCGGCTCCGATGTGCCCTCTTTTTCAAAGTCAAATTCCAACCACACAGCAGGGCCAGTCTGTTGTAAAAGCACCACCGCTTTCCTCGCGTTACAATTTTGCATCCAAAAATAAGAAATAAATAAAAAAAAAAAAATAAATAAAAAAAAAAATAAAATAAAAGAAGCCTTCGTGACCTGGTAGTTAAGCTACCGGCTTTGTAAACTAGGGATAGTGCGTTCGATTCTGGGCTTATCCAGTCTTTCGAACGATACTTTAAACCGAGGTCCCGTCTCTATATGACCTACATACATATATGCTCACATGTACGTCGATTCGCCTTTGGTCAGATATACTTCGGCTGCACGTGCAAAACGATTTGGCAACGCTTCATCGAACTTCGTTTCTGCTTGTACCTACCTGACCTATCGGTGGAAACACATAAAGAAAACTTACAAGTCGCAAATTCATTTCATTCACAGCCTAACTGATTCTCAACGTGTAGCGAGTATTTTGAACTTGTAATAAATGACGAAGTTTGGGGACTACTGCATATTTCTGAATAAAATTAGCAAATGCCTGGTCATTCACTTAAGCCGCGTCATGAGAAAATAAACATTTTGTATATTGCATATGCAAAAACAATGGCGCAGATCAGCTTCGCAGTAACTGCGAAGATGATCAGTGCCTTTGTTTTCGCTACACGCATATGAAAACTTCTCTACTTTCTTAATCCAAAATTTCTATCCTCTAGCATACAGCTCGGTTTGTGTCAGACCTATTCGGAAACCACGCGATTGATCAATTCTCTTTTAATTAAACAAGCATTGTCATCAGATTGTATATAATGTTATCAAAAGCTAACTTAATTGCTTACACTGATTAGTTAAGGATTACATTTCTGAATACTAGTAATTTGAAGATATTTGCAATTTCTTCACTCGGTCAATTTATTCAGTCAGGAAAACATGTCCATGTGATGTATACCCCCTTATACCCTAACTGGGGTATGCAGGGGTAAACCTTCTTTTCAAATTTTTGCTCCAAAACATAGACTGTGGTTATTCGTTAGAACCACATCGGCGAGGCGGTTCCAACGAGTACCCACAGTCTATGTTTTGAGCAAAAATAAGAAAAAATGTCAAAATTTTTCTACCGATAATTTTCATTTTTCACAACTTTAAAAATCTCTGTGTACATAACGTTATACGAGTACGTATTACGTGGGCAAGTTTTCGTAGTGCGTAGACTGTGGTTTTGATTCAAGAATGCCGAGCGTTTAAGAGCGCTGTTTCATAATCACTCGATCATCTCACCGCTGTGACTGGTGTGGGTTCGAGCCCCGCTCTGGCCACATGTGAGACAAGCCAAGTTCTGCTTGCGGGTGTGCCAGGTGGTTTTTCTCGGGGTTCTCCCATTTTCGCCCCACCTACTGATTGGCCCGTCTCATGAGCTGAAATAATCTTGAAAGGGACGTAAAACTGAATTTAAAAAAAAAATCCATTTGAGGTAACCTTAGAAAATAATAAAACAACAACAAAAAAAAAAAAAAAAAAAAAAAAAAAAAACATAAACAAGGAATTGCCTGCCCAGGAAAATTGTTAATAAAATCAAACCACCCATCGTTGTTTACTTGGGCGGTGCTATTTTTAGCACATTGCAATTGGGGATGTGCTGGATATATAAGGTGACGTCCTTCAACGACCATAGGTGTTGACTGGAGCATAATTCGCAACAAAACAACAAGTAAATGCTGAACTGACATCAATTATTATGGTCAGTGCATGCGAAACAAAACATTCTGAGCATTCGCATACAATATTGTCAGAAAAGCGAAACTTTGATTTCTACTGCATCTGTTGAGAATGTTTGTTTCAAATACAAAATCGTCTACGTAAACATGAACACAGTACACTATTAAAAACCTTATTCGCATGGCATTTGAAGGCGACATAGTGCCATTAACATTCATCTGATGTTTGATACAAACCGATTTCAATGTCTTCCCAGGGTTTGAGGTGGCTACTCTGACATTTTCTGTACACAGGCTTGGCGATTGTTTGAGGGACACGATTTCAATATTTTTTAAATAACATGAATATATAGCACATGTCTTTCTTTTTTTTTTTTTCTTTCTTTTTTCCCCCAGATAATTGTATATTTCAGTGTCACTTTTAAATTTGCCTATATATTCATGTTATTTTTGACTGCATAATTGATTGTGTGCAGCACAGATTTCGCACATTTCCGATGTCCTTTAAACACCTGGACCCAGTTGTTCAAAGCATCGTTAGCTTAACGATATCGTTAAGACATAAATTTGTTAAGCAAATATCAGCTGAAGTAACAAATACACTGTTATTTTTTGTTGAAAAAATGTGAGAATCCTTTGCAGTGCAAAGGATTCTCACATTTTTTCAACAAAAAATAACAGTGTATTTGTAATATTAATGTTTGAAATTTTAACGAAACGTTAACTAACGACGTCGTTAGTTTTGAACAACTGGGCCCAGATATTTTTTGAAGTGGCCCGTCACCCCAGAACCAGATGGTTGGGACCAACCCTATGTATCAGCAAAAGTTCATAAATATTCATCTCCACGTCATCAGGAAAACATGTCCGTGCAATATATACCCCCTTAAACCCCACTTTTATATAGCAAAACTGGGGTTTGCAGGGGTATACCTATTTTTCTTATTTTTGCTCCAAAACATAGATTGTGGGTACTCGTACCCACAATCTATGTTTTGAGCAAAAATAAGAAAAATATCCAAATTTTTCCGATGAAATTTTATTTTTTTACATCTGAAAAAATCTCTGTATATTGCATGGGCAAGTTTTCAATATTCCATTTCCACGTGGGAGTCGTCATCACGATAATATGCCCGTGTAATATTATAAATGTATAAAGCAAAACTTGGGTATGCAGGGGTATACCTATTTTTCTTATTTTTGATCCAAAACATAGATTGTGGGTACTCGTTAGAACCGCCTCGGCGCGGTGGTTCTAACGTGCACACACTACCAATGTTTTGAGCAAAAATATTAAAAATATCAAAAATTTTCCATTTTCAATTTTTGGAGCTAAGAATCTCTGTATATTGCATGATCAAGTTTTCGTAATAGTTAATTGATAGCCGCTTATTCACACATGTCGTCGTTTCTTCGGTCGTTTTCGTGGCAGATTCTCCAACAATTTTTCCAGGCTATCACAGCAGTATTTTATCCGATCAATTTTCTGTAATTCTATAACGCCATTTGGTCGCTTCTTATTTTTCCATACATTTATCATGGCACCACGTCGTTCCTTTATCAAAACTACGGTAGTATCCTCTAACTGGCCGTATTTCTTGTTCTGAAAAAAGATAACATTTGTCTACTGTTTGTTTTACGTCAAACTGAGAAATTAGGTCATGCAGACTTTACTTCAAGATCTTAACCAAACATCAGGAAAACATGTCCGTGTAATGTATATACCCCCTTGAACCCCACTTTTATATAGCAAAAACTTAGGTATGCAAGGGTATACCTATTTTACTTATTTTTGCCCCAAAACATAGACTGTGGGTACTCGTTAGAACCGCCTCGCCGAGGCAGTTCTAACGTGTACCCACAATCTATGTTTTGAGCAAAAATAAGAAAAATATCAAAATTTTTCAGCTGAAAATTTTCACTTTTTAAAGCTCAGAAAGTATCTGTTTATTAGATGGGCAAGTTTTCGTAATGATCATGAAAAAAGAAATTCTCGTCGAACTTGAAATCACTGCCTTACGAGGCAAGCGGTAATCATGAGAGCACAACGTATAACTAGATGTAAATGATAATTGTCTCCAAGTTGTATATGACTTTTAGTGATTATAACGAAAGGACTGTGCTGCCTCTGCTATAATTATGTCATCAGGAAAACATGTCCGTGTATAACCCCTTAAACCCCACTTTCATATAGAAAAACTGGGATTTGTAGGTGTGCACCTATTTTTCTTATTTTTGTATCAAAACATAGATTGTGGGTTCTAACGTGCACCCACAATCGATGTTTTGAGCAAACATTAAAATTAACCAAATATTTTTCAATGAAATTTTCAATCTTTAATGCTGAAAAAAAATCTGTGTATGTTGCATGGCTATGTTTTCATTTAAGAAATGAATTTCATTTTTCAGGTGTTCATGGAGCTATGAACCGCAGTGGATCGCGTGCAAAGTGAATGAACCCCGAAGGGGTTCATGTAAGCTTTGCTAGCGACCCACTGCGGTTCATAGCTCCATGAACAACAGAAAAAATTAAACTCATTGCTTATATTTACATTCATTTCTCTCTATCGCTTGTTGAAAAATCACCAAGGCGGTCACATTTACCAGCAAACAGAGAATCTACACACAGTGTGTGTTCAAACAGCGGAACGGCGTCGACGTTTACAACGTCCAATCAGTTTGGCGAGATTCATGTTTTTTGACGTCAAGTTTGGATTACGTCACGTCGCGTGACACAATGTTGTTCATGGAAGTATGAACGCAGATGAACATCTAATGGTTCATCTAAGGAGGTTTTAGAAAAATGTAAATATAATGCTATGACGGTATATTCAACAGTAACGTAATTTAATCACATTACGAAAACTTGCCCATGCAATACACAGAGATTTATTTAGCTTAAAATTTGAAAATTTTCAACTGAAAAATTTTGTTATTTTCAATATATTTGCTCAAAATATAGATTGTGTGGGTACACGAGTACCCACAATCTATGTTTTGGAGCAAAACTAAGAAAAATAGGCATACCCCTGCATACCCCAGTTTTGCTATTTAAAAGTGGGGTTCAAGGGGGTATACATTACACGGACATGTTTTCGTGATGAAATTACCCCAGATTTAACAATATTTGATGCTCGTAACAAGCTGAATTCTGCCTCCGCACGAACGAATCCACCCTTTTTGCCAAACATTCGATAGTTTCCAGATTTCTTTATTAGTTTTGCCCCTTTTAAAAGTTCGGCTGCAAATAACAAGTAAATGCATACTTTTCATTTACAAGTAAACTCAGCGTGATGCAAATATCTCAAGATTTTTTTTAATATAATATAAATCTCCGGATTTTTATAGGCTGTGCTCCGTACTACATTCTGGTGAATACAAATCATGTTAACTTTTTGTCGTTTGTACGAAAGACCGGTGGTGACTTTACACTTCACAGATCACAGTTCATACTTCACACTTCATACTTCACACTTCACATTTTTATAAAACAGCATTCTACCCTTGAAAGACAACGGGAGATGACATTTCAAACTTCACAGCTCATACTTCACGCTTCATACTTCACACTTCACAGTTCACACTTCATACTTCACACTTCACAGTTTTATAAAACAGCATTCTACCCTTGGAAGACAACGGAAGGTGACATTTCAAACTTCACACTTCACAGTTCACACCTCATGTTTCACACTTCACAGTTCACACTTCATATTTCACACTTCACATTTTTATAAAACAGCATTCTACCCTTGAAAGACAATGGGAGGTGACATTTCAAACTTCACAGTTCATACTTCACGCTTCATACTTCACACTTCACAGTTCACACTTCATACTTCACACTTCACAGTTTTATAAAACAGCATTCTACCCTTGAAAGACAACGGGAGGGGACATTTCAAACTTCACAGTTGCGTGAAGTATGAACTGTGAAGTGTGAAGTATGAAGTGTGACGTATGATCTGCGCAGTTTGAAGTATGAAGTGCGAAGTATGAACTGTTAAGTATGAAGTATGAAGTGTGAAGTGAGAAGTATGAATTGTGAAGTGTGGAGTATGAAATCTGAACTGTGAAGTGTTAAGTATGAACTTTGAAGTGTGAAGTATGAAGTGTGAACTATGAAGTATGAACTGTTAAGTATGAAGTATGAACTGTTAAGTATGAAGTCTGATCTGTGAAGTGTAGAGTATGAACTGTGAAGTATGAAGTGTGAAGTGAGAAGTATGAACTGTGAACTGCGAAGTGTGAAGTATGAACTGTGAAGTGTGAAGTATGAAGTCTGAACTGTGAAGTGTGAAGTATGAACTGTGAAGTGTGAAGTATGAAGTGTGAAGTATGAACTGTGAAGTGCGAAGTATGAAGTTAGAAGTATGAACTGTGAAGTGTGAAGTATGAAGTCTGAACTGTGAAGTGTGAAGTTTGAACTGTGAACTGTAAAGTGTGAAGTATGAACTGTGAACTGTGAACTGTGAAGTATGAAGTGCATGTATGAAGTGTGAAGTATGAAGTGTAAAGTGCGATGCCTGAACTGTGAGGTATGAACTGTGAAGTGTGAAGTTTGAACTGTGAAGTATGAACTGTGAAGTGTGAAGTTTGAACTATGAAGTATGAACTGTGAAGTGTGAAGTGTGAACTGTGAAGTATGAACTGTGAAGTTTGAAATGTCACCTTCTGTTGTCTTCCAAGGGTAAAATGCTGTATTATAAAACTGTGAAGTGAGAAGTATGAATTGTGAAGTATGAACTGTGATGTTTGAAATGTCACCTTCCGTTGTCTTCCAAGGGTAGAATGTTGTTTTATAAAACTGTGAAGTGTGAAATATTAAATGTGAACTGTGAAGTGTGAACTATGAAGTGTGAAGCATGAACTGTGAAGTTTGTAATGTCACCTTCCGTTGTCTTCCAAGGGAAGAATGTTGTTTTATAAAACTGTGAAGTGTGAAGTGTGAATTGTGAAGTGTGAAGTTTGAAATGTCACCTTCCGTTGTCTTCCAAGGGTAGAATGTTGTTTTATAAAATTGTGAAGTGTGAAATATTAAATGTGAAGTGTGAAGTATGAACTGTGAAGTTTGAAATGTCCCCTCCCGTTGTCTTTCATGGGTTAATTGCTGTTTTATAAAACTGTATGAAGTGTGAAGTATGAACTGTGAAGTTTGAAATGCCCCCACCCGTTGTCTTTCAAGGGTTGAATGTTGTTTTATAAAACTGTGAAGTGTAAAGTATGAAGTGTGAAGTGTGAAGTATGAAGTGTGAAGTATGAACTGTGAAGTTTGAAATGTCACCTCCCGTTGTCTTTCAAGGGTAGAATGCTGTTTTATAAAACTGTGAAGTGTAAAGTATGAAGTGTGAAGTGTGAAGTATGAAGTATGAACTGTGAAGTTTGAAATGTCGCCATCCGTTGGGATCCAAGGGTAGAATGCTGTTTTACAAAACTATGAAGTGTGAAGTGTGAAGTTTGAAGTGTGAAGTATGAACTGTGAAGTTTGAAATGCCCCCTCCCGTTGTCTTTCAAGGGTAGAATGCTGTTTTATAAAACTGTGACGTGTAAAGTATGAAGTGTGAAGTGTGAAGTATGAAGTGTGAAGTATGAACTGTGAAGTTTGAAATGTCACCATCCGTTGTCTTCCAAGAGTAGAATGCTGTTTTACAAAACTGTGAAGTGTGAAGT
This sequence comes from Rugalucina vietnamica, assembly GCA_964017185.1. NCBI lineage: Eukaryota > Metazoa > Mollusca > Bivalvia > Lucinida > Lucinidae > Rugalucina > Rugalucina vietnamica. Next base: position 31,154,375 of record OZ024884.1, read on the forward strand.
ATGAAGTATAAACTGTGAACTGTGAAGTATGAAGTGTGAACTGTGAAGTATGAAGTGTGAAGTGTGAAGTATGAACTGTGAAGTTTGAAATGTCACCATCCGTTGTCTTCCAAGAGTAGAATGCTGTTTTACAAAACTGTGAAGTGTGAAGTCTGAAGTATGAACTGTGAACTGTGAACTGTGAAGTGTGAAGTCACCACAGGTCTTTCGTTCGTTTGCGTAATAATTTGATTTCTCAATGGAATCAAAATAATATAATCAGGAAAACATGTCCGTGCAATATATACCCCCTTAAACCCCACTTTTATATAGCAAAACTGGGGTATGCAGGGGTATACCTATTTTTCTTATTTTTGCTCCAAAACATAGATTGTGGGTACTCGTTAGAACCGCCTCGCCGAGGCGGTTCTAACGTGTACCCACAATCTATGTTTTGAGCAAAAATAAGAAAAATATCATAAATTTTCTACTAAAAATTTATCATCTTTAAAACTTTTACAAATCACAATATATTGCATGGGCGTGTTTTCGTAATATAATTACCAACGGCGCTTGGAACACTTCTTTTTCCTGACAAAGAAACAATATACACTTTAAATGCTAAGAATACTTTTTTGAATGCATGGCATACACACATATTTATCTATGCTCAAATACCTTATGTATAGTATTCACACAATAGGCGGATACTGAGGGGGCGATCTGGTCTGGACTTCTTGTCTGCCTGGAGTCATCTAGTAGTTAACTAGGGTGTAACAATTAGTCTAAACAGTTATGTACGTAGTTTGCAAAGTTTCAAATATACTTTTAATAAAATTAGATATAAAATTAAATATTGCACTATTTCAGCATTTTTATTTTCATTTTTAGCTGGAGAAAACAAATAATGGCAGTGTAAGTCCGAAATCTTACTACCTGAGGTATCGTCTAGTTTCTTATTATTAAGTTGATGTTGAAGGGCCTCTATAAACATCTTTTCAGTCTCAAGCTTGTACCCTGTCACAGCCCGATTCAGAACCACTGCCAACAGACACGACGTTATCGACAGCAGCATCTGTAAAATAGTGTTTTGACAAAACGTGAAAAATGTAACCATTCGAATTTGTGTCGCATTAACTCATTTTGCCTGGCGTCCCTTTTATGGGACATAGGCAAACAGAATAGCCCCAGATGTGACGCCACAGAACGCGGCGTCCCATCTAGGGCTTTTCTGTTTGCTTAGAGAATTTTCATCGAAAGATTGAACAAAATTTAAAAATCACTCCTGATACCACCCAACTCGCCCCCCCCCCCCGAAAAAAAGGGGGGGGGGGTGGGGCACCCAAATGATAATGAGGGGAGATTCCATTCGTCAAATTTGGGTTAATCAAAAGTACTACAGTTGTCATTCAAGTTTTGCTTTAACCCATTTAGTGATGCTGGAAGAAACACATTATTTTAGGATATACATAAATTTAGATATTCTTAGCATCAATGAAAGGCTACCAGTAAATCAAGTTCAATTAACACATGACAATATTTGAAATCATAATTTTTAACAAAATATCAAAATTTTATAGGTGGTAACCATTCATTGATGTAGATATGATATTTTTATTGTTTAAACAACTGTTTGTGTTCATATTATAGACCATCATAACATATTAATTGAATGAAGTGTGAATGGAGAGTGGAGAATGAACGCACTTTCTTATACGCAAATCCACCTATGTAGTTTGTAAGGCACTCAGGGGGATGATCCTCCCCGACCCTCTGGGTGCCAAATGACGGGGAGAATAAATGGGTTGCCCTCAGGTAACTGAAAAAAAAAAAAAAAAAAAAAAAAAAAAAAAAGTACTACAGTTATTTCTTCTTTACAGCGGTTCTGTTGAGATTCATCTTTACAGTTTCCCTTATACTGCGTTTACACTATGTTCCCGGCGGTCACGGCGGCCACGTTTCAGACAACCGTGAGCAAAACGGGATAACCGTGAGGCAACGCAGGGGAACGTGATAGGCAATCGTAGCACGCCGTTATAACCGTGGACACCGTGACAAATTTTTTGACAGTTTAAAAATCTGCCACGGCAGTCACGGCGGAAATGAGAAACGTAATGGGCCGTGATAAAACGGGCTGAACGTAACACGCCGTGACAGAACGTAACAGTACGTAGCGAAACGTGGAGGCGGTCCGTAGTGCAACGGGAAACTAGTGAATAGCCCGGCAAGCTACGGATCTTCCACGTTCTGTTGCGTTTCATCACGGTCGTCTCACGTCTCGTCCCGTTTCCTACGGAATACTCAACACGTTTTGTTGCGTTAAGTTACGGTGCGTTACGGTCTTTGGCGGTGTTCATCCCGTTCTACCACGTATGTCACGTTCTGTTACGGTTATCACAGTGCGTGAAGTTTATAGATATAAAATGGCATATCATGGGGACAAGTTCCTTCATATTGGAGCAGTCACTATAGTGAACAATACAGACCATACGCTGCACTATGCAACTGAAGAAGAATTACAATCCCGAACTTTCTTAATCAGCTCTGCAGTCTGTTGTTGAGGAGCGCGGTTGGTATTATTTCAAAGGACTTATTCGTATACAAAAGGAAAAAGTGTGCTTTATATTGTATGGTGTCTACGTTTCGTCCGTAGCTGACCTTGACAGACCGAAAAAACGTGTTACGCCTTGGTCAAAACGCAACTGACCGCAACAGAACGTAACAGGCCGTAATAGAACGTGCTAATAATCGTGATAGATCGTGGATAACCGTAGCGTACCTTAGCGCCTCCGTGACACACCGGCTTATCACTACCACGGCTTGTTACGGATATCGTAATACAACGTAAGAAAACGTAACAAAACGTAATAGATCTTGAAAATCAGAGAAATGTATTACCAAAACTCCACGGCACGCTACGTTTCTAGCAAACGGTGCTGCCGGGACTGCCGGGAACATAGTGTAAACGCAGTATTATTTCTGTGTTCATGTTTTTTGTACTCGCCATATTTGGTTTTGATTCAGGCTATTTTGGGCTGTCTTTGATTGCTGTTGACTTTTATAGTTTTGCTTTTATTGTCCTTTCTTTTGTTTCCCGCCTGGTTTACATTACGAAAACATGCCCATGCAATGTTCAAGTTGTAAAAAATGAAAGTTTTTAGTAGAAATGTTTTGCTATTTTTCTTATTTTTGCTCAAATCATAGATCACACTGGTAAATGTAAAAGTACTGGAGCTGGTTGCAACGAACTGGTGCAGTCTAAATTACGCACTGGAGTAAGATTAAAAGGGCGACAAAGGTAAATAATTCTTATACCTCTTTTCATTTTCATTCCCTTATAAACTTGTGTGTATTTTATTTGTTATGTCACCTAGCGCAGAGAAGGGCGGAAACATTGCAGTTTATGATTTTATCACGCAATATGCGATTTATTTCATGGGTTAGAAGCCAAATCCGATACAGTTCTACCAGCATGACCGGTGGCATGTGTTTTCGTGCCAAAATTGAGACGAAAATGCATGTTTGAGCATAGTTTTTGTTATATTGCTATATATTAATGAATAAACATTCAAGAAACACGATTTCCGATTGCCATTTTTTTTCTTGGTATCTAAGCAAATGTTTTATTGAGGAATTTCTATTACAACGCACTGGGAGCATTTTTTGAATCATTGGTACAACGCACTGGTGGTTGCACAAACTTGCTTCAGGGTTGCTGATTTCACATAGGCAAAGCATCTAACTCGCCCAATCACTAAGCAATCTTATATGAACATCAACGAGACAAAATGTACCTTCGGATATTCTGACTTTTCTAGTAGAAAACTGCCAAAAAAGCAGGACAATCATGTAATACATGTTTTAGAAATAAAACTGTATTTGTAATCAATGAACACTGTGCTATCTAATAGATGGGTTTTAAAACATTTATTTTCAATATTTGACGTTATCTGCCCCCTTTTTTAGCACATAATATACTTAATTTTCCTATATGTATCACCAAACAGTAACCATAGCAACCAGGATGTCACAATAATAGACAAAATAATTCCGACAGATTGCTTGTAATGATGAAATCTTTGTGCTGTTTGAACCTTATGTACGTTTATATATTTTTAGTTCAGGTCGGGTAACAGAGTGGCCGCCTATTGGGAAATAGCTGCTCACTCGGCTTACGACATGTTTTCATGGTATAAGTACTTAAAAGTGTCATTTTAGTTTTTCCCACCCCTCGGTTTATGGAGTGGGAATTTCTTTCTGATTGCGCCATGTTCTGATAATTGCATATTTGTACTTTTTTAGATTAATGTTCTAACCAACGTTTTAAACATTTGGTCTGTTTGGATAATACCATCGTTTGTATCGACTTTCCTGTTGAAAATGGCAAAATCACAGTATTTGTCTTTGGCTCCATTTTGCCAAATTAAAAGGGTCACTGAAGAGGCTTATGTAGCCGAAACCGCGGTTGGGCCCATCCTTTTTCTCATTAATATACTCACTGCTCTTAACATGCTTGAAGCATCTGTTTTTTTTTTTTTTTTTTTTTTTTTTTTTTTTTTTTTTTTTTTTTTTTTTTTTTTTTTAATTTTTTTAAAAGAGAATGTCTTGAGTTTTGTAGGCACGTCAAACATGTAGAATGCATTACGCAACTTTGGCGTCATTTTTCGGGACAATGACCTCTGTATGGATCTTTTAATAAATGTGTCATAACTAAAAACTAACTTGAGTAATCTTGTCAAATAAAGGGTATTAGACTCAAGAAACAATATACATTCAAAGTAAAATTATTTTTTCTAATGCCCAAAATATTGTCCGAAGGTACATTTTCTCGCGTTGTGGCCCATATGCAAAACTTTATAAGACTGTGAAAATGATAGTTGTTAGACGAAAATTTGATTTATGTTCTATTTTTCCTAAAAAAAATAGATGGTGGTTATATGTTAAGAGTCGATTCTTAGAGTACAGCCACTCTATGTGTCGAGCAAAAATAGGAAAGAAACAACAACAACTTCTACCCATGTACCACCCGTTTTGCTACATATAACATGGCGTCTAAGGTTCACGGACATAATGAGGCATTTTCTTGCATTACTTCTATGTTGTCAGACCTATATCCCGCTTATTATCTCACCGATCCGTGCACCCGATCAATCAGAAAAGAAAGGTACGAGTACGTACAAATGCAATTATGACCTATTTTTAAAAATTGGTCCATCTAAGTTTTCAATGAGTTTGTTTAGCTGGATATGGCGAAGACTGTGCCTTGTTTTAATTCTTACAAGTTACAACTAGCTCTTTTATTTTGGGGATTTTGGTAGGTCTGCTGATGCTCTGATCGTTTTACTTTTATTTATACAGATTCTTTACGATACGAATAGTGCTGTAATCCAATTTACCCTCGCTGATCTCAAAGTACCAAAAGGAAAATATAATCTGCACTGTGGATGGAAACCTTTCATCATTACAAGCAATCTGTCGGAATAATTTTGTCTATTATTGTGACATCCTGGTTGCTATGGTAACAGTTTGACAATACATATAGGAAAAGTAAGTATATTATGGGCTAAAACAAGGGCAGATAACTCCAAATATTGAATATAAATGTTTTAATACATTCGATAGCCCAGTGTTCAATGATTACAAATACAGTTTATTTCTGTTTCTAAAACATATATTACATGATTGTCCTGCTTTTTGGCAGTTTTCTACTAGAAACGTCAGAATGTCCAAAGGTACATTTTGTCACGTTGATGTTCATATAAGATTGCTTAATGATTGGGCGAGTTAGATGCTTTGCCTATTGGAAATCAGCAACCCTGAAGCAAGTTTGTACAATCACCAGTGCGTTGTACCAATGATTCAAAAAATGCTCCCAGTGCGTTGTAATAGAAAATCCTCAATAAAACATTTGCTTCGATACCAAGAAAAAATTTGCGAACGGAAATCGTGTTTCTTGAATGTTTATTCATTAATATATGGCAATATAACAAAAACTATGCTCAAACATGCATTTTCCTCTCAATTTTGGCACGAAAACACATGCCACCGGTCATACTGGTAGAACTGTATCAGATTTGGCTTCTAACCCATGAAATAAATCGCATATTGCGTGATAAAATCATAAACTGCAATGTTTCCGTCCTTCTCTGCGCTAGGTGACATAACAAATAAAATACACACAAGTTTATTAGGGAATGGTAATGAAAAGAGGTATAAGATTTATTTACCTTTTCCGCCATTTTAATCTTACTCCAGTGCGTAGTTTAGACTGCACCAGTGCGTTGCAACCAGCTCCAGTACTTTTACATTTACCAGTGTGTAGATTGTGGGTACTCGTTAGAAACGCCTCGGTGAGGCGGTTCTAACGAGTATCCACAATCTATGTTTTGGAGCAGAAATTAGAAAAATAGTTTTTTCTATATAAAAGTGGGGATTAAGGGGGTATACATTTCACGGGCATGTTTTCCTTATGTAGGTCGGGACTTTATTTCCCATCGCTGTCATTTGTTTTGTTTTTTTTTCGGCGTGAGCCGTCTAAGCTAAGTATTGACCTAATTTCATTGGCACTATTTCATTGGACAAATTATCGGTCATATTTAAATTAGCTGCGAGATTTAGACGAGATCAACTTTTCATTGGACAAATTATAGGTCACATGGTATTCAAATGAGCCGCGAGATTTAGACGAGATCGACATTTTTAGGTCACGAGGATTTCCGCGTTATTTAAATCGGCGTGCGTCATGTTACTATAAATAGAAACAGGGTTTACGTACTGGTATGACTAAATACTGAAAGAAACATTCTTGAATCCTTCCAGCATTCGCGAGAGAAAACCAACAATTTGGGTTTCCGACCAGTTCCTACACAAACTAAGCTGTACAGCTACAGAATATGGTTAAAGGCTTGGAATTTTGGATAAGAAAATAGCGGAATTGTACTATCCATGGAGCGAAAACAATGGCGCAGAAAATTCATTTGAATGGTCGTGTAAGGTTGCCTATTATATGTAGTTCTAAAATCTTTTAGTCCAACCTGTATAAAGCAGGTATATAAGGCTGTGAGCACACAATTGTTCGAGTCAAAACGCAGAACATATTATAACCCACACCCATTTAAAGCACGCCGATTATCTTTTTAAAGATATTTCTTGTTTTGTTTGTTTTTTTTTGGGGGGGGGGGGGGGGCGAGACCAGTACTATAGGAGGTTTTTTTGTGGGCTTGTTGTCCCGGGAGCACCCGAAGGCTCAATCGGGAGGATGATTTTTGTTGTTTTGTTTTTTTTGGAGAAGCCCATTTGTCGAAGACATCTCAGATCATTTTTGACCTGCATCCGGGTTTTTCCCATATGGAAGATGAAAAAGGCAACAAACTGCATCTCTTTAAACAGTACTTTCAGAAGATGATGTTTTTTTTACTATATAAGCCATCATTGGTCCTTATTGTTATTCATTTAAATCGCTTTTTGTGTGACGAAAGCTTTTGCAAAGAAAAATTAAAATCTAAAATCTGTGGATTTTGAAATTTTATGATCCATGCAGGCCATCGTAGATAAGATGCGTTCGGATTTTCTCCATTAAATATAGGCGTGTTCGGATCAACGGCTCTGCTCAACAGAACGAGTCGTTTCAGTCCATCGACTCTTAAGGGACATTTGAAAAGCATTTCCTCTCAGTCATGTCTGGAGTTGGCTCTGCAAGAGTCACACTGTCCGTCTGTCTGCCTGCCTGCCTGCCTGCCTGCCTGCCTACCTGCCTGTCTGTCTGTCTGTCTGTCTGTCTGTCTGTCTCTCTTGCATCCTGTACCCTGTTGCAGAACAGATATTAATCTTCGACAATTATTTTTTTAAAAGATGTTTCTTGTTATCAATACGACGCTATTCTCTGTTTTGGTTCCCTTTATTTTCGTCCTTTCGCACCTGTGAGTTTTTGGATTTAACAGTCAAGACGTTATACCATTCCGTAGAGAAATCAAATTAAGAATAAATGGACAGGGAATCAGGGACAAAAAATGAGCCGACTCGTGGGAAAACCAACAATATGGTTTCCGAACAGGTCTGACACAAATGAGGCTGTACAGTCACAGAAGACACCTAGAAGCTTGAAACTTCAGATTTAAGATAAAGGGGAACTGTACTATCCGTGTAGCGAAAACAAAGGCGCTGATCAGCTTCGCAGTTACCGCGAAGCTGATTTGCGTCTTTGTTTTCGCATATGGTTTAAGACAAAATTGCAATAGAAATTACCGAGAATTGAAAAAAAATAGTATATGAGCCGCCTCGTGGGAAAACCAACAATGTGGTTTCCGAACAGGTCCGACACAAACCGGCCTGTACAAGCACAGAAAATAGCTAGAAGCTTGAAATTTCGGATTTAAGTAGAAGAGGAATCGTACTATCCGAGTAGCGAAAACAAAGGCGCTGATCAGCTTCGCGGTTACCGCGAAGCTGATCTGCGCCTTTGCTTTCGCCTATGCAGATTGTTGGTTTTCCCATGGTGCGGCTCATATTATGAAATAGAATAAACTAAGATATTAAAGCTCATTAATTTGTTCTTATTCTCTGATAAGTCGCTATGTTCAGTAAGTGCACATGCTTCGCAAAAGGAACCATTTAAATTAATATAAACATATTTTTCAGACTTTTCAGGTTAACAGATAAACACCCCACTTAAACCCCTCTTTCATTACGAAAACTTGCCCATGCAATATACAGATACTTTTTTCACCTGTAAAAATTGAAAATTTCATCAGAAAATGTTTGATATTTTTCTTATTTTTGCTCAAAACATAGATTGTGGGTACAAGTTCGAGGCGGTTCTAACGAGTACCCACAATCTATGTTTTGGAGCAAAAATAAGAAAAATAGGTATACCCCTGCAAATCCCCAGTTTTTTTTTTTTCTATATAAAAGTGGGGTTTAAGGAGGTATACATTTCACGGACATGTTTTCCTTATGTAGGTATACGACGCTATTCTCTGTTTTGGTTCCCTATATTTTTGTCGTTTCGCACCTGTGAGTTTTTGGATTTAACAGTCAAGACGTTAAGTTATTCCGTAGAGAAATCAAAATAAGAATAAATGGACAGGGAATCAGGGACAATATAAAACTGAAGTGTACCTATTAATAAAAAAAGAGTGGGCCATGGAAGTTTAAAATCCTAATTCAGACACAAAAATGGTATAAGACAAATTTTAATGGCAATAGAAATCCCTGAGAATTGAAAAAAAAAAAAGAAAAAAAAAATAACAACAAACATCAAATACTTTAATTAAGGGTCATTATATTTTTAATTTTTACAACTTAGCAAAAATCTGTATATTACATGGGCGTGTTTTCGTAATTAGCATACGATACAAACACAATGGTAAAAATTATTAATCTGGCAATTCCAGGGGGGGGGGGGTCCGGACCCCCTGCCCCACCCCCCTCTGGATCCGCCCATGCATTCGCAAATACAATTTATAGAATAAGAACGAAAGTAATAATAACCGTTATTAATAATCCTCATCTGTTCAAATTCTTCAGGGAAAATAAAGGGAAAACAATAAATAAAAAAAATAATAATAATTTGATACGCAATATTTGGCCGTGACCAACATATTTGATACGCCAATGCAGACATTTCAACAAATGAGCCGCCACACGGGAAAACCAACAATCTGCCTAGGCGAAAACAAAGGCGCAGATCAGCTTCGCAGTAACTGCGAAGCTGATCAGCGCTTTTGTTTTCGCTTCTCGGATAGTACAATTCCTACTCTACTTAACTCCAAAATTTCAAGCTTCTAGCCTGCTTCTGTGCTTGTACAGCCCGGTTTGTGTCGGACCTGTTCAAAAACCACATTGTTTGTTTTCCCACGAGGCGGCTCAAATATGGTGAAACCAATACATCTCTATTATAGAATAATCAAAAGTACTTAATTTCGGACAAATATATATTTGCGTTCTTGTATATATGAGCTGCACTTTAACCGTTCGATGCTCGCACGGTAAGCGAGAGACCCTGGGTTCGAGTCCCGATCGGGCCACGTTCTTTTTCAGCCCCTGTGGCATTTGGTGGCTCAGTGTGGGTCCTAGTCTAGCTCCTAGAACTTGATGTTTTTTTTTTTTTTTTTTTTTTTTTTTTTTTCTTGCCTTAGACTCCATATTTCAGCCAGTCACAAATATTTTCTATCTTAGAGGCAAGACAAAAAATGAATCAAGTTAAAGATTATACAAAAAAAAAGAAAAAAAAAAAAGAAACATAATTAAAAAAAATCAATATGGAGACTAGTAGCTAGTCTATGTGGGTCCGTGCTCGGGTTGCGAGCAGCAACCTTAAAAAATGTTCACCCTATGGGCGGTTTGCCTTTATTACGTCAGGATGAACTTTTGTCACCAACATGACAGGCATATGTACCAGCCGGGTTTTGAACCCGCAACCCCTTGGTTGCTAAGCGAATACGCTATCCATTACACCACTGCGGCTGTTAAAGAGACTGTCTCGTCGGTTCCGGAATTGTTCCGTGCGGATTCGGGGACGAATCTAATTAAGCAGAGGGAAAATCAAATCGGTCGATCGGTAGCTCAGTGGTAGAGTGCTCGCACGGTAAGAGAGAGACCCTGGGTTCGAGTCCCGGTCGGGTCAGGTTCTTTTTCTGCCCCTGTGACATTTGAGCCGTGACGCGAGAAAACCGGTCTTCGGGGTTTCCGACCAGGTCTGACACAAACCAACCTGGACAGTCACAGAAGCAGGCTACAAGTAATTGAAAGCTTGAAATTTCGGTTTTAAGAAGAAGAGGAATTGTACTATCCGAGTAGCGAAAACAAAGGCGCTGATCAGCTTCGCAGTTACTGCGAAGCTGACTCTGCGTCTTTGTTTTCGCCTATGCAGATTGTTGGTTTTCCCATGAGGCGGCTCACATTTTCTTTCATACACAAGAAACAAAAATGTTATTAAAACAAACAATACGAGCTATCTATCCATCTCTGTATACTGGCATACATCCTCGCGGACATTCGAGGCAGATATTACGGAAAACACGCCCATGCAATATACAATGAATTTTAAATTTGTAAAATGAAAAAAAAAATATGTAGAAATTTTTTGATATATTTCTTATTTTTGCTCTAAACATAGATTGTGGGTACACGTTAGAACCGCCTCGGCGAGGCGGTTCTAACGAGTACCCACAATTTATGTTTTGAAGCAAAAATAAGAAAAATAGGTATACCCCTGCATACCCCACTTTTATATATATATATAAGTGGGGTTAAAGGGGGTATACATAACATAGACAAGTTTTCCTGATGAATGTGCGAAGGTCTGTTAGTATCAGACAGATAAAAGGATAGAATTAAAAAGAGAGAGAGAGAGAGAGAGAGAGAGAAAAGGATGATAGTGGTGGATAAAAAAGATGATAGATTAAAACAGTTAAGAGTAGCTAAACAGGGTTGGAAATAAGAATAAAAAAATGAGATCCATTAAGAATAGAGAGCACATCAATGAGAAGTGGGGTGGGCCATACCGCGGTTTCGGCTACTAAAGCTGAAAATGTACAAGAAGGCAATGGTCAGGAAATGTTGCACTCAGAAAGAAATCCCCACTCCAAAATCCGAGGTGGGAAAAACTAAATTGACAATTAGGTACTTATACTGGGAAAACATATCGTTATCCGAGTGAGCAGCTATTTTCCAAAAGGCGGCCACTCAGTTTCACGAACTTAGCTAAAATATAGAAAATATAGAAACGTACATAAGTAAGGTTCAAACAGCACAAAAGTTCGCCCCGAAAACATTGAACTATTAGAACCAAAGTAGAAGCATCGCCTTGGAACGACCAGTAATAAAACTTTATGAGGGACTTAACCCAGTTTTACAGGACCCTGGCCTAAGATGTATACTACATGTCCAATAACGTAGGATTTTAACAAAACGAAAATAGCAGTCTATTTTTGTGCATGATCAGTTTACATGGGTGTTATGTTTCAAGAAAACATTTGAAATGTAAATTCACCGATTTACGCGTCAGGCAAAATCCAAATAGCCCCCACTGAATCACAGGCTAAATCGTAAGCAATCATACGATTGTCTAATCATCAGTTTATTGAAAAGACAAATTTGTACCTGTTTTCTTCAATTGTATATCAGGATCAAAGAAACTAGAAAAAGTGCCTTGAGAGGCACGTATACCCCCGGCTGGTAGCCACCAAGTCCCCCCCCCCCCTACCCATACAACCCGGCACATGCTCACCCCTGACATTGAATCTCAAATCCTCAATAAAAGACAGTATCCTTATCAAGTACACTTCAGAAATAAGCACTGTAAATTACTTTGCATACAAACATGTGCGGGGGGGGGGGGGGGGGCTAGTGGAGATTCCCCGTGCATGGATCACTGGGTCTAACCCTTATGTGGTATGTATGTTGTAAGCATGAATGCATGCTGACACATGGTTGTCAAGTTATAGACCTACAGAATATTAATCTTGGTAACTATTGTTTTATATAAATGTTTCCTAGATTTTGACCTCCAGCCCCACCCCAAGAGTTTGGTGCCATGGAATTTAATTCAACCCAAAAGGGTATCTATGATCCAAATAGGAATACATTCCAGACCTATAATCCTATAGGGTACCTATGGTGCAAACACAAATGATTTCTGACCATTGGTGTATATTGATGAAATATACACCACTAGAGAAACTTTAACCAAAAGTTTGACGCAAAATGTAACTATAACGACGAACTACGAACGAACTAACGAACGAACGAACGAACAAACAAACGAACGAAATACGAACGGACGAACGAAAAGACGAAATCTATATACACCGTCGGCATAAATGCCGGAGGTATAATGACCCCAAAATTATTATTTAGCCAATCGAAAAACGATCTTAAGCGCAGTGGGACCGGGACTTTACAATTACAAGATTATTTGAGCTCTTGAGATGATCGGATGGTTAAGCGAGCTAATGAAACCACTCGGTCACAGGGCCGCCTAAATCACATGTGAGTAATGGTCCCGGTTTTCCATCTGCTTTTAATCCAAACAAACAAAGAAAGAAAGAAAAAAATATATATAATCTAAGAGAAATTAACAGTGATACAATACTCAGACTTCACTATCATTTGTAGCATGTGTAAGATTGTATTTCAGAAAACAAAAATGATACAAGTGCCTTATACATGTAAACGATTTGAAACTAGGATAAATGACTGAATAACACACACAATTATTTTATGGTAATTATTTTGGTGAGTAATATATTTTAACTACGTTAGAAGGACAGATTTATTTATATCACAATACAATCATTTTATACGTTTTTTTTTTTTAAGTAAAACATATATTAACTAAATAATGAAACTACACGTAAGTACCAGGGGTTGGTAATTCAAAGCCATCTTAAGCTTAAGACCAACTAACGACCAACTTAAGCATCTCTTAGGGGTTATGGTGAATAACTGAAAAGGACCTTAAGTCACAGTGACACATTTTAAAATAGCATCGTAGCTGTGGCGTCGTCTTATCTTACGAAGTAGCACCTTTCATTTGAAAAAAGGCTACGATAGCTTGGGTAACTGGAATGGCAAGAGCGTTAATTTGAAGTTAGTATCTAAAGTATGTCGTAAGAAGGGGAACTTACGATGTCTTCGAGTTACTGGGCCCAGATGTATACATATTTCCATCTATGATTCCTACTTTAAGAGATCAGAAAAAAATCAGGAAAACATATCATTGAAATGTACATGTACACTCCTTAATCCCACTTTTATATGGCAAAAGTGGGGTTTGCAGGGGTATACCTATTTTTCTTATTTTTGCTCCAAGACATAGATTGTGGGTACTCGTTAGAACCGCCTCGGCGAGGCGGTTCTAGCGTGTACCCACAATGTTTTGAGCATAAATCTTAAAAATATCAAAAGTTTTCTGGTGAAATTTTCAATTTTTATTATGGACGCTAGTGTAAAAATAAGGTTTAACCCTTAACATTTAGATAGATTTACAGCACTGACTTTCCGGCGAAATGTCTGTTAGTGTTTGGTTGCTGATGATGGTATTGCTTAGCTATGCCGGCGCCACAATGGAAGCCTACGCTTCAAGATACAAGTATGATGGTAAGGGGTTTGCGGGTTTGCTATGTATATGTTTGGTAAATTATGAACCATCACATTACGATAACACGCCCATGCAATATACAGAGATTTTTGAAGTTGTAAAAATTGAAAAGTTTCAGTAGAAGATTTTTTTTTTTTTTTTTTTTTTGCTCAAAACATATTTTGTGGATACTCGTTAGAACCGCCTCGCCGAGGCGGTTCTAACGTGTACCCACAATCTATGTTTTGAGCAAAAATGAAGAAAAGTATCAAAATTTTTCACCTGAACATTTTCAATTTTTAAAGCTAAAAATATATGTTTATTGCATGGGCTAGTTTTCGTAGTGCAACTACAATTTTCAGTTTCAAACAATCGACTATTCACTAAAACTGCATTTAACAATTATACTCTAGTGAGTTGTTATTCATGCAGATAGTTTTGTTCTAATGTTATCTTGGATTAAAGAGATTTTAGCTGAATTTCAAAGCATTTCTAATATTGGGACATTAACTGTGCATCAGGAAAACATGTCCGTGCAATAAATACCCCCCTGAACCCCACTTGTATATAGTAAAACTGGGGTTTGCAGGGGTATACCTATTTTTTCTTATTTTTGCTCTAAAAGATAGATTGTGGGTACTCGTTAGAACCACCTCGCCGAGGCGGTTATAACGTGTACCCACAATCTATGTTTTGAGCAAAAATAAGAAAAATATCAAAATTTTTCTGATAAAATTTTCAATTTTTACAACTTAAATAAATTATATATATTACATGGGCATGTTTTCGTAATGTAATTTTGGGACATTAACTGTGGGAAAGAAAGCATTGACCGTCCGGTACTAATGAGCCGTCTCGTGGGAAAACCAACAATGTGGTTTCCGAACAGGTCCGACACAAACCGGCCTGCACAAGCACAGAAAAGAGCTAGATGCTTGAAATTTCGTATTTAAGTAGAAGAGGAATTGTACTATCCGAGTAGCGAAAACAAAGGCGCTGATCAGCTTCGCGGTTACTTTGTTTTCGCCTATGCAGATTGTTGGTTTTCCCATGGGGCGGCTCCAATATAAAGAGAAAATGTCGTAAGTGAGCAGCTATTTCCTCAAAGGTGACCAACCAAATACCCGAATACTGGGTTTGTGGTACATAAGCATGCCTTTCAGCGACCATGATTCTTGTTTTAGATGAATGGCAAGACGAAAGAAGACACCGAAGAGCATTACCAACTGTCTTAGGTAAACATAGCATAATCGATTTATTAATGTTCTAACCGGCCACCAAAATCATTTAGATTCTTGTTTCAGTTGGTGAAATAAGTTCTTAACGACCACCATTACCATTACCAGCTGGGATTATTCTCTTAATAAAGTTCTAGCCGGCCATTGAGACCAGCTGTTTTTGATAAACGTCACATAATAGATATTCCACCCTGTCCAACGCTGCGGACGGTGGGACGGTCAAAACACCGGTAAAACATTATCTAACACCGATGTAAAAGGTACGTAGTTTCGCTAAATAATTTTGATGGGTGCGAACGAATTTTGTATTTTTGTTGTAAAAAAATGAACAGGAAGACTTTTATGACAAAAAGAAAAAAGTAACGCCGGTTACAATGGTACCAGAATTACCTGGATTTTTGGATAGTTTCAGAAACCTACATGAAAGAGGTGTGTAGGCAGAAGCAGGACATAAATAAGAAACAAAATCCGCATCCTGCAAAGCTAGAATGACCATTTATTTTATACTTTACAGTGAAAACTAATGTATATCAAAACTTGATAAAATTGGCATTTTCATTGATATGAAATTTCACTGATATCAAATCTCACTGATATCAAAAGTCACTAGTGACTGATATCAGCCTACATGTATATCTTCACTGTAGATTTTGGATTATTACTGACGTTTCCATTTACTTGACGTCATTAAATGTGTCTCACTTCAGAAATTCAAACGCCTATAAGTCCGTTATTTATGAACGAAAACATAAAGTGTGGGTATTCATTTTCAAAGTTAGAACGTAAGAAACAATGTGGTTCCAAAATTATTAGTGTTGTCCATTTTTTATATTTTTATTTTATTTATTTTATTTTTTTTATTTTTTTTATTTATTTTTTTTTTTTTTTGCATTTTCACCGCCTGCCTTGTGAATTGGAAAATGCCCGTGTATTGTATAAAATAAAAAGAAAATTTGCTTTTTTTTTTTCGGTGAATACCAAATATATTTCATTTCGTGAGTTGAAAACATAAAATTTTCACTCGTGCTGCGCACTCGTGAAAATTCTGATGTTTCAACTCACTCGATGAAATATATTTGGTATTCACCTCATAAAAGCAAATATCCTCTATCTATCCAACAATCCAGGTAATCTTTTTTAAAAGATTGGTACTTTTTTTAAAAAAAATATATATATTAAAAACAAGGCCTAAACCACCACTTGTCGTACATCGCGATCATATAGTCCCGACAATTAGTGTGCTATAGTAACATTTTTAAAATCTTAACTTAAATGTAAAAAAAAATATTATTGCTCTTTCAATACCAGCTGGATCTGAGTCAGACGATGCCTTCTAGTTATATAATTTAAAACATCTGTTCATTTATTAATAATTTTAAATCAAAAAGAACAAAGCGGGGTCTTCTGAACAAAGCAAGCAATTTCGATGCATTTTCATTTGTCCATTCCTTTTACTTCTTCTATTAATGGGATATGCAAATTTCTTCTACCATATGATATCCATCTCAATAAATGTAGTCTATATTAAATCATACAAATTTTACAATAACCAAATAGCGATAACTCTTGCTTTATGAGCTCATTACAGTTGTCTTATTCATTACTATCGAAACCCCTCAAACTATGCCATCCATGTATACAAGTTATCGCATTTGAAATACTGTGACATATAATATTGGTGCCACAGATAAGATTCTGAGTAAAGCGGAGACTACAATCAGGCGGAAGAATTTCGGCCTCTGTAATATTCGGGGAACAGACAAAATAAGTCAAGGGAAGCAACTTAAATTATGTCATTTAAGTAGCGATTGCTTGTATTATATTATATTATATTATATTATATTATATTATATTATATTATATTATATTATATTATATTATATTATATTATATTATATTATATCATATCATATCATATCATATTGTATTATGTTTTGATATCATATCAATAACATCACATCACACCACACCACACCACACAACACCACACCACACGGCACCACACCACACGACACGCCACGCCACGACGCCACGCCGCGCCGCGCCGCGCCACGCCACGCCACGCCACGCCACTCCACACCACACCACTCGACACCACACCACACCACACACCACGCCACGCCACGCCACGCCACGCCACGCCACGCCACGCCACGCCACGCCACACCACACCACATCACACCACACCACATCACGCCACACCACACCTCACCACACCACATCACACCACACCACACCTCACCACATCACATCACACCACATCACACCACATCACATCACACCACACCACACCACATCACGCCACACCACACCACACCACATCACGCCACACCACACCTCACCACATCACACCACACCACACCACATCGCACCACACCACACCACATCACACCACACCACACCACACCACACCACATCACATCACACCACATCACACCACATCACATCACATCACACCACACCACATCACATCACACTACACCACACCACATCACACCACACCACACCACACCACATAACATCACACCACACCACACTACATCACATCAGATCACATCATATTATATTGGTGCTACAGGTAAGATTCTGAGTAAAGCTGAAACTACAATCAGGCGGAAGAATTTCGGGCTCTACGAGAAGTCGGGTGGCTACCCTGCAGCTCTTTCTGACTTCAGACTAATGGAACCAACTGACATAAGAACAATTGGGGTAACTTTTTACCTTTACGAATGATATAAGTTATATTTTGTTTTAATCCGAATGTGATTTCAGAAATGACGTTGTTTACTGTACCGATTCATTTTTAGACAATAAAGTATGGACCAGATGGTGACCAAAAGGTGACGATATGAAGACTGCTCAAAAAGACCTGGATAGATACCGGAACAAAAAAGTCCCCCCCCCCCCATGGACGCTTCCCAATTGAAATTAAAAAGTGTTCTATTTTAGACTCTATTTTGAAAAATTAAGTATAGTCAAGCTGGCAACCGATAGACAAATATTCAACTATAATATTAAACTATACGGGCCAAGAGGTGGATAATTATCTAGATAAATACAAACACCCCATGGATGCTCTGATTCCAATTGTTTGAAGTCTTGGTGTTTAACCCATATCTGACGAATGGATTCTCCCATCATTATCAATTCGATGAGTCCACTTTCATTTTTAGGGGTATCAGGAGTGATTTTTAAGTCTTATTCAATTTTTCGATGAAAATTCTCTAAGCAAACAGGATGTGGCAAACACATAAACAAGTAATGTCAATTTACATTTTTAATCGTTACATTCTTAATAAATAATTAATTCATCTTAATTTACTGTGATAATTTTAAGAGTGTCCATTATCTTGTATCCAACGTCATAATAACCTTGACGTCGTCAGATAACGTTATGTCATAAAGAAATTAAGTCAATTAACTTGATATTCTTAATTAGTATATGTTTGTAACCTTGCAAAGTTTTATGAAGCTAATTAAAAGGAAAAACATTATTAGGAAAAATAATCTATCCTATGGTCGCGGAAAGTCCGCAACACTCCCGCCACAAAATTGTTGCATTGTCTAAGAATTGTTCACTAAATCTCTGTTGGGCTTTGACAGCCGTTAGTCTCTTTGGCCTCAGTAAACGCGGAGCAGTTTGATCTGGCTCTGATTTCTTCATCCCGTGTTCGTTCTGGACTCATGCGGAATTGTGTGTCCTCGTATTTATATCGGCCTCTTTCTCCTGACATTCGATCGGATATAGCAAGCTTAAAGGCCGACATATTATCTTCTTTGATGGTAGTAAAACCTCAGCCGATCGGATATGTCCATCCCTACTGGTTATCAGCCCCTGAATCCGACCGATTCTCCACTGTCCCCTCGGTAGATCATCCTTGATAAGAATTACATCACCAACATTAGCATTGAATGGTGACTGTACCCTTGGTCATTTTAATTTCCTTTGTGACCGTTCCCTAAGACTTAATACATAGTCCTCCCGCCATACTTTCCAGAAGTTATCTATGTGTTTCAGTCCCTTTTTCCAGATTGCCACCAATTTATCTGCGGAGGTGGCCTGTGGATTGTAGTCAGTATCAGTAGTGTTATCCTGTATGAGAGCAGGTAGTCCTACTTTTGGATTAAGTGACAGGAAATGAGCTGGTGTTAATATTTCAAATGAACTGATATCATCTCCTACATATATCAATGGCCTTGAGTTGATCACAGCCTCAGCTTCCTTTAATAGTGTCAACAGTTGTTCAGATGTTAGACATGCTTTTCCCAAGGACTTGCGAAGTGATCTCTTAACCATACCTACTAGTCTTTCATAAACACCACCCACCCAGGGTGCCAGTTCCACATTAAATTCCCATTGAATGTTTTGATTTGCTGCATACGAAACAACATCATTCTCTGTCAAGATTTCACCCCATAACTTGTAAATAGTGTCCGAAGCAAGTTTGAACTGTGCAGCGTTGTCTGAAATGACCTTTTTTGGCTTGCCATGTCTCGCGACTAATCTTCGAAACCCTAACAGAAATTGTTGAGTTGTCATGTCATGCATCATTTCAAGATGGACTGCTCTTGTCACTAAACAAGTATACAAACATACCCAGACCTTTTCTCTATTTCTATTCACTTTTATGTAAAGAGGCCCAAAATAGTCAACTCCAGTATATGTAAAGGGTGGTGACTCTGATACACGTTCAGCAGGTAAAGGAGGCATCAAGGGCATCCTATATGGCCCACTTTCATGGCGTCGACATACTCTACATGATCTCAGAACCTTTCTGACTACTGATCGTCCCTGTGGTATCCAGTATCTATGTCTTACTATACATAACGTTTGAGAAATTCCTGTATGAAGTGATGCCTTATGATATCTTTCTACTATCAGGTCAGTGTATGTATGGCCCTTTGGTAAGAGAATTGGGTGTTTTGAGTTTTCACAAAGCTCAGCATTTTCTAATCTTCCACGGCACCTGAGCAATCCATTAGAGTCCATATATATGCCTAGCTGGACTTGTAAGTTGTTTGACTTTCCTGTTGAATCTACAATGTCTCTGTATTGCTGCCTCTGGATGTACTTTGTCCACAGTATTTCAGCAGCTTCAATTTCATCAGCCTTCAGAGGACCATTCTGAGTTGACTTCTTTCTCATTTTGCTGACAAATCTCAAGGCCAGTGCCGTTACTCGCCAGAGTCTTGTCACAGATGAGAATCTTTGAGGATCCAAACCGAATGGAGCATTTGAAATTTTATTCATGGTCTCAGAATGATCCTCCCCAGCCACCAGTTTGGTTTCAAAAAGAACTCCTTCTTTATTTAAGAGTGATTCAGGTTTGGCTCCTATCTCCTCTGAATTATCGCCATTGTCCTCGTATTTCCACACTGGCCAAGTATCTCTTGTTTTCACCATCCAGTCTGGTCCATGCCACCACAACATACTGTGTTGAAGATCACGTGCAGATGTTCCTCGACTCGCGATATCAGCTTGATTTTCCGTTGTTGAAATATAGTGGAATTCTATGTCTCTATCAGTTTTCATTTCCTTTATTCTGTTTTCAACAAATGTTCCTAGTGATTTAGTGCTATTGAGCCAACTAAGCACACATTGCGAGTCAATCCATACATGTTTTGCACTGACAGTTACCCTTAATTCTTTCTGTACAAATCTCAAACATCTGGTTCCTATGAGAGCAGCTAGCAGCTCAAGTCTTGGTATGGTTATTTGCTTGTTGGGAGCTAACCTTGTTTTCGAGAAAATCAGGTCGATTCTACGCTCATTGGAAGTTTCTTGAAGCAAATACACGGTAGCTGCGTAAGCATACTTAGATGCATCACAGAAGACCAATATCTGATAACTTACATCTTTTCCCTGTTTTAGACCAATGTATCTAGGAAACTGACAACATTCTAGTTCTTTCAAGTCTTCAAACAGTATATCCCACTGTGATTTGTCATCAGCAGATAGTTGTGTGTCCCAAGAAATTTTCTGATTCCACAGATTTTGTAAGAAGACCTTTCCTCGAAGTGTGACTAGGCTAAAGAGGCCAAGTGGGTCATATATGGAAGCTATCTGTTGAAGTATTGTTATCTTTGACACAATTGAGCTTGCCCTGATGTTGTGAGTCAGTGCTAAAGTATCGTCTTTTACAGTCCATGTGAGCCCCAGAATTTTCATCCTCTCCCTGTTTGCTCTGTCATATATTGGTATTTGGTCCAGTACCTCATCATTGTTTGACATCCAATCACGTAAATTCATAGAAGCACTTTCAAACAATTCTTTAGACTTTGAGTAAAACTCATTTGCCTGATAAATTGATTGTGTCCCAGTAATGACATTGTCAACATATATATTGTCTCTGATATTCTTGGCTATGTTAGAGTCTGAATGGATGACTCGGTCTCCTTGGGTAAGTCATCTGCAAGTGGAAATTCGCCCCACAAACAATTCCAATTTCTCAATGACTTAAAATTGATCGGCCGTCTTTGAATGGATCCTGCAATTTGTGGTACTACATTGGCACTTATATGTAAGGTGCTACCATCCTTTAAGATTATGTCAAGCTTGGTTGTTGGTGATCTTATCCGTTTGGGCTTTTCCGAGCCAAAGGTTACAAGCATTATTTCATCCATTTTCCCCATTTTCAAATTTAGTTTCTTTGCCAGCGATTCTGCGATATAGGTGCGCTGGCTGCCAGAGTCCAGAAGTAACCTAATACTGTGCCTGTAACCATAAGTTGTGCTTTTGATGTCGGCCCTAGCAGTCTGCATCAAAACCATTTCACCGGATGAAATCAGACTGTTTTCGGTGTATTCTACTCCATCTTCTGTTGGTACCTCATCTGCCAGTTTTGCCGATTCTCTGTGGCTTGTTCCGAATTTCTGAGGACAGGCTCCTGTGATGATGAAACAGCTGTTTACAATAATAACACCTACTGTCCCTTTTTAGACAATCACTAGCATTGTGACCATCCTTGAGACAGATATAACAACAGCCCTTTACTCTCTGTTTCCTTGAGTCCATGGTTGTATATTTCGGACATTCATCGCTCCAGTGATATCCGTCACCAAATCGACATCTGGATGAAAACATAGGTCTCTCCTTATTTCTGTTGTTGATGCCCTGAGCTCTAGCCATTAGAGCTTCTGCGGAGCTTACCATAACCATTGGTTTATATGGTTCTCCAGAATGTTCTGTCTTTGCCGGGGAATACTGTTGTTCAGCTCTCTCCCTTGCTGCAACATAATGTTTTAAAAGTTCTCTCAACTCCTTAACTGTCCATTTGTTGGTAGCTCCTTTCTGTATTTCTAGCTGTATCGAAACCTCTTTGGGAAGTTTAGAGGTTATCATGGATATAAAAACATCTTGACTTATATCTTGCTCAAGTGCTTGTAATCTCCTCAGGTGTTTCTCAATCTGGTCGTACAAGCTTCGTAGTCCCCGAGGTGTATTTGGTGCTGACTTTAAATTGATCAGTTCAACATAATGTGAGTTTATTACAGTCTGTGAATCACCATATCTCTCTTTCAGTAAGTCGGTCACCACAGAATAGTTCTCATTTGACAGTAAGATCCCGGACACTGACTGTTTTGCTTCTCCAGATAATTTGCTAAGTAAATAATTCAATTTTTCTATATCTGAAATGTTGGTATTTTTGTGTACCGAAGCTTCAAATGTGTCCCAAAACTCAGTCCATTTTAGTTTATCTCCACCAAATGAAGGAATTTCTAATACTGGCAGTCTTACTGATGTAGTTTTACTAGAATTTAATTGTCCAATACTTAGCTGCTGTTGTTGCTGTAGTTGTTGCTGTCCGATGATAACCTGTTGCATTTGACTTGTCATCTGAATCATCTGATCAAACTTGTCCTCTGTAATTGTTTCCGATGAATAGTTATCTGTTGGTGACTTTTGTTCTGAAATGTTAATGTCCATAAGTTCATCCCGACAGTCCATCACTGACGAAATAAACTCCCAGTCCTCCTTGATCAGCTCCTCAATCTCTTCTGCCCCGTCCCGTCCTTCCATTGCCACTGATAGTTTCTCATTTGCCTCCTCCAGTTTTGTGATGAATTCATTAAGTCTCTTGATACAGTTATTCACATCCCTCATGCGAATACTTCCTTCTTGCTCCACATCTTGTACCAGACTCCTGCCCTTAGCCAGCTCCTTAGCCAGTAGGTTCCTAAATCTGGTTCTGTTTCCCTTTAGAAATGCTCTAGACATCTTGATAAAGTCCCTGATTGAAATTTTTCTGATTATTCTTGTTCAGTACCCTTTGTTCCCGGGTTCCGGCGCCAAATTATGTGGAAAACACATAAACAAGTAATGTCAATTTACATTTTTAATCGTTACATTCTTAATAAATAATTAATTTATCTTAATTTACTGTGATAATTTTAAGAGTGTCCATTATCTTGTATCCAACGTCATAATAACCTTGACGTCGTCAGATGACGTTATGTCATAAAGACATTAAGTCAATTAACTTGATATTCTTAATTAGTATATGTTTGTAACCTTGCAAAGTTTATGAAGCTAATTAAAAGGAAAAACATTATTAGGAAAAATAATCTATCATATGGTCGCGGAAAGTCCGCGACACAGGATAGCCCCAGATGGGACGCCGCGATCTGCGGCGTCACACCTGGGGCTACGCTGTTTGCCTATGTCCCATAAAATTGACACCAGGCTTATATGGGTTAATTTTTGTACTGTTTGCACCTTATGGTTATCTAAGTTCGAGTAACTGAGTAGCCGCGTACTTGGAATTGATTTTTTCCCACCTCGGTTTTGGAGTGAGAATTTTCGTTGATTACGCCATATCTTGATCATTGCCTACTCTAAACTTTCTATATTTTCTTCGTGTATTATTGTATTTCTATTTTAGACAACAAAGTACGGGATAGTTGGTGATCGGCAAGTGACGCTATATAAACTACGGGACAAAACTTGGCTGAATATCTTTACATTCAAAGAAGCACCAGAGGGGGTAGAGACATGGAGTAGGATATATTACAAACAATAAAGTAACATAGAGTAGTGAATGTTATACGCAATAAAGAACCATCATTTATTTGGTTTAAACTATTATTATTTATTTGAACTCAAGCAAATAAGCAACACATATAAATACATACAATATAAATAAGGATCAGAACGAAAGCCTATGGTTTATGAAGTTAAACCATTATTTATTTAACTATACTGTACATAATATATACACAACAGAGAAACATTATTTGATGAAAATATACTATTATTATATTCATGGAGTTGAAGCCTAGGTTACATTTGCCCCGATCATCGTACGATTTTTCGGTCTGCGATTTTCTCTACGATTTTTAGACATCGTAGGAGATCGTGGGCTACGACGTATGTGTTAACAATTCATACGGGCATCGTGCGATTTTTTGATCTGCCATTTGTCGACATTCTCATACAAAAACGCGAGGCGATCGTACGGCAGTCATATGTCTCCGCAGATAGTGCGTAGATATCGTACGGATCCCGTGCGTTGCATTTTCGTGCGGCCTCCGCAGGGTGACCTTACGATGTCCCTTCGATTCTACGACTTCCTACGATCTCCGTAGCCTCTACGATCTTGTAATAGTCTGCGCTATTACAAATTTTAAAATCGTAAGACCGTAGACCGTAGACACGTCGTAGGGCATCATACGGGCACCGTACGGATACCCTGCGATAATCGAGCGGTCGCCACACGATTTTTTTTATGATAATTTGGGAACAAAAATCGTACAGTGATCGTAGGGAGGCAGCAAGGGGTCATGCCTAGTAGGTTACATTTGCCCCGATCATTGTACGATTTTTCGGTCTGCGATTTCCCTACGATTTTTTAAAAATCGAATGTGATCATGGGCTACGACGTAGGTGTTTACAATTCATACGGGCATCGTTCGATTTCTTGTTTTAGCTTTCTTCGATGTCCTGAGTCGGAACTGTTTGGAAATCGTAGGGAAATCAAAGGGTCTCCGCAAGTTGAAATCGTACGGAGCCCGTGCGATGGCCGTGAGGAGTCCTTACGATTTCTTGCGGTCTCCCTACGATAGCCGTACGATGTTAGGTGTCCGTACGATTTTAATAAACTTGTGATATAGCCGTACGGATGCCGCACGACCACCCTAAAGGTCTACGATTATCTTATTATTTTAGTCCCCAAATTATCATAAAACCGTGCGGTGACCGCACGATCATCGCAGGGTTTCCGTAAGGCGCCCGTACGATGATGCTACCTACGACGTGTCTACGGGCTACGGTCTTACGATTTTTAAAATTTGTAAAAGTGCAGACTACTACAAAATCGTAGAGGCTACGGAGATCGTAGGAAGCCGTAGGAAGCCACAGGAAGCCGTAGGAAGCCGTAGAATCGTAGGGGCATCGTAGGATCACCCTGCGGAGACCGCACGAAAATGCAAAAAAATGGCATCGTACGATCATCGCAAGTTAATCGTAGGGCAAATGTAACCTAGGCTTAAATGATTATACTGTATACATAATATTATACACACGAGGGATACACAATTTGATGTCACTATACATTATTATAAAACAATTAGTTGAATGCAGTAAAGAAGTGAGACTGTACAAACTACATAACCGAACCTGGAGGTCTGCAAGAACCTGTGGAGGTTGAGACTTAGTGTAGAATATTTACCATACACAGTATAATTTATAACACAAAATACGTATTGACTAGAAGAGCTGAGCCCGATTAACCATCTTTGGAAGTAGCATTTTGAAAATGGTTGACGGGCGATGAATGTTATAATAAGCTCACATTGTAAGCTTGATGGCTCAAGTCAGCAAGTCAGCAAAACATTACAAGAATTTATATAGTGTTTGCTGGGATTATAATGAACCAATAACTTGTTATTGATATTTTGATATAAACATGTTTTCATTTTGTTATTGTTTTCGTATTTTGCTTTTCCCTGGAGAACGCGGCGTCCCATCTGGGGCTATTCTGTTTGCACAGGGAAATTTCATTAAAAATGAGATAAAAATAAAATTCACTCCTAACACCCCTAAAAACGAAAGTGGACTCACCCAATTGATAATGATGGAAAAATCCATTTGTCAAATATGGGTTAATCAGCAATATGCGACCAACATACATAAAATCAGGAGTCATCAATAAGGAATACATCATGTATAATTCGGCAAATATGTCACTCTATGGGTGTTACCTCATAAATATGTTATTGGGTATGGCCTACCTTTGACTAGGGTAAAAGCTAAAAGTATACAGTTAAAAGTTTCAACTCATGTTTTCCGTCAGAAAATAAGAATGAAATACGAGTTTATCTAAAGACTTATTCATTGGATTGGACAAAATACAGTTAGCTGATTTCTAACGGTAGATATTTGACAGCGGTCTATAGTCTTACTGCTTGAACAGATGGACTAGCCGCCCACGCCCAGATATGAATAGATAGTTCCTGCATGACAAATATCAAGATTTTGCCACACAAAATGGCCGATTTTGTTTGCATACATTGGGTTAACTGTACTTCTGAATACAGTAAGGTTAAGCTTGAACGAAATTATGTGCAACTATTCTATTGTCAACCTCTTACTAGTTTGAGAACAACTCACTTAATCAGATAATCATAACTGTACATAACTGGTTTACCCTGGAAAATCAGCCATTTTATGTGTCAAATATGCATGTTGTGACATCATGCAGGAACTATCTATATTAAAATTGCCGCCTATACAGTAACCTATTTGCCCAATTATATACCTTGATTTTGATCTCAGACGCGTCAAAAGATCGACGAGTCTACTAAATAGCACGTGACAGTATACTCAGAGTGTAACAGTAGTGATGCTTAATGTGCGTACAACCGAATTGTAACGGAAAACCTGAGGCATTTCGAACTGATTTACCTTTCACGTGCTGCTTCAAGGACTTCTTTTCTTTTTCTTTTTTTTTTTTTTTTTTTTTTTTTTTTTTTTTTTTTTTTTTTGTTACTCCCATCAATCAATTTCTGATTATTCTTGGGAGGTGTACATTGTACACTCCGGTGTGTTCGCAGGATGAGCCTACATACATGAGGATAGAACCTGTGTAGGGATCTTTAACCTGCACAGGGGATGACTGTCCCTGCACAGGGGGCCTCCAGTTAACGTCCCGATCCGAAGGACGGAATACAACTTGCCGATCTTTTGACGCATCTGAGGTCAAAATCGAGCTATACCTGCATTTGTTCCCTTTGATCATTCTGATCTCAAGGTTGTCATATGCGTTGGTTGCTCATATTCTTGTCGGCTATCTTTAGAAAAGCCTGTGTGAATATAAGAATCTTACATGAGTGTCAGGTATGGATAGACAAATCTGCCCCGAGGGTCACATTTTGGCATCACGAGGTTCACCGAGTGATGCCAAATTGTGACCCGAGGGACAGATTTGTCTATCCATACCTTACACGAATGATGGATTCTTTTTCTTGCACGTTTTAATGTTGCGAAGCTTAATTTTCATACTATTTACCTAGAAAAACGCTACAATCGCGGCGTCCGCCATTTTGATTTAAAACGTTTTGACGCCATTGTGACGTGTGCGCTTAACGACGAAATTACGTGGCGTCCTATACAACCAATGTTAAAAAAGAACACTTGAACGCAGAATGAGCCCGGGGTGAGATTACAAGGGTGAGATAAGAATTTCTCACATGGGGTAAAACATAGGATTTCTCTATCTGGTGTGCAAGAATATTTTTAAGTGACAACTTCAGTTTGACCAGGACAACAGCCCTGTCTGGACTACTCAGTCATTTCATTTTAATTTCTTTAGAACAGAAGATAATACAATTTATTTTCAATCATTATTGAGTCACCAAATGAGCCGCCACATGGGAAAACCAACAATCTGCCTAGGCGAAAACAAAGGCGCAGTTACTGCGAAGCTGATCAGCGCCTTTGTTTTCGCTACTCGGATAGTACAGTTGCTCTTCTACGTAAATCCGAAATTTAAAGCTTCTAGCTCTTTTCTGTGACTGTACAGGTCAGTTTGTGTCGGACCTGGTCGGAAACCACATTGTTGTTTTTTCCACGAGGCGGTTCATTAATAATACAGCAGCTGTAGTATATGAGCCGCGGCGCGAGAAAACCGGTCTTCGGGGATTCCAACCAGGTCTGACACAAACCGACCTGTACAGTCACAGAAGCAGGCTAGAAGCTTGAAATTTCGGATTTAGGAAGAAGAGAAATTGTACTAATACAGAGGCGCTGATCAGCTTCGCAGTTACTGCGAAGGTGATCTGCGTCTTTGTTTTCGCAAAGGCATAACATTTTTTGTTACGGTTTTCTCATGACGCGGCTCATATGAAACAACATATTAATCAATAGCTTCGAAAATAAAGGAGTATAACAGTTACAAGCTTGAAAAAAAAAAAAAAAAAAAAAAAAAAAAAAACAGAAAAGAAACAATGAGAACTATATTAGGTGAAACAATATTTCAGCCCTGCATGGGAAAACCAGCAATCTGCATAGGCGAAAACAAAGGCGCAGATCAGCTTCGCAGTCAGCGCCTTTGTTTTCGCTACACAGATAGTACAATTCCTCTACTTTCTAAATCCAAAATATCCAGCCTCTAACCATCTTTTTGACTGTACAGGCCGGTTTCTGTCGGACCTGGTCGGAACCCAAAATGTTGGTTTTCTCACGCACAGGCTCATTTGTGTACCTATTAAGGAAACACTCAAGGTCAAGGACACTCACATTCTTGAAATCAACGGCACCTCAACACGCTGCATATGGTCGTTCGTCTCCCACTAATGAGAAAAAGCATTATTATTTCATGAATAAGGTTCGTGTGTGTAGGTGAGTTCGTTGATGGCTGACTAGGCCAATTCTAGCTCTAAACTGTCGGTCGCAAATAGAGCAAGTCAATGTCATGGAATCTGCTGGAGGCCCATTGCTCTTGGCTTTGCGTTCTCTGTGCTTTCTTTCAGCTTCACTGATACTCTTTCCTTCATAGAGAGCTGCTCCTTTGTTGATGATACCTCGCCACTTTGATCGCTCCTGTGCAGTCTGTTCCCAAGACCCCATTGATTGTCGAAATCCTTCAGAGAGGCTTTTATCAGTTTATGATGTCTTTGTAGCGTTTCTTTCGGCCATCTTGAGAACGCTTTCCCTCCGATAGTTCTCCACACAAGACTTTGGAAGTCGGGTATCAGGTTTTCTTATAACATGACCAGTCCATCTTAGCTGTGCTAGCTTTAAGACGGTATGCGTGCGTTACATCCCTGCTTTCTTCAGGACCTCTGTGTCTGGAATCTTGCCTTGTCACTTGATTTTTAACAGCTTTCTCAAACAAATTAATGGAATGGTTAAGTCTCTTTGCATATACTGTCCAGGTCTCACATGCATACAAGAGAGTTGGCAGTACCACAGCTGTGTAGACTTTCAGCTTGGTATCAAGCTTTTCGCTCCCAGACATTTGCACGGAGTCTTCAGAATACCACACTGGCTTTTGCAATTCATTCTGGCAGTGACCTCATCATAAATATACACTGCTCTGGAGATAGTGCTTCCCAGGTAGGTGAATTTATCAATAACTTTCAGTTTTTGTCCATTCACAGTGATGGTCGGTTCATGGTACGGTTTTCCAGATGCTGGTTGGTGTACAACCTGTCTTTTTGTGCTGATTGTGAGATCATAGTTATCACATGACTGTGAGACTTAATTGATCCATGGCTCTTTGCATTTTTGCCTCTGAGCTGGCATTCTTATCCATATCATCTGCATAGAGGAGCTCATCTAGTACATCAGTCTGTACTTTAGCTTTGGCTTGGAACCTTGCCATCAAAACGGTACCTGATTAGAAAACCGGTGTCACTGTCTTGAAAAACATCCATGAGCATGGCAGCAAACACCATGCTGAACAGTGTTGGTGCCATAACACAGCCCTGTTTGACCCGATTTGTTACCTCAAGGGTTCAGAGAACTCTCTATCATACGTGCTTGCATGCCATCTTGAAATGGCCGCATCATTGCTATGGATCTGGGTGGACAGCCAAACTTGGCCATGGTTTTCCAGTCCATCACGACTATCTGTCTCAAAACCTTTGGTGAGGTCGACAAACGTCATGTACGAGTACGTATAGAGCCACATTCTGTCACTGCATTTCTCTTGAAACTGTCTTGCTGTGAAGATCATGCCTATTGTCGCCCTGTCTTTTCTGAATCCACACTGACTTTCTGGGATACGTCCCGACTGATCAAGATGAACATTCAGGCGATTCAACAGAATTTTTGCCAGTATCTTCCCAGCAATGGATAGGAGGGAGATGCCTCTGTTGTTGTCACAGACTTGAGGATTTCCTTTCCGCATGTATAGGTGGATTAGGAATGCATCCTTAAATTCTTGTGCGATAGTCTCCTTCCCCCACATACAGTGAAACAACTTTGTCAGATTCTGTGCCATAGGTAGTCCCCCAGCCTTATTGACCTCGGCAGGAGTTGCATCTGCACCTGGAGCTTTGCAAGATGACAGTTGTTGAACAGCTTTTCTTGTTTCCATGACGATTGGAAATTCATCTAACAAAACATTGTACTCTATTGGTGGAAGTCTTTCGTGCATGCTCATTAATGCTTGATGGACGATTCAGCACACTATTGAAGTGTTCTGCCCACCTTTTCAAGATAGCCGTTGTATCTGTGAGAGGAGTGCTTCCATCTGCATTGACCAATGGGGTGGCTCCAGAGCCGTTTGGGCCATAAATGGTTTTCGGTGCATCATGAAGTTTCCTTTCTGTCCGCAAAAGACTGAATTTCTTCTGTTTTCTTCCTCAGTCAGGAGACTGCCATGTCCTTAAGCCTGGACTGTCTTACAAATGTTCCCGTAGGCTGCTTTCTTGGATACTGAGCTAGTATCATTATTATGTACCTTGTGCAATCGGTGCTTTTCTTCAAGAAGCCTCTGAATTTCGTCATCATTCTCATCAAAGCAGTCTTGAGTTTTGTGAGATGGATGTCCTAAAGTAGTTGCAGCTGAAGAAGGAACCATTTAATGGAAAACTGTCCAGTTTTCTTCGGGGTCCTCTGATCAGAACTGAGATTTATTTCGTCCACTTGGTTGCAAATGTCCATTAAATAAGCTTGTCTCATGTTGTCTTGATTCAGCTTTGAGACATCCAGTCTCTTAGGAGCTTTCTTGCATTGAGGTCGCCTTGCAGGCTGGATTCTTAGGTTGATTCTTAGTGTCCAGCAGTCTGCACACATATTCTTTGTCACTCTGACATCCTGCCCTTTTGTTCTCTGCACTATGACATATTCTATGAGATGCCAGTGTTGGAACGGGGATGCATCTAGGATGTTTTGCTTCTATTAGGTAGACAGAAGACTGTGTTGGTGATAAGAAGCAAGATACCATTGCTGTTGCATTTTCCAACACCTTCTGGACCTAAAACTCCTACACAGGTCTGGTGGTCTGTACCAACTCTGGCGTTAATTTCGCAAAGAAGGATAAGCTTGTCCGTACATGGTGTTGCAGAAAAGACGTCTCTAAGTCATTATCGAACTTGCCCTTAACCTCATCTCGATTGGTCATTGTGGGTGCATAAGCATTGATAATAGTTGTATGTTTGTTGCCTGACAGAGGAAGTCTCAATGTCATTAGGCGGTCATTTTTGCTTTTTGGAAATCCTGAAAGCGTATCAACAAGTACCTTTTTAATGGCAAATCCAACTCCTGCATTACGCCTCTCTTCAGTTTAAGAAGGTGTATCCAGCACCAACTTCTTTGATCTCCCCAACATCTGCGAACCGAGTCTCACTCAGTGCAGTTATCTGAATATCATACCTCCCAAGTTCTCTGACAACAATGGCCGTTTCTTCGCTGTGGTCTATCTGACCCAGCACTGTCCATCAATGTTCGCACATTCCACGCTGCATATAACACTCATATAAAAACATGAACAACTCTCGTCTATTATAAGCATTTTTACTACTAAAACCCATATAAAGTATCATCAGGAAAACATGTCCGTGAAATGTATACCTCCTTTTTCCCCACTTATACATGGAAAAACTGGTGTCTGAAGGGGTATATCTATTTTTTTTATTTTTGATCCAAAACATACATTGTGGGTACTCGTTAGAACCGCATCGGCAAGGTGGTTCTAACATGTACCCACAATGTACACACTGGTAAATGTAAAAGTACTGGAGCTAGTTGCAACGCACTGGTGCAGATTAAATTACGAACTGGAGTAAGATTAAAATGTCGGAAAAGGTAAACAAAACTTGTACCTCTCTTCATTATCATTCCCTTATAAATTTGTGCGTGTGTTATTTGCCATGTCACCTGGCGCAGAGAAGGGCGGACGCGTTGTAGTTTATGATTTTATCACGCAATATGTGATTCATTTCATGGATTAGAAGCCAAATCCGATACAGTTTTACCAACGTGACTGGTGGCATGTGTTTTCGTGCCAAAATTGAGGGAAAAATGCATGTCTGAGCATAATTTTTGTTATATTATCATATAGTTATGAATAAACATTCAAGAAACACGATTTTCGATCGTTAAGATTTAAGATCATAAACTACAACGCTTCCGCCCTTCTCTGCGCCAGGTGACATGGCAAATAACACACACACAAATTTATATGGGAATGATAATGAAGAGAGGTACAAGTTTTGTTTACCTTTTCCGCCATTATAATCTTCCTCCAGTTCGTAATTTAATCTGCACCAGTGCGTGGCAACTAGCTCCAGTACTTTTACATTTACCAGTGTGATGTATGTTTTGAACAAAAATATTAAAAAAAATCGATGTTTTTCCAATGAAATTTTCAAGTTTTGACTACTATAAAAATTCCGCTATGTATATTGCATGGGACAATTTGCGTCATGTAAAATATTGCACGTCAGATATACCACTAACATTTACAAACTATTCAGCTATGTCATTAAAAAACATTTACATAACCGATATTGAACAATAAATAGGTATGTTGTTTTTCAGGTTGATTGTCCCAATTTATTGACAAGATTTCATCAATTACGAACACATACCCAAGCAATATACAGAGAATTTATGTATGTTTTATGTTATGTTTTATGAGGGCCACATGGTAGAATAGCTTTAAATAGTTAAATGTGTTTCACCCTCTTTAAATAATGTATATGAATAAAATAAATAAATAAATAATTTATTAAAGTTGTAAAAAAAAAGAAATTTTAGTAGGCGGTTCTAACGAGTACAAACAATCAATGTTTTGGAGCAAAAATAAGAAAAATAGGTATACCCCTGCATACCCCAGTTTTGCCATATGAAAGTGGGATATAAGGGGTATTCATTGCACGGACATGTTTTCCTGATGTTTCAGCTTTTTGCGACATTAGCCAACGCATCAGGAAAACATGTCCGTGCCCCGCATACCCCACTTTTATATAGTAAAACTGGGGTATGCAGGGGTATACCTATTTTTCTTATTTTTGCTCCAAAACTTTGATTGCGGGTACTCATTAGCGGGGGAGCGGACCTTACTTACTAGCCCTTTGGAATTTGAGCAGCGAAGCTTACTTCTTTGTACGTGATTTTAGGTGTAATATGAGATTTTAGCTGACATACAGCATATCGCATTATCCTAAAGTATAGATTTACAAATTTTTACGTGTTCATATTTGAGATCTGTGTACTATATTTTTGTCGATTCATAGGTGATAAACACTTAATATCGCATGTGGGAGAGCCTCATCATAATATTTGAAGAAAAAAAAAAAAAAAAAAAAAGAAAAGGCACGAATGTCAAACGCTTTCGTGGGCTATACGAATCAAAATAAATAAGACTGTATACCTTTATAAACGCTTTATAAAGATTTTTAACCAGGGACTTTAGGCTTTGGAACTTTGTTATTTTTCACTTTGTCATAATATTATAATATTAGTGCCAGACTGAGATTACTAGAATGTTTAAAACTATTGATACTTTACGTGGTGACCACAACGCATTTACATGCGATTGCTAAATAGTACTACCTGAAACTGCATTAGCCCTAAAAAGGCCGGAGAACCACTGGTGCCGCTGAGAACGCTCACCTGAGATTCAGTCTTTGAAAACTGCCCTTTGTCCTTTATTAACTCCGTTGTACCTACCTTCAGATCACAGGCTATAAATATACTTTAAGTTATTCGGCGCCCAGGGATCTCCATCGTCGGGCAGCTTACTCAATCTGTGAGTCCTGGTTTTTGATTCATCAGGATGTTTATCATGATTTATTTTTTTGTTCTTGATGATTCATTGACTAGTTAGAGATTCACCACGAGGACCGAAGAACTAACTAAATGTTATGAACCACTGCAGAAGCTGAGGGTGAGGTTATGGCCATGTAAAATCGATTTAAACCCGCCAGTAACTTTGTGTTACTGATCGTTCCAAGTCGATACTTCTGTAGTGGTTCTTTTTGTTTTATGTCTTGGTGTTTAAAATATTTTTGTGCTGTTGGCGCCTTATGTATGTTTACATATTTT
Organism: Rugalucina vietnamica; assembly: GCA_964017185.1. Classification (NCBI taxonomy): domain Eukaryota; kingdom Metazoa; phylum Mollusca; class Bivalvia; order Lucinida; family Lucinidae; genus Rugalucina; species Rugalucina vietnamica. Next base: position 31,189,167 of record OZ024884.1, read on the forward strand.
TAGTTAAGTTAAGGTAACTGAGTGGCCACCTATTGGGAAAATAGCTGCTCATTCGGCTTACGATATGTTTTCATGGTATAAGTACCTGATTGTTAGTTTGGTTTTTTCCCACCTCGGTTTTTGGAATGGGAATCTTTTTCTGATTGCGCCTTTTCCTGATCTTTGCCTACTTGTACCTTTTTTTCTTTTACATTAAAAAACCTATGTTACCAAATTTGATTTTGCAATAAAATATGTCAAGGTCAAACCAATGTCATGAGTTTTACAAACTACGATGGGACAGAGTTCCCAATGCTACATAACAAGTTTCATCGAAATCAGTATATCGATTTAGGAGAAGAAGATTTTAAGGTTCTTATCATACTGTATATGGCATGGAGGCCATCTTGGCCCTTTATAGAAACTTCGGTCCCCCCTTCCTGAGCATGCTCCAGATGAAGTTTGGCTTCGATTGGTCAAGTGGTTTCTGAAAAGGAAATGTTTTAAATCTAATATGTAACATGACCAATGGCCAATGTCAAGAAATGACACTCACACAACTTCATCATGTCAATAAGCTGTGTGCATCATATGCATCTATCTACTTTCAGGTCACAGGCTACAAAACTTCCTGGAAAAAATACCAATGTTTCCCCTTTTTCATTAAAAAGCTTACATGTATGTATCTGACCAAATTAGACCATGCCATAAATAGGTCAAGTTCAACCCAAGGTCATAAATTATACAAACTATAATGGGTCGCAAATGCTACATACCAAGTTTCGTTGAAATCGGTCCACCGATTCCAGAGAAGAAGATTTTTTGAGGTTTTTTACCTATGGGCAGGGCTGCCATTTTGGTCACGTGACATGGGTCATTTATAAAAACTTTGGCTCCTGAAGCCTGGCTTTGATTGGCCCAGTGGTTTCAGAACATGGTGAACGACAACGACGACAGACTTTAGAGCATGCCCACCTGTGAGTCTTCGGCTCAGGTGAGCTAAAAAGGATTGAGAAACGTTATCATGAAGAAAAATGTTTCATTCTTCGGCATGAAGAAGCCATATAACCGCGTGCAAACATTAATTTTCGATTCAGCGTATTTAGATGTATCCCGCAGAGATATCAAACATTTTTTCGCAAACCTTTCCTTCATTTCAAAGCTTTTTGAGTCTTAAACTTTGTTTAAGAGTACACTCTTAGGCGATGGAGAAGTTATTGTCGTTTCTTTCTACGGCTATTATACCAACTTAAGAAGTCCTTTTTTACCGGTTAAACGCATTTAGACATCAGGAAAACATATCCGTGAAAAGTATACCTCCTTATACCCCACTTTTATACAGTAAAACGGGGGTATGCAGGGGTATACCGATTTTTCTTATTTTTTGCTCCAAAACATAGATTGTGGGTACTCGTTAGAACCGCCTCGGCGAGGCGGTTCTAACGTGTACCCACAATCTATGTTTTGAGCAAAAATAAGAAAAATATCAAAAATTTTCTTCTGAAAATTATCAATTTTTGACCTGAAAAAATTACTGTATATCATATGGGCGTGTTTTCGTAATGTATTATACCAACTTTAGAAGTCCTTTTTTTACCGGTTAAACGCATTTAGATATAGTATCATGTCAACCTCTTCACACAATCACGTTAAAATTCTGTTGTAAACTACTTTTACTACTAAGTTTGACTATCACCAGTTTTAAAAACTTTTGCTGCTACATGTGTTATCAAGTTATTGTTGCTCTTACAATTGGTTGCTGGTGCTCACTGGTCACCCTTGCCTGTATGTATACCAAATTTGGTTCAAGCTGGGCCAGTAGGTTTATGTTTGACGCGTTCATATGTTATCCGATTTCTTCGACAGCCCATAGTGTTAGCTCCACTTTCAAGACGCGGGATTAGCTTTCCAGCTGGAATTTTACAACTCGGTTGTTATTTAGGGTGTGATTAGTGCATGAAATGTTGCAGAGACGATAAAGTCAGTCTGCGTGTCAACGGATAAAATATTTAGTTGGATCGACGTTTCTGTAGCACAACCTGAGGAACTCTGTCCACAGTATTTGAAGATACCTGTAAGTCGTTATTGGAGCTCGCGTAATTTCGAATGAAGCATGACTGAATAGGACTGGCTGGGACATTTTGTCTTTTTTTTTTTTTTTTTTTTTTTTTTTTTTTTTTGCAAATCATTAAATAAAATGATATAGCTTCATTGAGTTACGAATCATCACCAAAACCAACGCCAAAGATTATAATATGTTAAGTAGTCAAATAGAAAATGTTGCAACCGTGGTCGACGTTCGGGGAAACTTAGGCAACCAGACAATACAATGTCAACTCTAAGACTATTTTAATCATTGCAGCGATACCGCAATAGACAGGTTCTTGGTGTATTACGATACTCATATTAGTGTGACGGGATAGCCTCCCTTGGAAATATGCAAATTTCAAACTCGAGACTTTGTGAATCGAGAAAGTGTTGGGTATATAGCACAGTAAACCACCCTTGGAAAAACAAAGTTAAAAAAGGTATTATGGAAATAACTTACTTTGCTATTGTATCGTAGGTTTGAAATGTCCGTCCTTCTCCAAGTTTGCTTTGTTCTGGTGAATGTCGTCTGGTTGCTGGTTCCGATTTCGGAGGCCCAGCAGCTGCAAAGACTAGGATCAGTGTCGACGGGAGACAGTTTCGTCAAAGGCGGTAAGAAATATTATACACATATAAAGACATAGTGCAGCAGACAGGGTCAGCATAACTGACCGGTCTTCGGGGTTTCCGATCAGGTCCGACACAAACCAGCCTGTACAGTCACAGAAGCAGGCTAGAAGCTTGAAATTTTGCGTTTAAGTAGTTCGGAAGAGGGATTCTACTATCCGTGTAGCAAACTACTATCCGTGTAGCAAAGGCGCTGATCAGCTCCGAGGTAACCGCGAAGCTGGTTTCGCCTATGCAGATTGTTGGTTCTCCCATGCGTAGGTTCAATAAATAGTTAATCATTCATGGCCAAAACTTTAACGTGCAAAGCACGTGGAGATTAGCAAACCAATGAAACCGTGCGTCTGTTGAAATTTTACGCCTGTTATGTTGGTTTTCATATATCAAGTTAAAGTCTGGAAACTGGTTGGCTACCTATTGGGAAATAGCTGCTCGTTCGTCTTACAATGTGATCTCTTTGTATTAATACCTGTCACGTTTTCTCCTACCTCGGTTTTTAGTGTGGGATTTTCATTTTGGTTGCGTCATTTCCTGATCATTGCTTACATTTACTTTTTTTTCAGATTTTTCACGGAAAGGGGCTTTACAAGGGGCAATCACAGGAATTATAGGTATTTTTCCGGTTTAGGAAAAGATAAATTAGGCTAAATAAAATAATCCGAATCAGTCAGAATAAGATAGGGTTGGTACCAGTGCATTACGAAATCAGGCCGCTGCAATATACAGAGATTTTTCAGCCGCGGTAAAAATTAAACATGATATTTTAACATTTGAGCTGACAACATTGATTGGTGGTACAAGTTAGAACTGCCTCGTCAAGTACCCACAATCTATGTTTTGGATCAAAAATAATAAAATAGGTATTAGCAATGTACACCCCAGTTTCACTTTGTGGTATACATGCACGGACATGTTTTCAAAATGATTAGATAGGGGCGGCAGCAGTGCCAGCTTCAATTTTAGGGGTTGTAATTGTTTCTGCAAGTCTACAAGAAGCGCTCGCAGACAACTCGAAGAACTGGTGACATGTTTGTATAATGGTTGTCTTTTAACATATCTATAGCAAATGTTTTGGTGTTAGATTACCAGTATGTACTGTGAACAAAATAATTCAGAAACCCGCTTTGAACACTTCAGTCTGTACCTTTTGATCATGTAATGCATTTATTTTGTTATATGTGGTAAATCATAAACCACCATTTTTTTTTTTTTTTTTTTTTTTTTTTTTTTTTTTTTTTATTTCAGACCTTATACTCAGAAACGCCAAACTTCTGTCGGAGAAAAATGGTTTAAAGATTTATCGAAAAACTGGCGGTAAAGAGAAAGCTATATCCGACTTTCAAGAGCTCAAACCCTATAAAACAAGGGGGTACGGGGTGAGTAAAAACTCATTACGAAACCTTGCCCATGTATTAAATACAGATTTTTTCTTAGTTGTAAAAAATGAAAAAAAACAATCAGTAGAAAAAAATGATATTTTTCTTACTTTTGCTCAAAACATAAATTGAGGGTACATGTTAAAACCGCCTGGCCGAGACGGTTCTAACGAGTACCCACAATCTATATTTTGGATCAAAAATACGAAAAAAGGTATACCCTGTATACCCCAGTTTTGTTATATAAAAGTGGGAATTTTAGGGGTATACATTTCATGGACATGTTATCCTAATGGTAAACAATGACAGGGAACAGATGCAATTACATCAGGAAAACATGTCCGTGAAATGTATACCCCCTCAAACCCCACTTTTATATAGCAAAACTGGGGTATGCAGGGGTATATCTATTTTTCTTATTTTTGCTCCAAAACATAGATTGTGGTACTCGTTAGAACCGCCTCGCCGAGGCGGTTCTAACGTGTACCTACAATCTATGTTTTGAGCAAAAATAAGAAAAATATCAAAAAATTTCTGATGAAATTTTCATTTTTTACAACAGAAAAAAATCTTTGTATATTGCATGGGCAAGTTTGCGTAATTTATTTATTTATTTATTTATACAATATTTTCAGAGGGTAGCACTTTTAGCTATACAGCCAGTCTACCAAGTGGCCCTCTATAACACAATAAAACGCATACATACAAATATTTACAAACATGTACAAAATATATATATAAGAAAACTATATCCTTTTGGATGCATTAAAACGTGAAATAAACGATAGATAAGATATTAAACTTGGACTATCGTTAAAATGTTAAAATAGAATAAATGCTGCTTACATGAATTAAAATACTATGAAATGTACATTTTAAATAAAGTTCATCACATATCACAGTAAGTAAAAGTTACTAAGTAGGGTTGGCACTTCAAGTTGAAACAACAATGTAAATAATTACAAAGATTTCTCATTCATGTAATAATATGAGATATATAATCTTTTATTCCGGTTTTAAATGTAGAAAGGGAGCTAGATGTTCTTAGCGACTGCGGTAGACAATTCCACAATTTAGATGCTGAGTATGAAAAGGAGCGATCATATAGCGCAGAACTTGATCTAGGCACTGACAAAAGTCCATTTTCAGATGATCTCAATGATCTCGGATGCGATTCTGACATTGGCTTCAACAAATTAGTGATATACGCAGGAGTCTGGTTATTTAATGCCTTAAATGTTAAAATGGCTTTGTTGTACATCAGCCGTTTTGGTACAGACTGCCATCCCAATTCTTCGAACATAAGATCAGATGGTGTTAAATATTCAGCTCGCAAAATTATGCGTGCAGCTCGCTTTTGAAGTTTAGAAATACGTTCTATATTTGAAGTCGACGTAGTGCCCCATGTATTGCATCCATAGTCCATTAGAGGCAAGATATAGCTTTGGTAAAACAATTTTTGAATGTTTTGCGGTACATATGACGAAAGTTGTTTAAGTAGTGATATTTTAGATGCGATTATAGAGCATAAGTAATCGATGTGAGGTGTCCAGCTTAAGTGTTCATCAATAAAAATTCCAAGAAGTTTTTGCTTAGAAACTTTTTCGATTTTTTCATTACCTATGTTGAGAAGAAGTTCAAAAGTGTCTTCAAGACGCCTTTTGGCTCCAAGAATCATGTATGTACTTTTGTTAAAATTAATCGGCAGTTTGTTTTGCTTACTCCAAAATACAATAGTGAAAAAGTCAATTAGCATTTCATCATTAATTTCTCCTATATCTGGACTGTTTTTATGAAATGTGGCGTCGTCAGCAAAAAGATCAGCATAGCAGTATTTCAGTAAAAGGGGCAAGTCGTTTATAAATAGTAAAAATAGCGTTGGTCCCAAAATTGACCCCTGTGGGACACCTGAGTGTATGTTAGCAAAATCAGACATTCCGCTATCACTTTGAACTGTTTGCTGGCGTGCTTCTAAGTAGGACTTGAACCATTTAAGTGACAAATTACAAAATTTGTAAGCTGATAGTTTTTTAATTAAAATGTTATGATCGACCAGGTCGAACGCTTTCCTAAAATCAATGAATATAGAGCCAATCATATCCCCTTTGTCAATACACTCCATCCATTTATCTATTAGTTTAACAAGTGCTGTTTGGCAGCTATGCTTTCGTCGAAAGCCTGACTGGCTCTCGTGAATAAGACTATATTTATTTAAGTATGCAGTTAAATGTGAATTAATATGCCGTTCAAATATTTTTGAAATAGTTGGTAAGATAGAGATCGGTCTATAATTATTTGGGTCTGATTTGCTGCCACCTTTATAAATAGGAAAGACCTTCGCGAGTTTAAGCTGATCAGGGAAACAACCTGTGGCTATACTTTTGTTTATAAGGAGAGAAAGGCTTTCAGATAATACAGCGCATACAGATTTAAGAACTCTTGGTCCGATACCATCTAATCCTATAGCTTTAGATGGGTCAAGAGCGTTGATAATCGTTGAAACTTGTAGAGGGGTAATGCTTGGAATTTTAAAATAAACTCCATCGGGCACTTTATCATGAACAAGGTTTTCTAAGTGACTTATATCAGTATCCAGGATATCATTATCATCTTTTCCAAAAATACTAGAAATGTTGGCAAAATACTCGTTTAATTTTGAGGCTATATCTAAAGAAGAAGTATACCGTTCGTCATTAATAACGATCTCATCTGGTAGACTAGCTTTTGAACACGCTTCCTTATTATTGACTTTCCTAAAATGTTGCCATATGGTTCGTGTATCCTTGGAATTAGTAACTGAATCGGTAAAGCACTTGCGTTTTGCGGACCGTATCAATTTTTTAACCTTATTGCGATATTTTTTTAATTCCGACCATGATTTTCTACGTTTGTAATTATCCCTTTGTTTTCGAGCGAATGCGATTTCATCGTTGTACCATTCAGGTAAATGTTTTGTTTTAACGCGTTTAGTTTTGAAAGGAGCGTGACGATCTAAATGTTTCACAAGAATACCATACCAGTTGGAGATATCATCATTTATGTCTGAGTGACATGCCGAGAAATCATTAAGATCACTGGCGAGATCAGAGATAAACGCCTCTTCGTTGAAATTCTTAAAGCATCGGTATGAGGTTGTAATATGATTTAATTTTGATATTTTGCTGTTTATCTTTCTCGTAAAGCACACCGGAAAGTGATCACTTAAGGCACAGGTTGATACAAAACTTTCGGTTATATTTTTGGGGTGAGATGTATAAATATGATCTATAATTGTAGAGCTTGACGCTGTGACTCGAGTCGGGACTTTAACATGTTGAGTCAGATCAAATAAGTCTATAATATTTTGCCATTTTCTATTGTGATTTATTTTCAGATCAATATTAAAATCACCCATAATTATTAGCTCAAGGCCCGTTGTCTGCGCTATCGATAACTCCTCTTCAAAAAGGTCGATCCACTCAGATTTCGAATCGGGAGGACGATACAGAGTACAAACAAGGAAGGGCTTAGAATTGGGCAGTGTTATCTCTGCCCAAAGCGTTTCGATATTTGATACTTCTAATTCACGTTTACGTTTGCAATTTATAGATTGCCGATAGTACAAAATGACTCCCCCGCCAGTCTTATCCTGAGTGTCCGATCTATCTTTTCGAATAAACTCAAAATCATCTATAGCTATTTGATCATCAGAAATAGAGTTTGTTAAAAATGTCTCGCACATACCAAAAATATCTGGACAATTGACATGACTCATCATAATACGTAACTCATCAACCTTTGGAACAATATGCCTTATATTTAAGTTGCAAAAATGTAGTCCTTTTGAATGAAATACAATATCAGCTGGTTGATTCAAATCTGCCTCAAGAAAATTTTCAGTATTAGTTAAGGAGGAGAAATCTTCATCACAATCAGTATGTTCGGATTCATTAAGTGAAAAAGAAATATTGTTTTCGCTATTCTGACTCTGGTCAAGAGAAAGACTGAGGTCGGAAACACCATTACGAATAAATTCGTCGGCAACGATTTCAAAAGTATCATTTATACACAGGCATGAAAATGTATTGTATGTCTCAATTTCAGATTTGTCACTTGAAGATGCATTTGTATACTGTTTTATGCACCCGTCAGAATCCTAATAAGCCTGATACCTATTCGTACCGATGTTTCTTCTATTAAACCAACAGTCTTGAGTTCTATGTCCTCTCATTGAACAAATATGAACGTTAATGTAGAACCAAACTTCCATTCCCATTACTTTGGAAGGAAACAAATTGAAATATGTATCGATAAGGTAGATCATACTCTAAATAAAACCGAATGAGCGGCTATTTCCAAAAAGATGGCTACTAAATTTCTTAGATTTATCTACTGCATGTATGTCGCGTTATCATATTTATCAGATTTTTAGCAAATCTTTAAAGCTTAGACGTTTTTTTTTGTGTTTTTTTTTATAAGTTTAACGCCCTTTCAAGATTATTTCAGCTCATATGAGACGGGCCAATCAGTAGGTGAGGCGAAAACGGGAGAACCCAGAGAAAAACCACCCGACACACCCGCAAGCAAAACTTGGCTTGTCTCACATGTGGCCAGAGCGGGGCTCGAACCTACACCAGACACAGCGGTGAGATGATCGAATGGTTAAGTGCGATAATGAAATATCAGCGCTCTTAACCACTCGGCCACGGGGGCCGCCACGTTAATTTGTGTGATTATCTTTTTCTATAATACTGTTCTTGTAATTATTATTATTATTATTATTATTATTATTATTATTATTATTATTTTCAGAACAATTTTTGGCATTTCGCCTTGGCGGGTGACCGAAAAGCTATGCTGCGATACGAAAACAGTGAAGTCTCGCTTTCAATATGGAAATATGAAACTTTACCGAATGGAGAAAGAAAACGAGTGATGGATAAAATTGTGTATGGAAATTAAACACCCACAAAATCATCATATAAGCACGCACATGGAATATTTTTGATCTAAAACATATATTGTGGGTACTCTAATATGTACCCACAAACGATGTTTTGAGCAAAAATATAAAAATATTGAGTGTACTAGGATAATAACCTAATTATACAAGGTCTTGTCAATAAAAGTGATAGTGACGTCAGAAATTTACCGTTAGAAATCTCAATGACATGTCTGTTCCTATTGGTAAAATGTATTTATTTTACTCATATTTCTTACGGTAAATCTCTGACGTGACTTTCAAGTGATTGTAAAGACCTGTAACACTTAATATTCACAATGGTTCAGCTGTAACACTTAATATTCACAATGGTTCAGCTGTAACACTTAATATTCACAATGGTTCAGCTGTAACACTTAATATTCACAATGGATCAGCTGTAACACTTAATATTCACAATGGTTCAGCTGTAACACTTAATATTCACAATGGTTAAGCAACGATAAATATAAACTGTTCATTAGACTACATATACAGTTCAATGATGGGAAGTACATATAAAACGTACAATGATTCAACCTCTTTGTTTTTCAGTAGAACGAACTTTCATGGCAAGTAAGAATCAAGTAATAATCTCTATTGGACATATATGGATTTAACATAAAATCGTCTGATTCTGTAGTTTGAAACATGTTCCCTTTAGGTCAGCTTCAAAAGTAAAACGTTACAAAAGATCAGGCACTGGTGCATTTATTACGAAAACACGCCCATATAATGTACAGAGACATTTTCAGCCGTAACAATTGAAACTTTCATTAGAAAAAAAAAATGATACTTTTATTAATGCTCAAAACATTGATTGTGGCTACACGTTAGAACTGCCTCGACAATGTATGGTTTGGATCAAAAACATGAAAATAGGTATAGCACGGACATTTTATCCTGATGCATGGATTCAACATAAAACCACCTGATTCTGTAGTTTCAAACCTGTTCCCTTAAGGTCAGCTTCAAAAATGATCAAGCAATGGTGGACCCATTCCCTGCTTAAGCCTAGGTGGTAAAATTAAACAAAGATTCAAATAGGGATTGGTATCGTGACAGTGTGTGTATTACCAAGAGTCCGAGTTGTCTTGGGTCCGAGTTGTCCGGCTACCTTATAGTATACCCATGCTCCGGCGTCCGTCCGTCGTCCGTCGTCCGTCGTCCGTCCGTCGTCGTCCACAATTTCACAGATCTTCTTCTCTAAAACCGCTAGGCCGATTGTTCTCATATTACACACACACCATCTACAGGTAGGGGGAAAGAATAATTGTGTTTTTTGTTTTGATCGGATAAGAACTCTGGTTGCTATGGCAACTTATGCTTCCAATAGACTTATAATGGAAAAAAGTGAAAATTGCTAGTTTTTGCTGTCTTGTTGGAGATATTTGAATTTTGTTTTTGCAGAAATGTTTATTGAGTAGTCCTCTACGTTTCTAGTGACTTTTGCCCTAATCCTTTATTTTGATTGGTTGCAGGGGCCCCATATAGGGCAAAATTTCGAAAAACATTCAAAAATCTTCTTCTCAGAAACTGTCAAGGGGATTAAGCCTGTACTTTGTATACATGTTCCTGACAGTGGCCTATACATAATTTGTGTTTTTTATTCCAGGCGGATAAGAACTCTGGTTGCTATGGCAACTTGAAGTTTCCATAGACTTATAATGGGAAAAGTGGAAATCGGCTATTTTTCTGCTAAAATTGCAGACATTTGAATTTTGTTTTTGCAGAAATGTTTATTGAGTAGTCCTCTACGTTTCTTGTGACTTTTGTCCTAATCCTTTTCTTTGATTGGTTGCAGGGGCCCCATATAGGGCAAAATTTCGAAAAACATTCAAAAATCTTCTTCTCAGAAACTGTCAAGGGGATTAAGCCTGTACTTTGTATACATGTTCCTGACAGTGGCCTCTACATAATTTGTGTTTTTTATTCCAGGCGGATAAGAACTCTGGTTGCTATGGCAACTTAAAGTTTCCATAGACTTACAATGGGAAAAGTGGAAATCGGCTATTTTTCTGCTAAAATTGCAGACATTTGAATTTTGTTTTTGCAAAAATGTTTATTGAGTAGTGTTTGACGTTTCTTATGAGTTTCGTCCTAATCCTTTATTTTGATTGGTTGCTGGGGCCCCATAAAGGGCAAAAAAAAAAAAAAAAAAAAAACATTCAAAATTCTTCTCCTCAGAAACTGTCAAGTGGATGAATCCTGTACTTTGAATACATGTTCCTGACAGTAGCCTCTACATAATTTGTGTTTTTATTCCAGTTGGATAAGAACTCTGGTTGCTATGGTTTCCATAGACTTACAATGGGAAAAGTGGAAATTAGCTATTTTTTCTGGACCAATTGTAGGTATTTGAATTTTAGCTTTGCAGAAATATCTATTGAGTATATCTCTATGTTTCATGTGACTTTTTTCCTAATTCTTTATTTTGATTGGTTGCTGGGGGCACATGAAGGGTAACATTTGGAAAAACATTTTAAAATCTTCTCCTTAGAAATTGTCACTGGCATGAAGCCTGTACTTTGTATACATGTTCCTGACAGTAGTCTCTACATAATTTGTGTTTTTTTTTATTTCAGTCGGATAAGAAATCTGGTTGCTATGGCAACTTAAAGTTTCGATTGACTTAAAACGGGAAAAGTGGAAATTGGCTATTTTTTTCTGGCCCAATCGCAGATATTTGAATTCTATTTTTGTAGAAATGTTCATAGAGTAGTCATCTACAGTTTGGTTGACTTTGTCCTAATCCTTTATTTTGATTGGTTGGTGGGGCCCCATAAAGGGCAAATTTATTAAATAAATATTTGGTTAATATAGCAGACTCAGGTGAGCGTTTACAGGACCGTTGGTCCTCTGGTCTTGGTATAAGTACCTAAATGTCATTTTGTTTTTTCCCCAACCCCTCGGTTTGTGGAGTGGGAATTTCTTTCTGATTGCGCCATTTCCTGATCATTGCCTACTTTTACTCTACAGGGTAATACCTCTGGTACATTATTTATTAGCTTTATCGCCCATGATATCATGTGCAGTAAAACTGCCTTCCTGTGCTTCAATACTGATTGTTTTTATTTGATTTCATTGTTAGGCCAGCAGGAGTTCTAAGAGTTCTGTCCCTAATCATTGATCAGCTTATGACTTTTAACAGGCATTCTTGCATAGCTGTTTGAAAGCCGTTTTCAATTTGGCGAAATCCGTGTTCATCCAGCAAAACCCATGTTCAAATCATGAAATTCACGTGCCGTTTGAACATGAGTTTTGGCCGACGTCATTTGTCAATGTGACGTGACGTTTCATAGAAACAAAATGGCCGACGTTGAAGAAGCTCCGCGGATTTCGGTGAGTTTTGACGTTGTTAATGTTATTTTCAAGAATTTTAGGTGGATTAGAGTTAAAATGCAAGAATAGCGATCATCCATGGTTTGTTTCAGTGTTTCAGAAAAATCATTACGCGTTACAGGCGTATAGGATATAACTTAAATGTTATGCGAAAGTCTGCATGCTTAGTTTTTAACCCAATCACGGTTGATAACTATGCTGCCTTGCATGCCGGTGGGTCGGGCGTCAGACACTATGATGGCCCCCGACATAAAGCTATTCATTTTAGTTGGTTGGGGCCGGAGATTCTTGTCTGTTACTCGGCCCTCCGGGGTTCAACTGGTGATTTTCTTTTGCTCCGGAGTAAGTAAGTTATTCGGCGCCCAGGGATCTCCATCAACGGGCAGCTTACTCACTCTGTGAGTCCTCGTTTTTGATTCATCATGGAATTTATCTTGATTTATTTGTTTGCCCATGATGATTCATTGACTAGTTAGAGATTCACTACGAGAACCGAACAACTAACTAAATGTTGCGAACGACTGCAGAAGCTGAGGGTGAGATTAGGATCCTGTAAAGCCCCCCCCCACCCCCCCCCCCCCAGTTATCTATAACTGACCATTCCAAGGCGGTAATGCTGTTGTGGTTCACATTTATCCAATTTATTCTGATTATGAGTTTATGAGTTTCATGTTGCATGACTTTGTGGCCACCCAAATATAATTTGGCTGTTCACTTAGCCCTCTGCATTTTACTTGTTCTGTCCAAGCTAGCACTGTGACCACCTTACTTCAATAGCTGCTCACCCTGCTTTCCGTTATACATGTAACATGTTGGTATATTCTTAACATGATTTACCTTATTCCTTGTTTATATTTGTGTATTAATGAACCACTGCAGAAGCTGAGGGTGAGGTAAGGGTCCTGTTAAACCGGTTTAAGCCCACCAGTAATTTTATATTACTGTTCGTTCCAAGGCGATACTTCTGTGGTGGTTCTTGTTGTTTTATGTCTTGGTGTTTAAGTTTTTGTGCTGTTGGCGCCTTTTGTATGTTATCATATTTTTAGTCAAGTGTAGGTAACTGAGTGGCCACCTATTGGGATAATAGCTGCTCATTCATGGTATAAGTACCTTATTGTAAGTTTGTTTTATCCCGCCTCGGTTTTTGGAGTGGAAATCTTTTTCTGATTGCGCCTTTTCCTGATCGTTGCATACTTGTACCTTTTCAAACATTCGCTGGATCACTCGGAAAGGTTTGAACACGCGGCCTGCGGCCTTGTATTCAAACACCTTACTCGTGATCCATCCGGAATGTTTGAACACTGAAAACCATGGTCGATCCCTATATTGAAACTTATATATGTTTGAAAATTGACAGGATCCCTCAACTATTTTCGGAATTCGCTAAAAGTGAGTCTCTAAAAATCAAATTGTCAACAAATTCGCGCTATTTTATACAGTTGTTTCTCAAATGATTGTTCGTTGCTCTTTGGGCTTCTTGATAGGTCAAGTTTAGTGAAGGTCTTCTTTTCTTTTTCAAATATTTTTCATCGCCGTTCTGACCTCAAGGTATTTCGGTACAGGTGTGTTCTGGCTTGGTTCAGTTTCACTTTAAAGGATAAGTGATACATGTATTTTGTTACTAATGATACAGAAGAATTTAAAATGGCATACTTTGGAAAATCACTGGAAAGCTATACACAGGGACAAAAATTAGGCCATCATCATTGTCCTTGTTGTTAACATAAGAATGAAGGAAATACATGAAAAAGAAAAGAAGCATGCGGAAACTTGATATATTCGTGTATGTATGATATGGGCTATGTTGATATAAGACCGGTATTAGCCACACAGTAATGTACTTTACATACCGTTCTAAGACGGTGCTTCTGTCGAGGTTAATTTTGCTTTGCGTTTTGATGTCGTATCTAACATACAGTGCAGTGTATATAGTTAAGTTCCTGACGGTAGCTGATTAACTGCTCACCCGGCAAACCGTGTAGGTTCTCTTTGAGCCAGTACCTTTAGTTTGACATCAGGAAAACATGTCCGTGCATTGTATACCCCCCTAAACCCCACTTTTATATAGAAAAAATTGGGTATGCAGGGGTATACCTATTTTTCTTATTTTTGCTCCAAAACATAGATTGTGGGTACTCGTTAGAACCGCATCGGCGAGACGGTTTTAACGTGTACCCACTATCTATGTTTTGAGCAAAAATAAGAAAAATATCCAAATTTTTTCTGCTGAAAATTTTCAATTTTCAAAGTTCAAAAAATCTTTGTATATTGCATGGGCAAGTTTTCGTAATGAAATCATGATTTTAGGGTGACATGACTGTGATTTTGATTCCAGTAGTTCCTGATCAATGTTTCCTTTCAGGTAGTTCCTGATCAATGTTTCCTTTAATATTAACCAGTGCAGGAAACAAAGAAGGTATCACCAAATGGCTTTGTTTGTTTTAGGTTTAACGACCCATTCAACAATGTTTTGGTCATGCCGGGACGGAAATCGTTAAATGACATTGTGATATATATATACACACGTGAATGGATCTAGTCGCGTCCTATGTGGTATCCTATTTTGGCCTTATGTATACATAAAAAGAGAAAAAAGTAGGGCTACACCAATATGATAGTATAATATTCCATCTGAGTAAAAAATTAAAAACATTAGTTTAGTGACCTTTCATTGATACAATAATAAGCTTGTGACAAATGTTGATAATCAAAAATAACTACAGAAAAGCCCGGGTAGGTGCTCGTCAGTGAATGTATTTCTGAAAAAAAGCAACATGTAAATCGATGTCATAAGGTAAGATAGTGTGTTTTTATTCACTTTATATGTCATTTTGTGTAATCTGATTATACAAGTCGTCCGGGAAAACACGCCAATGCAATATACACATTTTACTTGAGCTGTCAAATTTGAAACTTATCGGTTGAATATTTGATACATTTTCCTTAATTGCGGCTCTGAGGTTGTTTTAACGGGTACGCACAATCGAGGTTTTGGTGAAGATATAAAAAAGATATACCCCTGTTTACCACAGTTTTATTATAAATGAGTGGCTAATAGGGAGTATACGTTTCATAGACATATTATCCTGACGAATATCAGATTAGCAACAAACAAATTTCCCTTTCAGTGGCCTCTACCTGTAAAGCAATTCAATTCAATTCAATTCAATTCTTTATTCAGATTGCCAAATACATTTTAGCGCATCTACAAAACAATCAATACAAATACACAAATACACTAACTTGACATATTTTATCGTGAGTACTGGATGACCGCAAAGCAAATGTTGAGGAATGCTGATGCAGTGCCCAGAGCAGTTATACTAATATGGCATCCCTGATCTAGGCTGTGTCTGCCAGCAACCATAAAATTGCGATCAGATCGGACATCCAATACGCATGAAAAATAGATACATGTAGGATGATAAGCCTATGAATGGTAATATAACAAGATTATGACATGACGTAGGTGGCATCTCCAAAGTACATGTAGTATATCAGTGTGTTTCAAAAGTTATGCATAATATGAACTAAGCTATAGTGAACTGACATAGACTGAATTGAAAAATTGAAAATGTTACAGTTCCCTACGACATGACTATATGTATATATTTAAACATATATATTAGTAGTTACTACTTCATTGTAACAAAATCTATCAGAAAAACAGATGTTTCTATGTAGCGGCTATTATAAGAAAATAACAATAGCCATACCATCTACTTATTTTGTGGACACTTTCTAATATGTAAAGCGTCACCAATAAAATTACAAATGCTTTTACAATTTTGTTTAGTTTGTGGGTTAAGAATATGTTTAACTGCGTCTATTCCTTTGCCAAAATCATGTACAATTTCTGATATAAACCTATTGTTTTTGCGTTTGGAATCATACTTATTGCAGTATAAAAGGAAATGTTCCTCAGATTCTATTGTGTCCGGACAGAAGGGACAGAATCGTTTCTGTCTCACAATTTTCGGTCTACAATAACGCATTGTTTCAATATTAAGTATATGACAACTAAGCCTAAGTTTGGTAATTAAAGATCTCTTAGCTTTACTAAAATTCATGTTTAAATAACATGGTACACTGAAACTATTATAAAGGGTACTAAAAAGTTCGAGTTTACTATCAGAAGATTCCTTGATATGTGCTAAGTTAGTCTCTACTTTGTTCTTATAAAATACTTGTAAAGTCTGAATAAAGGCACCTTTACTCAAGCTATTAAGTTCTTGTATATTCAGAAGCTTTTCCAAGTGTCTAATGTTTGTGAGCCACGAATTACTACCCTGCAGAAACAGCTGTTTGTCAGTTTGATATAGTTTATATAGCAATCTGTCAGATGGAAGCTTGATGAGCCTGCAGTAGTCACTGTGCATAAGTTAAAGTATTGATATTAATATAGGGAACCGACCTAGTTCACATCTCGGTTTTATTATGCACTCCTAAAGAGAATCTGCAAGATTTCAAATGGACAAGCTCAAATGGATATTTATCATCCATTAAATCTATCTTATAATCAGAAATCCAGATTTCACTAGCATATGTTAATATTGGCTGGATAAGTGTATCAAATAATTTGGATAAAGTTTCAACATTTATATCACTGTATTCTTTAATTTTTGAGTTAAGGCTAAATAAGGCCTTTGTTGCTTTGGCTGATAAGTCTATTGAAAGGTACAAGTAGGCAAAGATCAGGAAAAGGCGCAATCAGAAAAAGATTCCCACTCCAAAAACCGAGGTGGGAAAAAACCAAACTAACAATCAGGTACTTATACCATGAAACATATCGTAAGCCGAATGAGCAGCTATTTTCCCAATAGGTGGCCACTCAGTTACCTTAACTTAACTAAAAATATGAAAACATACATAAGGCGCCAACAGCACAAAAAATTTTAAACACCAAGACATAAAACAAAAAGAACCACTACAGAAGTATCGACTTGGAACGATCAGTAACACAAAGTTACTGGCGGGCTTAAACCGGTTTTACAGGTACCTAACCTCACCCTCAGCTTCTGCAGTGGTTCACAACATTTAGTTAGTTCTTCGGTCCTCGTGGTGAATCTCTAACTAGTCAATGAATCATCAAGAACAAACAAATAAATCAGCCTGTTTCAGATTGCCTGTGAAAGATATATTGACTCCTAAATACTGATAATTGTATACTTGCTCAATCGAAGAGTTCTTATATTTCATATCAGCCATGAATACCTTCTAAAATATAATAACTTTGGTTTTATCTAAGTTGACCTCAAGCTTCCATCTGTTACAGTACTGTTCTAAAATAGATATACAATTTTGCAAACCTTCCTCTGACTCAGATATAATTAGTAAATCGTCAGCATATAATAAACAGTTTATATTAACATCTTCAATTAAAACTGGTTTACAATCTTCGTCAAAACTATCACATAGGTCATTAATAAAAACATTAAAAAGTAGAGGACTTAATCCATCACCTTGTTTAACGCCTCTGTAAGAAAATCTTGCTGGTCCTAACTTATTGTCTGCTTTAAATCGAAATTTTGTGCTTGAATACATACTTTTAATAAGTTTATAAAAGTTGCCCCCAATGTTAGTTTGTGTGAGCTTATAAAGCAGAGAATTTCTTGAAACTGAATCAAAAGCTTTAGCAAAATCAACGAAACATCCATATACAGGCTTCTTTAATTTGTACACATATTTGTTTATTATAGTTTTAATTGCAAAAATGTGATCAGTTGTTCTATGGTCTGGTCTGAAACCAGCTTGAAAAGGACTGAAAAAATTATGCGATTCTAAATGTGTTATAAGCCTATTTTGAAGTAGGCTTGTAAATAGTTTAGTGAGACAGCTAGATAGACTTATGCCTCTATAATTATTGCAATTATTTTTTATCACCTTTCTTATATATAGTAGATATTAAGGACATATTCCAAGTGTCTGGGTACTCTGTATTATTTAGTATATAATTAAACAATTTTACAAGTGGAAGAGTAAGAACTGAGGAGCCATATTTTAGCATCTCATTTGGTATCAATACCTTCTTTTTTATTTACCTTAAGGTTTGAGAGTCCCTTTCTGACTTCCTTGCAATTGAATGGGAAGTCAAGGTCGTGTGATGTCGACTTATCAGACAAAAAAGCATTTATCTCCTCATCAAAGTTAAGTTCATTATCATTTGGTTTATATAGTTCCTCAAAATAATGTGTCCATTCAGATATGGATTTCACGTTACTAGATTTATTGTTAGAACCTTTCATGTCATTTAAGGTTTTCCAGAAAAGTTTTGGATTTTTATTACGTGTATCTTCTAACTGATTTGAGATCTTTTTTACATATTCCGAGCGTTTCTTTTTTCGAAGTCTGTTATAATCATTTCTTACTTTAATAAATGTTTTACGTAAATCAATATTATTTGGATTATTCAATACTTTCCTGCCTAAACTCTTTAATGATCTTCTTAAGCTAAAGCAGTCTTGATCCATCCAAGATTTTTTATATCTATGTTTATTATTGTTATGCTTCTTCTTACATTTAAAAGTAACTGATTCTTTAGCAGTTTCAAGTACAATCTTGTTGAAACTCTTGACTGCTTCGTCTGTGCAACTAAATTCCTGCACATCTAGTGAAGCCATAAATTCAAGCAATCTTTTAATAGAGCTTTTACTGTTAATTGATTGAATAAAATGAGATTTTGAGAACTCGGACCAAATAAATTTTCCATTCAATTGACTAACTGGAACTGATTCTTCAGCCTGTGTATAATTACATGTCAGACCCATCCATATAGGACAGTGGTCAGAAAACTCATTTGGAGGTTGAATATTAAAGAATCTGATTCTATCGAATAATTGTTCAGGCGCTAAAATGTAATCAACAGAACTAACTCCACTATTATCATGAAAACAAGTAAAGAATCCTAAGGAATCTCCAAATGTTCTTCCATTTAAAATTCTCAAACCTGACTCGAGGCATAATGAGGCAAGTAGTTTTCCACTTTCGTTCGATATATTGTCTATATTATTACGAAGATTGGCTTGGTCATGTATGTAATTGTCTGGAGTTTGACAATAATTTTTGTCTATGGAACCATCATCATGAAATACAAAATCGAGCAACGTACCAGTCCGCGCATTGAAATCGCCTGTTAAGATAATATTACCCAGATTACTGTATTGGAGGACATCATCTAACAGCTTAGAATAGAATTCAATATTAAATGTTGAGCCTCTATTTGGTGGCATATATATTGAAGCTATGTATATAGGCTTCTCTAAATTGAAGGACAAGCTATCTAGCTTAAACCATACAATATGGGCTGAAACACTTTCTAATGATATACCTTTTTGAAGGTGATCTTTGAAATAAATGATAATTCCTCCAGATCTTCTGCCTCGCTTTTTAATTTTTTTTCCTGGTACATGAAAATTACAATACCCAGAAATTTCAATTGGAGAATCCTTATGAGTCCATGTTTCAACTAAACTAAAAACATCAAACTTATTTACAATGTTTACAAACTCAACATCTTGAACCTTCTTTGAACTTAAACCTCGTACATTCCAACTAGCAATCTTTAACATAACATCCATGACTATCATTAAAATTCACATTTTAAATGAAAAACATATTTCAAGTACTTCACCAGGGTATATAACTATATCTGCTATACAGAGATACTAATTTACTCAGCTCAGCTTATAGTAACTATGACTCAGTCAATACAAGCATATTGTAGGCACTCATTAGAAGTATCTAGGGCATTTCCAGTGTGTATTAAAAAATAAATGAAAAACACCTATAGAGTAGCCCCCGAGTCTAGATTTGCAGCATCCACAAAAATATCAGGTCTGAATTTAACTGTAAGTCAACAACCACTTACTTACTGAGAGCGGAGAACAAAAAAAAAAAAAAAAAAAAAAAAAAAAAAAAAAAATACTTCTAATTCTCTCTCAATTGTAAAATTGTATATCAAAACATATTTCCTTATGACCTTAGAAGTGAGACTCTTTAAGCATCACAATACATGTATCTCAAGACTAGACATTAGAAAAATGCAAATACATGTATTTATCAAATAATCACTGTTAAAAAGTTAAACACAACTTTATAGAACTACAAAACATATTTACATTCAATCTAGTTTATCACTACTACAAATTGTACTATACTACCATAAAGTTATGAAATATCATAAATTCCATACAGGAGTAAATCCTCCTACTCTGTAATATTACTGTAAGTTTTCACCAAAGGACACCAATGGCACTGATCAGACTGCACTACCATACAGTCTCATCATCCTTGCTGCTCTTTATAAGCTTATTCTTCTTATGGGTAAAACTTATTATAAATGGTATGTACCTGCTGAAAATATTATTTCACCTAACTTACAATTATGCCAGTCATGGTGACATTGGTCTAAGGGAAACAATTCAGTTTCAACAATTACAAAACTAGTGTCTCACAAAACTATTTAGTGTAACTAGGTATCTCAGCTAGCATTAAATGCTTACATTACGGCAACACACTTGTCCAGCAGTGAGGACTATGACTAGCTATATTATAATGTTCACAATAATGATAACATATCTTTCCAATATTGCATGTTTACAATACCGAAACACAACCAAGCAGTTATGCTTGATTTTTACTTTCTAGGACTGCAAAATTAATGTATATCCCTCGAAAAAAGGTGACTAGATTCCGACTAGCTTCCATATATTAATAACATGTATAAATGAGTTACATTTTACCTGATAATCAGATCTACATCTCAAATATTTTACTATAGTCTATATTAATTTGGGTTCAGTGGGTCCAACCCTCAAGATTATGTAAGCATGATGAATGTAGGACTAATAAAAACATTAAAATGTGTTAAATGTAATGTTTTGTCCTCATACCCATATTATGTACACATAAATAAATGTCAAAAATCTATCATGCCATGCCTTGGTATTTATGCAGTTTATTGTAAACTTGTTATCTCTTTAAGGCGAGCACAGATCAGCGGACAAAGGGTATCCCCTTTATACATCCACCGAAAACACATGGCCTTATTACCCACAAGCAAAGTCTCACCGATGTCTCCCCTTGCGAATATTAAGGCCTCATGCCACCTGCACTAAAAAACCTGATGTCCGCTGCAAAACACCCACCTCAATGATATGATACTACATGTACCCAACTAGTTATTTTTCAACAACAGTTTAAGGAAATTTTCCAGGTTAGATTGACCAGACTGTTTGGCTGGGCCAGAGCTTCTTCTGTTCTGTGTCTGTCTCTGTTTCCCTGGAAATTTGTATTGTTCATATGGCTTCAAGTTCAAACAAGAGTTTATGTGGGTTTTAATTAGGCGCACAAGAGCAATACACCCTTTCATGTAAAGGTGTATATCATCTTCCCTGAAAAACTGAGAGTTTGTTGTATTGATAGAATTATTTTGTATATGTTTTATACCATATTTTGCACACAATAGCTTAAGTTTTTCATTGTACGCACTAGCATCTTGGTTAAACGGGTCATTATTCAGTCGTTCAAATGCTGGCAAGATGTGGATATTGGATTCTGGTATCTGGAGGCGTAAGTCTTTTATGAGATATTCCATCTCATTAATACACCAATCTGGATGTCTATTTGTCAAGTCATTTGAACCTACAGCAACAATAACATGGTCATTATGTGTGTAATATTGCTGACTGATATGAGAACGTGCTCCTTTAATGTTTTTTTGACCTGGGCCAAGCACACTGATTTCAACTTCCATGTTTTTGTACATTTTGGTTCCATCTAACAGATTCCCTTGGCTATCTATGATAATATTCAGTTTAGATTTTTTATTTGATTCACTTTTTTCAGCTGAGTATCTTGTGTTGTTGGCATTGGATCTATTCAGTGTGTCTTTGGAACTAGATTTATTCATTAATTTATTTATTTATTAGAAATTTAATGACAACATATACACATACATATATACTAATGACAATTTTCAAAAACATTTCACACAAGAACATATCATATATACATATACATGCGTCAAGGGATTGGATGTAGGCTAAGCCTGTGATTATCCTCTCCCAGACGGTATTGTATGCGTGAGTTGATGATTGTATGAAAGAAAAAAATGTTTTATAATGATGATATATATGTTCAGAGAGAGAGAGAGAGAGAGAGAAAGAAAAAAAAAAGAGAGAGAGAGAGAGAGAGAGAGAGAGAGAGAGAGAGAGAGAGAGAGAGAGAGAGAGAGAGAGAGAGAGATGTTCCTAGTCTTACTTGACACAGTTAGTGAAAATTTCAGACTTCAGAAGAAGACAATCTGGGTGTGCACATTAATTTATATCGAAACGGTATTAGTGAGATCGGTAACTCGTCATACCTTGCCCTAGCCATGAAACGACGTTTATCTAATACCGTTAATAAAAATAGGATTTTTTCAACAGACGTGGCTTTGCTGTGAGCAGGTTTTCACTTTTAACGGTAAAATGACCGCCTTAGCGGAAACACAGGTGAGTTGTAAGCAGTTATTCATGTGTAATAACAGTTAGTGTACATGTCTTATCTTTTCAGTCCAGTTTTATGCAGATCTTTTGCATTCTAAATGCGGTAAAGCTTGTGTATTCAAGTACAGTACATGTGCAAAAGTCCTGTATCTCTTTGATTTTCTTAAGCTTTAGAAAGAACTGACATTTAACTTTTAAAGAAAACACTGTTTATTGTATCTTTGAGGGAAAAGTTTAACATTAATGCTTTAGATTAACTAAATCTTTTAGTGTCTATAATGTATTTGAAAATAATTTCCATTAGTTGTTGATTTTCTACGTCTGAGAGTTGTGCACATCCATGTAATAAGTCTGTCTCATTTATTTCTATTGTTTCATATATAGTTGGTTGGGAAATTAAACAGTTAATGAGCTCCATTCTTTGGAGTTGGTATTTATTGCAATAAAATAAGAAATGATTTCTTGTTTCAGGCACCATGCAGAGACTACAGTTGGGAGAATCCAAAAGATGGTCATCACGGAGATCTGCGTTTAATTGGCTTTTACGGTTTCTAAGTTGGCACAGTAAGATATTATTTTTTCTATTTCCATAGTTATAATATTTTGGGGGCTGTTTTATTTGTTTCTTAAGTGTTTGCTTAAATGAATATAAGGAAGTTGCATTTTTTAGCTGGGGGTCTAAGTCATCCCATAGGTCAGTAGTTGCAATGAAGAAGCTTTTTTGGTAAGAGGTTGTCCTAGGGATAGGGTGTCTTAGGTTGGTGGATCTCAGGTTGTAACCAGTTTCATGAGTATTAAATTTAGTAATTATGTCGTTAATGTAAGTTGGGGCTTCATTATTTAATATTTTATAGAATTGTATAAGTTTTGCATGTTTTCTCCTTGTTGCAAGAGAACATAGACCAACTTCGTTGTACAGGACATCATGATTTGTTCCTTTCCGGAGACCGGTAATTATCCGAATTGCATCAAGTTGGATTGATTCAAGTAATTCTGATTGTTGTTTGGTGCAGTTATCCCAAATGATATTTCCATATTCTAGGATTGGCCTTATAAATGATATGTAAAAGCGTAGTAGTGACTTCCTATCTATGTCATATTTTAACATTCTCATTATATTAAGACGTATAGCTGCTTTTTCATAAATTTTTTGAATATGTTCAGCCCATGTAGCATCAGACGAAAGAGTGATTCCTAAGTGTGTATGTGTTTTATTATCTTTTATTACAATATTATTGAATTTAGCATCATCCCAATTTGTTTCTTGTTTTCTAGTAAAGGTCATAGCATTTGTCTTTGCCTGGTTAAGTATTATCAGCCAATCATCTGACCATTGAGCAATTTCAATGAGATCTTCATTTAGTAATTGAATTGATTCTTGGTTCTCAATAACAGTAAAAAGTGTAGTATCATCGGCAAATAATCTAATGTTTGTGTTAATTTTTTTCAACAATGTCGTTTACATACAGCAGGAAAAGATATGGCCCTAAAACTGATCCCTGAGGGACACCAGCTGAAGTTGTCATCCATGTTGATTTGGAACCTTCATTTATTACCCTCTGATGCCTATTACAAATATTGCTTTCGAACCATTTATGCAAGTTTCCATTTATTCCATACTTCTTTAATTTATACAATAACCCTCTATGCCACACTTTATCAAATGCTTTGCTGACATCACAGAATATAAACTTAATATCTTTTTCTTTGTCAAGATTTTCTATAATGATATGATAGATTTCTAGCAATTGGTTTGTGGTTGAATCCTTAGGTCTGAATCCTGATTGATATTTTGTTAAAATTTCATGTTCTTGAAGATAGTTATATAGGTATTTAAAAATAATTTTTTCTAAAATTTTTCCAAGACAACTTGTGATAGATATGGGTCTGTAGTTAGTTGGATCGTTTTTATTCCCCTTACCTTTAAAGATTGCTGAAACATTTGCCATTTTCCATTGGCATGGTACTTGGCCTAGTTGTAGAGATTTATTAAATAGCAGTGTTAAAGGTTGTACTAAATGATGGCCAAAAGTCTTGATTAATTTTGGGCTAATTTCATCAGGGCCACCAGGTTTGTTTATGTTTAAATTGTCTAATTGATCTTTGACATCTTGTTCTAATACTGTAATAGAGTCAAGGCTAAAGTTAGGATTATTCAAAGTTTCTGGTAAATTAGGTTCAGCTCCTATTGTTGATATTCCAGTAAAATGTTCATTTAGAGTTTGTGCTTTTTCAAAAGGATGAATTTGCGGCTGCCCGTTACGAATAAGTGGAGGTGGTGGATTGTTCTTGTTTTTTAATTTTGTTATGTCATTTGCAATTCTGTACCAGGCTTTTGGTGAAAGGCCAGGATCAGATAATTTTGTTTGCAGATTTGACATATAAGATTTTTTAGCATCACGTATAAGTTGGACTACTTCGTTTCTTTTGTTTTTATAATTACTCCAATTTTGCTCTGTATTTTTGTTTTTTGCTTTCAGATAGAGCCGATCTCTTTGTCTCATGTTCCTGCGAATGTTGGTATTCATCCATGGTTTATCATTTGGACGGTAAGTAAAAGATACCTTTGGGATAGACTGTTCTGCTAGTTCAATTAAAACATTTGAAAAGATTTCGTTTATATGGTCTATATCATCACTGTTGTTTATAAAAGACCAATCTTGTGTTTCGATATTATGTTCGATTAAATTTTTATCTGCTTCGTCATATTTCCAAATTGTTTTCTTATAAGCCTGAGCTTTGTAGGTTTTAAATGCAATTTCTACAGTTATTGTACTATGATCACTATTAAACGGCGGTAAAACTTGTGAATCAATGATGATTGAACTATGGTTTGTTAGAAGCAGGTCAATGCATGTTGCTGACTTATTAGGTATTATTCTTGTTGGTTCATTAATCATATTTTGTAGGTTATATTTTGATAAAATTCTAAGAAAGGGACTAGAGGTTATTTTTATAATATCATGATTAAAATCTCCTAATATAATAAGGTCAAGGTTCTCCTCGGATGCTTTTTCTATTGTGTTTTCAAATTTTTCCCAGAAATCAACTGTGGATTCAGGTGGTCTATAGAAGTGACCGATAAGATAATTATTCATTAATGAACTACTATTACTAGTAGGTCCTGACTCATTTAACACATCAAACCTATTTGAGGTTTTAAGATACACTACCTCGTCTCTAGTATTTTCGTGTACATTGAGGTCAGTGGTAGGAACAGATTTATCTCCCTTTGAATATGTATTTTCGTGTACATTGAGGTCAGTGGTAGGAACAGATTTATCTCCCTTTGAATATGTATCTTCCATACTAGAAATTTCTTTATTTTCTTGTTGAGATATTGGATTTTCATTCCTGCTTGACTTTTCAAGCAAGAGCATGTCATTTTGTTTTTTCAGTGCTGAATTTTGTATTTTCAGTTCCGAATTTTCCTGTTTCAAATAGTTCACAAATTCCTTATTAGCTGAAGAGTTCTCCATGAGTTTTATTTTATCCTCTAAAATTTGGGATCTATTTGAGGTTTGAAGTTCAATCTCTTGTAATTTATTTGCGAAAGAAGAGACATGTTGTTGTGTCCTGTTTGAACTCATTTCAACTTCTTTCAATTTTCTGTCTATGTTAAAGATCACTTCTTGTGGAGTGCATGTACATGTTTTAGCCTCAATTGCCTTCAGCCTTTTTTCAGTGTCACTATTTGCTTTTATCTGGCTCTCAACTGATTTAAGCCTACTATTCATATCCTGAATCAGTGATGATGATGTTATCAGTTCAGTCACTTGTGTTTCTAGTGTATGTATTGTGTTTTGAATCGTTTTTAAGGATTCGTTGAATTTGCTGAGGTCGATGTTTTTTTCTCCCGCATTTGAGCCTTGAGTCTTAGCTTTTTCTGATTGACATTCATTGGCACTATTTGATCTTGAACTTGGATTATCATTTTTTGTCGCTTTATTTGGGTTTTCAGCAGCTTTCGACAAATCTAGTACTGGTCTGCTATCAGTTTGAAAATGTTTTAATTTGGTTTGTTCATTTGTATCATGCTCATTTTCCATCTGTGTTGACTCGTCACTGTGAATAGGGTCTATTGTTTTCACATATGTTTGATCAGGGTCAGATTCAAGTTGGTGTGATTTCATAGGCAAATGTTCAATGATTTCACTTTCATCATCTGATTCAATGTCAGAATTTAGTGGGCTAAAAATTGAGTCATTCTTGGCAACCTCAGCAGCTTCATCTGCTTTATCATAACCATTTACAGTGTTTTCATGACTACCATTCTGATTAGCATAGACAAAGTCCCTTAGAATTCCAAATTCTGTATCCGCCCAACATTTAATGTATTTTCCCTGTACTGTTAGTGTTAGTGTGGTGATGTATAGTTTGATTGTCACCATTTTTTTTCAAATGGCTCCTTTCTGCTGACTTGAAGAAAAATTGCTTCTATTGTATCTAGGCTTTCATCCTGTGATTTATAGTTGGTCCATTCTGTTACGTATCCTGGCTGATCCCGGTATCGTAAACCCAAAGCAACAATCCATAATAACACATTATTTGGGGCCATTTTGAAAGAATACATCGTAGACTTGTCTTTGTATAAAGATTTATCAATAGATTCGATCGCAGCCTTCCTGGCCTTTCCCACTGATCTAGCACATTTACAGTTATTAATGTGCACCATGTATCTGTCACTATATTCATCATAAACATGTTCAACCAGATCCATATGATCAGGAAAGTCTGGAAATAAGGAGGGCATGATGGGTCGTGTCCCGAACCAAGTATCGAATATATGGGGTGCGAATCCACGTCCTTAAGGCCGAACAGTTTGAGCCCAAATATCGAGTCTGAATTTCCTCCTTACACAGTTTATACACCGATAATTAACTAACTAAGTTATTCTGTGAATGTCTGCATCTTGTCACTATCTTATTCGTCCCTGGGAAGTTTGAAAACAAGTTTTCATTTTTGTTTACAAAAACCACGCGCCATCGTGGTCCTACGATTTAGCAGTCAATGTCTAACCTGTGATTTCTTATCAGTCGTCTGCCGAAGGTCATCATTACGAAAACTTGCCCATGCAATATATGGAGATTTTTGAAGTTGTAAAAATTGAAAATTTTTAGCTGAAAAAATTTGATATTTTTCTTATTTTTGCTCAAAACATAGATTGTGGGTACACGTTAGAACCGCCTCGGCGAGGCGGTTCTAACGAGTACCCACAATCTATGTTTTTGAGCAAAAATAAGAAAAATAGGTATACCCGTGCATACCCCAGTTTTTCTGTATTAAAGTGGGGTTTAAGGGGGTATACATTGCACGGACATGTTTTCCTGATGTTAGTATAGGGTGTTATGCAATTCAAAATGTGTCTTTAAAGACAGGGCTGGACTATATAAAGGGGATTAGCATTCAGTTGTCATTTTCTCACTAGACTTCAGACCATTCACATCAAATTTCAGCCAATACATGATAGATAGTCCTAAATACAGTAATGTGATTGGCTTATTCCTGTCACCAAAAAATCGATAATTGATTACCTGTGTTTTACCTGTATTTTGACCCCGCGGCACAGAAACCCTGTCTTTAACTAACTTCTGACATGGAGACCGCCGGAATGGTGGCCGCGGTGGTATTCAAAGCAAAATATCATGAGAAATGAGCCACCTCGTGGGAAAACCAACAATGTGGTTTCCGAACAGGTCCGACACAAACCGAGCTGTGCAAGCACAGAAAAGAGCTAGAAACTTGAAATTTCGAATTTAAGTAGAGGAGGAATTGTACTATCCGAGTAGCGAAAACAAAGGCGCTGATCAGTTTCACAGTTACTGCGAAGCTGATCTGCGCCTTTGTTTTCGCCTAGGCAGATTGTTGGTTTTCCCATGAGGCGGCTCAAATAATGATCTTTGTGTCGCTTGCACTTCATACACATTGCTACTGGCGATCAAGTTTTGATATTAAAGTAAATAAGAAAAGTGAATTTATGAAAAGTTGAAAATAAGCAATGACAAAACCCAATGTAACCAGAACCAGTCCCAGATAGGAAAAACAGGTGCAAACACGGGCATGTAAACACTCAGTTACAGGACCTAAATAATGGATACGCAATTCTTTGACACAAACAGCACAACACCTGACACAAAAACAAATGGTACCACAACAAAGTACCGCCTCAGAACGGTCAGGAAATTTGCAGTTAGTTTGGGGACTTAACCTACTTTGTTAACCAAGAATGAAAGTCAGTAATGTCATCAGGAAAACACGTCCATTAAATGTATACCCCATTATACCCCACTTTTACAAAGTTAAACTGGGGTAGGCAGGGGTATACCTATTTGTTTTTGCCCCAAAACATAGATTGTGGGTACTCGTTAGAACCGCCTCGGCAAGGCGGTTCTAACGTGTATCCACAATCTATGTTTTGAGCAAAAATAAAAATATCAAAATTTTCCAATGAAAATTTTCATTTTTACAACAAAAAATTGCATGGGCGTGTTTTCGTAATGGTTAGGTTTATTCTTATTTCAGGAAAAATAAAAAGAGATGGATGTTACCTTTTCGAGTTTAGTTTTAGTGGCCGCCTTGTGCAATGTGTCTTTCTGTTTCTTACTTGACAAGAAATCACGATTTATCCAAATATATAGACTAGGCGAACACAGGCAAACACGATCCATTCCTATATCTAGACTAGGGACACAAGCGGTTGATTTTCTTATAAGAGGTGCAGTAGAAATCCCTACGAGAAGCCATTACTACAGAGAGTTCTATAAACCTCGGACACTCAAAACTGCAATACGAGATTTCAGGTCCGTAGTTAAAACTGATATAAAGAAGGGTAAAACCGAAGTTGGTGATGAAGTTTACGAAGGTTTGGCAGAAGGAAAGAAAGTACAGCTTCTGTTTCGTGATTATAGACATAATGGCGACCCAACTATTTTGGTGTTTGATGTACAAAATAAAGGGATGGACAATAGACTGTTTAAAATAGTGTATACAGGGCCTAGAACATAGACAATTATTTGGAAGCAAACATTTTGAATAAGCATGCACATTTCATTACAACTTTGAAGTACATAATTTCAGATTAAGATAGGTGCAGTGTTTCCATCTGTTTCTGTTTGTAGGCTAAGTGTAAGGAGGGAAGCACTAGTTTAAAATAGGGAAAATAAGCGGTCGAGTTTCTGATCAGTGGCGCTTGGGGAGTTCCCACTGGAAACCAATACTACCATACAGAGAATTCTATAAATCACGGGTACTCAAAACTGCAATACGGGGTTTTAGCGCAGTAGTTAAAACTAAACTGGTATATACACATTTTTACTTTAGTACACATTATTACTTTAGTACACATTATTACTTTGGTACCTTTACCCAGCCCAACGTTGCGGACGTTGAAACGGTCAAAACACCGGTAACTTAAACTCCGGTGTAAGGTAGTTTCATTACAACATTTTGATGGATGCGAACGAATTTCTTTTTTCTTCTTCGCTGTGATATAAATTGTTTGTGATGAAGTAAAAAAAACGCGCCCGGTGGAGAATTACCTTGACTTTTCATTTCTGCTTGAATGAAAAGCTGTTTTTGTATAATTCTCAAAGCATTCGATTTAAACTTGGTAAAGAGATTTCGGCTTAGGCCTATTTGGCCGATTTCTACAAAAAAAACTGTTCGTAGTTTCGATAAAGCTTCCTTTTAAAAGGAAAGTCTCGCCCGTGTTGATCAATTTGTAAGGAGTTATACCAGAAGCGTAAATATAAATTGATTAGGTTCCTTGTACCTAACAATGCAAGGTTACCATTGCATTATAAACAAACTGTTTAAATAGACCTAGGCAGTGTGTTAGAGTGTATGTTTGAAGGATTTTATAAACCAGATGGGCGGCCCCCGTGGCCGAGCGCTTAAGAGCGCTGTTTCTTAATCACTCGATCATCTCACCGCTGTGTCTGGTGTGGGTTCGAGCCCAGCTCTGGCCACATGTGAGACAAGCCAAGTTCTGCACATCTACAGAATACAGACTAAGAGCTATGGTTCCATATAGACATTTAGCTGATTACTGTGACAGTCAATCGGCAGTGAGCAAATCAAGACAGTTGCATTTTATACGCATCAAGTCATGTATACTTATTAGCTCGACTGCACGAAGTGCATAGAGCTATTGCAGTCACCCCGGTCGTTTACGTTCCCGTTCCCGTGTGCGTTCCCGTTCCCGTGCGCGTCACACTTGCGTTAAAGTTTTCTAGAAGTCCATATCTTGACAACCACTCATCAGAAAGCATTTATACTTGGACCATAGATACCCTGTAGGGTTAGCTTTCATTCCATGGCATCAGGCCCCTGGGGCCAGGCCAGGGTGTGGGGCTGGAGGTTAAAATCTAGAACACCTTCAAAAATGGCAATTCTTGTATTAAAGTTTTCTAGAATAAAAATTAAAACTGAGATCCTTTTAGAGCAGTGAACACAAGTCCATATCTTGACAACCACTCATCAGAAAGCATTGATACTTGGGCCATTGACACCCTGTAGGGTCGGCTTTCATTCCATGGCATCAGATCCCTGGGCCCATGCCAGGGGGTGGGACTAGAGGTTAAAATCTAGAACACCATTAACAATAATGGCTTTTCTGTAATATAGTATTACTGTGACCATATAGGTTATAACTTGAATGTTATGCGACAGTCTGCATGCTTAGTTTTTAACCCAATCATGGTTGATAACTATGCTGCCTTCTTTAATTGCACGCCGGTGGGTCGGGCGTCAGATTCTATGATGGCCCTGACATAAAGCTATTCATTTTAGTTGGTTGGGGCCTGAGCTTCTTGTCTGTTGCTTGGCCCACCGGGGTCCAACTGGTGTTTTTCTT
The DNA here is from genome assembly GCA_964017185.1 of Rugalucina vietnamica. Taxonomy (NCBI): domain Eukaryota; kingdom Metazoa; phylum Mollusca; class Bivalvia; order Lucinida; family Lucinidae; genus Rugalucina; species Rugalucina vietnamica. Next base: position 31,220,880 of record OZ024884.1, read on the forward strand.
TTGCTCCGGAGTTAGTAGGTTATTCGGCGCCCAGGGATCTCCATCGTCGGGCAGCTTACTCAGTCTGTGAGTCCTGGTTTTTGATTCATCAGGATTTTTATCATGATTTATTTGCTTATTCTTGATGATTCATTGACTAGTTAGAGATTCACCACGAGGACCGAATAACTAACTAAATGTTATGAACCACTGCGGAAGCTGAGGGTGAGGTTATGGCCATGTAAAACCGGTTTAAGCCCGCCAGTAACTTTGTGTTACTGATCGTTCCAAGTCGATACTTCTGTGGTGGTTCTTTTTGTTTTATGTCTTGGTGTTTAAAAATTTTTTGTGCTGTTGGCGCCTTATGTATGTTTTCATATTTTTAGTTAAGTTAAGGTAACTGAGTGGCCACCTATTGGGAAAATAGCTGCCCATTCGGCTTACGATTGTTTCATGGTATAAGTACCTGATTGTTAGTTTGGTTTTTTCCCACCTCGGTTTTTGGAGTGGGAATCTTTTTCTGATTGCGCCTTTTCCTGATCTTTGCCTACTTGTAACTTTCTAGAAGTTTAATTCTTGAAAACTTTTTATCAGAGGGCTTTCATACTCGGACCATAGGTACCCTGTAGGGTTTCATTTCATTTCATGGCATCGGATCTCTGGGTCCATGCCTGGGGGGTGGGGCTGGAGGTTAAAAACTAGAACACTGTAAAACATAGATGTACTGCTGTGTAACTTTTACAAGGAGTCCATATCTTGACAACAACTTACCATAAAGTATTCATACTTCATGCACTTTAGGTTCCATGACATCGGACCTCTGGGTCGGAGTCAGGGGGGCGGGGCTAGAGGTCAAAATCTAGAACTCCCTATATTTTTTTCTTTTCATTTCTTTATAGAAACAACTTAGGAAGATGGTTCGTCATTCATCTTTCGACTTTGTGACACTGACCTGTGTGTCATGACGGTAAGGGTCGGTTGACCTACTTTCCACGGTTCAGTGATTTTGCCTTATATCTTGACACTCAATTAGTATATTTTCATGCTTTTTTCAGATTATCAGTGAGTACGACCAGGCCTTTGACCCCAATATACTTATAGGTCACTGTGACCTAATTTCACGGTTCAGTGATTTTGCCTTATATCTTGACACTCAATTAGTATATTTTCATACTTTTTCAGATTATGAGTGAGTATGACCAGACCTTTGACCCCAATATACTTATAGGTCACTGTGACCTAATTTCACGGTCTAGTGACTTTGCCTTATATCTCGGTACTCAAATGGTTTATGAACAAAGTTTTTTCAAAGTATGTTTGTGTATGACAAGACCTTTGACCCTGAAATAGTCCTAGGTCACTGTGACCTGATTTCACGGTTCAGTGATTTTGCCTTATATCTTGACACTCAATTAGGATATTTTCATACTTTTTTTCAGATTATGAGTGAGTATGACCAGACCTTTGACCCCAATATAGTTATAGGTCACTGTGACCTAATTTCACGGTTCAGTGACTTTGCCTTATATCTCGGCACTCAAGTGGTTTATGAACAAACTTCTTTCACACTATGTTTGCGTATGACAAGACCTTTGACCCTAAAGTAGTCCTAGGTCAATATGACCTAATTTCACGGTTCAATAATTTTCCTTTATATCTCAGCACTCAATTGGTATATGAACATTCTTCTTTCACGATATGTTTGCGTATGACAAGACCTTTGACCGTAAAGTATCCCTGGGTCACTGTGACCTAATTTCATGGTTCAGTGATTTTGCCTTATATCTCGACACTCAGTTGGTATTTTTCATACTTCTTTCTGATTATGAATGAGTATGACCAGACCTTTAACCCAAACATACTTATAGGTCGCTATGACCTTATTTCATGGTTCAGTGATTTTGCTTTATATCTCAACACTGAATGGGTATATGATCGTATTTCTTTCACATTATGAGTAAGTATCACCAGACCTTTGACCCTGAAATACTTATAGATCAGTGTGACCTTATTTCACCGTTCAGTGATTTTGCGTTGTGTCTTGGCACTCAGATGGTATATGAACACACTTCTTTCACAATATGAAGGAGACCTTTAAATCTTAGGTAGTTATAGTTAACTTTCATGTTTCAGTGATTTTGCCTTATTGCATCAAGGCAAAAAAGATGTATGAACATAATGCTTTGGGTTACTGGTCGGGTTTGGCCTTATGTTTGACAAAGTTCAGAAGCAGTCGAGCACGCTGTCCTGCGACAGCTCTTATATAACTACTTAAATTTTGACTTTAAAGACAGTATAATTTACAGTGCATAATAAAAACATTTTTATGATACAAATGTTAAACATTTGCACATGGTCATGTCTAAAAGTTATTTGATGCAGTATTTCAATTTTGCTCATTCCAAACAAAGAGCGATGTAATGTTTTATGCTTATTGCTAGGACCGAAAAGACTCGTCATTTTGTATGCTCTTGTCTTGTATAATGTTTATGTAACGATAAATCAAGTGCAACCAAATCAATAAATCCGCCTAGTTGTAGTACATTACAATAATGAAAAATTATCTTTATAGAAATCAAAAATTAGATCATCAAAATTTTCACATTTTGGGAAAATTTTCTATGCATGAGTCCCCGCTTGGACCGGTAGTAACATGAGTGAATTGTATCTATACACACTACTAGACCGAGAAGACCTTCAGTGCGCGGTGAGCCATTCCATGATTCAACCGGAAGCAAGAAATCTTGTACCTTGTACTCTGAATCGTAAAAATACTAACAAGTATAAGCAAAGTCATTTTGCAATGACTTTAAGGCAAGATTGTTGGACGTTTTCATCGTTTTTATAATTGTAAAAATGCACAGTCAGGAAGAATTTTATGGCAAAAAGAACAAAGTCACGCCGGTTACAATGGTACCAGGATTACCTGGATTGTTGAATAGATGGCCATTCTACCTTTACAAGATGCAGACTATGTTACTTATTAGCTCACCTGAGCCGAAGGCTCACAGGTGAGCTTATAGTATAGTAGTCGAGCCGGCGTCTGTCCGTCCGTCCGTCCATCCGTTCACATTTTCAAACTTAAATATCTCTAAGACAAGAAGGCCAATCGTGATCAAATTTTATCGAAAACATCATCATTGAGGAGGGGGAAAGGTTGCATTAGGTTTTGGCCAGGTCGGATCAGAACTCTGGTTTCCATGGCAACAGATATCTCCCATAGACTTACAATGGGAAATCATGAAAAAAAATCTTCTCCGACAGAGCTTTCATATTTTGTGTGTAGCAATGTATAGTGGTCCTCTTTATAAATCCTGATGCCCCTGGGGTCTATACAGGGAAAAAACATAAAAAAATGTTTGTTTATTTATTTAAGTGTCACATATCAAATACATACAATATATTACAGATTTACAACTAACTACAACATTTATATTTGATACCCGGTCTGTATAGACTTATGAGACACTAAAATTTGCTTATAAACAGAATACATGTATCACATATTTAAAAATATACAGAAATTCTCGGGAAGTCTCGTAAAATTACCGGAGATTGTACGCTTCGATCAATACCTGGTGGAGCTCAGGTAACTGCTATCATAAACTACGAGATTTCTGACCCACGATTTTGGGGTATGGGCATTTTTTCAGATATTTTTTGGGGATCCCTTCAAAATTTGACTATTTTATGGGGCTTTGCTTTACGAATGTTTGGTTTTTATAGCTAATTCACGTATTTTGGGGTGTCCTTCAAATACCTGATATTTTTGTGTAGTCCCTCAGACCAGATATTTTTTGGGTTACGGAGCAGATGCTGGATCCGAGCTTATGTATGAGCAAAAGTTCAGAGAACCCCCAGGGGATAAGCTCTTTCCCATGAAGGTAGAATTCAAGTCTTTAATCTAGACTACCACGGCGTAAATTCTTGAAATGGCAGCACACGTCTGGGTTTCGTTGCCAGTATTCATGAGGAGGGTCACTGTGATGGTTTCATATCTGAAATTACGCAATATGGTCCATCGCCCTCCTCCCAAGTTCGAACGTTTTCACTGCTTCAAAGGATCTAACCTTTATCTTTTTAATTCCATATCTTCATTTGTTGTTGGAAATCATGTTCGAATCTTTCAGGGATCTACACTGGTCATCATTGCAAAGTTATTAGCAAATCGTCAAGTCTGTGAAATTTCGAGTACCATGATAAATTCTAAAAATGCGATGGTGACCAATTAATATGATATTACAAGACTACACTATGCAAAAAGGAGCCTTTAGAAACAAAACATGAGCCGCGACACGAGAAAACCAACAATGTGGTTTTGTTCAGGTCCGACACAAACCAGGCTGTACAAACACTGGAGAAGACTAGAGGCTTGGAATTTTGGATTTAGAAAATAGAGGGATAGTACTATCTGTTGAGCGAAAACAAAGGCGCTGATCAGTGCCTTTGTTTTCGCATATGCAGACTGTTGGTTTTCTCATGTCGCTGCTCACATGTATTTAACTTAATAAGCATGCAAAAACTCGCCTTTCTAAAGACAATTAACTAGACCCTCCTACTGTGCTAATTCCCAAAGGTACGGGGATATTATAGATCTTCCAGTGTTTCGGTACATTGTACAACTTCCCTTGTGGTAACTGCATCGACCTGCGGTGGACATATTAACTTTTCAGGTGTCCTTGACCTTCATAAAGAAGTCTGATTGGCTCAAGCCACCAGCAAAGTTGACGTGTCAAATCAACACCTGGAATCATCCTCTTTTTTCTCTTGGATTCTAACCGATTCAGACGTGTCTCTGGTTGAGTTCCTCGAGTCCATCTAAAGCCACTTGTGTTGGAAGTAAGTGTCAGTATCTAGCTACGGCACAACAATTAAAAGAGCTGCTGGCATTTTTTCACTTTGCAGGGATGTGGGTAATAATCCTCTATAAGATTTTGTGTCTCTCTCAAGCTCAAACAAAATCTATTGCACATATTTCCAATGGGTTTTAATATGGCACAAAAGCATTTTTGTGGTGCGACCCCGCACCAGACCCCGCACCAGAGTCTGGTTTCTACCCCGCTTTGAAGAAAAAACGTTCAGCAGCACTTAAACTCATCATTATCTGACTAACTACATTCTGTAGCTACATTGGTGGATTAAGAGGGGGTTCGGGGGTTCGCTCGAACCCCCGTCTGGAACAAAATTATTTCATTTTCATGGGGTAACTCAAGAAAAACTAGTTAAAATGAAGAAAACGAACCCCCCTTGGTAAATTCGAACCCCCTTTATAGAAATCCTGAACTATTCTAGAATAAAGATTGCTAGTGAAAGCCAAACTGACATTATCACACTAGGGGGTGGGGCTTGACCAGGGAAGATTATTCCATATGTCTTATTAGAGAAGTGAACTTTCACACGCAATCATTACATTTCTGCAGAGGTAATCACAGATTCAGGGAGGCCATTCCAGTCCCTGTTAGCCTGAGAAAAAATGCTTAATTAGGTATTTGTAACTGCGGAGTGTAGAGTGCTGATTTCTCCAGTGTCTATTTTGGGGATAATGCCATCTGTGTCCTACCCTAGTCGGGTGTATGTTTGCAAACCCTTGATGCGTTCAAGAAAGGAGTTCTTATGCTACCTGCGCGTATCCTGAGATGTATATTTATCAACATTGTTGCTGACAGGTAGCCCTCTACGCACTGACCTGTCGCAGTTGGCGCATGGCAACTGGATAATTCATGCGGGATGCTCTTGTTTTCTTCAATTGCCGCCATTAGCCAAAATCGGCTAGATCCCATAATGCATAGAGCCAAATAGGAGAGATCAAGATGAGGTATCATCTGCTCTCGCGAGATGTATTTACCAATAAAGTCTTGTTCTGTTCTGTTCTGTAAACTGCATCACTCACGTCATTATGCACTAGTCATTTACAACCACGCCCCTCACCCCCCCCCCCTCGGGATAAAGCGGGGACCTTGAGTTTTCATTTTTCAAACCCCTACTAAAAGCCCCACCCTGCGAGGGCAATTTGTTGGAAAAAACACTGCTAATTTCCCCCGCAGTCTGTTATGTTTTTCATTGCACTGCTGTTTTTGCATATATAGGGCAAACCCCGGGTTGTTCCCTCGCCCTACCTGGGATAATTTGAAGGTCAAATCCCCGTACATTTCCACGGTTATCGCCCGCCCCCGGGGTGGGGGCCGTGGTTACTAATGACTGGTGCATAAGATTTTTACAATTTTTTTTTCTCACCAACTGTTTTAACCCTGTAACCTTTTATCTTCTCACTATCACCCTTTTGCTTTGTCTATATTAGACCTGTTTGTGACAAATCAGTCTGGTAAGGTACACACCACCAAAACCCTGCCTCGTCTTGGCTCATCTGACCATGATATTGTTTTTCATGAAATTTCTATTCCAAAAGTCGCCCAATTCAACCTAAAAGAAAAATCAAACTACATCGGAAGACCAACTGGGAACAATTTAAAGCTGATATCAACTCGTTTAGTGAAAGTTTTTTTGTTGTTTTTTTTTCTTTTGCTCCGGAGTTAGTAAGTTATTCGGCGCCCAGGGATCTCCATCGTCGGGCAGCTTACTCATTCTGTGAGTCCTGGTTTTTGATTCATCAGGATGTTTATCATGATTTATTTGTTTGTTCTTGGTGATTCATTGACTAGTTAGAGATTCACCACGAGGACCGAAGAACTAACTAAATGTTATGAACCACTGCAGAAGCTGAGGGTGAGGTTATAGCCATGTAAAATCGATTTAAACCCGCCAGTAACTTTGTGTTACTGATCGTTCCAAGTCGATACTTCTGTGGTGGTTCTTTTTGTTTAATGTCTTGGTGTTTAATATATTTTTGTGCTGTTGGCGCCTTATGTGTGTTTTCATATTTTTAGTTAAGTTAAGGTAACTGAGTGGCCACCTATTGGGAAAATAGCTGCTCATTCGGCTTACGAAATGTTTTCATGGTATAAGTACCTGATTGTTAGTTTGGTTTTTTCCCACCTCGGTTTTTGGAGTGGGAATCTTTTTCTGATTGCGCCTTTTCCTGATCTTTGCCTACTTGTACCTTTCCAGAGTGAAGATGAAAGTGCCACAAACAAACTGTGGTCCATCTTTAAAACTGAAATTGACCGCCTATCAAACATTCACATACCTTCCAAAATGACCAGATCTCGAAGTGACCTCCCCTGGATAACAAGCTCCATCAGAAAGAAAATCCACAAGCGTGACAAATTGTACCATAAAGTAAAACAGTCAAGAGGCAAACAAACACATGATAAACTCAAAAGTAAATTAACTAAATTCAAATCCATCATTCAAAAAGGAATTAGAAAATCTTATGTGGAATATCTTGACTCTGTTGTATTCAGTAATGATGCAGATAGATGTAAAAATAAAAAGCTCTATACCTTCATCAAACACAAACGCACTGAAAATACAGGTATATCTCCTCTGAAATCGGAGGGGTCAACATATACAGACCCTACACAACAAGCCACAATATTAAACAAACAGTTTGAATCTGTTTTCTCCAAACCCAAAGTCCTCTCCTTAAAAATCCTTGCAGAACTGAAGCTTTGGTTCGAGGTACTAAACCCCAAAAATATTAAGCAAACGCCAGATATTCAATTACTGTTACAGGCACAGAAAAACTATTAAACCTTAACCCAAATAAAGCTTCTGGGCCGGACAAAATTTCTCCCAGGCTCCTCAAGGAACTGCATCACAAAATCGCACCAATCCTCACAAAAGTATTCAGAAGCTCTCTCAAATTTGGTATAGTACCTGAAGACTGGAAAACTGCTCTTGTTGCTCCTGTCTACAAAAAGGCCTGAAATGAAAACCTAGCAACTACAGGCCAATTTCACTTATAATGTATAGCCTCTAAATTAATGGAACATGTATTGGTGTCAAACATCATGACCCATTTTGATTCAAATAACATTCTTAGCCCCTTCCAGCATGGCTTCCGCTCTAAACACAGTTGTGAGACCCAACTTATAAGCTTTACTCAAGAAATATTGATAATTTGGATGATGGAAAACAAACCGACTTAATTGTTACGGATTTCAGTAAAGCTTTTGACAAAGTTGATCACAATTTACTTATTTACAAACTCTTCAATTTGGGTATAAATCTTAAAGCAGTCTCTTGGATAAAAACATTTCTCCAAGAAAGAAACCAGTCAGTAGTTGTTGAAGGTAAACAGTCCCCACTCGTACCTGTTATGTCGGGTGTTCCCCAGGGATCTGTGTTAGTGCCCTGTCTATTCCTTTCATATATAAATGATCTACCCGAATCCCTCAAAAGTAGAGCACGACTGTTTGCTGAAGACACAATTGTCTATCTCACAATAAATTCACCGTCAGACCCAGAAATTTTGCAGGCCGACCTACATAAACTTGAAGAGTGGGATTCAAATTGGTCCATGGAGTTTAATCTTGATAAATGTGAAGTGATAAGAACAACTGGCAAGAAAAATCCTATCATGTACCCATATAAATTTCATAACACTGAGCTCAAATCCGTCGAAACAGCCAAATATCTTGGAATTACAATTAAAAAAGGATGTAAATTGGAAACCCCACATTGAAATATCTCATCCAAAGCTTCAAATACCCTCATATTCATTAAAAGACTAATAACCAAAGGTTAAAAGAAACAGCTTACAACACAAACGTTCGTCCTCAGCTTCAGTACTGCGCCCCGGTTTGGCATCCCTGGCAGAAATCATATAGAGACAAGATTTAGAGAGTCCAGAGGGCAGCAGCTCGATATGTTTTAAATGACTACAGCTTTTTGAATTTTTAACCGGGACATCTCGGCCCGGGACAACTCGGCCCATTTGTAAAAATGCACTATTTGGAGAATGAAATAAACAAATGTATATCTGCTGTTGTTTTATCTATTTACAAGATATTGGAATCCATAGACATACAAAAGAGTGAAACACATTTACTTTTATAAAACCACATGGTGAAAGTATTGTGGGACATCTCGGCCCGAGACACCTAGAACCAATGTCATAAAAAAGATGTTTAGTCTATAAAATGTGTCAAAATGTCTTTTATGTACATTTATTAATGTTTAGTTTTATTAAAATGTAATTAAAAGACTCAGTACTCCCTGATATACTAAAACACTATCTAAACTTCTCAAGCTACAATTTATACAGTCTTTTTTAAAAAACTTAAAGCTTAACATACATAAAAAGTATTAATTTATAATGTTGATTTCATGCTCTGTAAATATCCATCTCATGATCTGGGATCAAATACCTAGGCATAACACTTACAAATGATTTGAAATGGAACACCCATGCATTAAAAGTCATTAAAATTTGCACGAATGCCAATATGATTTGTTTTTTAGAAGAAATTTGTATTCATGCTACCAAGATGTGAAAGAAGCAGCTTATGAACAAAAGACTTGTGTGTCCAGTCCTAGAGTATGGAAGCATGGTTTGGAGCTTACATACTGAAGAGGGGAGCATGACTGGCATTCTTGGACAACTGAAATGGGAATCCCTCAAGAAAAGGCCTGAAAGTTAAAGCCAGAATACCTACAGATGACCTTATACCTAAGACAAGGCAGCGGCAGAAATGAGGGTCTGGATGGGGGGGGGGGTACTAAATATCGCTAATCATTAAAATTTTAGCCCCTTAATCAGTAATCAATATGGACATTTTTGCGAAAATCAGTAAACTTTAGCTTTTTTGGCTATATCGTTAAATTTTAAACCCCAAAAATCGCTAATCACTAAAAATTAAGGCCATTAATCGCTAATCACTAAAAAATAAGGCATTTAATCGCCAATCAATAAACCCCATCCAGACCCTCAGAAATCAACATTCCTTGGCAGTTCAGATACGCTTTGCTGGTATAGAAGCCTACAAATGGAGTTTCTTTTCCCGGACTATCAGGGACTGAAATGACCTCCCAGGCCCTCTGATTTTCTGTGCTGAAATGTCTGATGATTGCGTGTCCAAGTTTGTATCGCTTATGAGAGCAAGGGACTAATCTTCCCCCCAAGTATCACTCCCCTAGTGAAGTATTGTCATTTGCATGTCACCAGGAAACTATTCAGATTCAGGGACTGAATACTAGCTTTAGGCACTACCATGGCTGTGCCTACTACTTAAATATATTAAAAATCGCTTTTAAATTTTGTAAATTTTATGGGCTATCTCTTAAAAGGGTTATTTTTAGTTTTTTTACAAACATATCACTAAATTATATGAATAAATAAAACATAATGATAATAAAATGGGCCGAGCCGTCCCATCAAAGTGGTCCGAGGTGACCCTGTTTGAAAAATGGGCCGAGTCGTCTCGGCCGAAGCGTCCCGGGCCGAAATGGTTTTGGGCCGAGGCGTCCCGGAAGCCTTTCGCCCTTGAGTCGTTTTGCTCGTAAGTCGTTTGGGCCCGGAGGTCGTTTCGCCTGTGAGTCGTTTTGCCCATATCTAGGATAAAATATAAAAGTTTGATCCTTTGGAAGCAGTAAAACGTTCAAAGGGAGGTAATTGGGCCAGATTGCGCAATTTCGGGTACTGAACCCTCGTCAGTGACGATAGCCAGACAAATATACTGCGATTTCAAAAATTTTACACAAGTGTTGTCTAAATCAAAGACACATGCCTAAACGGGGTCTAAAATAGAAAAAAAAGTGTTTAGAAGATGGCTCTAAACGTAAAATAGTTTGCTACTCTGAACATTCTTACTGATCTCAAAGGACCGAATGAATTAATATAATCTGCACTATGGATGATGTACGGGGAGACGTTTTAGGGCCGCCACACGGCACAACGCCAGCTAGAGTAGCTCATGGCTTTTTATGTTTATGAAAGGTCTGGGACCCGCATAATAATGGCCTGCAGAAGGTATTAGAAAAGGTTAAGGTTAAGGTTAGCGGCACTGAAGAAGTTAAATACAGAAACGCGCGTCTGTCGCACTAAATTTGGTATAGATACATTTTGTCGCACTAATTTTGGTATAGTGACATTTATATTGGAACCACTGGGCCGGTATCACTGCTGGTGGACAATTTGTCCCCGAGGATATCATCAACCCAGTATATCTGTGTTTCGGTGGTGATTCTGGTTCTTCGGCATTAGAGTCACTTCTGGAATACTGATATTCACACTTATACTATTAACCATTAATCAGGTATAAAATTTCTAAACTTTCTGAAACTAAGAATCCGCGACATAGTCTTAGCGGTTTGACTTCCACTTTTAGGAGTTTTTGATTAGAATTATGTAGGTTCTTGCTGCAATGAACATCTCTTTCCTGATGTCCTTGCCTGTCTCATTTCTCGAGACATGGCTGTTGAGGTGGCTCGGTCTGGGACGCCTGTGTTTCGGAATTTATAATGCGCAGGCGTCTCTTACCTGATGCCTGCGGAAGGCGTGTCTCGTGGAGTGAGTCGGTACATGTGGCTCGGAGGGACTGCTCACTGCTTGCCGAGACCTGCTATCAACTATTCGGTTTCAAAAGTTTGGGGTTAGCGGCACTGAAGAAGTTAAATACAGAAACGCGCGTCTGTCGCACTAAATTTGGTATAGATACATTTTGTCGCACTAATTTTGGTATAGTGACATTTATTTTGTGACACGAGAGATGGAAGCACGGCCAGCATTCTTGAGAAACTGAAATGGGACTCCCTAAAGAAAAGGCGGAACGATAATAGGCTGATATTGTTATACAAAGGTCTGAAAGGTAATGCCAGAATACCTACAAATGACCTTATCCCTAAGACTAAGGTCTGAAAGGTAAAGCCAGGATACGTACAGATGACCTTATCCCTAAGACTAAGGTTTGCAGAAATCAACATTCCTTAACATTTCAGACTCTCTCTCTCTCTCTCTCTCTCTGCTAGTATAGAAGCCTACAAATGTAGTTTCTTTTCCCCAGACGATTAGGGACCTCCCTAATTCTTTGATTTCCTGTGCTGAAATGTCTGATGGCTGCATGTCCAAGTTCGCATCCCTTGTGAGAGACAGGGGCTAATCTTTCCCCAAGTCTCACTCCCCTGGTGAAATATTGTCATTTTGGCGTGGCACCAGTAAACTATTCATATTCAGTTTCGCCCTTATTTTCTATCAGCCCTAAAAATTATAAATTTGCAAAAGAAAAGAAAATTATTTCAATAGGTATTCCGTAAGATAGTATGACTGGCAGACCCTTGGTCGGTTCAAGACAACTTTAACTTGATAACATCCTTTATTCAGGACTCAAACATATACCATCTAAAACAAGTTGTTCTGTTTATGCAGTGCCATGGATAACACCCGAAATAAGAAGGAAAATTCGCAGAACAAATGCAACTCACACTAAGGCTAAGAAGGCTGGTAGTGCAAAAATTTGATTCAAATTTGAAACTTAACAGAGAGAAATCAAAGCTGATATAAGAAAGCAGCATGATCTGTATGTGAATAACTTGGTGTATAGGCTCATCCAAGAAACGTTTATCGTTACAATAATAGTCAAAAGAAAGATGCCCAAGGTATCGCCCCTTTGAAACAGAAATGGACATTGTGTTGCCCAATCAGATTTTGAAAATGCTGGTGAATTTAATGGTCAGTTCACGGATGTGTTCACCAAAACTGAACATAACCAGGTTCCCCTTCTGAATAGAAAGGCCCCGTTTATGGAAAAAATTGTTGTTAGCAAGGAAGGTGTGACAAAACTTCTTAAAGGTTTAAAACACCCATCCAAGGCTTTAGGCCCAGACGCGCTCCACCCAAGAGTTCTAATAGAACTGGCAACCGAGTTAGACCCAGTATTTTCCCATCTCTCAACAGTCAATTGATACAGGTGAAATCCCTAAATAATGGTCTCTAGCAAACATTTGCCCTTTGTTCAGGTCGCTGGCTAGCAATTATCGTCCAGTGTCATTAACATGTGTACCTTCCAAGTTGCTGGGACATATAATTTGTTCAAACATCATGGCCCATCTGAATGAACATAAACTTTTGTCAGATAAACAGTATGCTTTTAGATATGGATTATTTTTGCTTGTTGGAAATGATGCTGCTTTGAACATAGTAACACAAATTACACATTGGACATAGAGAATGTTAAATTGCTAGGGTATTTTATCATTTCTTAGGATCCAGCCATTGGTTTAGAATAGATATTGACCACTTGCATCAAACATTAGTGTATAAGCATGTATTGCAAGGAAAGTATCTAAAATTCAGATAAATGTGTTACATATGTTACCATTTTGCATCAAGCTAGAATGATAAGCATCAATAAATGGTTAAACAGGAATCAGGGCACATTGAAATGTCAAAACATAATAAGATTTTGCAGCGTTTTTGGTTTATTAGCACATAATAAATTTAGGCTATGGCAGCAGTATTTTGGTGTGTGACATTTTGGATGGGCTATGGGTGTTTAACAGGCCATAACTTCAAAAGTATTCTAGATATTAGAACAAATTTTGTATTGTCGGAAAGGTAAATAAATCTTCTTGAGGATGATTTGTCCTCGTTAATAATGTAGCAAAGTATATAAAGAACTATTTAGCTTCCAACATTCATTTAAAATGTCTTTGTGAAAAAATGTTACATACGTTACACTGTGACATGCCAACGTGAAAATCAAATGTTTCTTGTTGTAGCTTGAGACCCTTTCTATCAGAAGAAACACAGTTTAATCAACAGAAAAAGGTTTTCATTGATCTTTACAGCAGTTTTTATTTCAAGGGCAATTATTAGATATTGAATAGGTTACATACGTTATTGGATGTTACACGGTTACGTGACACTTTACAGAGGGCTAACATGTTTCAAAAAACTCCTAAGACATCAGGCTACATGAAAATCAAGGTCTGCAAAATTCCCCGGGGGAGGGGAGCGAAACCATATCTGGCCAGTGGCATATTACTTACTTACTTTATAATATCCAAGTACCTTTGGGAAATTAGCACAGTAGGAGGGTCTAGTTAATTGTCTTTAGAAAGGCGAGTTTTGCATGCTTATTAAGTTAAATACATGTGAGCCGCGACATGAGAAAACAAACAATCTGCTTATGCGAAAACAAAGGCACTGATCAGCGCCTTTGTTTTCATTCAATAGATAATACTAAACCTCTACTTTCTAAATCCAAAACTCCAAGCCTCTAGCTATCTCCAGTGTCTGTACAGCCTGGTTTGTGTCGGACCTGAAGAAAACCACATTGTTGGTTTTCTCGTGTCGCGGCTCATGTTTTTTAAAGGCTCCTTTTTTGCTTACTGCAGTCTTGTAATATCATACTAATTGGTCACCATCGCATTTGTAGAATTTATCATGGTACTCGAAATTTCACAGAGCTGACGATTTGCTAATAACTTTGCAATGATGACCAGTGTAGATCCCTGAAAGATTCGAACATGATTTCCAACAACGCATATGAAGATATGGAATTAAAAAGATAAAGGTTAGATCCTTTGGAAGCAGTGAAAATGTTCGAACTTGGGAAGGAGGGCGATGGACCATATTGCGCAAATTCAGATATGAAACCATCACAGTGACCCTCCTCATGAATACTGGCAACGAAACCCAGACGTGTGTGCTGCCATTTCAAGAATTTACGCCGTGGTAGTATTAAAGACTTGAAGTCTACCTTCATGGGAAAGAGCTTATCCAAAGGGGATACTCCGAACTTTTGCTCATACATAGGCTCGGATCCAGCATCTGCTCCGTACCCCAAAAATATCTGGTCTGAGGGTATTTGAAGGACACCCCCAAAAATACGTGAATTCGCTATAAAAACCAACAATTCGTAAAGCAAAACCCCATAAAAATAGTCAAATTTTAAAGTGATCCCAAAAAATATCTGAAAAAAAAAAAAATGCCCATGCCCCAAAGTATTCACATTTTCTGAAAACCCCCAAAACTATGGAAATTAAAAATTTTGATCCCCAAAAAAGTCCACCAACCATACGTATATGGAAATTTTCAGAGTACCCCCTCCACCCCCCGGGAGCTTATCATTTTGCTCTTCGTATGTAATGTCATTTTTCATGTTTCGTCTGTCTTGTTTTGTCAGTTTATTTCCTGTTTCTATCTCAATTGGGTTCTGGATCATAAAACAGTTGAACCCCAGTGAGGGGCAAATGTCTTTGGAGCGCAACGACTTACAGACAAAATAGTTGTGGCGAAAAGACTTGGTTAGAAAATGAAAAAAAAGGAAATGATTTACAGGATGAATTGCCTAGCAGAAGAAATGGGTTGGGGCGAAACGACTTGGGTTAGTTTCGGACTTTCAACACCGTGAAGCAAAACAAGTTCTACCGGTGTTAAGTAAAAAATCTTGTCTATTGATTTTAACCGCATCATAACGAAAAAGCTACATAATGGAGTTTGTTCATAAAATAATGAAGTTTGTACATAATATAATGAAGTTTGTACATAATATAATGAAGTTTGTGCATAATATAATGAAGTTCATACATAACATATTGAAGTTTGTACATAATATAATGAGGTTTGTACATAATATAATGAAATTTGTACATAATATAATGAAGTTTGTACATAATATAATGAAGTTTGCACATCATATAATGAGGTTTGTACATAATATAATGAAGTTTGTACATAATATAATGAAGTTCGTACATAATAAAATGAAGTTTGTACATAATATAATGAAGTTCGTACATAATAAAATGAAGTTTGTACATAATATAATGAAGTTTGTACATAATATAATAAAGTTTGTACATAATAAAATGAAGTTTGTACATAATATAATGAAGTTTGCACAGCATACAATGAGGTTTGTACATAATATAATGAAGTTCGTACATAATATAATGAAGTTTGCACATAAAACAATGAGGTTTGTACATAATATAATGAAGTTCGTACATAATATAATGAAGTTTGAACATCATATAATGAGGTTTGTACATAATATAATGAAGTTTATACATCATATAATGACGTTTGCACATAATATAATGCCGTTTATACATCATATAATGACGTTTGCACATCATATAATGACGTTTGCACATAATATAATGACGGTTGCACATCATATGATGAAGTCTGTACATCATAAAATGGAGTTTGTTAATCATATGATGGAGTTTGTATATCATATAATGAAATATGTACACGGTATAATGGAGATTGATCATCATAAAATGAAGTTAGTTCATCATATAATGATGTTTGTACATCATATAAAGACGTTTTTACTTCATATAAAGACGTTGTACATCATATAAAGGAGTTTGTACCCCATATAAAGAAGATTTCACATCATATATGAAGTTTGCACATCAAATAATGACGTTTGCACATCATATAATGAAGTCACATCATATAATGACGCATTCACATCATATAATGACGTTATCACATCAAATAATGAAGTTTGTACATCATATAATGACGTTTTCACATCATATGATGAAGTTTGTACATCATATAATGATGTTTTCGCATCATATAATGAAGTTTGTACATCATATAATGACGTTTGTACATTATATAATGAAGTTTGTACAACATATAATGATGTTTCCACATCATATAATGACGTTTATACATCATATAATGACGTTGTTACATCATATAATGACGTTTGTACATCATATAATGACGTTTGTACATCATATAATGACGTTTATTGATCATGAGACAGCTATAGCGTTCCATATACCTGAGTACCGATCAATGAGGTAGATGATTGAAACAAAACAACTTATCCTTTGGGTCGGTACTCGAAATTATCCCTAAATGCTGATATCAATCAGCAGGTGCATGTCGTATTCCTAAAACTAACATAAATCTATAGTTCCTTTGACATGTTGTATGTTTTTCTATACAGCATCAACACGATTAAAAATGAAAAATCCAAAATTTATTTACTGGTCGCCGCCATTTTTTGTCCAGTAAATCAGCGTAAATACCAGCAAACCGTCGTAAACACCGCAAATCGACGTATAGGTTAACCAGTGTGATAACGGTTACATGTACTTTGTTTTAGACGTGCAGATATATACTTTAGTTGATGTTCGTGTAATTCTGTTCATCTCATGATCAGTGTTAACCAGCATGTCAAATTGATGCTAATGGAACACAGGGAAATGATAATGGCTGGTGTGTTTGCTAAAGTACTCAAAGTAACTAAAATAAACTCTGTCTTTGCACTAAATATGTTACTTACTCCGTCTGGTAGGTCATACTGGCGAACATTTTTAGGATTAACGGAGTAGAAGTCAAGAGAGGCTGTATGAAAATTTCCAAACTTGGTCCAACTACGAGAATCTCCTCGTGAAAATTAAGGTTTTGCACCATCCAACAGGATAAACCTAGCAATCATTCCTTGTATGGCTTCCCTCGACACTGAAATGTGATAATTGAGCATGAGTAAATCAACAATTTGGGGTTCCGATCAGGTCTGACACAAATTGGACTGTACAGTCACAGAAGCAGATTTCGGATTTAAGAAGTGTACTATCCGTGTAGCGAAAACAAAGGCGCTGATCAGCTTCGCGGTCACCGCCGTCACCGCGAAGCTGATCTGCGTCTTTGTTTTTGCATATGCAGATCATGTTGTTGGTTCAATTAATGTTTACCTTGCAATGTTTCAAAAAATATTCTGTGATTGCATGAAACAATTTGATCGGAACGTTGTTAATTCACAGTTTGTGCTATCAGTTTGAAGCTTACATTTGTACTCGCGGCCCCAGTAATAGGTTACATGTAGAGCTTTTGCAGCTGGCCTTATCAACTTGTCTTCAATTAACTTTATTTTATTATGATATGTTTTTGCAATGAAAATCAAGTGTAGTCAAAGCAAATGTGTAAAATATGACCTCTGATAGAAACTTAAAATATGAAAAATAAAGTACGTACATATGTTCTGACAGCAGTTTCTGGTATCTGTAAAGTAAACAGATCGAAATTAAAATTTGACTTATTAATCAGACGAAAATACCTAAATTTTGGAGTTTTGCCTTTTTGTACGGTTGCCTTTTATGTTTGATGGAATTATTTAAAAATCCAATGGCATCGTTATACAATCATGACTAGAATTGTTGTTGTAATAAGTTGAATATTGAGAACTTACTCGAATGAAATACAAATCGTTTACTCCTAACAAAGCTGTTAGCTGTAAATAAAGAAACGCTTATATAAGAGCCATTCTGAACGGGTAGGGTATCTCTGTTTTTGCGTAGGGCCGGTAAATAAATGTACCAAATTGGAATCTTTCCTATGGTGTTAATTGCTCTTCCATGTCTACAGACGCTTTTGGTGGCAAGGGATAGTTTCTTATTGGTCCCGGAGGATTTTAAAGATATTTTAGCATAGGGGTTGAAAAAGCCATCATTGTTCCTCTAAAATGCAATGAATAAATAAGATTGGTCCATTTTCATTTTTAGAACAATTGTTTTTGTCAAAAATGGCTAAATTCTGGATCCAAATGCTAGCTCTGTATGCATGATGAAAGGTCAAGGTCATTGCGGCTTTTGAAATCTGCAGTGTGTGCTTCCGGGTTTAAAAAGTGGGTATTTTTCGGAGACGATTACTGAAAAAGTTTACTGGTTGTGAGGTACTTTGGGATTCGTTGTCTTTATTCTATTTGACTGATGAATTAAACCAGACATGCACTGGATGCCTTGTGTTTGCAAGTTATTTGCTGTACCGTTTGACAGTTCAGAGTTTTCTTGCATTTTTCTATGCAAAAATTAGTGGGTGGGGTAAAAATAAAACTGTAACTGTCAGCCTGAGAACAGTTGCAGTTGAATGTTTGTTGTCTAAATCAGATTTTAATCCTATCTAGAACACTTTTGAACAGAGAAAGTAATTGCATGTTGACACATGAGCTTCTTATTAACAATCAAACATTGAAACTGGCCGCGGCCAGGATAGGGACCAAATTTACTATCCCTTGCTACCTTAATTATCGCTGGACGCTTTCACAATTAGGCGGGTTCGGAGGTACTTGCTTATTAGCAAGAGAATATCGAACAATAAATCTAGAACCAGTCTAACTTGCAAATTATGTGTAAAACATGTTACCAGAGCTATCGAGTCGTTTCGCCTCAACATTTGTTTCGTAACGTCATTTCGCTTCCAATATTTATAGCTAGTCTCCAATGTGTGTACGTTCTATGACTTTTGTTTGTTTGATTTGAGGCTTAACGTCCCAGCCAACATCTAAGGTCATGTCGAGACGGTGTGGGACTTCTGCGAAAACTGAGATGTCATGACATCTCAAAGTGCTGCAATATAGTACCACCAAAAGTTCTATTCATCTACTTTTGGTACCACCAAAAGTCCTATTCATCTACTTTTGGTACCACCTAAGTAAACAAAGGCTTGTAACATGTATAGATGGTTGGCAGCTCTGCGTGCAGGCAACAATCAGCGCATCTTTTTGGACTGGGTCCCGTATTAAGTCAACCCGTTTTGATGCTTTGGTTACGTTTACCCGAATCCCGTCAACGCGGCCTTGGGTCAACTTGGCTCGAGTCATCTCGGTCTGTTTTACAGATATTGTTACATAATTGCGCACGGGTAAGATTGGTAGCTTATGATGAATCTACAAGGTAAAACAGGTAAGTAATCAGGGAACATCTTTCTCACTTACTATAATTGCTTTTCTAAGTCTGCAAGATGCTAGACTTCGAAAAATTACCTAATTCAACAAGGACTTTATAAAACCACGGTGATTACTTTACCTGGTCTCTACTAACAAGATCTATCACGCCCTTTATCGACAGAGCCTCAATCAGGGCGTGATCACCTAAGTATTATGAAACGCTTCACGTACTCAAAAAAGTTAGGGGACCAATCCGACAGCAGGATTCCCATTTTACCCATATGCAACGCATTGTTTACATTTTTGCTTGGCGCGACAGCGTCAAGCAATTGAAACAGAACGAGGATTTCTCCTCAATATGTGGGGTTTTCCTTCAATCTGTGGGGTTTCCCTTTGACATCCAGGGGCCTGGTTCCAGTCACAATGTTTTGCTACACTTCTTGCATAATAAAGCAATTGAAGACGGAAACCAGACTTGCTTTCCGCCGTTTTTATTAGGACTTGTGGGAAGAATGACGTACTTGGATCTAATGTTAAAATTTAGTTGGCGTTCTGGACGGATAATGCTAAAACTCGGAACTTTGTCGTAGGTCCGACCAAGTACGAAAGCTTGAAATCCACCGTAGCGAGGAAGTGTTCATGACCGGTTACCGAAAAACTCCACAAACCTACGAAAAACCACAGCACACGGACAAATAATGGTATATACACTGAAAAGCTTTAAAAACGCAAAAGTTGTAATTCAAATGTTTTCTCATATTTATAGTAGTTCGATTTTGATGAAATTTGACACACATAAACATTGTCATGTTTGCAAACTATGTTGTGATTTTCGTATCAAAATAATAAGTAATGTCAGCGCAACAGTCCTTGATGTAGCAATACCCCTAAAATCCAAAACTGCAAATAATATTGAGCACGACTACAATTTGCTTCTTGGCATAGAAAGCATTGCTGTTTTATTATAAGTACAGGTTTTGCCAGTTGCATTGATTGTCTGGCAATAATGCTACCTTGTCTGAATGGTCATGGTCGACGTAATCGACGTAATAAAGCGTCTTTACGTCAAACCTCTAGAGGCATTAGTGCCTTGACGTGAAAAGTTCATTTGATCAGACCGGCGTCAACCTTTCACTGTCCCAACTGCTGCATTGCCGTATAGATGAAAAATGGTAATTATGACGTCACGTGACGTCACATATACGTCATAAAGTTTGTAAAAATTTAATTGTGTTGGATAATTCATTTTCAAAGACCCGTAGAATGGTCAAAAATGAGACAAAACTAAAACTAAAGTGTTTTTTATATATGGATTACTACAAGCTCCGTGCGAAATTGTCAAATATTTTTCTTCATTAATTCAACGAGACGCCACTTGACAAAAAGTGTAAAATGGCTTTCTATTGCTGTGGGGGTCAGTGACTTTACAAATGCCGGTTTCATGTAAAAATAGAAGTAGAGTACAGTTATCTACCCATTTCACCTGTTAAGGAAGACTAAAAATGTCCTTGGCGCAAAAAAAAATCCAATTTTCTTTTTTTTGCGTTTTTAAAGCTCTTCAGTGTACAGACCAGCCAAGCGTTCCTTTTAACAAGAAAAAATTATATTGGTTTTTCAAAAATACAGGTAAAAATGACAAAGGAGCGGGAAAATGTGTTAAGTTTATGATATTTTGTATTTGAGTTTGTGTCTTATGTCTGTCAGTTCACTTTCAAACATAAATATCTCTAAAATCAGCAGACCACTTATGTTAAAACTGCACAAGACCTAAGAGCAGTAAGAAATTGGGCCAGATACAATCATACACTGCCGAGTTACCTGCTCCTGAGCTGCCCTTGAAAAAAATAACTTATAGTAGACTTATATAAAGTAATTTTTTATTGAATCCTGTACCAAGTATACACATATAAGCTAGGATGTGTATTTCAGTCAGATTCCATCGCTAACTATGAAGTATGATGATGATCATAAAATTTCAACCAGATTAGACCATTGATTGAGTTAGCTGACGATAAGCATTGTTTAAATTCAAATTGCCATATTCAGGCTTATTATTAGACATTTTTCACTTTTGAACGTAAATGCTGCTGGTGCGTGCGGTTACGACTTTCTGTGTGATGGGGGACGACTCGTGAGGGCATATGTGAGACTAAGACGAGGGGCAATATGAAGAATTACACAGTCAAAACTACCAACAGCCCAACGGAGACGAATTAAATAAGACATGCAATAAATGTTATAGTGTAGGACGTCTATCTCTGTAGCTCAGTAGGTAGCAAGCTAGGATTCAAAACGAAATGTTCTGGGTTCGAGTCCTGGTCGGACCGCTTTTTTTCTTTTCTTTATTTGTCTCCCCTGTGACAATAAAGCTGAGGAAATAAAAAAAAATGTACTATCAGCTGATTATATTTATTGGCGAATGCAAGAATCAGGAAATGCCCTTGTGCATAAAATACTTAAATCGTAAAGGAATTGAAGTGCGAGACGGCACCTCACATTAATGTTTCTCTCTTGTTGACTTTTAACCTGTTGAAATCGACAGCTCGATCGTATTTGTTTTGGTAGAAGAGCTGATATTCGAGCGATCCTCATGTCAATATTTCTTTCTTGGGGACATAAAAATGTTCATATTCTGAAGTCTTGTACAGGAATAATGAGGCTAGGATAAGTTAGCCACCCTGAATGACTTTAAATGTTTTCCGCGGACGTAAGGCACTAACTCAAATAGTATAGTGTACCTGTACAGACATATGTATATATAAGGTGTAAAAACTACAGTTTCACGTGCTGTCTCGTGAGCGAACATAATTCATTTGGCATGTTTATACATGTATTTCAAACAGATACTCGAAAGCTTGGTGGGGTTAATTTGGTTGATGTTTCGTTTTGATCCCATACAACACCCATCTGCATGTCATAAGGGTGATATCTTAACTACATTATGCATATAGCCATACTAATAATTTGAAGTTTTGTAGGCCTTCAACAGTATTTCAGCCATATCGAGTGCGATAATTACGAATTTTAGATGATTTTTGCAAGCCACAGACTTTCTGTATGATCCTCATTTATTCTCTTGTAGTATGCGTGCTGTTTGTCTGGTTGACTTCAAATAAATATAATTAATCTTCAAACTAACACAGTGTTATTTTCAAGTAAATAAATGATAATAAAACTAAGAAACATCTAGTCTTTTTTTTTAGCTCACCTGAGCCGAAGGCTCACAAGGAGAGCTGATAGGATGGCCATGATCCGTCTTCGTCGTCATCCACAATCTTCTTCTCTGAAACCACTTGGCCAATCAAGTTGAAATTTTATGTGGAACCTCCTTGTGTAGTGGCATTTCAAGTTTGATCGCGAAATCCATGTCACATGACCAATATGGCCGCCACGCCCATATATGGTAAAAACCACTCAAAAATCTTCTTCTCCAGAACCGGCGGGCCGATTCCCACGAAACTTGATATTTACCATCAGTGATTCCAGCCCATCAAAGTTTGGCAAAATGATGACCCTGGGATGACCTTGACCTATTTTACGGCAAGGTCAATTTTGGAAACATAGGCTTTTACATGGGAAAAAGTGAAAACTATTGATTTTTTTAAAACGGTTGCAGCCAGAGACCTGAAAAGAGGTAGATGCAGACAACTAATGGAGTAGATAAAAGTATGTGATTAAATTAGGTCAAGGTCATCTCTTGACCTTGGCCAGTCTGTTTTCCATACACACTTTTCATACATCTTCATCTCTGAAACCGCTTGGCCAATCAAGTTGAAATTTTATGTGGAGCATCCATGGGTAGGGGGAACGAAAGTTTGATCATGAAATCCGAGTCACATGACAAAGATGGCCGCCATCAGTGACTCCAGCCCATTATAGTTTGATAAAATGATGGCCCTGGGATGACCTTGACCTGTTTTACGGTAAGCTTAATTTTGGAAACAGGCTGTTACATGGGAAAAAGTGAAAACTATGGATATTTCGAAAACGATTGCAGCCTGAGACCTGAAAAAAGGCAGATGCAGACAACTAATGGAGTAGATGTAAGTATGTTATTAATTTAGGTCAAGGTCATCTCTTGACCTTGACCAGTCTGTTGTTCATACACACTTTTAAAACATCTTCATGGCGGCCCCCGTGGTCGAGCAGTTGAGAGCGCTGTTTCTTAATCACTCGATCATCTCACCGCTGTCTCTGGTGTAGGATCGCGCCCCGCACTGGCCACATGTGAGACAAGCCAAGTTCTGTTTGCGGGTGTGCCAGGTGGTTTTTCTCGGGGTTCTGCCGTTTTCGCCCCACCTACTGATTGGCCCGTTTCATATGAGCTGAAATTATCTTGAAAGAGACGTTAAACTGAATATAAAAAAAATCTTCACCTCTGAAACCGCTTGGCCAATCAAAGTGAAATTTTATGTGGAGCATCTATGGGTAGGGGGAACGAAAGTTTGTTTGTGAAATCTGGGTTACATGACCAAGATGGCCGCCACGCCCATATATGGCTAAAACCACTCAAAAATCTTCTTCACCAGATCCGGCAGGCCGATTTCCACGAAAATCGGTATGTAGCATCAATGACTCCAGCCCATCATAATTTGATAAAATGATGACCCTTGGATGACCTTGATATGCGGATCCAGACATTTTTACGAGAGGGGGTCCAACCAAAATGGTAAAATATTGTTGCAAACGAGTGGGGGGGTCCAACCCCCCAAAAAATCCCAAAATGACCTTTTTTAGGTAAACTTTTCAGATTCCGGTGGAGGAATATTTCCATCGGTATTCTGTTAGACCTCTCCTTACACAGAAAAGGAGCGAGGTCACGAAGTGTATCGGAGTGCAGGTTAGCCAGCTGATCAAACGTGCTGCGAACCTTGCTTAACCCTAAAACAGGACAACAATATTCTGAATTTTAAGCGCGCATACACACTCTAACTCACAAACACACACTCACGCAAACACGTTCCGTAGAGGACTTTGTCTCGCAGTGGCTCAGTCAGTCGCCTCTTAAAATCACATGGCAAAAATAAATACGTAGTTGATATTAGACAGGTACAAAATGATTTTAATAAGAACATTTGACTCGTTCCGCAGGTTGAGCGCGCGAGAACGAAACGCCTACAAATGAAAATTGTTGTCTTTCCGTTAAACTGTCTAATTCTGATGGAACAAGGAACCAGAAGTGACCTTTGACACGAAATATTTTCTAAAATCGCATCATATATATCACTTATCATGTTTGCCATTAAAGATGCGTTACTCGTTCAATGCGAGTCGGATTTACAAATGCTTGGCGCGAATAAAATGCCTCCATTTTAACAGCTTCCAATGCAGAATTCGATTATTTTAGACACTCGTGTGTATAACTAGGCGTCGCTCGTTCGATAAACCGAGGTCCCGGCTTCGTATGACCATAACTGTTGGTGGGAAAAACCAATATCAACTATTTGTTATCGCCATGTGACATTTTACATACTGGCTTATGTATATACGTACATTGGTTCTGCTAAGCTACATTTTCACGTGTTTATTCTACGCCTTACAACGTTTTGACATATTTCAAGTCATCTCGAGCATGGTCGGTTATCCATATCAGGATAACGTGTCCGTGAATACCCCATGAACCACACTTTTATACAGCAAAACTTTGGTATGCATGGGTATACCTATTTTAAGCTCACATGAGCCCTTCGGCTCAAAAAGCGACCTTATAGGATGACCATGCCCCCGTCGTCCGTACGACGTCGTCCGACAACAATTTCCATGATATTCTCCTCTGAAACCGAATGGCAAACCAAAGTTAAACTGCTTGCGGAGCATTCTTAGGAAGGGGGAACGAAAGTTTGCATAAATGACCCAGGTCACATGACTAAGATGGCCGCCATAGCTATAAATAGCAAAAACCTTTAAAACAATTTCTTCCCAGAAGCCGAAGTCCTATGATTTTGAAACTAAGTTTGAAGCATCAGGCAATAGAGTTCTACAAAGTTGGTATACATCATAATGCTGGGATGATCTTGACCTATTTTATGGCAAGGTCAACTTAGGTCGCCCATGCATTTAAATGGGGAAAATAAGTTATTCAAACATCTCTGCAACCGCATGGCCGATCAAAGCCACACTTCATGGAAAGGGAACGAAAGATTGTATAAATGGCCGCCATGGCTATAAACTGCAAAAACCTTTAAAATGTTCTTCAGAACCAGTAGGCCTATGATTTTGAAACTTGGCATTAAGCATCTACAAAGTTTATACATGGCCTAAATCATGACCCAGGGATGATATTGACCTATTTTACGGCAAGGTCAACTTAGGATGCCCATGCATCTAAAAACACAGATTGTGAGTACTCGTTAGAACTGCCTCTAATCTATGTTTTGAGCAAAATAAAAAGATAAAAATGTTGAACTGAAAATTTTCATTTTTTACAACTTTAAAAACACTGTATATTGCTTGTTAAGGTTTTGTTATGCTAGCGTCAAGATACACGGCACCATTTTAGTGCACATGTATTACACATGCTGACAACAGAGCTACATGTACAACACCTTGATCATTCTTAACCTTATGGGCATTTTTTGCGTCCGGAATCGGGCGAGCATAAATGCGCATAAGCTTTTTACTCAATCAGAATTTACATAAATAATAAATTTAATTGGTTTGTTGATTTGAGGTTTAACGTTAATCCAACAGCAATGGTCATATGGAAACAAGACATCAGTTTATAGTATCATCCGACAGACTTAAGGATCCCGGGATCAAACCCGCGGTCCCTGGTTTAAAAGGACGAACACATGCCGTTAACACTAATTGTTTTCGGCTTGTCAAGCAGCAATGTGGTTTGATAACTGATCCTGCTTGATAATTTTTTTTTTTTTTTTTTTTTTTTTTTTCTTTTTTTTTTTTTTTTGAAAAAAGCAATATCGCTTTGGCAACAACCATCACCAAGACAATGAACACTTCGTCGTAGGTTGCTGCCCAATTGATCAGTCTTACATTCACAGGTGACACAAACCAAATTCTGCTTGTGGGTGTGCCAAGTCGTTTTCTCAGGGATCTCCCCTCCCCACCCCACCCCCACCTTGTTACTGATTTATCCGTCTCATATGAACTAAAATAATCTTGAACGGGGCGAAAATTGTATAAAAACGAAATTATGATCTGAAATGAGCACAATCAGACTCTTATCTGTAATCAAGTAACAATAGAATGACCTGGAATCGATACAATTAAATTTCACATCCTCACTAAGGTGGGCGTAGTGTAATTCTGGTCCCTGATTAGATTTTAACAGATAGCAAAACTTCTCCGATGTTACTCACGCCTATAAGAAAAAAAATGCATTTACATTCCATCATGCACGCATGCTTAATGTAAACCATATAACGAGGAATATTCGGGGTCTCACGTGCAAATAACAACTATTTACATACTGGACCCTGGTCTCGACCGAAAGACGGAGTTACGCGTTGGATTGAACGCGCGGCCCGTTTTACGAGGCGACTGACTGAACCACTACGACATGGAGTGCTTTATGGAAACACTTTAGCAACTCATAAAAATAATATTGTGTTAGTTTTATTTTAATCATATTTATTTGAATTCAACCAGGTAAACAACACGCATACAATATCACACAGAATAAATATGGATCAAAAAGAAAACTTCTGTCTTGCCAAATTAATTTACTACATCGTAACCAGCACACTTGATATGGCTGAATAACTGTTGAAGGTCTACAATAAACAAAATTAGTTGTGTGGCTTGGCTAAATGTAGCTACATGTTGGATGTTGCCTCCATCGCACTTCGTATGGCATGCAGATGACTGTCGAATGAGCGAAACTTCGACATCAAGCTGATAATCTGTTTGAAATATAAACAGAATGAATTATGTTCGCTCACGAGACAGCACGTGAAACTGTAGTTTTACATCTAATAAACACACTCAGATATACATGTATCTGAACATGTACACTATGCTATTTGATTTATTGTCTTGCGCATTTTAGTTCAGTTTTACGTCCCTTTCAAGATTATTTCAGCACACCAATCAGTAGGTGGGGTGAAAACGTGAGCACCCTAAGAAAAACCACCTGGCACTCCCGCAAGTTGAACTTGGCTTGTATCATATGTGGCCAGTGTGGGGCTCGAACACACACAAGACACAGCGGTGAGATGAACGAGTGATTAAGAAACAGCGCTCTCAACCGCTCGGCCACGGGGGCCGCTTAGTCATTAGAGGCGGTCAACTTATCCTAGCCGCATTATCTGTAACAGCCTTCAGAAAATAAATGTTGACGTGAGGATCGGTCGCGGGTCCGCTCTTCTGCCGATTACGATCAAGCTACCGGCTTAAATCGGTGAAAAGACAAGAAGACTTAGTGAAAAACCTATACGTGCGGACTGCCTTCTCACTACACACTTTAATCCACAAATTAACGATTTTAGTATTAATGCAGTAGTGCATTTTGTGAGTTTTGCATTTTTTTTCTTTTCTTTTCTTTTTCATTTTCTAAGCTATATTGTCACAGATGCGAAAAAAAGGAAGCAATTAAGAATACAAAAAGAAGTTTTGTCCTAGCCGGACTCGAACCTAGGACCTTTTGGTTTTATTCCATACATGCTACCTACTGAGCTACAGAGTAAGACGTCGTGGACTATTTCTTTTTTGCCTGTCTTGTTTAATTGGTCTCCGTTAGGCTATAGGTAGTTTTAACCAAGTAATTATTCATATCGCCCCTCGTCATCGTCTCAAATATGCCCTCACGAGTCGTCCCCCATCACACCGAAAATCGTAACCGCACGCGCCAGCAACATTTACGTTCAAAAGTGAAAAATGTCTATTAGTGTAACGTTTTAAGGACCGAGCCATTTACTTCTGTATATCATAGACTACGAAAACTATAATATTCGAAACACGTACCGAGCAAGATGCTATTTAAACGACTATACTTATGGTGAACGAGATGAGCCACGCCAAGAGCACCGCCTTGGAACGGTTAGTAATACAATTACTAGGGGGCTTAAACCGGCTTTATGGGATCCCAACCCTCGCCCTAGGTCTAGGTGTGTTTCATACACGTCGTTTTAGAAATAATGTCTGACTTTAATAATTCTAATGCAATACTTGATACGTGACTGAATTGTTTCAAACCCAATCTACGTCCAGGAACTCATAATTCAAACGCCATTTACACAACACTGACAGGCTTGAAACCCCTATGGTTTTGTTGGCTATCCCACTATAGCCTAAATCACTGGCTTCCCAGGAACTTCTATATGAGACTCCATATTGGTCAAGCTATCGCAATGATGTCTGTGACCAAGGCCCAGCTATCGCAATGATCTCTGCGGCCAAAGAGTCTCAAATGTTCGTTCAGCACTAAGGGGTTCAACACTAGGGGATAAGAGCTATCGCAATGATCTCTCGTTATCCCAAAGCCTGAGCTCCGTGCCACGAAGCCTATTTACTACTACATCATCAACTGCCTGCAGTCTCTCTCTTCGATCTAAACCCTCCGACTTCTTTCACAATAATGACTATCACTGCCTCGCTTGCTCCTTTTATACCCATCCAGTCACGTGCAATATCCGGGTGGTTCCATTATACGGGAACGTCTATTCTAGAAAACTAAGTAGGTGAAACAGGTGCGAAAGTGATTTCCTTGTAAAACACTGTATACGTCGATTTTAATCAGGGAAACTGACAGGGTTGCGTAATTTTACATGACGAATATCAAGCTGTGAGCTTTTTGCAGAAATTTTAATAGAAATTATGGTTTTTTAAAAAATGGATATTCGTCACATTAGCTATCAGGGAAAATCATTGCCTTTGGGCAACTTATTTCAAAATTTTGCCAGCCCTACGTATTGGATTCGTTTTTGAAGGAAGCCAACTTGTTGAACCTCATTTCTAGCATGCAGTATGTTTACACGCCTTGTCACTTGTCCATTTAGCTCAAGATCAAACATCTGAAGCATAAACATGGAGATTCTTTCTCTTACGTATCTGCAGTATAATGTTACCTGTATGAGTTAGTTTTGTATCGTATCGAGCTGTTTGTCGTTGCCAGTAGAGATATGATACTTTGATATAAACTACAAGGTGATATAAATGAGCAATGGCCGCGGTACCATCATCGCATTGTCATGTATAGACTACCCAAATCTGCCAAAACTAATAGCTCTAACAGAAAGAAAAGAAATGCAATGAATGACCTCAATAAAAATAAAAACATAAAAACTTCACACAGTTCGTTTTTATTCTGGGGAAAAATACAAACAAATAAACTTTTAGAAATAAACAAGACGGAAGATTTAAACGTAAAAGGGGTCAATACGTCTAGGTTTCTTTTTTCTTTACAAAACGAATTTCACAAAATGCAATGAAAAATTAATTTACATTCACCCTTTGGTTCTCCATTTAAAAGTGTAAATGGGAGATTCGTTAGTGAGGGAACAACGTCAATAAACCAAAAGTGGTACCATTTTATTTCTCAGCGGCTCTTTAAAAATAATCAAGGCTTATTTATTTGAACAGTAATTTATATAGATCCAGATGCCTGGTACATATTATGTTTTGTATCATGTCCATCTTCTAGCCGATCAAATATCCCCCATGTACATGTATACCAGTTGGTCTGAAACTGAATACTGTACGCTATAATACACGAAAATCTAGTCGTATTAAACATACAAAATATTAATAAGAAATACGTATATATCGGGGATTTTTATTTGAGTGTCCTAGTGGCTCACCTTACACTAGTGTCCACCGTCGATACAGAGCAATGCCAGATGCGCTATATAAGTTGAGTGGGGCTTTTATAATATTTTCACATCAAGTAGTCGGATGATATGTTTATGTATACCATGTTATTGGGTACTGTGTCGGTTAGTCTGCTCCTCCTGATAACAGCTGTCGGGCCTGCAAGATTACACAACTCAAGAGAGCTTATTGAAGGTAATTCTGCGAATTTTATCAATTGAATATACAAATTATACCATTTATCATGTACATATGCAGTAACAATGTCAAAAATGCTTTTGTAATTTCCGTCTCGAAAACGTTAACTCAGAAGCAATTGTTTGAAGAACAAATGTCGGTAAAACTAACACAAAACTAATACAAGTGCGGACACAAGCGCCCTCTGAAGCTTGAAATCGCTTTTTGTGTAACAGTTACGAAGTATTTAGTCCTGACATTTAATGTTCATGGATATCGGCAGTTTTGATTATTTGCTGGTAGTTATTTTGATACTCAGGTGTCCAGGCGTGTTCCGGCCGAAGTGACGTGTTTAAGCCCGAAATGTCCTTGCTTCATCGCAAACGTCATGACATTTTTGCATTGTCAATAACTTATATTTTATTCACTGATTAATAGCTCTGTCACACATTCACGTATCAGTGACGTATCGCTCACGTATCTATGAGAATTTCGATACGCCGAGGCTTGAGCCGTATCTTGTTTGAGCGACGTATGTGCAACGTACGTGTGACGTTTCTGCTACGTTCCCGTGGAGAGTCAATAGACATAATTGTTCGTCACTTTCGAAAACTCCATAGACTTTAATGTATTTTCATGTTTACAAAAAAAAATTATTTTGCCTCTTCTGGTATTCGTATTTTGATGATTTTGGTGTCATTTGAAAGTTAAATGAATAAATCAATATACAAAGGTAATTTGATGAAATTTCGACATTGCATATTTGAACTACAAGATTTTAAAGTTAAATGAAATTTTGAAAAGGCCATTTTCCCATTGACGTCAATGGTGACGTTGCCCAGAAATGGTCAAAAAAATTCACAACTAAGTCTATGGAGTTTTCCGAAAGTGACGAACAATTTTGTCTATTGACTGTATCTGTATTCGTATGGAATTTCACTATCGTATGCACAGCGTATCATGGCGTATGTGCTACGTACGTGTGACGTATGTATGGCGTATGAAGTGTATGCATGACGTATCTACGGCGTATGTAAGTACGTTCCATTCTTATCTGCGGCGTATCTGTTCTGCACCAATTGGTTTTTAATACCTATGAGAATAAACGGCTGTGTTCATTTGATCATGCAATTCGCATATTACATTTACAGTTATCAATTATCAGAGGTCGAAGATGCCAACGGAGAAATCTAGATAATCTAGCATGTCTACAGGGTGTTAAGAAAGTTCGAAGACATCATTTAAACGGACACTAAGTGTTAAATAAAGCATTTAGATATCATAATACACTGTTATTTTAATCTCGATAAGATGGCGTACAAGATATAATAGACACAACTTCGTTTTATATCAAACTGATAAGAAAATTACTTGTGGCAATAAGCGACCCCTCTTCTAAATTGAGCGTCATAAAATGCAAAATGTGGGTTAAACAGTGCTTGTCCAAGAAACTGTTTAAATTTCCACAAACAGTGCCTTTATATTGAATATATTGATTACAAATATTGTCAAAGAATGTTTTTATGCTTATTTGAGTCACCGTTTCCTATTTTCTAGTAACCTTTATTGAATTGCTCAGCAAAGTCTTGGGGTACCCCCATTCTTGAAATATGCCACAAATAGTAGGGGGTATAGGTAACTATTTTATGAACATTTGAAACTGTGCGGTTATTGTCATTTCTTTTTCTAATATAATGCTATTAGATATGTTTTGGCATAACGGAAACTCATTTTTGATGACGTACCTTCTTTACCTTTGAGCATAACTTAATGAACAACATGTTATTCGTTAGCCTGTTCCTCACTTTCGTCAACATGAAATTTTGCGTTAAAAACTACATTATTTTGAATATAACATGTACATACAGTAGTTTATTCAGATTTGCGTGGTAATGTTTGATACAGGTGTGTGTATTGTTGTGGTTTACGGTGCCCATGCCAGTAAAAAAGATATATTGTTAATAAAATTCTCAATTTTTAGTCATTTTACCCTATTTTTGCACCTTTTTGGGGTCAAACTTAATGTATAATAAATTTTAACCACATACTCTAGAAAATGAACATTTTAACTATTCTGTTCACTATCCAGACATTTAATACATAATATGAAATATTTTATGTAAGTTATTTGCTTCATTTTTTGTTTCCGTTAAGTCTTGATTACCCCTACCCCCTATCAAAACACCCACAGCTTTTCTGATCGAAAATCATGCTTTTTCATCTGATGAAAAATAATATGTTCTGAACTATCTTAAAATAACCATTATGTTCATGGTGGTGTTAAGGGCAGTGTCTATCACTTTAAGTTATTTTATGTTCCCTGATTTATATTGTGGAAATTTTAAATTATGTTTAATATGCCACCCCAATATCTCCTAGAGAATGCGGCAAGCTGTGGCACCCTGACTTAGAAAGTGTAATGTAAACCAGTCAAAACAGAAGTTGTAGAAATTTTATTATATTGTGCAAACTGATATTAAAATGGGTTTTAATTGTGTAGATTTCTGAGATTGTGTTATTATTCATTACGAAGTTATAAGGAATATTACAATGTCTTCGAACTTTCTTAACACCCTGTAGATTAAAACCGAAGAAAAAACCCGAGGTGGGGGGCATCTCTGAGCTCCCCATCCTGGTCGTAAGAGCATATAGAAGCTTTAAGATTACCTTGGAACGCCGCAAAATATTCCTAATACTCATAATACGTCACATATACTCCACAGCAGCGCATACGTAGCACATACGAAGCACATACGCCATTGATACGCGAGATACGCCGCACGAATGTCGCTGATACACCGTAGATACGAAAAGAGAGGCGAAGATACGCCAAACATATGTCACACATACGTAGTAGATACGAAAGGCACGCTGTGCATACGTCACGGTTACGTGGCATGTTAACCGCGACGTAGGTGTGGCGTATGAGGAGTATGAGCTACGTATGTACGGCGTACCTGCCACGTTGCTTTCGTATGCACGACGTATGTGTGACGTATGTACGGCGTATCGGACCTGCCACGTACATGCTACGAATTTTTAATAGCTCTGTCACACATTCACGTATCAGTGGCGTGTCGCTCGCGTATCTATGAAAATTTCGATACGCCGAGGTCTGAGCCATATTTTGCTCGAGCGACGTATGTACCACGTACGTGTGACATTCCTGCTACGTTCCCATGGCGTATCCGGGACGTATCTGTATTCGTATTGAATTTCACTTTCGTATGTACGGCGTATCAAGGCGTATGTGGTACGTACGTGTGACGTATGTATGGCGTATGAAGTTATGCGTGACGTATCTACATTTGTACGGCGTATGTACTACGTTCCATTCTTATCTGCGGCGTATCTATTCTGTACCAATTGCTTTTTAATACCGATGAGAACAAACAGTTGTGTTTACTTTGTTCATGCAATGCGCACAGTACAGTTATCAATTAGCAGAGGTTGAAGATGCCAACGGAGAAATCTAGATAATCTAGATTAACACCGAAGAAAAAACACCGAAGAAAAAAAACCGAGGTAGTGGTGGTGGTGATGATGGGGGGACATCTCCAAGCTCCCCACCCTGGTCGTAAGACGACATGAACAACGACAGGGGCTACACCAAACGTAGCCATGAAAGAACCCTGCACGGCATCCCGAACCGTGAGAAACATCTGATCCATGACTTCGGAAAAACGAAAAGTTAACTTATATAGAAGCATTAATATTTTCTTGGAACGCCACAAAATATTCCTAATACTCCTAATACGTCACACATACTCCACAGCAGCGAAATAAACGTAGCACATACGCAGCACATACGCCATTGATACGCGAGATACGCCACACGTACGTCGCTGATACGCCGTAGATACGAAGAGAGAGTCGAAGATGCGCCACACATACGTAGCAGATACGAAAGGTACGCTGTACATACGTCACGGTTACGTATCTACGGCGTACCTGCCACTATGCTTTCGTATGTACCACGTATGTGTGACGTATGCACGGCGTATCGGACCTGCCACGTACGTGTTACGAATCTTTAAGTGCACACATAAAAACGTAGCACCTCGGCGTATGAGGAGTATGAGCTACGTATCGAGGAGTATGAGCTACGTATGCTCACGTATGTACGACGTACGCGTGATGTACCTTTCGTATCTTGACACGCCGTAGATACGTGAATCGATACGCGATATGTGACAACGGTTTAAAAGATATATGAACTGCAACGCGACAAAATGTACCTTCGGACATTCTGACGTTACTTGTAGAAAACTGCACAAAAGCGGGAAAAACATGCAATATATGATTTATAGATAACAATGTATTTGTAAACTTTGAATACTGCACTACCGAATAAATCAGATTTAAAACATATTAATTTTCAATATTTGGAGTTATCTGCCCTTGTTTTAGCACTTAATATACTTATTTTCCGTTGTCTATTGTCCAACGGTAACCATAGCAATCACATAGTCACAAAAATAGAGAAAATATTTCGACAGATTGTTTGTAATGATTATATGTTTATACCTAAACAATAAGTTCTGCTCAATGCTTAAACAGTTTTAAGCAAATGTAACGAGTTTTGTAGGCAGAAATGCATAACGTAACGTTGACGTCATTTTTCAGGAGAAAAACGTATTTATGGTTCATGTGGTAAAATTGGTCATAACTAATAAAATAACTTAAATATTCCGCTCAAATAAAGACTATTAGACTCTAGAAACATTATACCTTCAAAATAAAATTGTTATTCTAATACTCAAAATAATCCGAAGGTACATTTTCTCGTGTTGTGGCCCATATATGCTTGGCCAGATGTAGACCTATCACATTCGAATCATGCAGTAAACCATTTCATCGATATCTTTTCTTGCACACCAGACAGAAATTGCCACACTTTTTGCTTGGGTGATAAAATTGCATCTCACCCAGGTGTTCTCACACAGGCTAAAAAAATACGCAAAACCTTGAAATAAACCAGATTTTGGGGGTTGTTGTGCAAGAAAAAGAATCTTATATGGTGTTCTGTTCTAGATGGAAGTTTCCAACCCTCGGGATGACCGTGCTGAGCGGAACCTCGGCGGAGCCTCGGTTCCGCTCAGCACGGTCATCCCTTGGGTTGGAAACTTCCATCTAGAACAGAACCCCATATAAGATTCTTATAGTCTCATTGTTTTCCATTAAATCCAGTATCTAATCCAGAGATGTATATACATGTATATGTTGTACAGCGTTTGGAATGGCGTAGTTGACGTCATACCCGATTCAATTCTATCTAGCTTATTGAAGTGTACAATAAATGTATGGTACCATAGAGCACAAATAGTGTAGATGCTATATAATCAGTCAGTGTTCCATAGTAAAAAACTTTCAATGATGTTCTGTTTCAGACTATAGCGTTGCAACAAGAGGAAAACGAGGGACCCTTAGCAGTGGAGCTAAACTGTTATCAGACATTAGTAAAGCGGCCGTCAAAAATGGTATACATCATGCATAACTTGCATAAAATGCATTGCATGCAAATATTAGTATCTATGATTGATTGATTGATTGATTGATTGATTGATTGATTGATTGATTGATTGATTGATTGATTGATTGATTGATTGATT
This sequence comes from Rugalucina vietnamica, assembly GCA_964017185.1. Taxonomy (NCBI): domain Eukaryota; kingdom Metazoa; phylum Mollusca; class Bivalvia; order Lucinida; family Lucinidae; genus Rugalucina; species Rugalucina vietnamica. The sequence goes on from OZ024884.1 coordinate 31,256,956, forward strand.
GAATAAACGGTTGCATACAAATACTCGTATTAGCATTTAAGCTCGACCAATTGATTGTTTGAATGAATGGGGGAGTGCTGACTGGCATAAAGATTGAATTGATTGATTATTCAATTGATTTTAAAAAAAATTTTGTTGCTGTTTTCGACATTTTATGCTAACGTTTACGAATTCTCGCATTCTTGGACCAGCGTTGTTTATGGAAAATTCCAGGCAAAATGCTTCTTAAACTTTGGGAAGTGGAAAGACGTTTGTTGAGCGGTGCTAAGCTCCACGCCAGGCAATTTGCTGTTGACCATTACGTCAAGCTGGGTGATATGAAGGAAGCTCTAGAAGATTTTTTCTCCATCAGAAACCGTCTACAGGATATCAGGATGGAGAGATATCCACACGGGGTAAAAAATGCCTTAACATGCATGATGCAGTTATGTGGGTAGGAGTGAAAGTTTTGCATATTATGCAGTTATGTGGGTAGGAGTGAAATGTTATGCGACAGTCTGCATGCCTTAAGGCTTAGTTTTTAACCCAATCACGGTTGATAACTATGCTGCCTTCTTTGATTGCAGGCCGGTGGGTCGGACGTCAGACTGACTCTATGATGGCTCCTACGTAAAGCTATCCATTTAAGTTGGTTGGGGCCGGAGCTTCTTTTCTGTTACTTGGGCCTACCGCGACCCAACTGGTGTTTTCTTTTGCTGCGGATTTCAGTAATTTATTCGGCGCCCAGGGATCTCCATCGTCGGGCATCTTACTGAATCTGTGAGTCCTCGTTTTTGATTCATCATGGTGGTTTTCATGTTTATTTTGTTTTCCTTGATGATTTATTGACTAGTTAGAAATTCACCACGAGGACCGAACAACTAACAAAATGTTGAAAACCACTGCAGAAAGATGAGTGTGAGGTTATGGCCCTCTTAAATCAATTTAACCCCCCACCCCACCCCCACCCCCACCCCCACCCTCAGCGAAATTTTATTTTACTGATCATTCCAAGGTGGTTCCATTTGTTTTATGCTTTGGAGTTGATTTTGTGCTGTTTTAACCTTATGTGTACGTTTTCATAGTTTTAGTTAAGTTCGGGTAACTGAGTGACCTCCTCACTTGTTTTCTAAGTGTCAATTTATTTTAATTTATTTTTATTATTTATTTATTTATTTATTTTTGTCCACCTCGGTTTTTGAGAAGGAATTTCTTTCTGATTGCGCCTTTTTCTGATCATTGCCTACTTGTACCTTTCAATGTGATTTTGAGAAAAAATACCATAATTTATTGAGATGTGGCAGCAAACAGTAATTTTGAAAAGAACTATCCTCGAAACTTTGGACAAGACCCACTCGCCGCAGTTTTTGAGATCCATAATGTGACATAATGGATCTCAAAAACTGCGGCGAGTGTATTGTGATTACGTGTAAATATTTTGAGGAAAAATCCTCGAAAGTTAAGACTTACGTTTTTAAATTTACCCAAAGTGTGAAAATCATGTAAATGAAAATAAAACTGAGATCCTTTAAGAGCAGTTCACATATTAATGACAAAGGGGATGGACCATACCGCGGTTTCGGCTACTTTAGCCCCTTGAGTGACCCTATAGATTTGACAACATAGAGCCGAAGAGAATCACTGTAATTTTGCATCTTTCAGCAGAGTAGTCGATAAAAAGTCCACTTCATATATATAGACCACTGATCTCAATTTTTCAGGACGAGGTAACGTACATAACAAGAGTTGGAAATAGAGTGGTGAAACTGAAGCAGAACTACCGGGAAAAATCGAGTGTTATAACTTTCTTACGGCCTGGAACTCCAGACCAGAGAGAAATGGGGATAGTGGTTCATTATTGTAAAATGGACAGAAGCACATTCTGTAAAGTTGACATTCCACCAGGAAAAAAATTCGAATTTTAGCTGATGATAAACTTGCTTGAATTCAATAAATTCTGAAAGTTTTGTTAATTTAAAGTGTTTTATTAGCAGTTGGTGATGGGTTTACTTAACCCACCCTACCCATCACACAGCACGTCAGAAATGACCTTTAGCTTAGCATTGCAATATCGCATTTCTTTTGCGTATTCTGCAGATCATAGCCAAACGCGCCACGTTCATAATGAATCCATAACAAAACATTTTGTGCATGATCAAAAATTACTGTGGACCGGTTGTGCACCTATGTTGTTTTGTTTAGGCCTACATGTTTGCTTTTTTTCAGAACGTTTAAGCTACACCTGAATTTCATGCGACACAGATAAACCGACAATTTTATACAATTCTCCTTTGAAACAAATCTCTTTTGCTGGTAAAACTTCAAGGTCCATTGGTAATACATTACAAATGAAAACATTGAATGAAATTTTGAACAAAAATGACCCGAATAAATATCAGAAATCCAGATCCGTCATTTGAAATGTTCTAACGTCTAAACCAATATGTTTAATGTCCAGTCCAACTTTGAACCATGCTCCGATAGTAGACAATTTTTTACTATACTTTGAGCAGTAAAAATCAGTAGCCCCAAAAAAGCCCCAAACTGTTTTTGTAATTGACGTCACTAATGTCATCAGACTGCTCCATGATCCCAAAAGTGGGTGTTTTCATTTCACTATACTGTAGTTTTGTAACGGATGAAGGGATTGTGATGAAATTTTGATGACTGCTGCATATTAGGCCAAAAAAAATGTTTCCGGTAACCCGACCGACCCTGTCAAAAACTCCCCGACTCTAATATTTTTTTCCTGTTTTCCGAAAATAAAAACTCGAAAATCGAAAAAAAAAAAAATCGTGTTTTTTTTTTTTTTTTTCAAGTACCGGACCGTAGAATATCACAGTTAGCGAACCGTCGATTATACTATCAATACATGCGCATGTGCAGTACTGATAAAATGGCGGCCTCCAGTGGCAGTGGCCAACAAATTCTCGCACTTCGCATAAAAAAATGCGAGCACGGCAGTGAAAAAAAAATTATGTCATCATTAGACGGTCAATCAACACTAAATGATGTGTTCAAAAAGTTTCACACTTTCAAGGAAAACACAACCATCTCAAAAACAATTGCACAATTTCAGTGTAAAATTGATTTAAGCCCCTCCACCGAGCCATTCGAGGTGGGTAGGGAAATGTTGGTCGACGAAGTTTGCCATCTAGGAGTCAAAGTCATTGATATGGCATGTAATTTAAGCAAAGAAAACCAAGTGGAAACAATAATATCAAAATGTGCACGAGAGGCCACAGACAAGGCCCTATCCTCATGACGAGGGGTAGACTCGCACACTCAGCTGATGTGTACAAACGTCTCGTCACCATTACGAATGTACTCTCAGCCTCGTGTCCATCCGTAAATCAAGATGGTGAGAATAAGCCGTTTTTACATATCGATTGTTTCACCTAGAATTCCATCGTTAATACAAAGAAATGCTCACCGACGCTTGGTTATTTCATAAAACACACATTTAACTTTCTAACAATCAAGTTTTCTCCACAAAATTCTGTGTCTTCTTTTTTAACAGATTCATTTTTCAACTGTTTGTCAATCGTTTTCACTCGTGTGGGGCCGTTTCCGGAACGAGCCGAACACATATGCCGACGTTACGGAAACTGACGTCGAACATTAATTTATTCCAGTTGAAAGGTCAAAATTTGGCCTTGTCCAATGATATGCACGTATTTCTACAAATGACGTCAATCAGGTCAGCCATTTTGATTTCGGGCCGCGGCGTTTGACGTCATCGTGACGTTGCACACGCGCTGCATTATACTAATTGATCAATTAATTATTAATTGAACAATTAACTTTCCATATAAGGAAATGGTCGGAAGTCAATTTTCGGCGTAAACCTACGAACATACACGGACGATTTAGTGTACTGAAAGAATGAAAGCCAGAAGTTTTTAAACGAGAATAAAACCGCTAAAAACGGAGAAAAATAGGTTGGATTTTTTAAAAGCACAACAAACATGTTAGTAATGCATCGGTGAAGTGTATTCTTCTTGATTTATCTTGAAAAGGTTGCAATTATTGACACTACGTTTCACCATTGAACAACCAACTGTGATCGCAACGAAGAGATATGGGACATATATGTGTAATATAGCGGAGTGAGATCTCGCAACTAGACGAGGGGTAGGGCGTTCGTTGCCCCAAAGGAGACAAGGTAATGTGCATCGACCATATTTACATTAATTGCTGACTTCCAGTTTTCCATAAATTAATGGAATGGTTAAGCAGGGAACCAATTATCCTCCCCCATTATCCGTCCAATTTTTATCAGCGTCCCCTGCGGCCAAGCAGATCTGGTCGCTTTTTATCAGCGCTCTTAACCACTTGTGGGTTCAAGCCTGGGTCAGGCCAAAAGTGGGATAAGCCCAGAAGTGCTTATGGGTGTGTCAGGTGGTTTTTTAGCTCACCTGAGCCGAAGGCTCACAGGTGAGCTTATAGGATAGGCAGGCATCCGTCGTCCGTCGTCGTCGTCCGTCGTCGTCCGTCCACAATTTTAAAGAAGAATATTTCTGAAGCTAGTAGGCCGATCTTGATCAAATTTAATGTGAACCATAATTGGGTTGGGGGATTGATGACATTAGGTTTTGCAGCAGATTGTATCAAAATTGTGGTTTCCATGGCAACAGATAGGTCCAATAGACTTACAATGGGAAAAACTAAAAATATCTTCTTCTCTGAAACCACTAGGCCCACAGCTTTGATATTTGGTATGTAGCAATGGCTAATGGTCCTCTACATAAATTGTGCCATTCATGCCCCTGGGGTCAAATTTGGCCACGCCCCGGGGGTCGATGGTCTCCATAGACTTACTATGGGAAAAAAATTAAAAAATATTCTTCTCTGAAACCACAGGGCCCACAGCTTTGATATTTGGTATGTGGCAATGGCTAATGGTCCTCTACATAAATTGTGCCAGCCATGCCCCTGTGGTCAAATTTGGCCACGCCCCGGGGGTCGATAGTCTCCATAGACTTACAATTGGAAAAACTAAAAAAATCTTCTTCTCTGAAACCACTAGGCCCACAGCTTTGATATTTGGTATGTAGCAATGGCTAATGGTCCTCTACATAAATTGTGCCATTCATGCCCCTGGGGTCAAATTTGGCCACGCCCCGGGGGTTGATAGTCTCCATAGACTTACTATGGGAAAAAAATTAAAAAAACTTCTTCTCTGAAACCACAGGGCCCACAGCTTTGATATTTTGTAGGTGGCAATGGCTAATGGTCCTCCACATAAATTGTGCCAATCATGCCCCTGGGGTCAAATTTGGCCACGCCCCGGGGGTCGATAGTCTCCATAGACCTACAATAGGAAAAAAAACTAAAAAAAATTTTCTTCTCTGAAACCACTAGGCCAACAGCTTTGATATTTGGTATGAAGCAGTGGCTAATGGTCCTCTACATAAATTGTGCCATTCATGCCCCTGGGGTCAAATTTGGCCACGCCCCGGGGTTGATAGTTTCCATAGACTTGCTATGGGAAAAAAATTCAAAAATCTTCTTCTCTGAAACCACAGGGCCCACAGCTTTGATATTTTGTATGTGGCAATGGCTAATGGTCCTCTACATAAATTGTGCCAATCATGTCCCCGGGGTCAAATTTGGCCACGCCCCGTGGGTTGATAGTCTCCATAGACCTACAATAGGAAAAACTAAAAAATTCTTCTTCTCTGAAACCACTAGGCCCACAGCTTTGATATTTGGTATGTAGCAATGGCTAATGGTCCTCTACATAAATTGTTCCATTCATGCCCCTGGGGTCAAATTTGGCCAGGCCCCGGAGGTTGATAGTCTCAATAGACTTGCTATGGGAAAAAAAATCAAAAATCTTCTTCTCTAAAACCACAGGGCACACAGGTTTGATATTTTGTATGTGGCAATGGCTAATAGTCCTCTACATAAATTGTGCCAGCCATGCCCGTGGGGTCAAATTTGGCCACGCCCCGGGGGTAGATAGTCTCCATAGACTTACAATGGGAAAAACTAACAAAAATCTTCTTCTCTGAAACCAAAAGGCCCAGAGCTTCTATATTTTGTATATAGCAATGTTTGGTAGTCCCCATTGTAAATTGTGCCAGTCATGCCCCTGGGTCAAATTTGGCCATGCCTCGGGGGTCAATAGTGTCCATGCATAGACTTTCATTGGTCGATTCTCAATTAGTTTAAATCTCATGAGCTTACAATGTGATAATCTCTCAGGTGAGCTACAGGACCAATGGTCCTCTAGTCATTGGAGTGGGGGCGGGGGGTTCTCCCGCTTTCGCCCACCTACTGATTTGTAGTGAATTAATCTTGAAAGGGACATAAAACTGAATCTAAAAAAAAAATCAGAAAATGGGGGGTGGGGGATCATTGGTTCCCTGTATATCCAATACTTATTATCAGAGTTCATGAAAGTTGGTAAGGGTTACAGGACATCAAAATGGGAAATTTTATTAAATAAAAAAAAGTAAAATAAAATAAAATAAAAAAAAAAAACGACTCATTTTTTTTCTGGCATGTTACCGAAAACATTCTTTTTTTGCCTTACATAGAAACATCTGCATTGTAACTTTGAGTGGAATCGGGTAATATAATCAAAAATTATAAGAAAAGTCCACGTAATTTTTGATAACCATAGTAAGCGTGTCACCCTTAATACCCAGGTGGGAAACAACAAAAGTACAAATAGGTGTTTATGGAGCGCCAGAGCTGTCTCATGATCCATAAACGTCATTATATGATGTACAAACGTCATTATATGATGTACAAACGTCATTATATGATGTAACAACGTCATTATATGATGTAACAACGTCATTATATGATGTACCAATGTCATTATATGATGCGGAAACGTCATCATATGATGTATAAACTTCATTATATGATGTGAAAACATCATTATTTGATGTACCAATGTCATTATATGATGCGAAAACGTCATTATATGATGTACAAACGTCATTATATGATGTGAAAACATCATTATATGATGTACAAACTTCATTATATTATGTACAAACTTCATTATATTATGTACAAACTTTATTATATTATGTACAAACCTCATTATATTATGTACAAACTTCATAATTAATATTATGTACGAACTTCATTATATTATGTACAAACCTCATTATATTATGTACGAACTTCATTATATTATGTACAAACTTCATTATGTTATGTACAAACCTCATTATATGATGTGCAAACTTCATTATATGATGTGCAAACTTCATTATATTATGTACAAACTTCATTATATTATGTACAAACTTCATTACATTATGTACAAACCTCATTATATTATGTACAAACTTCATTATATTATGTACAAACTTCATTATATTATGTACAAACTTCATTATAGTATGTGCAAACTTCATTATATTATGAACAAACTCCATTATGTAGCTTTTTCGTGATGATGCGGTTAAAATCAATAGAAAAGATTTTTTACTTAACACCGGTAGAACTTGTTTTGCTTCACGTATTGAAAGTCCGAAACTAACCCAAGTCGTTTCGCCCCAACCCATTTCTTCTGCTAGGCAATTCATCCTGTAAATCATTTCCTTTTTTTTCATTTTCCAACCAAGTCTTTTCGCCACAACTATTTTGTCTGTAAGTCGTTGCGCTCCAAAGACATTTGCCCCTCACTGGGTTTCAACTGTTTTATGATCCAGAGTCCAATTGAGATAGAAACAGGAAGGAAACCGACAAAACAAGACTGACAAAACATGAAAAAATACATTACATACGAAGAGCAAGATGATAAACTCCCGGGGGGGGGGGGGTTCTCTGAAATTTTCCATATACGTAGGCTCGGGGGACTTTTTTGTGGATAAAAATTTTGAATTTCCACAGTTTTGGGGGTTTTCAGAAAATGTGAATATTTTGGGGTATGGGCATTTTTTCAGATATTTTTTGGGGATCCCTTCAAAATTTGACTATTTTATGGGGCTTTGCTTTACGAATGTTTGGTTTTTATAGCTAATTCACGTATTTTGGGGTGTCCTTCAAATATTTTTGGGTAGTCCCTCAGACCAGATTTTTTTTGGGGTACGGATCCGAGCCTATGTATGAGCAAAAGTTCAGAGAACCCCCAGGGGATAAGCTCTTTCCCATGAAGGTAGAATTCAAGTCTTTAATCTAGACTACCACGGCGTAAATTCTTGAAATGGCAGCACACACGTCTGGGTTTCGTTGCCAGTATTCATGAGGAGGGTCACTGTGATGGTTTCATATCTGAAATTACGCAATATGGTCCATCGCCCTCCTCCCAAGTTCGAACGTTTTCACTGCTTCCAAAGGATCTAACCTTTATCTTTTAATTCCATATCTTCATATGTTGTTGGAAATCATGTTCGAAAGTTTCAGGGATCTACACTGGTCATCATTGCAAAGTTATTAGACTTTTTAGGGCCGCCACACGACACAACGCCAGCTAGAGTAGCTCATGGCTTTTTATGTTCATGAAAGGTCTGGGACCCGCATAATAATGGCCCGCAGAAGGTATTAGAAAAGGTTAAGGTTAAGGTTAGCGGCAATGATGAAGTTAAATACAGAAACGCGCGTCTGTCGCACTAAATTTGGTATAGATACATTTTGTCGCACTAATTTTGGTATAGTGACATTTATATTGGAACCACTGGGCCGGTATCACTGCTGGTGGACAATTTGTCCCCGAGAATATCATCAACCCAGTATATCTGTGTTTCGGTGGTGATTCTGGTTCTTCGGCATTAGAGTCACTTCTGGAATACTGATATTCACACTTATACTATTAACCATTAATCAGGTATAAACTTTCTAAACTTTCTGAAACTAAGACTCCGCGACATAGTCTTAGCGGTTTGACTTCCACTTTTAGGAGTTTTTGATTAGAATTATGTAGGTTCTTGCTGCAATGAATATCTCTTTCCTGATGTCCTTGCCTGTCTCATTTCTCGAGACATGGCTGTTGAGGTGGCTCGGTCTGGGACGCCTGTGTTCCGGAATTTATAATGCGCAGGCGTCTCTTACCTAATGCCTGCGGCAGGCGTGTCTCGTGGAGTGAGTCGGTACATGTGGCTCGGAGGGAGCTGCTCACTGCTTGCCGAGACCTGCTATCAACTATTCGGTTTCAAAAGTTTGGGGTTTAGCGGCACTGAAGAAGTTTAAAAATACAGAAACGCGCGTCTGTCGCACTAAATTTGGTATAGATACATTTTGTCGCACTAATTTTGGTATAGTGACATTTATTTTGTGACACGAGAGATGGAAGCATGACCAGCATTCTTGAGAAACTGAAATGGGACTCCCTCAAGAAAAGGCGGAACGATAATAGGCTGATATTGTTATACAAAGGTCTGAAAGGTAAAGCCAGAATACCTACAACTGACCTTATCCCTAAGACTAAGGTCTGAAAGGTAAAGCCAGAATACGTACAGATGACCTTATCCCTAAGACTAAGGTTTGCAGAAATCAACATTCCTTAACATTTCAGACTCTCTCTCTCTCTCTCTCTGCTAGTATAGAAGCCTACAAATGTAGTTTCTTTTCCCCAGACGATTAGGGACCTCCCTAATTCTTTGATTTCCTGTGCTGAAATGTCTGATGGCTGCATGTCCAAGTTCGTATCCCTTGTGAGAGACAGGGGCTAATCTTTCCCCAAGTCTCACTCCCCTGGTGAAATATTGTCATTTTGGCGTGGCACCAGTAAACTATTCATATTCAGTTTCGCCCTTATTTTCTATCAGCCCTAAAAATTATAAATTTGCAAAAGAAAAGAAAATTATTTCAATAGGTATTCCGTAAAATAGTATGACTGGCAGACCCTTGGTCGGTTCAAGACAACTTTAACTTGATAACATCCTTTATTCAGGACTCAAACATATACCATCTAAAACAAGTTGTTCTGTTTATTCAGTGCCATGGATAACACCCGAAATAAGAAGGAAAATTCGCAGAACAAATGCCACTCACACTAAGGCTAAGAAGGCTGGTAGTGCAAAAATTAGATTCAAATTTGAAACTTTACGGAGAGAAATCAAAGCTGATATAAGAAAGCAGCATGATCTGTATGTGAATAACTTGGTGTAAAGGCTGATCCAAGGAACTTTTATCGTTACAATAATAGTCAAAAGAAAGATGCCCAAGGTATCGCCCCTTTGAAACAGAAATGGACATTGTGTTGCCCAATCGGATTTTGAAAATGCTGGTGAATTTAATGGTCAGTTCACGGATGTGTTCACCAAAACTGAACATAACCAGGTTCCCCTTCTGAATAGAAAGGCCCCATTTATGGAAAAAATTGTTGTTAGCAAGGAAGGTGTGACAAAACTTCTTAAAGGTTTAAAACACCCATCTAAGGCTTTAGGCCCAGACGCGCTCCACCCAAGAGTTCTAATAGAACTGGCAACCGAGTTAGACCCAGTATTTTCCCATCTCTCAACAGTCAATTGATACAGGTGAAATCCCTAAAGAATGGTCTCTAGCAAACATTTGCCCTTTGTTCAGGTCGCTGGCTAGCAATTATCGTCCAGTGTCATTAACTTGTGTACCTTCCAAGTTGCTGGGACATATAATTTGTTCAAACATCATGGCCCATCTGAATGAACATAAACTTTTGTCAGATAAACAGTATGCTGTTAGATATGGATTATTTTTGTTTGTTGGCAATGATGCTGCTTTGAACATAGTAACACAAATTACACATTGGACATAGAGAATGTTAAATTACTAGGGTATTTTATCATTTCTTTGGATCCAGCCATTGGTTTAGAACAGATATTGACCACTTGCATCAAACATTAGTGTATAAGCACGTATTGCAAGAAAAGTATATAAAATTCAGATTAATGTGTTACATATGTTACCATTTTGCATCAAGCTAGAATGATAAGCATCAATATAATGTTAAAACAGGAATCAGGGCACATTGAAATGTCAGAAAATAATAAGATTTTGCAGCGTTTTTGGTTTATTGGCACATAGTTTCAAATTTAGGCTATGGCAGCAGTATTTTGGTGTGTGATATTTTTTGGATGGGCTATGGGTGTTTAACAGGCCATAACTTCAAAAGTATTTTAGATATTAGAACAAATTTTGTATTGATGAATACTATGATTTGTCCTCGTCTATAATGTAGCAAAGTATATAAAGAACTATTTAGCTTCCAGCATTCATTTAAAATGTCTTTGTAAAAAAATGTTACATACGTTACACTGTGACAGGCCAACGTGAAAATCAAATGTTTCATGTTGTAGCTTGAGACCCTTTCTATCAGAAGAAACACAGTTTAATCAACAGAAAAAAGGTTTTCATTGATCTTTACAGCAGTTTTTATTTCAAGGGCAATTATTAGATATTCAATAGGTTACATACGTTATTGGATGTTACACGGTTATGTGACACTTTACAGAGGGCTAACATGTTTCAAAAAACTCCTAAGACATCAAGCTACATGAAAATCAAGGTCTGCAAAATTCCCCGTGGGGGGGAGCGAAACCATATCTGGCCAGTGGCCTATTACTTACTTTATAATATCCAAGTACCTTTGGGAAATTAGCACTGTAGGAGGGTCTAGTTAATTGTCTTTAGAAAGGCGAGTTTTGCATGCTTATTAAGTTAAATACATGTGAGCCGCGACATGAGAAAACAAACTATCTGCTTATGCGAAAACAAAGGCACTGATCAGCGCCTTTGCTTTCATTCAATAGATAATACTATACCTCTACTTTCTAAATCCAAAATTCCAAGCCTCTAGCTATCTCCAGTGTCTGTACAGCCTGGTTTGTGTCGGACCTGAAGAAAACCACATTGTTGGTTTTCTCGTGTCGCGGCTCATGTTTTTAAAGGCTCCTTTTTCGCTTACTGCAGTCTTGTAATATCATATTAATTGGTCACCATCGCATTTGTAGAATTTATCATGGTACTCGAAATTTCACAGAGCTGACGATTTGCTAATAACTTTGCAATGATGACCAGTGTAGATCCCTGAAAAAATTCGAACATGATTTCCAACAACGCATATGAAGATATGGAATTAAAAAGATAAAGATTCCTTTGGAAGCAGTGAAAATGTTCGAACTTGGGAAGGAGGGCGATGGACCATATTGCGCAAATTCAGATATGAAGCCATCACAGTGACCCTCCTCATGAATACTGGCAACGAAACCCAGACGTGTGTGCTGCCATTTCAAGAATTTACGCCGTGGTAGTATTAAAGACTTGAAGTCTACCTTCATGGGAAAGAGCTTATCCAAAGGAACTTTTGCTCATACATAGGCTCGGATCCAGCATCTGTGCCGTACCCCAAAAAATATCTGGTCTGAGGGTATTTGAAGGACACCCCAAAAAATACGTGAATTCGCTATAAAAACCAACAATTCGTAATTCGTATAAAAACCAACAATTCGTAAAGAAAAAACCCCATAAAAATAGTCAAATTTTAAAGTGATCCCAAAAAATATCTGAAAAAAAAGAAAATGCCCATACCCCAAAATATTCACATTTTCTGAAAACCCCCAAAACTGTGGAAATTCAAAATTTTGATCCCCAAAAAAGTCCGCCGAGCCTACGTATATGGAAATTTTCAGAGTACCCCCTCCACCCCCCGGGAGCTTATCATCTTGCTCTTCGTATGTAATGTCATTTTTCATGTTTCGTCTGTCTTGTTTTGTCAGTTTCCTTCCTGTTTCTATCTCAATTGGGTTCTGGATCATAAAACAGTTGAGCCCCAGTGAGGGGCAAATGTCTTTGGAGCGCAACGACATACAGACAAAATAGTTGTGGCGAAAAGACTTGGTTAGAAAATGAAAAAAGGAAATGATTTACAGGATGAATTGCCTAGCAGAAGAAATGGGTTGGGGCGAAACGACTTGGGTTAGTTTCGGACTTTCAACACCGTGAAGCAAAACAAGTTCTACCGGTGTTAAGTAAAAGATCTTGACCCGGTTGTATCAAACTTTAATTTTAAATTAAATGGCAGTTAATTTAAAATTAAATATCCCTCAATTAAGTCGGGTTGTACGAAACTTTTAATGACGAATGTTCGTCATTAAATCGCCTAATTTGAAATTAACTTTAATGTTGGTCGGGGGGTAGTTTTAACTCATCATTAGCGGGATTTCAAGAAAAAAAATGGCGGACGAAATTCGGCATCGACCTCGATATTTTGACAAAAATCGCCATGTTTATGTCATTTGTTGTCTAGGAAGGAACGATTATCGACGTGGACATAAGCTCGACGACAAAAAATCACATGCACAGTCAAATATAGTGTGTAGATTTATGTATGGAACCACAATACACTCACCAACACGTGGGCCTTCCATTTCGACATTCTCATAACCCAGCATATCGAAGAACTAGCTTAGAAATAATGTTGAAAAACATCTTTTCTGTCAGTATCCGCTTTCTGTTTATGGTAGTAATGTGTGACGTAATTTGACATATGACGTCACGCATCTATTACTGTCCTTACACCATCTTTTAGAAACCGCCTTTTTCAAAATCACCCTTTTCTGGTACACCCCACGGAAACTATGACCCACTCATGCCTTTTTACATATATTTGCATACGATTAGCTTGCAATGATCGTACAATGCCAATCTTTGCATTTTTGTGCAGTCTCCGCAGGGAATCGCAGGGTGACCCTACGGTGTGACTGTCCATACGATTCTACGGCTTCCAAAGATCTCGGGGTGGGGGGATGGTCATCCCCATGGCCTCTACAATTTAGTCTGTACTTGTACATTTTTAAAACGTAAGCCCGCGAAAGGCGGGGGTACTCCCATATTAAGGCAGTACGGGTATATGCTAATATGCTTTACCTTAAGCCCACCATTTTTTTTTTTTTTTTTTTTTTTAGCTCTGAAAGCACCTTCTTTCAGTTCGATTATCTCTAAAAACAGCCACTTTTCGTTCGAAACTTACATATGCCTGTCATATTGGTGAGTCGGTGGGGGGGGGGGACTCGGAGGTAATTTGGTACGGACATGCCGCCCGATACTTAAAAACATACCCCATTCATATATCCGGTAATCGAAAAAAGGGACCCATTCATATATGAGGCCCGCCCAGGGGGGGGGGTGTCTTTGCTCCCTGCTCCCTGAAAAAAAAATGACCTTTCGCCCCAGCTCCCTAAAATGTTTTCCTCAGCCCCCTAAAACCATGCTTTCTCCCCAAATCCCTGAAAATAAATTACCCTTCTCCCCAAATCCCTGAAAATAAATAGCCCTTCTCCCTGAATCCCCAAAACACCTGGGAGGGCCTCATGTATCATGCCTTCGAAAAAATGGCCCATTCATATATTTGATTGTACAAAATTTTGACCTATACACAATTATATACAAATATTCCGACTTTCTGAGCTGTGTATGTCAGCAAAAAAGTGCTCTTAAACATGCGTGTCCGAAAATTTGGTCATTCATAGACTAAATATGGAAAAATGGGGCCGTTCATATATTTTGACTTGAAAAAAGTAACCCATTCATATATCTGGCGAGGCTTAAAAGGGGGGCTATTCGGGCGGCACATCCCTAGGCTACTACGTCATACATAGGTAGCTACCCCCCTCCCCCCCCCCCCCGAGATTGGTGACAAATGTTCATCCTGGCGCAATAAAGGCAAACAGCCCGTAGGGTGTAACATTTCTTACGTGCCAGGCGTAACTAGAAGATTAAGGAAACCAACAAGTTGGTTAGCCAGCAACAAGCTTTGTTTAAAATTTAACAAATCTATTTAGAAGTGATTTAACCAGTAATTACATATGAAACAATCAAAAGCATATAAATTATACAATCAAACAAAAATGAATGTACTATACCTTTCAAGATGTTAATTCCCTTAAAGAATGTCTGAATGTCCCTCAGAATTTTTTAACACAAGTCTGTATCAGTTTCTGATCCCAAGAATTAAAGTTTGTTTCAAAATAGCACTATGTCCCAATCCAGAATCGAATATCACCAAGTAATCCAAGAATAAGTTTAAATTCCAGTAAGATAGATTTTGACTTCTTAATAGTAACAGTACCCAAAGATTTGTCCTTATGAAAATTTGTAGCCCTTATATAGCACTGAGGAACATTCAGGATTCTTCCAGCAAATTCTATGATATCATATACTAAAAATAACAAGTTGTTTACCAAAATTTAATGTTTTGGAATGTTCTAGAGAGGCCATTATCCTTCCAGAAAATTCCACAATATTCTTTTGACATAAAAAAGATTTTTCTAGAAGATTCTACATCTTTGGTTCTTCCAGATTTTTCCGGACTTTTCCGTCAAATAACAATTTGAAATTTCTAGAAAATTCTGAAGTAAACAACCTGTCTATGTCCAATATCTGGGACACTAAAAGTAAATAATTGCTAAGGACAACAAGTAAACATCATATGTATAACATCATACTTTCCTGGGCATACTCCCTTGGGAAGTTTACCAGTACTGAATGCACATCTTTCAACAAGTAACTGTCATACATAACACATTTTAGGAATGCAACCTTTTATTTTTTTTCAGTTCAGTCAGCTCTAAAGGCACAGCTTGTTGGGGCTACTACCGTTCTATCAACTCTGAAAGCACTCACTTTTATCAGCTCAGTAAGCACTATTCTGTTTAACCGGGGGGGGGGGGCACATACCCATTTTACTTTGTGCAACCCGGGGACCGTAGGCCGTAGATACGTCGTAGGATACATCGTACGGATATCTTGCAAAGATCGTGCGGTTATTGCACGATTTTTATGATAATTTGGGGACTAAAAATCGTACATGAGGCGATCGTAGGGAGACCGCAAGAGCCCAGTCAGAAATTGTAAGGGAAAACTCATGAACATCGCACGGTCCTCCACTTAAAATCTATGGAATCCCTACGATTTCTGTAGGCCCCTACGAGCTCACTACAATCTCCGCACGGGTTTGACCCCGAACGTCGACGAAAGTCAGAGCAGGAAATCGCACGATGCCCGTGTGAATTTTAAATACATATACGTCGTAGCCCATGATCACGTACGATGTCTTAAAATTGTAGGGAGATCGTACAACGATCGGGGCAAATGTAGGAATGTCTTAAAAAGTGCTGCAAATCGGCTCACTGATAGATTTTTAAATTATTTGATCTGATTCCGTTTGAGGAACTGGATTTATTTTTTTTTTTTTTTTTTTTTTTTTTTTTTTTTTTTTTTTTTTTTTTAGATCTACCTTGCTTTTGATCTGGAAATCTTTTCTGGAATATTACTGATGCTAGTGGTCCTGCATACATACTCCCCTCCTGTTTCAGAAAAGATGATCGTATGCTATATGTAGCAATATTGCAACAAACATAGTTGAGTCCCTACCAGGCATTTGGGGAAATTGGAGAAGTGGGGGGGGGCGGGGGGGGGCGGAGATAATGGCTAGTTCATGAGCTAGTAGTGCATTCGTGATATTTTGTGGGGAGTTACAGAGCAAAACACTTTAAAGGTGGGGTGGGGAGTTTTGAGCATGTGCAAAATACTTTTTAGGGAGACGGGGTAAGCAATTGCTAGGGGAGACAACCCATTAATTTCAGGTGCAGGGAGTCCACCTGGTGAGACCTTCTGTAGACTTTACATCGTGCGCTAGTTCACTGTGAGTAAGAACAAAATACATAAGCCTATTTCAGACGTACATTAACTGTGCTATCAAGAAAAAATACGCAACGAGAAATTTTAATGAGTACCGAGTGAAAAATATTTCTAGATCTGTGCATGGAACCCTCACTGACACTCCTTCTCCTTACACCCGAGGGTCTGGTACGAAATCTAGAACGTGCCTTTTCAGCAAGATTAAGCCGCTTAAACTTATAGCTATTAGAATTAAACACGAAACAACACTAAGATACACAACCCTATTGCATGAAAGCAGACAGTTTTGACCAGCGAGAACACACACACACACACACGCGCGCGCGCGCACGCACGCACGCACCCACCCACACACACACACCACACACACACACACACACACACACACACACACACACAAACAATTAAACGACCAGTTGTCCAGATGCTGATGCCGGCAGTGACACACATGTATTATTGCACTGCACACAACGAGTGTCAGCGTATGTGTGTTAACCGTTTCAAACTTAAAATGTCAACATTTCTGACGAAAACAGTCGAACTGCATTGTAAGACTTATAAGGGCTAACAGACAACCATTTGATGGAAAATCTAATTCGTTTTTGGGAAGTGGGGAGCGCGATGGCGTAATGGTCATGATGGTAGAATAGGGCACCAGAGCGAGAGGTTATGGATTTGATACATATCTTCACCGTGTAGTTTGCTTGAGAAAAACACTTAAATCCCCACAGTGCCGATAAACAACTAGGAAGCGTTTGCTCTGTCCGACATGACTAAAAATGTTGATTGGGACGTTTGAAGTCATTGCATTTAACGAAACCAAAAGTTTTGGAAGCTAGTGGAAGACGTATACAAGAAACACTGCCAGCCAAAATCACTTAGCCCCGCTCACTCAAGTTTAAACGGTCACAGGATTTTCCATTCTGCAAAAGTGTCTGCCGTAAGGAAAATCATTTTTGGCCGAAAGATCCGCCGTAGGTAGCATCATTTTTAAAAAAGAACACACTGGACGTACGTTGCATCAAGGCAATGAACTCTTTGACGTACATTGCTTCCCAAACGATCCAACCTAGGTGTGTTGACACCATATTGTGCAAAAGTTTGCTTGAGTTCAGGATTGTCTTTTTGTGGTATGAAACAAGGAATGATTCCGGTATATACCGAAATGTTGATATTTACAAACGATGATGAAGGATTCGAATAATTAGCAAACGTAATCAATTTTCGTGTTTCTGGTGGCATATTCCTTCAACGAAATTTA
The DNA here is from genome assembly GCA_964017185.1 of Rugalucina vietnamica. Lineage (NCBI taxonomy): Eukaryota > Metazoa > Mollusca > Bivalvia > Lucinida > Lucinidae > Rugalucina > Rugalucina vietnamica. Next base: position 31,274,780 of record OZ024884.1, read on the forward strand.
TAATTTCTGACACAAGGTAAGCGTTTATTTCAATTTAAACTACTTGTGGCAAAAACTGAAGGTATCCTTATTTTGTTTTCCCGCAAAGTCATGACCCAGACATCCGTGCATTAATGCCTATAAAACTGACATGATCGTCAACTTACCGCTCTCCATTTCCCCCCTGCCTTCGTGAAATGTTGCATCAATCTGTGCCGTAATATATTCAGTTGCATCAACGGTATACAGGGTGTAAATATAACCATCCAAGCAACCAATGAGGCATGTATGTATGGCTGGTTTGACCAAACCACTTTTCCTGGGCAAGCTCAGACGAGCGGTTAACCAGTAATCCGATGGTCGGTCAGTAGCTATGAAGCTTTGCCTGATAGCTACTGACCATCGGATTACTTACTGGTTAACCGCTCGCCGTCTGAGGCTGCACAGGAAAAGTGGTTTGAGAGCTTGTATCTGTGTATATGAACATGTAGCATGTAAGGACGCGCGCGCGCGCGCGTGCGTGTGTGTGTGTGTGTGTGTTAATACTTTCATGCAAACGTGTGTTTCTAAAATTCGTATAGTTTGGTTAAACATCATACCAAATTATAGAAGTCAAATAAAATGTGTGGTTTATTCAACTTAGTTTTCCTCACCTAGTTATCTAGTCACCTAGTTATTTTCCGTACTTTTCAATTTGAATGCGTAGTCGCGGTGCAGTTGATATCCATGGAAACGTGTTAGGTCCTTCAAGTGTGCGTTCAGGCGTCTGTGTGACACTGTCCTGCGTCTGTGACGATATCTTTCTGCCGGTATATGTGTTCGTCCTCTTCTTTGTTCCGCACACGCACATCAGACGGGATGACATGTTCGACATAAAGACGACAAACTAAATCATCAACCGAAGAATCTCTATCATGACTGGTACATGTACAGATTTAACCTCTCTCTCTCTCTCTCTCTCTCTCTCTCTCTCTCTCTCTCTGTTCATTAAAACGAGTATGCTTAGACATACATACAATGTAGGTCATTGGGCGAATACAGACATTGACTTTTCAGTTATTTAGACTTTTTTCAGATTAGAAAACAGCACTTTGTCTTATAAAGCTGTACGCAAAGCGCGGTAGCGTCGGACTCTGGTAGCATTCTAACGTCTTTGTTACTGCGCGGCCAGGGAACAAATCATTGATCTGCTACCGCTCCCAAAGCGGACACACTAACAAAAGTGACCCATCAGGGCAACCAACAAAATTTATTGTCTAAATATGCATGCCGTTTCAACAAAATGTGTGCAAAAATGTTGAAAGTTTTGTTATAAATAGATAAATAGATAGATAAATAAATAAATAAATAAATAAATAAATAAATAAGATACTCACAATGATAGGAAATTTGCGTTTCCGATTGAAAAAAGAAAACACAAAAAACACAACAATAAACAAACAAATAAATAAATAAATAAATAAATAAATAAATAAATAAATAAAATACTGAGACCTCATAATGGTAGGAAGTTTGCGTTTCCGATTGAAAAAAAAAAAAAAAAAAAAAAAAGAGTTCGCCAACACGTGTAGATCTAGATTTTGGCGTTCATTCGCAGATCGATAGCGATTTTTTTTTTTTTTTTTTTTTTTTTTTTTTTTTTTTTTGTAAGTCAAATATTCTTATCATTTGTACTCCAATGTTTAAAACGAATAATCGGCGTTGAAACCACTGAGGATGAAGTTTGAATCTGTACAAGTAATATGCAAAATTGCGAGTTTTGTCATCGCATTACTAAATACGTCGTTAGCCAGTGCGCGAAAATCCAATTATGTCCAATTAAGCCGCACGCGTTTCTGACGACGTGACGTCGTTTCGCGATTTTGTCTTGTTTGACGTCACTTCCTTGGACGTTTAATGACAAAGTTCGTAATTAACCCTTCTAAGTTCGTCATTAGTTAATTTGAAATTAAATTGAGTTTCGTGCAACTGACTTTAATGTCGAAATTAACTAATTTGAAATAAGCATTTTAATTTAGAATTAGCGGTTAATTTGAAATTATTTTTAATTTCGCTTCGTACAACCGGGTCCTTGTCTACATAATGGAGTTTGTTCATAACATAATGAAGTTTGTACATAATATAATGAAGTTTGTACATAATATAATGAAGTTTGTACATAATATAATGAAGTTTATACATAACATAATGAAGTTTGTACATAATATAATGAGGTTTGTACATAATATAATGAAGTTTGTACATAATATAATGACGTTTGTACATAATATAATGAAGTTTGCACATCATATAATGAAGTTTGCACATCATATAATGAGGTTTGTACATAATATAATGAAATTTGTACATAATATTATGAAGTTCGTACATAATATAATGAAGTTTGTACATAATATAATGAAGTTTGTACATAATATAATAAAGTTTGTACAAAATATAATGAAGTTTGTACATAATATAATGAAGTTTGTACATAATATAATGAAGTTTGTATATAATATAATGAAGTTTATACATAACATAATGAAGTTTGTACATAATATAATGAGGTTTGTACATAATATAATGAAGTTTGTACATAATATAATGACGTTTGTACATAATATAATGAAGTTTGCACATCATATAATGAAGTTTGCACATCATATAATGAGGTTTGTACATAATATAATGAAATTTGTACATAATATTATGAAGTTCGTACATAATATAATGAAGTTTGTACATAATATAATGAAGTTTGTACATAATATAATAAAGTTTGTACAAAATATAATGAAGTTTGTACATAATATAATGAAGTTTGCACATCATACAATGACGTTTGTACATAATATAATGAAGTTCGTACATAATATAATGAAGTTTGCACATAATACAATGAGGTTTGTACATAATATAATGAAGTTTGTACATAATATAATGAAGTTTATACATAACATAATGAAGTTTGTACATAATATAATGAGGTTTGTACATAATATAATGAAGTTTGTACATAATATAATGACGTTTGTACATAATATAATGAAGTTTGCACATCATATAATGAAGTTTGCACATCATATAATGAGGTTTGTACATAATATAATGAAGTTTGTACATAATATTATGAAGTTCGTACATAATATAATGAAGTTTGTACATAATATAATGAAGTTTGTACATAATATAATAAAGTTTGTACAAAATATAATGAAGTTTGTACATAATATAATGAAGTTTGCACATCATACAATGAGGTTTGTACATAATATAATGAAGTTCGTACATAATATAATGAAGTTTGCACATAATACAATGAGGTTTGTACATAATATAATGAAGTTTGTACATAATATAATGAAGTTTGAACATCATATAATGAGGTTTGTACATAATAAAATGAAGTTTATACATCATATAATGACATTTGCACATAATATAATGCCGTTTATACATCATATAATGACGTTTGCACATCATATAATGACGTTTGCACATACTATAATGACGGTTGCACATCATATGATGAAGTCTGTACATCATAAAATGGAGTTTGTAAATCATATGATGGAGTTTGTATATCATATAATGAAATATGTACACGGTATAATGGAGATTGCTCATCATAAAATGAAGTTATTTCATCATATAATGATGTTTGTACATCATATAAAGACGTTTTTACTTCATATAAAGACGTTTTTACATCATATAAAGAAGTTTGTACCTCATATAAAGAAGATTTCACATCATATAATGAAGTTTGCACATCATATAATGACGTTTGCACATCATATAATGAAGTCACATCATATAATGACGCATTCACATCATATACTGACGTTATCACATCAAATAATAAAGTTTGTACATCATATAATGACGTTTTCACATCATATGATGAAGTTTGTACATCATATAATGAAGTTTGTACATCATATAATGACGTTTGTACATTATATAATGAAGTTTGTACAACATATAATGATGTTTCCACATCATATAATGACGTTTGTACATCATATAATGACGTTTGTACATCATATAATGACGTTTGTACATCATATAATGACGTTTGTACATCATATAATGACGTTTGTACATCATATAATGACGTTTGTACATCATATAATGACGTTTGTACATCATATAATGACGTTTATTGATCATGAGACAGCTATGGCGTTCCATACATTAGTTTTCTTTACATTTTGAATAATGTTTTCTAACTTCATCTTCGAAGTATTGAGACAGTGTGAATCATTGGAAAGAATCGAAGATGATCTACCTGTCTCACGAATCCCCTCAGTTGATAAGACGATGAGATGTTTTTTCACATGATAGATATTTATATTCGTAGCTTTTGCGTCACTTCTATCTCTCTTTTTATGCTCAATGCAACCGACTTGATTTATGATAGTCGTGAATTTCAAAACGCAAGCCCTTTACTAAAATTGCGGGATTATGTTATAAACGTCTCAGTCAACTTTCAGTCATATCAAGAAGACGCCACCACGGGGTTTACATAGAACCTCACCGATTGACAGAAAGTTCAAGGTCGGACTTTATTTCATAACAATGCAGAACGATAAGCACATGATAATTTATCCAAGGTTTCAAACTTGTCGGTTTGGTTTTCTATCTGATTGCGCCTTCTCCAGACCATCGCCTGAAGCTGAGGGTGAGGTTAGGTATCTGAAAAATCCATTTAAGCCCGCCAGTAATTTTATATTACTGATCGTCCCAAGGCGATACTACTGTGGTGGTTCTTATTGTTTTATGTCTTGGTGTTTAAAATTTTTTGTGCTGTTGGTGCCTCATTTTTAGTTAAATTTAGGTAAATGAGTGGCCACCTATTGGGAAAATAGCTGCTCATTCGGCTCACGATATGTTTTCATTTTATAAGTACCTGATTGTTAATTTAGTTTTTCCCACCTCGGTTTCGGAGCGAGAATCTTTTCTGATTGCGCCTTTTCCTGATCGTTGCCTTCTTGTACCTTTTTGTTCCTCTTCACAAAATCATGCATTGTTTAGTGGTTAAAGCCAGCCGCCTTGTATTTATGACTTTAAATCAATACCCCGTCGCCATATGACCAAACTTGAGTGAAACATGAACATCTTACACAATGCTAGCCTTTAATTCAGAAACATGACAGATACTTTCTTAGAGCAATGTATCGCCAGTTAAAATGACTGAACAGCAATACCGCTAGAGGGACATGAATACCTAGTCTCATTACCTATCGAATTATCAATTGTCATGCGTCAGAAATATATTAAAGGATCTCACTTTTAATTTTTATTTAATGACGGTAGTTATCCAACGTCATTCTGGAAAAGGATTTCGATGACATTTTGTATATGGTTGGATTTGTATTCCCAACATAAACCTTTTATGGAATACCTATGTGACAGACATTTTGTGAATTTGCAAGACCTAACGTTTTTGATGCGGGCATAGCGAGGCGTAAATCGTTTTCGTCGAGTTTTCATGGATATAGTGGTAAACTAAGCGGCAAATCGAATAAATTGGATTCCTGTATCATTTTTAGTTTACGTAAAATTGAATAAACACAACTTGTAGTCTTATGTAACGTCGCTTACAAACGGTTGCGGGGAAATAGATTTTGCGTAGAAACATTGCACTCAACCTACATGTATATAACAAAAGTAAACATAATATATGCAAAAAAAAAAGTTTTGATATCCCAAAATTAAGCCAATCTGAAAAGTGACGCGTTTTTATTGGACATAAACCCAATTTCATGATTTTTGTATATAGATCTATCAAAACTGAACAGGCTCATTGTATTTTATATTTGTAGGGTATCTAGAGATCCCTAAAAGTCTTAAATCGAGGAATCATTTTTAAGCACGTATTTTAAACAACTGTTTTTAGTTAGGCTCACAAGGTGAGCTTATAGGATGGCCATGATCCGGTTGTCGTCCGTTCGTCCGTCCACAATTTCAAAGATCTTCTCCTCTGAAACCGCTGGGCCAATCAAAGCCAAATTTGATATGAAGCATCTATAGGATGGAGGAACGAATGTATATATAAATTATCCAGGTCACATGACCAAGATGGCCGCCACGCCCATATATGGTGAAAACCTTTGAAAATCTTCTTTTCCAGAACCCAAAGGCCTAGGACCATGAAGCTTGGCATGTAGCATTAGGGGGTCAAGGTCCGCAATGTATATATAAATTATGACCTTGAGATGACCTTGACATATTTTATGGCAAGGTCAATTTTAAAAATGTTGGCTTTTACATTGGAAAAAGTGAAAACTTTGGAATTTTTGAAAACTATTGCAGCCTGAGATCTGAAAAGTGATAGATGCAAACAACTAATGGATTAGATGAAGGTGTATGATTAATTTAGGTCAAGGTCATCTCCTGACCTTGGCCGGTCTGTCGTCCACACACACTTTTCAAAGGTCTTCCTCTCTGAAACCACTTGGCCAATCAGAGTCAAATTTTATATTTAGCATCTATAGGAAGTGGAAACCAATGTGTATATAAATAATCCAGGTCACAAGACCATGTCACATAGATGGCCGCCATGCCCGTATATGGTAAAATCCCTTAAGAAATCTTCTTCTCCAAAGTCGGTGAACTGATTTCAACAAAACTTTGCATGAAGCATCGATGACTACAATGTATATATAAACCATGACCCTGTGATGACCTTGACCTATTTTACAGCAAGGTCAACATAGGTCGCCAATGCATTTAAATGGGGAAAACTTTTAAAATGTCATTTAAAGTAAAAGTCTTGCAGGAAATGGGCAGTAGGACTGAATATTAATGATTCTGAAAAAAAGGACCACAGGGGCTCATCTGCCCCCACCCCGGGGCATTATGCATGTATATTACCATAATATTCAAACATCTTTTCCTCTGAAACCGCTTGGCCGATCAAAGCCAAATTTCATGTGAAGCATCTATAGAATGGGGAAAATGTGTATATAAATAATCTAGGTCACATGACCAAGATGACCGTCTTGCCCATATATGGTAAAAACCCTTCAAAAATTTTCTTCTCCGGAACCGGTGGATTGATTTTAAAAAAACTTGGCGTGAAGGATTGATGGCTTAAGTACTAAATTGTATATATAAATGGTGACCTTGAGCTAATTTACAGCAAGGTCAACATAGGTCGCCAATGCATTTGAATGGGGAAAACTTTTAAAAAGTCATTTGAGGTGAAAATCGTGAAGCAAAGGGGGAGTAGGTCTGAATATTAATGATTTTGAAAACAAAATTGAACCCAAGGGCTCATATGCCCCCATCCCATTGCAATATACATGTGAAAATATAACTTTTTCAAATATTGGTTATATTTAATTCATATTTCTCTATATTTCATCACTTGCCATATAATAATACCATAATATTTAAACATCTTCTCCTCTGAAACCACTTGGCCAATTAAAGCCACATTTTATGTGAAGCATCTATAGAATGGGGGAACCAATGTATATATTAATAATCTAGGTCACATGAACAAGATGACCGCCATGCCCATATATGGTAAAAACCCTTCAAAAGTTATCTTCTCTGAAACCAGTGGACTGATTTCAATGAAACTTGGTGTGAAGCATCGATGGCTAAAGTACTACAATGTACATGTAAATCTGATTCTGTGATGACCTTGACCCAATTTATGGCAAGGTCAACATGGGTTGACTATGCATTTGAATAGGGAAAACTGTTAAAATGTGTGAAGAAAGAAAATGGCCCAAGGGCTTAATCTGCCCCTGCACTGGGGTTAAATACCATATTATTCAAACATATTTATTGGTATATGCAGCAGATCTCAGGCGAGCGTTTACAGGACCATTGGTCCTCTGGTATTAGATATACAATTAAAACTGATTTGGCAGCGATCCCAAATGCCAACAGGTGGAGATAATTCTAGTTTTGTGTTACCTGCTTAAATACTAGTAATTGCAATTTCTTACACAGATTTATAATTGCTTACACAGTTTATGTTCGTGGAGCAAACAAGTTTTTTGTTACAGACAGAAGCAAAATAGATGTTTACGATATAAACCAGTTTTGGTTTTGTTGTTATTGCACATGTGCATCATTGGAAATAAAATTGAGATCCTTTAAGAGCAATGAACATATCAATGAGAAAGGGGATGTTTGTTTACTCTTGTTGTCGTGACGCTGGTCGCGTATCGCAATGACGTTAGGCGCGAAAGTTTGACGTTTTGGCTGTTCCCAAATTACGTTAAGTCGGATTGAATGTCAAACAACATGAAAATGAGCGGTGATATGCGCAATTAAAAATCTGTTACTTGATTGATAGTATAAAATGTAAATATAAGTATTGAAATTCAGATTTTAGCTTCCACTAGATAATCAAAAACATTAGCTGTTTTAATGTCTCCGCGAAGCCCTTCGGACTTCACAGACATTAAAACAGCCTAATGTTTTTCATCATCCAGTGAAAGCTAAAATCTGAATTTCAATCCTTAGATGGTTTTTGATCGGAAACAAAATGACCTTAAAGAGGACCCGATATGTAGTTTTGACGTGTATAATATTTCGATTAACTTGTTTAATTTTACTGTTTTGTAAACTGATCCGAAATTGAACGTGAAAATGAACATATTGTTTTATACTGTATTTTGGCAAATTCATTAATACATGTACTATTCACCATAAAAGCTTTTCGACGAGGTAATGTTTTAATATTGTTATGAAATAGATATTTCAATTTATTTAATACTATGTCATAAAATGTAGACAAATATTCATAAAATATCATATACGATTTAACGGATTATTTGAAAACGCTATATTTTCACATGTGATAAACATTTATTATATTTTATAATTTTCACATACAAAAATATAACATTTGGATAGCCTATGCCTATTCCATTTATTTACTGCACAACACTTCAGGATTTCGAACACCTATTGATTTGATTTGTTAACGCAATCTTAAAGTGTGAGTACATTATTTTTTCTCTGTTTAAACATAATGAAAATTTTGAAACAAAAATTAATGTTATTTTTTATGTTTTCATTCTTTCTACCTTCTCCTTGAATGGGCTTTGTTAAGCACGTAATCTATGTTACGCGACGTCATCAAATTCATAATAACGTCATTAGCCCTTCGGACTTCACAGACATTAAAACAGCTCATGTTTTTCATCATCCAGTGAAAGCTAAAATCTGAATTTCAATCCTTAGATGGTTTTTGATCGGAAACAAAATGACCTTAAAGAGGACCCGATATGTAGTTTTGACGTGTATAATATTTCGATTAACTGGTTTAATTTTACTGTTTTGTAAACTGATCCGAAATTGAACGTGAAAATGAACATATTGTTTTATACTGTATTTTGGCAAATTCATTAATACATGTACTATTCACCATAAAAGCTTTTCGACGAGGTAATGTTTTAATATTGTTATGAAATAGATATTTCAATTTATTTAATACTATGTCATAAAATGTAGACAAATATTCATAAAATATCATATACGATTTAACGGATTATTTGAAAACGCTATATTTTCACATGTGATAAACATTTATTATATTTTATAATTTTCACATACGAAAATATAACATTTGGATAGCCTATGCCTATTCCATTTATTTACTGCACAACACTTCAGGATTTTGAACACCTATAGATTTGATTTGTTAACGCAATCTTAAAGTGTGAGTACATTATTTTTTCTCTGTTTAAACATAAGGAAAATTTTGAAACAAAAATAAATGTTATTTTTTATGTTTTCATTCTTTCTACCTTCTCCTTGAATGGGCTTTGTTAAGCACGTAATCTATGTTACGCGACGTCATCAAATTCATAATAACGTCATTAGCATTTAAATATTGAAACCAGAAATTCAACTAAAGGATCTTAGACGGAATATTTCCATCGGCATTCCGCTAGACCTCTCCATACCGACGGAAATGACTTCTACTGAGCCCTTAGTTGAAAATGAAAAATCATCTAAGACTCCAAAGAAATTGTAAATTATGTTATGTTACATCTTTTCTGACTGACAGGACTTAATTTATATATATTCTAGATGTAAAATGACGCAGATTCATAAAATACTTCGTGTTTTCTGTTGAAAATATCACATACGTCTATAAATAGATAAGGGTAGACTACTGAAGAATATGAGACAAAAAGTAGAAAATCGATTGCTTTTTGCAAATTTATTGAAATTCTGCAGGCTAACCAGACGTTTAATAAAAGTTTTATGCATTTTCTAACCAAACATAACAAAAATTCTAACAATTATCACCAAATAAAGCAGCTTTAAGCTTCTTACGAAATCCATAATCTGTTCGGCCATACTGTTTAAAGGCAACCTATGCTAAGCTGTCACGGGAGAGGAGCGGGGTCACGAAGTGTATCGGAGTGCAGGTTAGCCAGCTGATCTAAAAGGATCTCTACTGATAAGATGAGAAAAGCTCCGAAAAGCCTAAGATCGAGCGTAATTATCAAAGCCAAATCATAAACTGTATTATAGGGTATTATATAAAAACGGATTTGTCAGTGCTCCCAAATACCATCAGGTAGAGATAACTATTGATGTTTTGTACCTACACCAATATTTGCAATTTCTCACACAGCTCTTGTTCATGGAGCAAAAATTGCATTTGCCTGCAAGTGTTTGCCATCAACTGAATGGTATTAAGTGTGCAGCAAAAATGGGCATTTCAAACACAAGACATTGTTTACATACAACTCCTCAATGCCGTTTTAATCAAAGGACACCTCTATATTATGATTATGGCAGCAATCTTAGCCACCTTCTTGCCTCATTATTATTACGTGTGGTTAAAAACTTCGAACAATCTTTATTATGATGTTTACAACATAAAATGAGCAATGGGTATATTTAACTCTGGGTGCTTTTTATTGTTTATGGCGACCATCGTGAACGTCAACTTGATTTTTCCAAAACACACAATGATTCCAGGGTGGCATCACGCAGTTTCTGAACAAGCATGGTCTAGTGAACTGGAGACCACAATAATATGCCATGCGGCACTATTTTCAATGTTATGCTGTTGGCAACTTGACTATTGGCATAATGGATGTTGACGATATAATTCAGTTTGTGCTTTGTTGTTATTGAATATGCGCATCATGCGCATCATTGGAACATGTTTTATTGTCATTCTGTTTCCAAAAACTCATAAATGTTTCACGGTTTGATGAGCACCGTCCCCCTTGAAACAGCTTCTCGTTTACTTTTAACTATATTGCTTATATTAGCTGTCTCTGGTAAAGAGGATCTGTGAGGTAAAGGGGGAGGGGAACATACTTCAAAACTAAAAATAGTAATCATTGTACCCATCTTTTAATTTTTGATCCGAAACAAATTACCTTTAAACAGGTTCCATGTTTCAAAACTGACCCCTCGAATGTACACTGAAAAAAAGTTATAAGAGGCCACTTTTCAAACTCATTTTTTGTTTCTAAGCCATGTTCAAAATTGCACGATTGTTTTGGCAAAAGACGTGTCTTTCAAGTAAGTAAAGTACCAAAGTGTTAAGAAATAATTTTCTTTTACTAATAAAGGCGTTTTTGGAGTAAAAATGCAAAAATCAATGTTTTTAAATAAAACATTGGATACAGCACACCATTTATTGAAATTAGGAACGGGTGTCATCAAAGGGGTCGTTACGGCTCGGAAAAACATCAAAGATTCGAATTTTCTCTACTGGTAGAATTTTTATGCATTTTTAAAAATCGCCAATTTTGAGATGTTTTGGAAAATTCATAAATGTGCCTCTTAAACATGTTGACCCCTGTTAAATTCACTTGATGAGGCCTGGAAATGAGAGATATAACTCGAATGAACTGTTTTAGACCATTTTCGAGGACCAACAGGTCAAGGCTGCCGCACACTTCCGGTTTCAATGCCAATTTTTAACGAACAAAATAACAAAATTTGTGGACGATTTTTTTAATTTTCAATGTTTATCAGAGTCTAGTATTTGACCTAAATAGTCGCTGAAAATTTCAATGCCGTGCTGCTGATAATAACGCAACTGGAGAATAACAAAGTTGGTATGCAAGTTGCATACAAAAGCTGAATTCCTGTTATTCAGGTTGTTGTCTTCTTGCATGTACAAAACTGAAACGAAGATTCTTATTGCAGCAACACTTTTGACTTAATTTTATCTTGCATCATGGCAGTCAGTAGCACTTTCAAATAAATTAAAATGTAAAAACACAACGTCATAATATGACATTTAATTTGATGTTAATAAAGTGTGACTTTTTGAAATAGGGTACCTTTACACATGCTTCGTCTGTGTGAGAAGTATCACGCATTTTGGAATGCAGAAACTCACAGAGCCACGGTTAGACATTGGTTTATTCATATGATCATGAATTTTAATTGATCGTATTTTACTTTCTGAACTAGAGGAAAAAATATGAGGTGGCCTCTTATAACTTTTTTCCAGTGTAGACATTAATCCGATGGAATTTCCACATCTTATCATTAGTGGTCCTTTACGATCATTTAACGAGGATGGGTCAGAAAGTTCTGTCATAGGTGAAATAGTTCTGTTCAGAAATAAACGTAAACAGTGCGATATTTCTTGTATAATAAAGCGATATATATAGTGTCATTTGAACATGTAGATCTACCCCTGTAACTTATCAAAACCACTGGGTCATTATATTTACTGGCATTATTTTTGTTTTACTTTCGAGCACACTAAGATGGCATAGTTAAATGGTTACATGCATTTAAAGCGTAAAAGCTCATTTCTATATGTCAGTTTCTTCTTTTAATTTAAACTGCAGTTTCAAAGTATGCCATGACCAGCCCATATCAAGATTTCGACATGCAATGAAACAATTTAAGTCAGTTGAATAAGTTTGATTTCTGCAGGATATGTTCACTCATGTTCGCAAAATATGTACCACTAATAACAGTTTTTCGAAGTATTTTTTCTGTACATTATTGCATCGTTTTCTTAAAACCATGTCAGTATCAGAGAGTCGCCTCTTTTAGAGTGACATATTTTATTTCATTCAAGAGCAGCACATTTTTTCTTTATCACAGATAATCACCAGAGTAATAGTCTTTCAGATGCAGATATTTTGAAATATTCTGCAATGACAGATGCTGAGAAAAAAAGGAATGACAGAACTTTTTGACCGATCCTCGTACATGACGTTTATATATAGAGGATCTTAAACGAGTGGTCATTTCATATGAAATTTATTAAACGAGCCTTCGGCGAGTTTAATAAATTTCATATGAAATGAACACGAGTGTAAGATTCGTTTTATCATATGACTTCTAAAATAGGTTTTTATCGCTTTTAAAGTGGACATATGTCAAATGAAAATTTACATTGTTGTTACGGACGTCGTCAATGACGTTACGTATTCCCGCAAAAGTGTTATTACACGTGTGGTCATACGATTTTTATGACATGACGTTATCCATTGGAAAACAGCGACGTCATATGATAAAAAAAATTATTCATTTCAAATGTCAAAGCATTATGATAGCAAGCGTGAAATGTGCACAATCTGCTTTTCTTTGCTGAAATGTACATGTACAAATATAATTCCTATAATAAAAAGAAAGTTAAATTTTACATTTATTTGTAAAGTGAAATATATGTATACATGTACGGGATCGCCACTCATGAAATATAAATATTTTCAAACACTCGGTGAAATAAAAGTCATATTAACCAGAAATATTTAAACATTTTCTATATACTTTTATTTCATATTCTCAAAGTAAAGCTTATATATACATGGTATAAGATAGGAATTAGTAAAATTAGATTACACATAAAAATAATAAAAACGTATTGTTATCTTCATTTTAATTACGATGCTTATTAATATTAAAAATAATTTCAGGCCAAAACAATGTATATATCCACCTTGATTATGGTTACATATATGATTTCGCTCCCTGGGTACGCAAGCTTCGTGAATAAACAAGGGCGGGAACTTCTCCAAAGTGACGAGCAATTTATTCACAAAAGAACACCTAGAGCCATGTCCCTGGCGAAGCTAGGAGAAGCGGCGATTGCATTCCTAGTGAGAGGCGCTAGAGAAATCCCTACGCCAATGCCATACTACAAGGAATTTTCTAAGCCGGGCACACTCCAAACGGCTATGGGGGATTTTAGGTCGGTGGCCAAAACTGATAACAGGAAACGCAAAACGCCACAGGGCGAAGATTACTACGAGGGAATTATAGGTGACAAAAAAGTGCGGTTAATATTGGATGATAACTCACAGAATGGAAATCCAACAATTCTACTCTTTAATTCAAAAGATCAAGGAATGTACAGTAACAAGATAAAAGTTGTTTACAGAAAACCATAACGAAAACGACCAATTCAAAGCCAATCCATGGAACGTCTACTGAACAAAAAGGAAATCTCTAAATTCTAGACAAACTATGATTAGTTCACTGGTCTATGTGAATTTAGCGCTTGTGTATGTCAGACATAGTAATCAACGAAACTGCTTTTTATTCTGACGATTATAATTGAAGGACATGCTAAACGAGGCGAGAAGTTTCATCAAAAAAAAATGAAGAAAAATTTAAGATCATTCCTATTTCCTCTAAAATGAAAGTGGAATCGTCCAAATGATAATGATGGGAAAGTCTGTTCGTCGTAAACGGGTCAAGCATATTTGAGCCACCTCGTGGAAAAACCAACAATCTGCATATGCGAAAACAAAGGCGCAGATCAGCTTCGCAGTAACTGCGAAGCTGATCAGCACCTTTGTTTTCGCTACACGGATAGTACAACCAACTCTTCTACTTTCTAAATCCAAAATTTCCAGTCTCTAGCCATCTTCTGTGCTTGTACAGCCCTGTTTGTGTCGGACCTATTCGGAAATCACATTGTTGGTTTTCCGACGAGGCGGCTCGTTTGCCTGGGAGTTAGGTGATATGCATCAGATGAAGTTTGCAATAAAGGTAGCTAAATGTAAGGCCATTTACTGATAAATTGTAGGAAAATGTAAAAGTAAGCGACGATTAGGAAATGGTGCAATCCGAACATAAATCCCACTCCAAAACCCGAGGTGGGAAAAATTAAATTGACAATCGGGTACTACTACAAAGGGAGTATATCGTAAGCGGATATTTCCCAATAGGTGGCTACTAAGTTACCCGGGCTTGACTAAATATTTGAGAACGCACATTTTGTATATATAAGAGGTGCAAACAACACAAAACATCAACCCCAAAACATAAAAAAAAAAATAGGACCACAACAGAAGTATTGCATTGGAACGGTCAGTAACATAAAATAACTGCGGCGCTAAAACCGGTTATACTGTGTATAGTGGTTCAAAACGTATCATCGTTTCTGCAGTTGTTCATATTTAACATGTAGTTAGTTGTTTGGTCCTTTGCCTTGGTTTTCCTGACGACAAATTATTGCAACCCTACAAGCATTTTTTTAAATTACCTGGGTTTCAAGGCCAAGTCACGGGGCTCGTGGGGGTGTGGGGGGTGCGGAGTAATGTGACGACGCCTTATGAATTGCATATCACGTATATAGTAAAACTGGGATGTACTGTGGTTCATACATTTTTCTTATTTTTGTCCCAAAACAACGGTTGTGGGTACCCTTTAGAATCGTCTCATATTACAAATTTCAGTTTTTACAGCTGAAAAAATCTCAGCTGTATATTGCATGGGCAGGTTTTTGTAATATTAACCACCATTATGTGTGAGCAGTTGTTTTTCCACTGTCGATATAACCTGTCGCTGTTTCGGCTTGTGTTACGCAGGGGGATTGCCCATCTTACCCGTAGAAACTTTATAGGTTTAAATATAGTAAAATACACGTGAATACCTGATACCTCTTAGATGACTAAGATATGGGCATGTGAATAAGAAAACCAACAATTTGTCTTTCCCACCAGGTCTGACACAAACCGGGCTATACAGCCACAGAAAAAGGCTAGTAACTTGAAATTTTGGAGTTAAGAAGAAGAGGAATGGCACTATCTTTGTAGCGAAAACAAAGGCGCTGATCAGCTTCGCAGTTACTGCGAAGCTGATCTGCGCCTTTGTTTTCGCCTATGTAGATTGTTGGTTTTCCCATTCCCATGCGGCGGCTTATATTGTAAGTTTCAAAAGTAATAGTGTCATCGGGTACGAATTTCTCATTATAGGAGACTTCCAGATCTACACCCATCAATTTGTCTTACACATTTTATCTGAAGAAACAATAAAACCCATTTATAACGTCAAGACTCCCCGTACACACCGAACATTACACTGCCTATTACACGGCTGATAAACACGTGGTATGGAATGGGTGACGCACAATCAATTCTACTCGAAGTTGAGATGAAACATTCGAGTTTTCTCCTATACCATTTACTCTATTGACTGATAGATAGGCGCAGTCAATGCAGAAATATAACATTTATTGAATGAAAGTAACATAAGAAACCCAGGTTATTTCGTTTTCGCAAACACTTCCGCCCCATGAACTAGGCGCAGTCAATGCAGAAATATAACATTTATTGAATGAAAGTAACATAAGAAATCCAGGTTATTTCGTTTTCGCAAACACTTCCGCCCCATGAACATATAGTGCTTCCAACACAATAACATTAAAGTGTTTGCGAAAACAAAATAACTGGGATTTCTTATGATACTTTCTTGCAATAAATGTTCAATTTCTGCATGGACGGCATCCATTTATTTTTTCAGTAGGGTGCACGCCTCAACTTCTGTCTCAATTGCAGTGTGTGTCACCGATCATTTATCGGTTTGTATGTAAACAATACCACGTGTATTAAGTGGGTTTAGTTCCCGGACGATCGTAGTAGACTTTCGTCACGCGATTACCGTTATACATATGAATGAAATGAATGTATTTACATATGAATGAAATGAATGTATTTGACCAATAGGAACAGGCGTGTCATTCATGTTTATGACGGTAAATCTGTGACGAAAGTCTATGACAATCGTCCCCGATCTATAGTCAAAAAATACTCCCGGTGCGTTGTAATAGAAAATCCTCAATAAAACGTTTGCTTCGGTACCAAGAAAATAATGGTGATCCGAAATCGTGTTTCTTGAATGTTTATTCATAAATATATGATAATATAACAAAAACTATGCTCAGACATGCATTTTGTCCTCATTTTGGCACGAAAACACATACCAACAGTCATGTTGGTAAAACTGTATCGGATTTGGCTTCTAAATCATTAAATAAATCACATTTTGCGTGATAAAATAATAAACTACAATGCTTCCGCCCTTCTCTGCGCCAGGTGACATGGCAAATAACACACACGCAAATTTATAAGGGAATGATAATGAAGAGAGGTACAAGTTTTGTATTTTAACCTTACTCCAGTTCGTAATTTGATCTTCACCAGTGCGTTGCAACTAGATCCAGTACTTTTACATTTACCAGTGTGATAGTTATTTACTATTTATACACTAAACTGGCTGGCCTGTTGTTCTATATTGAGAAGCAAGATTCGGATGACGTCGGTTTCCAGCTTATTTATACACCGGACGATCCGCTCTTTTCTAAAGATTGTTTTTTTTTTTTTTTTTTTTTTTTTTTTTTTTTTTTTTTTTTCTTTTCTTCTGAAAACGTCAGCGTGTACATTCAAATAATATATTTCATGGTGTCAAACGAAATTTGAGATCATAAAATGATACTCCAAATTTCCGCCCGCATGCACCATGTTTTATCCCCTATTCATTCTTTGGTTCAATCTAACTACCATCATTTGAATCAATTTCGTTGGGCATGCTATGTCACCACAGAGAACAGAGTATTTTAAAAAATACTAGTAAGTGATTGAATAGCTATCTCACTTTTTTCTATGCCTTTAATCTTTCAATATTTTCGTCCTTCGTTTCGTTTCTTCCTTTTTACTTCTAGATAATTCTCTCTCTCTCTCTCTCTCTCTCTCTCTCTCTCTCTCTCTCTCTCTCTCTCTCTCTCAGTCGGTAAATAGCTATACATAGCTAATATTATACTGTTATATACTCCCCGACTAAATAAAATTGTCATGCCTGTCTCTCTCTCTCTCTCTCTCTCTCTCTCTCTCTCTCTCTCTCTCTCTCTCTGTGTGGGGGTGGGGTGGATGAGTGGGTGTGTGTTTACATTAAAATGCTACCACATAGCAATACAAAATCAATATAAAATAGTTATTATTTAAAATATGGACAGTCGTATGGACTTTCGGATTATACTTGTCTTTATATTGAAAACATTGTTGAAAATTGCAAAATCTATAGAGTCACTGAACATGCTTAAGTAGCCGAAACCGCGGTATGACCCATCCTTTTTCTCGTAATGTTTTCACTGCTTTTAAAGGATCTCAGTTTATTTTTATTTCCTATTACTGCAGCTGGGTGTGCCGTTTGGGCGGCCATAAAATGTCTCCCCGTACATCGTCCATAGTGCAGATTAAATTTTCCTTTTGGTCCTTTGAGATCAGCGAGGGTATTTTGAAAAATCGGGAAAATGTGATGGGTGTAGATTCATTTTCTAACCAACATTTAATATATTTGACCCCATTTGGATAATACTAGCCTTTGTATTGACAGCATTGTTGAAAGTTGCAAAATTACAGTTATTGTCTTTGGCTACAATCTACAGGGTCACTGAATAGGCTTATGTAGCCGAAAGCGCGGTATGACACATCCTCTTTCTCGTAGTATTTTCACTGCTTTTAAAGGATCTCAGTTTTAGTTGTTGTTTTTTATGCAATGTACAGTCCCTTTCACTCGAGTTTGCGTTTGAGCATTTGCATCACACAAGAAGACAATGTGTTCCGAAGATCTGAGTTTCTTTTTATGTTGTCCTCAAAGACATCTGGATTGATTGATCTGCTGATTTGAGTGACAGCTCCAAACTAAATGACCTTTAAAAACGGCAAACTCGAGTGAAATTTTTAACTTACATGTACTATGTGGAATTTTTTGCCATGTAGATACCGATCAGGTAACTGCTTAAATTGATAAAATTCTGCTTTTGTCTCTATCCTGTTACAAATGTGTGTTCTTAATATGCATTGTATATGTTGTGCAAAGAATTTTGACATAAAAATGTGCTTTAACCAAGCAATTACAATGGTTTTATCAGAAAAGGTGACATCATTACCTAAAGATAAATGCTGAATAGATTTTAAGAACACCTGGCACCTGGGACACTGTTTCAGTTCTAAAATAGAATAAAAAGTTACCTGATTTACAAACAAACGGCAAACTCGAGGGAACAAATTCGATTGACCTAAATGCTCAAACGGCAAACTCGAGTGAAAGGGGCTGTATTTATTTGACATTTACCACTCATTGAAACATGAGAATAAGTTAGGGAACGCCTGTAATAACGTGAAGACCGACTTTAGACTGTATATATCCTTCTTTGTAAAACCTATGAAGTATATTTTTACAATTTGTCAAAATCTATGGTATCCAAACTTCGGTTTGTTTCAATGTGAAAATGGTGAACATCAAACATGGTCGTTCGTCTCTCACTAATGAGAAAGACCATCATTATTTCTTGAATAGGTTCGTGTGTGTTGGTGAGTTCTTTGATGGCTGACTAGGCCAATTCTAGCTCTAAACTGTCGGTTGCAAGTAGAGCAAGTCAATGTCATTGAATCAGCTGGTGGCCCATTGGTATTGGCTTTGCGTTCTCTGCGCTTTCTTTCAGCTTCACAGATTCTCTTTTTTTCATGGAGAGCTGCTCCTTTGTTGATGAGACCTCGCCACTTTGATCGCTCCTGTGCAGTCTGTTCCCAAGACCCAATTGGTATGTCAAAATCCTTCAGAGAGGCTTTCAGGGTGTCTTTGTAGCGTTTCTTCTGGCCACCTTGAGAGCGCTTTCCCTCTTGTAGTTCTCCATAGAAGACTTTCTTTGGAAGTCGCTCATCAGACATCAAACATAAACTTCAGCGGACAGCGGACATCTTTGATTCAGAAAATTCATGTCTGATTCTGAAAATTCATGTCTGATTTTAGAAATACGCTGATATTCGTTAGAAAACTTCATTCCAGCAATTAACATTTTGTCGTAATTTTTCGCAAGCTTTAAGCTGGCATCTTGTTTGTTGAACTTCGATAATACATTCCTTATTTTCTGGCCAATAGTCTGTGGTAGAGCCATATTTTTCAGGGAGAAGTTTCAAGACACTTTTTAATATTTGTCCATATAGACTTTACACGTGGTTAATGTTTGGCCAGTAAATCTATAAACAGGCGTAGCGTCATCGGAATTATTCCCGTTCGGTTTTACATTTGGAAAATATCCAAGAATCTTGTTTTCTATAGAAATCAAAGCAAACTGCAGATACCGTACGAGAATGTGGTTTTGCGATGAAACCCAATGTCATTTATTCATTGAGAATGATTAGATTCAACAAGTCATGCATGTTTTGCTTTCCAAAATTGAGTTTTGTGGAGTGCAAACACATATTATGCGAAAAAAAAAGAGATTTTCTTATATATTGCATCCTCAGTATTCAAAGAGAAAATGTCGTAAATTTCAATTAATTTTTCAAAATCTCACTTTTCTGAAAGACCTCAAGAAAAATGTGAGCATGTCACCATTTTGCATTCCAAAAGTCTTAAAAAGTGCCACAAAAATTTTGAAAATCGGTTGACAAATAAAAATTTTATGCAAGAAAATATTTTTGAATAGGGCTTTTTCCATTTTAAAATTGCCAGCAAGGGAAGTAACTATTTTCCTGGAAAAAATCTAAATTGCTTCTTTTTCATCTAAAATGCACCAAAACAAAACAAAATTGTTTTGCATGCATAGCTGAGCGCCAAACTCTTTAAAATTATTCCGCAAATTTGCTTGATTTTCAGTTTTAAGGTGTTTGGATTACCTCCCTTGCACATGCAAAATACCTATTCAAAATGATTTTTGGGCATAATTATTTTGTTAGTGAACCGATTTTCAAACTTGTTGTAGCACTTTGTAGGACTCACGGGTTGCAAAAAGATGGCATGGTCATATTTTCTTGATGTGTTTCAGAAAAGTGAGATTTCGAAAAAGTAGTCATGAAATATATGTGATAAAACTAGTGCCGTTGGAAAACAGGAAATTGGGATATTTCAAACTTTCCCATAAAGTTTTAAGCGTCCCTTAACCTTTTTCAATGCGTTAAGAGAACATTTGCTTGGATATGTTTTAATCTTTGATAGTTTACTTAATGATCATTTTTCAGGCTATTTTTTACATTTGTTCTTCATTTTTATTTTCAGATGAACTCTAAAATGATTGATATTGAAATAGTCTTGCACGTAAGTTTTTTAAGTATTTTATTAATCTCGTGACATGAATTCCCCCTAATACCCCACATTTTACATTTTAAAAATTGGAGTTTCCAGTGGTATACGATCTTTCTAATTTTCGATCCAAAACATAGATTGTGGGTACTCGTTAGTACCGCCTCGCCCACAATCTATGTTTGAGCATGGTATGAACAGTGATCTTACCCTGAAGAAGTCCCGTCAGGAAAATATGTCCGTGCAATAAATACCCCCCTTCACCCCACTTTTATAGAGGAAACTGAGGTTTGCAAGGGTATACCTATTTTTCTTATTTTAGCTTCAAAACTTAGATTGTGTGTACTCGTTAGATTTCGTTAGAACCGCCTCGCCCACAATCTATGTTTGAGCATGGTATGGACAGTGATCTTACCCTGAAGAAGTCCCGTCATCAGGAAAATATGTCCGTGCAATAAATACCCCCTTCACCCCACTTTTATAGAGGAAACTGGGGTTTGCAGGGGTATACCTATTTTTCTTATTTTAGCTTCAAAACTTAGATTGTGTGTACTCGTTAGATTTCGTTAGAACCGCCTCGCCCACAATCTATGTTTGAGCATGGTATGGACAATGATCTTACCCTGATGAAGTCCCGTCATCAGGAAAATATGTCCGTGCAATGAATTACCCCTCAACCCCACTTTTATAGAGGAAACTGAGGTTTGCATGGGGTATACCTATTTTTCTTATTTTAGCTTCAAAACTTAGATTGTGTGTACTCGTTAGAACCGCCTCGCCCACAATCTATGTTTGAGCATGGTATGGACAATGATCTTACCCTGATGAAGTCCCGTCATCAGGAAAATATGTCCGTGCAATGAATTACCCCTTAACCCCACTTTTATAGAGGAAACTGAGGTTTACATGGGGTATACCTATTTTTCTTATTTTAGCTTCAAAACTTAGATTGTGTGTACTCGTTAGAACCGCCTCGCCCACAATTTATGTTTGAGCATGGTATGGACAATGATCTTACCCTGATGAAGTCCCGTCATCAGGAAAATATGTCCGTGCAATGAATTACCCCTTAACCCCACTTTTATAGAGGAAACTGAGGTTTGCATGGGGTATACCTATTTTTCTTATTTTAGCTTCAAAACTTAGATTGTGTGTACTCGTTAGAACCGCCTCGCCCACAATCTATGTTTGAGCATGGTATGGACAATGATCTTACCCTGAAGAAGTTCCGTCATCAGGAAAATATGTCCGTGCAATGAATTACCCCTTAACCCCACTTTTATAGAGGAAACTGAGGTTTGCATGGGGTATACCTATTTTTCTTATTTTAGCTTCAAAGCTTAGATTGTGTGTACCCACAATCTATGTTTTGGGCAAAAATAAGAAAAATATCAAAAGGTTTTCTACAGAAAACAATCAATTTTTTACAACTTTAAAAATCACTGTATATTGCATGGGCAAGTTTTCGTAATGGCCAGCTGATGACCAGCTTGTCTTAATATAAATAATACAATCACGTAAGGGAGATTCAACTGAATCAAGAATAATGAAATTACGCTTGTTACTCTACTACTAACTGTTAAACACAGTTTAGCAACTTATGACCTAGGGTCTGTTAGTATTGAGTTCTCCAAACAGCTAACTTAAAGGTCATATTGAAACCGGAACCTCGATTAATATTATGTTTTTCTGGGCTCAAAATAAGCCAGCCTCGATTGATTGGTTAATCGTGATATTATGCATGCGCAGTTGTTAATTCGCGAGAACCGATTGATGTATTTCATAAAAAAAAAAAAAAAAAAAAAAAAAAAAAAAAAAAAAAAAAAAAAAAAAACGTTCGGACATTTTCCCCTCATGAGGATTAATTTTATGTCGGTACTTGGTACTGTACATGTACGTTTCTTACTATCCGCTGTTGCCAAACTTGACTAATTCAACATTCAATTTATTATCCAAACGTTTGTCAATAGTGATTTTACGTATTTTTACCTATTTACAAACGTTTGTCAATAGCGATTTAAAGGAATTTTCACTATCGACAAACGTTTGTCATTAGCCATTTTATCGAAAAATCGCTGATGACAAACGTTTGTCAATGGCAGATTTTACGTGTTTGCGCTATTGACAAACGTTTGTCACTAGCCTCTTCAGTATTATTTTTCGAATGAAAATTACAATCTTTACAACTGAAAATCTTACGACGTTTCGTGATCTTATATGAGCCTGTGCGTGAGAAAACCAACAATTTGCATGGGCGAAAACAAAGACGCAGATCAGCTTCGCGGTAACCGCGAAGCTGATCAGCGCCTTTGTTTTCGCTACTTGGATAGTACAATTCCTCTTCTACTTAAATCCGAAATTGCAAGCCTCTAGCTCTTTTCTGAGCTTGTACAGGCCGGTTTGTGTCGGACCTGGTCGGAAACCCCGAAGACCGGTTTTCTCGCGTCGAGGCTTATATATTAACTGAATGTTTCTTTCAGAAACATCCGGGTAATCCAGAATAATCATATACCATTTTAGCTTACACAAGAAATACCATTTCAGACAGACAGTATGACTCTTACAAATAAGTTCTGCTTGCGGATGTGTCATGTGCTTTTTCTCGGGGTACTCCCGTTTTCGCCCCACCTACTTATTGGACCGTCTCATATGAGCTGAAATAATCTTGACAGGGACGTAAAGCTGAATAAAAAATCATTGTTGATTTATTTGATATATATTTTAAAAATGTATGTACTGCCGAAACAATGTCAGATAAATTTGGTTTAAGACAAACAGATCATCAACACATAGTTCTCTGTCTCTTGCATTGCTGTGTCTATTGCCCTTGTCGTCACATCTTATATGATCCATCGCATGAGAAAAATAACAAACTGGATTTTCGACCAGGTCCAACACAAAATCAGTCGTACAGCAAAACAAAATAGTTTGAAGTTTGAAATTTCAGATTTAGAAAGAAGACGCAAAGATGATCTGTGCCTTTAGTTTTACATTTACAGATTGTTGGTTTTCAGATGCGGCGGCTCAGTTATTATTTTATTCAATTTCTTTCAGTGATGGAAAACAACAACATAACCACCATACTGCTGGCTAGCCTTCTTCTGGCTGTCTGTCTACATACCAAGACTACCGACCCGGATAATGATGACTGCCCATGTCATATCTATCATAACTACCTTGACCTTCTAATCGCTGACTGTCAGAATAAGAACTTGACTACCATCCCCGAATGTGTCCCGAACAATACACAATGGCTGAACCTCGTCTCAAACCATTTACGGTATAGTCCCAGGCAGTTTCAGAGATTCGACAATGTATTGGTTCTGATCTTGGACAGTAACTTTGATTTTGCTGCACAAACTGATTCTTTCAGATCCCTGTCCCGTCTTGTATATCTCGAACTTGGTTATACAGATTTGACGAACTTGACTGGTGAAACGTTTTCAGACCAATCAAATCTGAAAGAACTTGGACTTGCGGGGAATATCGGGCAGTTAAATGTTTCTCAGGAGCTGTTTCATCATGTTGGAAATTTAGATGGTTTAGATTTGAGTTACAAAAAGGAATTTGAGTTACCAAATTGGTCGTTTGTAAGGCTACCACTCTTAACTAAACTTTATCTACAGGAAGCGGAGGTTCTTACGTTACACAATTTCACATTTTCTGGGTTAAGGGGTTTGACATTTCTAGACCTGAGCAACATCTTGGCCACCATAAATCTTCCAGTCGGGGTTTTTAAACCTCTGACCAGTCTGGAAGAGTTACACTTAGAGGGTCTTTGTATTTCTATTAAACCCACATATGAATGCACCAACATTGACGAACCGCTGCAATACGTGCCGTCACTGAAACGACTATACATTGATAAGAGCTTGGCTGCTAGTTTAGGTAGATAGATAGATAGATAATTTATTATCCTCCAAATATGGAGAGCAAAGACACATTTCTAAATTTAAAGAATTCTCCACTGACAAAACTTGTATTGAATCAATGCAATATTAATCGTGTATATTCGGGCTGGTTTGCTTACTTGCCTGAGTTGAAGCAAATTTCCTTGTCTATCACAACGGATATTTACGCGCTGGTTTGGGAAATGTTTACGACCGGTTTAGATAAGACGAAACTAAACACAATCAGTTTGTCTCTAGTGTCCAAAAATATATACTTTCAACCTGAACCACTCGATATAGTTAGAAGATTCAACGAAACAAAACTAACTACTTTGGAATTAACTGATACAAAGTTTTATAGCGTCGAAGATGATGTAATAGCTAAATTACCAAAGTCATTACGAAAACTTAATTTGACTCGCAATTATATTGCACTATTTGGAGTCGAGAATCTGAAAAGCTTAGAAAATTTAGAAACATTGCATTTAAGCAATCAGGTCGATTTCACTGAATACGTTTCAAGGAAAAACATACAAGGCGCATTTGAATATAGCCATAAAACTGAATCCAGAAAACAACCATTTTCGTCGCTCCTCACATCAAAAATAAATAACATCTGTAGGGTAAATGAACTACAAGAATGACTTAGATCATATTTAAACGCCACAAAAACCAAATGCCTCAGCTTACCACGCCATCTTAAGGCTTTAAACTTGAGTAAAAGTCGCCTTTTGTGTAATATGGTCCCTGCATTTTGTGACTTGAATAACTCGCTTCAAATATTGGATGCCTCACATCAACGGGATAAATCTTGTTTCGAATCCAGGTCATTTTGGTCTGTTCTGAAAAATCTGACTAAACTTGAGGAGTTGAATCTAAATGGAAACTCGATTTCTGAGATCCCTCATGATGCTTTTGTTGGGCTTTCTAAACTCAGGAAATTGATGCTTGTTGATAATAAACTACTTGAGCTTTCGTTTGAAGTGAAAGATTTGATTTCTTTAGCAATTAAGAATCTGACAGACAACAGTATTCGGTATGCCTCCGAAAGTTTCATCACTCAAATTGAAGATATTCCATCAAACATTACTCTGTACCTCGATACAAATCCTTTGGTTTGTAATTGCAAGCATATTGACTTCCTGTCTTGGTTGATAGGTACGGAAGTCATTTCGAACAAGAACAGGCTAAACTGCACATTTGAAAATGAAACTCGGATAAGTGTCGGGGGACTTTCTCAAACTTATAAGAATCTAAAATACAAGTGTACAATGCCTGATGTCATAATAGGTTGTACTGTAATGTTCTGTGGTTTGAATGTCTTACTAGGTGGTTTGGCCTATGTTTGGCATAATCGTCAGAAACTTAGGTATTTGGTCTTATTTGGAAGGCGGACTCTGAATCCATATCATCCCATTGAGGAGAACGAGGTTCAAATGGAATACGACGTCTACATATCGTATGAAGGAGACTTCAACGTGACCCGGGACAAGACATTACGTGACTTTGTAATCTACACAATTCTGCCAGGACTAGAACAACGCGGGATTAGGGTTATGATCAGAGAAGAACTTGATGCCGGGAGGATCCTTTACGAGATCATTACACACACCGTGCGTCGATCAAACAAACTTCTTGTGCTGATGACAAATGACTACTGTGGCGACATGTGGAACGTGTTCGAGTTCAACCAGGCTATCATGGAAGGAATTTACACTAACAGGCAAATCGCTATACCGGTACTGTTTGAAAGTTTAAACTATGACAAAGTGAAAGAAGAAATTCGTGCATTTCTTCAGATGGAACCAGTACATAGGTACTCACCTGAACTCCGTGACAAGGCGTTTATTGATTTTCTGTATGAGAGAATACGTGACACCAGAAAATTTGACTGAGTTCTGATTGGTCAGAACTGAACATCTGAACATTGAGAAACTGAACATCTGAACATTGAGTTCAAGGTTAACTGGTCATCAGGTTAACATGTCCGTGCAATAAATACCCCTTTAAACCCCACTTTTATATAGCAATTCTGGGGTTTGCAGGGGTGTACCTACAGTCAGTGGACATAATTATTCGCCACCTTTGGAAAACTCCATAGCCTTACATGTATTTTCATGTTTGCAAGAAAAAATATTCTGCTTCTTCTGGTCAACATATATTCACAATTTTCATGTCATTTGAAAGTTAAATGAATAAAGCAATAATTAAAGGTGATTTGGTGAAGTTTCAACAGTGCATTTTGTATATACAGCAGTTTAAATTTTTAGAAAATTTTGAAAAAGCCACTTTCCCATTGACGTCAATGGTGACGTTGCCCAAAAAGTGCCCGAAAAAAATTCATAAGTTTTTAAAAAAATGCAGCTTTAAAACGCATGCATGGAATTAAATGGAAAATATCTTGTTTATTGCTTTATTCCTTTACCTTTCAAATGACACCAAAAACATAAAAAAATGTTGGCCAGGAGAAGCAGAATATTTTTTCTTGCAAACATGAAAATACATGTAAGTCTATGGAGTTTTCCAAAGGTGGCGAATAATTATGTCCACTGACTGTATTTTTCTTATTTTTGCTACAAAACATAGATTGTGGGTACTCGTTAGAACCGCCTTGGCGAGGCGGTTCTAACGTGTACCCACAATCTATGTTTTGAGCAAAAATAAGAAACATATCAAAATTTTCAGCTGAAAATTTTCAATTTTTAAAGCACAAAATATCACTGTTTATTGCATGGAAAAGTTTTCGTAATGTTTTGACAAATATAGCAATCCAGCCCATTTTGAATGTTGGATGCAGGAATTAATGAAAGTTATGCAATTCTATCTATTAAGCGATGTCCAGTCAGCATGTGTATATGTCTATGATTAGACGGTACGGATGTTTAGCCTAATAAATTTTGCTTTAGTTTAAAAAGGGGCTCTTTTGATGAAACTCGACTTTTAGAAAAACTGTTTTTAGAAAAAAAATCTTACTGATTGCGCCATTTCCTGATAATTGCCTACTTATATCTTTTTAGTTACCTGCAATTTTAACATCAATTTATTTCTGCATCGTATCGCTGTCCTTTTACGTGTCGCCTAAAGAGTTTGTCCGTTAAACCTGGTTTATCTATTACATAAACCAGGTTTAACGGACATAAACCAGGTTTAACGGACATATACTAGGTTTCTCGATCGTTATCCTAAGTTTCATTACATAAACCTGGTTTAACGGACATAAACCAGGTTTAACGGACATATACCAGGTTTCTCGATCGTTATCCCAGGTTTTCTTCCCTAAACCTATGTTTTCGATCGTTATACCAGGTTTCTCCATGTGAAACCTAGTATATGTCCGTTAAACCTGGTTTATGTAATGAAACTTAGGATAACGGTCGAGAAACCTAGTATATGTCCGTTAAACCTGGTTTATGTCCGTTAAACCTGGTTTATGTAATGAAACTTAGGATAACGATCGAGAAACCTAGTATATGTCCGTTAAACCTGGTTTATGTCCGTTAAACCTGGTTTATGTGCGTTAAACCTGGTATATGTGCGTTAAACCTAGTTTATGGACTGTTATCATAGGTTTTACTTAAAACTTGCGATATCACAGGTAAAAAGTGATAAACCTGGTTTAACAACCCTTTCGTAAAATCTCTATCTAGGCTGCAAGCCAAATGCACACTAATTCCGTTAAACCTGTCCTCCGGATAGGTTTCCTTCCCTAAACCTGTGCGGAGGATAGGTTTCCATAAACCTATCCCGAGCATAGTTTTTTCTCCCAGGTCACGTGTTTTCATATCGCAAGTTTCTCGGTATTCCATTGGTCGGATCGTTCATCCAGGTAAATATGTCACGTGTTTCGTTAAACCAGGTTTTGTCACAATCTGATTGGTCAATGTGCTTGTCCATGCGATTTCTTTACAAAGAATATCAATTAACTCTTTAAAAGAAAGAAAGAAAGAACGAAATAGATAAATAAATAAATAAATAAATAAATAAATAAATAAATAAATAAATAAATAAATAAATAAATAGGTTTCGATACAGTGTATAATTCCATGAATGAAATAAGCATTTTCAACAAGTGGCAATTTTAATACGTCTTATGTTCCGAAAACTTCGACAACTTTCAACGAGCGGTTTGGAATAAATTAGTTGTTTGGTCATTGCTTGTTGTTCGAATTTTACTCAATGAAATATCTCAAATGTTGCCACTTGGCCGGACGATTGTTTTTACAATAACGAGAATTATCTATCGGCACGCGTCACGTGTCAAAATTGTTGTATATTCAGTCAGGCCAGCCAAGTCGACCGTCGTTAAGGAATCCTATCTTGACTCGATATACTACAGAATTCCAATCCGTTTCTGTTGCTGTATGCTGTACAATCATAAAGAAGGCAAAATTTATGTTGTTGTTTTTTTTCTTTCCCGTTTATTTTTTTTCTTTCGATTTTCGCGCGTTTCTATAAATAATGAAATGTTAGCTCTTTAATATAAAATATAAAACACCTTGGATACACTCAGTGTTGTATGCGAAGCCCGGAAGAAAGAAAGAAAGAAAAAAGATGGAAAGAAAGAAAGAAAGAAAGAAAGAAAGAAAGAAAGAAAGAAAAAGCCACAAAGGAAGAGCATAGATGCAGGACTTTCGGCTCAAGTATAATAAAGGTGTTTGTAGTTCCGACAGCAGAAAGAAATTATTGCGCGTTTCAGAAAAAATTATTGCGCCTTAGATGCAGGAAAAAATTACTACGCTACACCGTCATTAGCTTAGTATATGTTTGAATCATATGCACAGGTATGAAGGTTAGACAGGTAAAAGAAATTATTGCGCCTTTCAGAAAGAAATATTGCGCCACAGTTGGCGGAAAAAATTACTACGCTGCACCGTCATTAGCCTAGTATATGGCTGAATCATAGGATCGGATATTATGCAGATAGGTAGATAGTTCGGCAGGTAGACAGTTCGCCAGTAGACAGTTACATACAGTAGGTTGGCAGTAGACAATTGGACAGGTAGACAGGTAGACAATTAGACAGGTCGACAGTTAGACAGTTCGGCAGGTAGACAGACAGTTGGCGGGAAAAATTAAGGAAGTAGACAGGTAGACATTTAGGCAGGTAGACAATTCGTATATTGTACATTATACAACTATTTCATACTTTCCTGTGTAACAGTCAAAACTATCACCCCGAGGTGCTGTGGATGACCCGATGAACTGTTGCCCGAGGCCGAAGGCCGAGGGCAACAGTTCATCGGTTCATCCACAGCTCCGAGGGGTGATAGTTATGACTGTCACACAGGAAGGTTTGAAATAGTTGTTTTATTACCCAACTCAAACATTCATTATAAACTTCATAACAGACACATACTATATTATGACAAGACTTTAAAACTGAAAATATGGCTGAAACATGCTTATATCCTGGTTTTGTTGTACAGATCATGTTTGCTTGTTTGATTCTGATTTGCTTGTTTGTTTACTTTATTGTTGTTTTTTTTTGTTGTTTTTTTTTGTTTTTGTTTTTTTTGTTTGGTGTTTTTTTTTTGTAAGTTCTGCTTGTTTGTTTGGCACTGAAGTTGATTTACTTGTTTGCTTATTTTACTGTTTTTGTTTTGTTTACTCTGTTTGTATGCTTGGTTCATTTTTTGTTTGTATGTTTTTTTTTTATGTTTTATTCTGTTTTGTTTGTATTGCTTGTTGTTTGTTTTGTTTTAAGTTATTGTTAGTTTTTTTCTGTTTTCTTAGATTATTTCATGCGCATATTTGTGATTAATGCTTGGTTGGATTTGTTTGTTTTATGTTTGTTTGTTTGCTTGTTTTTGTTTGTTTGGTCATATGTTTTGTTTGTTTGTTTAATTCATTTGTTTGGTTGTTTGCTTTTGATTACTTTTTGTTTGACAATATTTGCAGGTAGGGTGAGGCAGTATAAAAGCATGCAAAGCATGTCACATGACTGGGAAACAGTAAAAACTGTTGCACATGAAACAGTTCGTCACATGACATGAAACAATTCATTGAAACTAGTTTAAACTGGCTTTAACTGAAATTGTTTAAAAAAACAGCATGAAAATGTTTTATTTCTCTTTATATAGTAGGTTGGGTAATAAATTGGACTGGTCGGCAGTTAGACAGGTAGACAGTTTGTTTATTGTACATATTGGTATCGCCGGGAACAATGTAGGAAAGAAGACAGGTAGACAGTTCGGCAGGTAGACAGTTAGACAGGTCGGCAGTTAGGCAGTCGACTGGTCTTAAGGTTGGCAGTTAGACAGGTCGGCAGTTAGACAGGTAGACAGTTCGTATATTGTACATATCGGCGAGAAAAATGTAGCGTAGTCGACAGACTGACAGCTCGGCAGGTAGACAGGTCAGCAGTTAGACAGTTCGACATGTAGACAGTAAGGTCGGTGGGAAAATGTAGGGAAGTAGACAGTTAGACAGCTCGGCAGGTAGACAGTTAGACAGGTCGACAGTTAGACAGGTCGGCAGTTAGACACCAAATCGGATCATAAATTGTGAGACGTCGTTTGACTTGCTTCGGCCATTTTAATAGGCGTCGTTTGTTTTTGGACGTCAACGCGTTGACGTCCACATCTTTTACGCCAAACATAACATCTTTGTAGTATGTTTCTGAATGTTAGTACTCAGATATTTAACAAACACAGACTGTGTGTCCTCCTGCCGACTGGCTACCCGCCGAAGTGTCATCTTGCCGATCTGTCTACCTGCCGACCTTTCAATCTGCCGACCTGTCTAACCCTATACCGGCCGACCTTTCGTTTTGCTGACCTGTTTACCTGCCTACATGTCTACATGCCGACCTGTCTACCTGCTGTCCTGTCTATCTGCCGGCCTGTCTACCTGTCGATCTGTCTACCTGCCGATCTGTCTATCTGCCGACCTGTCTACCTGCCGACCTGTCTACCTGCCGACCTGTCTACCTGCCGACCTGTCTACCTGCCGACCTGTCTATCTGCCGATCTGTCTACCTGTCTATCTGCCGACCTGTCTACCTGTCGATCTGTCTACCTGTCGATCTGTCTATCTGCCGATCTGTCTACCTGTCGATCTCTCTACCTGTCGATCTGTCTACCGGCCGAACTGGCTATATATAGACTCTTCTGACCGGATGGCTAAAAATATTAGTACTATCTTTTGAGACAGAAAGCCCGAGCAAACCGTCCAGACTCAAAATAGATCAGGGTCTATACTGTATTTGCGTAGTCAGAATAATATATCGTAGACATTAGGCCTACATGTTTAAACCGAATAACATATCCTAGGCATTTAACACCCAAAAACTTACGCATGGACTACAAACACTTATATTATACTTGACCCGGACTTTCATGATACTAATTTTAAATGCGAACATTATGATGCACATTAGCACCGGGAAACTTAAAATTGAATCAAACTAAAACAGCAGTCATACTGTAGCGTATAACCCAAACGCGCGCCGGGCGTTTGAAAAATCTCAACATGCTGAAGATTTGGGACGTATAAGAATTAATTTGTTCCTTTTACTCGCTTTAGCAGTCACACAGTAGCGCGTGACTGAGGCGTGTGTCGGACGTATTAAAAAATCTCAAAGATTTGGAGTACGTTTGTGTGTTCAGTAAATAGACATAATTGTTCATCACTTTTGAAAACCCCATAGACTTCAATGTATTTTCATGTGACCTCTTCTGGCCAACATATTTTTATGATTTTGGTGTCTATTGACTGCGCGCAACAAACGTCCAACGCGCGTCTCACACACGCTTGGGCACGCTACTGGAGCTATACTTCATAAAATCGGAACGCGCATGAAGCGAACACTGGCGTGGTTAAAACGTGCACCGAACGCGTTCGAAGCGTATTGAACGCGCTCGTATAAGACACACGCCCGGGACACGCTGAGCTTCTAGAAAATGTTTAAGCATGTTTAAAAAACAATTGAGCCCAAACGCGCCTGGAGCGCGCAGCGACTTACAGCGACGTATATCAACGTGCATCAAGCGTAAAAACGTGCGTGTAACGCGCTTCTAACGTGTCTCCTGGCGTATGATGAATTTTACATTTTTGTCAAAACGCCCGGTGCGCGTTTAGCTTATACGCTAATGTGTGACTGCTGTTTAAGAGAGAGAGAGAGAGAGAGAGAGAGAGAGAGAGAGAGAGAGAGAGAGAGGCAGGATTATATACGCATTGTTTTATATACAAGAATCGGCATTTTGCAAATTTGTGCTCAAATACATGTAATGCTGTATATAGCATCAAGTACATGTAGCAGCGTCCTTGGTTTTGTTATAAACATTCTTTCAAAACTACGTTGTTAATGTATAGTTTCATTGCACACGTTCTACCTAGTCAAAGTCAAATCTCGGGAACCTACATTCTATGTTACAATTAAACAATTAACATCCTCAAAATACTAAATCGCAATGAAAGCCATACAAAAATGTTGATTACATCCCGGGGCTTATAAAAACACTAGAGATAAATGGATTAGAGTCATCATCGGAAAATTACCGGAGATAGTATGCTTTGATAATTTAACAGGGCTAGCTCAGGTAAGGCCTGTCATAACAAATATGGCGCAGATTTCCCGAACAGATTGTTAGCCAATCGGATTTATGGAAACCAGGTTTAACCTTTTCGGCGATAGTCTAGGCTGGAACCAATGAAAAACGAGAAACCTGGTATATGTAATCACGTGACGAAGGATAGGTTTCCTTCCTTAAACCTAGGCGGAGGATAGGTTTCTCGAATTATTGTGCATTTGGCTTGCCTACTATATAAATGAATATGACAATGTTTGTAAAACCTGGTTTATCTCCACATTTTCTAGATAAACCTGGTATATGTGCGTTAAACCTGGTTTATGGACCGATATCTTAGGTTTTGGCAGAAAAACCTACGATAACGGACATAAACCAGGTTTATCGCACATAATCCAGGTTTAACGGACATATACTATGTTTCTCGATCGTTATCCTGAGTTTTCTCACTTAAACCAGGTTTAACGGACATATACCAGGTTTTACAGCCAAACCTATGATAACAGTTGTTAAACCAGGTTTATCGCACATAAACCAGGTTTTACAGCCAAACCTATGATAACAGTTGTTAAACCAGGTTTATCGCACATAAACTAGGTTTAACGGACATATACCAGGTTTCTCAATCGTTATCCTAGGTTTCATCACTTAAACCAGGTTTAACAACTGTTATCATAGGTTTTGTAGTGAAACCTAGTATATGTCCGTTAAACCTGGTTTATGTAATGAAACTTAGGATAACGATCGAGAAACCTAGTATATGTCCGTTAAACCTGGTTTATGTGCGATAAACCTGGTTTATGTAATACATAAACCAGGTTTAACGGACATATCCTAGGTTTCTCGAATTAGTGTGCATTTGGCTTGCCATATGCTTGTAATTAACCCGTATTTGATGAATGGATTTTAATTTTAAGGTGAAAGATTCTTCAGATGGAACCAATACATAGGTACTCACCTGATCTCCGTGACAAGGCTTTTATTGACTTTCTGTATGAGAGAATAAGTGATACCAGAAAATTTGACTGAGTTTTGATAGGTCAGAACTGAACATCTGAACATTGAGAAACTGAACATCTGAACATTGAGTTCAAGGTTAACTGGTTTTGACAATGACAGCAATCCAGCCTATTACTGATCACGCATTTTGAATGTTGGATGCAGGAATTAATGAAAGTTATGCAATTCTATCCATTAAGCGATGTCCAGTCAGCATGTGTATATGTCTATGATTAGACGGTACAAATGTTTAGGCTGATATGTTTCGCTTTAGTTTAAAAAAATCAAACAAAATCTTTTTGATTGCGCCATTTCCTGGTCATTTGTAGTTGCCTGCAATTTTAACTTCAATTTATTTCTACATCGTATCATTTTAAAGCTTTCTAAAACGCTTTTTTTATTTTAATGTTAGTAATTGAGATAAAATGAGCCGCGACGCGAGAAGCCGGTCTTTGGGGGTTCCGACCAGGTCTGACACAAATTGACCTGTACAGTCTCAGAAAAAAGCTTGAAGCTTGAAATTTTCGGATTTAGGAAGAAGAGGAATTGCACTATCCATGTAGCGAAAACAACTGCGCTGATCAGCTGTGCAGTTACTGCGAAGCTGATCTGCGCCTTTATTTTCGCATAAGCAAAATTCCGGTTTTCTCATGATGCGTTTTAAATTATCAAGCTGTAACAGGAACATCCATGATTTTTTTCGTTTACTTCGTGACCGACACATTTTAGTTGCGTTGACGTTGATTGCGTTACGGAATGATGAAATGAAAAACAATTTCTGAAAAAAAACCTTTATGCCGTAAACATACAAGTAGAGGAGAAATATCACTTGCAGCAGGTAGATAGAGGATATTCAAGTTTTTGTCGTGAATATGAGTTTTATTTCATCGAGTGAAGTGAAAATTTTTCATATTTCATGAGTGCCGAAGGCACAAATGAAATATATAATTTTTCACTTCACGAGATGAAATAAAACTCATATTCACGACAAAAACTTGAATTTTCTTTTTATTATATTGCATGTAGTCATTGTAACGTTGCGCGCTAAAGCATATGACGTCAAAATCTTAAATGACGTCATTACGTCACGTCATTGCGTCGCTATTCTGTGTGAACGTTCATTGCGTCAACAATAGCATATAGATTATAAAATTTAGTTATGTATAAATTAGAAATGAAACGGTGGAATCGTAATTTGCGTATTCCCAAATCTTATATTTTCACATGTGAAAATATAACTTTTTCAAATATTGGTTATATTTAATATAGGGATCAACCATGGTTTTCAGTGTTCAAACATTCGATGGATCACGAGGAAGGTGTTTGAACACAAGGCCGCAGGCCACGTGTTCAAACACCTTCCGAGTGATCCAGCGAATGTTTGAACACTGAAACAAACCATGGTTGATCGCTATTCTTGCATTTTCACTCCAATCCACTTAAAATCTCTTAAAAATAACATTAACAACGTAAAAACGCACCGAAAACCGCGGAGCTTCTTCAACGTCGGCCATTTTGTTTCTATGAAATACATGACGTCACGTCACTTTGACCAATGACGTCGGCCAAAACCCATGTTCAAACGGCACGTGAATTTCATGATTTGAACATGGGTTTTGCGGTTTGAACACGGCTTTCGACCAATCAAAAAAGGCTTCAAACAGCTATGCGCATAGATATCTATGCAAGAATATTTATTTGATCTATATTTCTTGGGATAACTCAAAAAAGTAGATGGTTTATATTCACTCTATTTATTACATACCAACTGCAATATATATCTTTGGCATATAAGAACCAGCTCAGTGTGAACCAAAGAATACTAGCTTGAGTTTGACCTCCGAGTCGGAAACTGCTGACGGCGCAAGGCGTAGCAGCTTCCAGTTTGGAGTGAACCGGCCATCACCTGCAAAATCAAGCTAGTATGTATAAACCTAAGTTTTGCAGTCCCTGCCGAAACTGCCATCCAGTAAACATGTAGCTTGCTAATCTTACATGAGCACATACCTTGACAGACTGTAGTAGTGTGTGCGAAACACAGTGTTATGTGGTTTGCCGCTGGTGGCAATTGTAGGTACCGCCGCTGGTGGCGGTCGTAGTTGTGTGATGGTGCCGCAGGTGGCAGTATTGTGTGTTGGAAAGCGTGTAGCTGAGTAGTGTAAAGTAGATCAGGCTGTCAATGCAGTGCTATATAAGTATGGAGGCCAAGCAGGTAGGGCAGGGATTGAGTACATACCAAAGACTTGGGGAATGTAAATAGCTAAATTTCAGGTAGAAATGTAGCTATATCCCCCTTATACAACAATGACATTGTGAGAAAAAAAAATGAAATAAAATGAGTCGAAATAGTGCTTGGAACAAACAAACAAAATAAAACTAAACTGGTTCTTATTAGGAAACAGATAAAGGTTGGTCAGGTGGGGTGGTGGTGGCCAGCTTTAAAGCCCTGAAATCATAAACTGAACTGCTGCACATAGCGACTGACAAATAGTTATATTGAGCCCTGTAATTGAAATGTCAAACTATCAAATAAACCACATTTATCCTAAAATAAATACTCATTTATTTGATCTATATTTCTTGGGATAACTCAAAAAAGTAGATGGTTTATATTCACTCTGTTTATTACATACCAACTGAAATATATATCTTTGGCATATAAGAACCAGCTCAGTGTGAACCAAAGAATACTAGCTTGAGTTTGACCTCCGAGTCGGAAACTGCTGACGGCGCAAGGCGTAGCAGCTTCCAGTTTGGAGTGAACCGGCCATCACCTGCAAAATCAAGCTAGTATGTATAAACCTAAGTTTTGCAGTCCCTGCCGAAACTGCCATCCAGTAAACATGTAGCTTGCTAATCTTACATGAGCACATACCTTGACAGACTGTAGTAGTGTGTGCGAAACACAGTGTTATGTGGTTTGCCGCTGGTGGCAATTGTAGGTACCGCCGCTGGTGGCGGTCGTAGTTGTGTGATGGTGCCGCAGGTGGCAGTATTGTGTGTTGGAAAGCGTGTAGCTGAGTAGTGTAAAGTAGATCAGGCTGTCAATGCAGTGCTATATAAGTATGGAGGCCAAGCAGGTAGGGCAGGGATTGAGTACATACCAAAGACTTGGGGAATGTAAATAGCTAAATTTCAGGTAGAAATGTAGCTATATCCCCAAAAGCAATCAGTTGGGAAACAATTGTTTGGTTCACAGCTGATTGGTCCCCCACTCACATATTTCTCTATATTTCATCACTTGCCATATAATAAAAGTGTTTATGTCATTCATAATTGTTTATTAGGTTAGATACTTATTTTCTAACATCTTATACGTACATTGTCCATTCTGAGAATTTATCATCACTCGTTAATGAAGTTCCACAAATCATGGCCCAAAGAACCTTCAGTAGACTCCCTGTTACACAACAATATTTTAAGAAAATTTAAAGGTGTAATAAATAGTTTGGATGTCATGCATGGTTAATATAAATAAAAAAAAGTATTCAAAAATTATAAATAATAAAGACACTGTTAATTACTGTTGTCATTTATTGAGGTCATTTTTTGTCCTTCAAAACATACCATCAGGAAAACATGTCCGTGTAATGTATACCCCCTTGAACCCCAATTCTCCAGAGAAAAACTGGGGTTTGAAGGAGTATATATCAGGAAAACATGTCCGTGCAATATATACCCCATTAAACCCCACTTTTATATAGCAAAACTGTGGTATGCAGGGGTATACCTATTTTTCTTATTTTTGCCCCAAAACATATATTGTGGGTACTCGTTACTCTGCGAGGCAGTTCTAACATGTACTCACAATCTATGTTTTGAGCAAAAATAATAAAATAACAAAAACTTCATCTGAAAATTTTCATTTTCTATTATTTTCTACCACTTTAAAAATCTCTGTATATTGCATGGGCATGTTTTACGATAGGCAATGCCTATTTTTTTATTTTTGCTCAAAAATAAGAAAAACATTAAGAAATCTCTAATGAAATTTTAAAAAAAATCTGTATATTGCATGGGCATGTTTTCATAATTTCAACAAGATTTGAATGCGTTATAAATGGTTTGAACGTCATGCATATTTTATAGATGTATGTTTGTAAAAAATTATAAAAAAAAACGATGTTTATTCGGGAGAGATTATAAATAATAAAGATACTCACTGTTATATTTCGTGTATTATTGTTGTAGTTTGCTTAGGTCATTTTTCTCCTTCATAAAGGTCATGGTCAATTTAAACTTCGCAGAGCTTGAGACCCTGATGCTACATAGCAAGTTCTAAGGTCATATGGACTTTGGGTTGTAGAGAAGAAGAATGTCAAAAGTTTTTACCTTATATGGGCATGGTGGCCTTCTTGGTCATGTGACCTCGACCAGTTACATAAAATTGCCTTCCTACTTTCACAGGGAAGCTTCACATGAAATTCGACTTTAAGGATATAAGCATATCTTTTGCATGGTTCTTTAACGATCATCCTTTAATATACATTGGTGTCAAAATAGGCTGAAACATACACACAGGGATATTTATACAAGGTGTTAGAAGTATCATGTTGCATGTCCACCAGATTAAAACTCTCACAAAGTTATTTCGGGATAATTAGGATATGCAGATGTGGATGAAAACAAACACAGTTCTGAAAAAAGAAAAAGAAGCACCTGAGCACAGAAATGGAAAGCACAGAAATGGAAAAAAATCTAAGTTCAGGAATTTTTTAATAGATTTATTTTTTCCCAAAATAGTTTAGGAATCTGAGACCCACAAGATATTTTGAAATCACTTTCAGATAAGGCTTTATAATTCAAGTATATAATTTAACAGCATAATATAATTTTAATTTTACTTCCAAATGACTTGTCCAAGGATTACCTGGTCCAATGAATACCCTGTTTGGTCCATTTGATATTTACTTGGACTGGTCCAAGACCAGCGGTCAGAGTGGATTTGGTCCAAGGAATACACCTACCTCTGATATGCTTGAAATATATGGTGTGTATTCAGCCCAAGGCAGAGGCAGACAACACCCCTCGGGCCAACCCAAAACACATCTTATATTCTGTCCATTTCCCCATTCCCAGCCGCTGTTTTGAAGTTTTTTATTCCCATTTACTGACATTTTACCGAAGTCCCCATTCACATTGAATGCATATACCAAGGTCATGATTAAACTCTGTAGAGCTTCTGTCCTTGATGCTACCTGCCAGGGTTCAAGGTCCAAGATTTTTTTACTTCAGTTTTATGTCCCTTTCAAGATTATTTCAGCTCATATGAGACGGGCCAATCAGTAGGTTGGGCGAAAACGGGAGAACCCCGAGAAAAACACCTGACACACGCGCAAGCAGAAGTTGGCATGTCTCACATGTGGCTAGAGCGGGGCTCGAACCCACACCAGTCACAGCGGTGAGATGATCGAGTGATTAAGAAACAGCGCCATTTACCGCTCGGCCACGGGGGCCGCCCTTTCTTTTACTTCTGAATGTTTTTTAAGTTTATATGGGCATGGCAGCCATCTTGGCCATGTGAACTTGACCTTTAATATAAACTTTTGTTCCCCCTTACCGCTGAGGCTTTTAAAACATGAAATTTGGCTTCAACTTGCCCATTGGTTTCAGAGAGGATCTTTGAAAATAGTGGACAGTCCGAAAACAGAACATAGGAAAACATGTCTATGTAATGCTTACCCCCTTTTACCCCACTTCTATAATAGTCAAGGGGCTAGAAATTTAAAAATTCGATCCGCACAACTTACCCGCCAGAAAAGGTTTGACTGTATATACGATAAGAACTATCCTTCTACAACATTTCTAGGCACGTCGTACGGTCAAATTGTGGTAGCAATTTTAGGGAGCAAGCGTTTTATACAACCACCCCATTTTGTAACTGTTTTAGAAAACGTGCGACATAGGTAAAACGAATTTTATGTAAATGATCCTTAAACACGTTCTTTACTGCTAAGAACTTGTTTGCACACCTATGCGACTACGGGGACATATGTTTACGTCTAGAAACACGTCCATATATTATTTATGCCACATCTATGCAGTCCTAATTACCCCACCCATCCAGTTATACACACAAATACGAATACATGTATTTTACCCCGGGGGGGCAATTTGATCTGCCTTGCAACCCCTAGGACAATTTTTATGGGAGCCAAATCATTCATTAGGGCCCCCGAAATTCAAAGAAATTTTGTCCTCAACGATAAACTTTTTACAATATGCAAAAATGGATGATTTCCAATGTCAACCGGCAACAGGATTCTTGACCATGGGGGTGTACATACAAAATTGATCAGATATACGCTGTTACTTATTCTAAACCATTGAACCGGGTCTCATGGAAAAGCTTAGACATAGTCCTTTCATCTTATGGTAAGTAATGCATGTTATCTAATTTGCATATTCATGAATTTTAATGAAAACATTAAAAATGACAGTAAAATCGTAAAAAAATCCATAAATAGACTTCTTTCAGGTCCAAACTATCATTGTGACACTGTGTTATTGAACCAGTAATATAATATGACAAATTTATTGATGTCATGCGCCAAAATGAAAACGATCTCATTTACATATTCATGAATATTAGTAGAAATGTCAAAAATAGAGAAAAAATGAGAAAAAACTATAGACATTGCAAAGGTTAAGATGGGTTATAAGATCTGTCTTGCATCCCTAAAACAAATTCGCATGTCTGCCAGTGTGGCCAGGGCAATTACCTCAATGTCATAAAATATTGTCCACAACACTGAACACATTTGCATGATATAAAATTACATAGTTTCAACACCCATCCCTAGTGTAATTATAAAAAATAGGGTGGACTCACAAAAATACACATATACCAAAAATAGCATGCTTTAGAATACTATTATTGCTCTGATAGTGATGCAAGGACCTAGCAATTTAACCTTAAAACCTATTATTCAAATTGTTGGGTTTGATTATTCGAGAAAATTAATAAAGCACACAAGAAATCGGAGAAAAATATTGATAAAAATTGGTGTGAACATACCAAATCACTTGTACCAGTGCTGTTAACAAACCAAAAATGTAAGAGATGTATCAAATGAATGCTATGACAATGTACTATGACTCTAAAGTCGTACATAAGCATGATTGAGTTACAATTTCATGAATTTCGATGAAAACATCAAAAAAAGGAATGAAAAAGTGGAAAAATTGAATGGGTAAATCTACAAAATTACTTGCATCTCGGCAACCAAACATCCTTACATGCTAAAATGGCATCAAATGGTTGC
Organism: Rugalucina vietnamica; assembly: GCA_964017185.1. Classification (NCBI taxonomy): domain Eukaryota; kingdom Metazoa; phylum Mollusca; class Bivalvia; order Lucinida; family Lucinidae; genus Rugalucina; species Rugalucina vietnamica. The sequence goes on from OZ024884.1 coordinate 31,316,708, forward strand.
TTGTACAATAGTTTACCATCATGCACAACAATATATGTCATTTGAATTTTTGTTTTATGAATATTAACAAATCCATTCGAATTAAGATGAAAATTACGGACAAAATATGGCGGTATACATAGAAATTCAAATATATCATGTATACTGATAGCCCTATAGAGCTATAATTGGTATCAAATGATTGCTAGGATAATGTTTGATCACAATATACATCTAATATATAAATCATCAGTGATTTTAAATGTGTGGGCATTAATGATATCTTTATAAGCAAGAGAAAAATAAACAAAAAGGAAGGGATATACCAGGTCCATATCTCAGCTGCCAATTTCCTTAGAGCGCTGAAAATGGTACCAATAGAAAGCAAGGATAATGCACTATTACAGTTGAGTCTGATAGCCTAACCATAAGTGTTTTTTTTTAATTTTGTAAATGTTACATAAAATTTCGAAAATTTGTAGTATTAGCAGAAAATTGAAGCATGTGTGCCAACAAAATTTATTGAATCTTGGTTGCCAGCATGCATTCCCTGTATATCTCAATACATGGCAATACAATGTTGTCCTAGCTATGAATTGATGCTATTTTGAGTTTTCTACAGCTATTGGAAGTCGAGATATAAGCCTTTTTGTTGGTATAACCCCTTTGTGTTTCGTTGATTTTCACGTATTTATATAGATCTCATTATTATCCATACAAAAGAAATAGCTTATAATTTATATATCAGATTATCAGATTATAGTTATAGAATATTGTCCTAGCAATCATTTGGTTCTACTTATAACTCACTAGGACTATCAGTAGCGACGATACATTTGCTTTTCAATGTATACCACCTTAGTTTTCCGTAATTTTCGTCTTGATTAGATAGGCTTTGTTAATATTAATGAAACAAAAGAAATCAAATGACTTATATTTTATAGTACAGGATGGTATGATATCGTCCTAGCAATCAATTTTCAGCATGTTAGGGCTTTTGGTTGCCGAAGTCATTTTGTAGGTTTACCCGTTAAATTGTTCCACCTCTTAATTCATATTTATAAAGATTTCATTTAAATTCATGAAATTGTAACTCAGATCATGCTAATATCAGATATTAGGGTCATAATACATTGGCATATCTTCATTTGATACTTCTTTCAGCATCCTGAAACAGCTCTGGTACACGTGATTTTGTAGTATACCCCTATTTTCAATTTTTTCTCCCATTCCTTATGTGTTTCATTAATTCTCATGGATAAACAAATTCAACGATTTGAATAATAGGTATTTAGGTTAAATTGCTAGGTCCATGCATTCCTATGAGACCAATTATAGTATTCTAGAGCATGCTATTGTTGGAATATGACTATTTTTGTAGGTACACCCTATTCTTTAGAATCACACTGCACTAGGGATGTGTGTTGAAACTATGCAAGTTTATATCATGCAAATACGCAAATGTGAAAATTGTTGCGGATAATATTTTATGGCTTTAAGGTGGTCCCTCTGACCACACTGGCAGCCATGAGAATTGATTTCAGGAACGCAAGATAGATCTTGTAACCCATCCAAAACCTTGAAATGACCATAGTTTTCCCTCTTTTTTTTCTTCCAGATTTTCGACATTTTATTAATATTCATGAATATGCAGATGAGATTATTTTTATAAAGGCCCATGATATCAATAAATTTGTCATTTGATTTTACTGGGTCAATAACAAAGTGACACAATGATAGTTTGGGCCTGAAATTAGTTTACTTCTGGGGGAGGGAGTTTAACGATTTTTTTTTTTTTCTTTTTTTTTTTTTTTTTTTTTTTTTTTTTTTTTTTTTTTTTTTTTTTTTTTAGTTTTCATTAAATTTCATGAATATGCAACGAAGATAATTTACATTATTTATCATATGATAAAGAGTCATGTCTTACCGTTCAGCTGAGACCAGGTTCAGTGGTCTAGGATAAGTAATAGTGGAGACATGGCCAATTTTGCATGTACACCCCATGTTCAAGAATAATGTTAACGGTTGCCATGGAAACTATGCGGTTTTTGTTTTCATAGTGCAAACGAGTTTATCTTTAAAAACAAAACTTCTTTGCAGTTCTAAAGTCCCAAAGAACAATGCTGTAATGTTGTAAATTAATAAAAAAAAAAGAAAACTGAAACAAAAGAACAACCGCCAACGACTACCACTGGGGGTGGGGTAACATTACCCCATACTAGAGGCAATTTTCCATCTTATATACTGTTTAAACATATAGTTTTCTACGTGCTAATAATCTTACGCTATTGTTTGAGTGTAAAGTATAATTCTAAAAAGATATTTGTTCAGAAAAATATCAAAACAGGAGCACCAGGCTCATTTACCTCTGATTTCTGCCTATTATAAAAACTACGTTGGGTAGGTGTAAAGATTTCGTCCTAGGTAAAAACTGCTACCACAATTTGACCGTACGACGTGCCCAGAAATGTTGTAGAAGGTTCAATTATTTCATATCCACCGTCAAACCTTTTCTGGGGGGTAAGTTGTGCCAGGTCAAAAACTAAGGCTCGTACAGAAAACAGCCCCTGGTCTATAATGTAAAACTATATGTGACAGCTGGGGTTTACAGGGGTATACCAAAACAAAGAGTGTGTGTACTCGTTAGAACCGCATCGGCGAGGCGGTTCTAACGTGTACCCACAATCTATTTTTGAGCAAAAATGAGAAAAATATCAGAAAATTTCCGATGAAAATTTCGATTTTTGCAGCTCTAAAATATTTCTGTATATTGCATGGGCAAGTTTTCGTAATGATGACGAACGACAGATAAGCTCATCTTATTAGCCTTCAGCTCAGGTGAGCTAAAATGGCGGACGGATGTCGACCAATAAGACAGAGGAGGAATGTGCATGGGTAAACTGTACAGTAAGCTCACATTGCGAGCCTGAACGCTCGGGTAAGCTAAAAAGAGTAGTTATCGTAGAAGAATTTTAAAGGTTGTTTACTATCGGGGCCGTATATCAAATGCGTGCGAAAATCATACCGTGACATTTGAAATGCGCGTGAAATCGAGGTATCAAATGCGCGGATAACCTGTAGGGAATTAGCTGAAAATCACTCAGGTAATACGACCGTTATATTATTCATATTTTAACACGCTTTTATATGTAGGTTTTAGGCGTTTTTATAGTGTTTTTAAAATGTATTTTATCCAAGAATATTATTTTAACCATCATATATTTTAAATTTTCTGACACTAACAGGGGAAAGAAAAGATTGTTACACAATGGTTATAGTTACAGAATTGGTGCTGTACTCAATAGCGGTGATATTTCATGGAGGTGTACGAATAAGAAATGTAAAAGTCGTTTGAGGACTTTGGTCTTGATAGCGAGATACAATCATAGCACAGGTATACCTTAAAAATGCACGTACGAGGTTTTACATGTATGTAAAAGCAATTAATTTCCGCGCTTATTAAACGCGCATATGATGGTCTTTTTTCCACGCATTCGTTAAAAAATCTGCGCATTTGATATATCGACCCAGGCATTCATAAAACGCCGACTATCGGCAGTGGCTAGAGATACGGTACAGTAACTTAGCCTGCAGGCTAAAGATACGGTACCGTATCTTTCTCCGCTGGTCTAAAGGTACGGTACTGTATCTCTAGCCTATGCTGTATGTATAGAATCTCCATCCTGCACCAAGTCACTTCAAAGAATGCGTGTGCTACCTTCACGGAAGAGACTGAGTTCATCATTTTGCTCTTCATGCTTGATGTTTCATATTCTGTTACATGTATGTCATGTGGGATCCTTTTTCCCACCTGGTGTCTGGGTTGTCATTTTAATATCAATTCTTTCTTACATACCTCTATCATAAAGATAGAAAAATTCCGGTATTTCAGTGGTGGTAGATAAATCGATCTTACACTGCTGGCTTAGTTGCTCATACAAGACAAGAAAAGCACGCGACTAAATTCGATCGTTTCTAGCCCAAAGCAGCTGCTTGCAGCAATAATGTTCAACAAAACTAGTCTAAATTGGTGTGAATTCATTGGATTCATTGGGTATAATCTTGATTCACGCTCGTTTTCAGCGCAAAACAAATCAATACTGCATCTCTTTTGACTTTAACAACGATTTATTTACATTTGACGCCATATCCGTAATAAACACTACGTCATCAGATTTAAAACACGGTACCAGGTTACTTTACCGGTAAAATGAATTTTGACCTAATCGGGGTATGTAAGAAAAAGAATCCATCAGTGGTGTTCAGTGGAGAAAGGAAAATCTCAACCCTCGGGTCCATCGTTCCAGTGGGAAACTCGGCGAGCCTCGTTTCCCACTGGAACGGATGGACCCTCGGGTTGAGATTTTTCTATCTCCACTGACCACCCATGATGGATTCTATTTATCTATTCCAGAATTGAAGCTCACCTGAGCGAAAAGCTCTCAATTATACATATGGTCTATAGTCCAGGCTTTAGAGATTATAAGAATCTTACATGAGTGTCAGGTATGGATAGACAAGTCTTTCCCGAGGGTCACATTTTGGCATAACGAGGCTCGCCGAGTGATGCCAAACTGTGACCCGAGGGACAGATTTGCCTATCCATACCTTACACGAATGATGGATTCTTTTTCTTGCACGCCGTAATGCGGCGAAGCTTAATTTTTATACTATTTACTAGACTCGCACACTCAGCTGATGTGTACAATCTCCATGGAGCGAAACGTCTCGTCACCATTACGAATGTACTCTCAGCCTCGTGTCCATCAAGATGGTGAGAATAAGCCGTTTTTACATATCGATTGTTTCACCTAGAATTCCATCGTTAATACAAAGAAATGCTCACCGACACTTGGTTATTTGATGAAACACACATTTAACTTTCTAACAATCAAGTTTTCTCCACAAAATTCTGTGTCTTCTTTTTTAACAGATTCATTTTTCAGCTGTTTGTCAATCGTGTTCACTCGTGTGGGGCCGTTTCCGGAGCGAGCCGAACACATATGCCGAACATTAATTTTCATTCCAGTTGAAAGGTTAAGATTTGGCCTTGTCCAATGATATATGCACGCATTTCTACAAATGACGTCAATCAGGTCAGCCATTTTGATTTCGCCGCGTGGCGTTTGACGTCATCGTGACGTTGCAACACGCGTTTCATTATACTAATTGGTCAATTAAATATTAATTGACAATTAACTTTCCATATAAGGAAATGGCCGTTAGTCAATTCTCGGCGTAAACATACGAACATATACGGATGATTAAGTGCATTGAAAGGAATGACAGCCAGAAGTTTTTAAACGAGAATAAAATCGCTCAAACGGACAGAAAAGGTTGGATTTTTTTTTTCTAAAAGCACAATAAACATGCTAGTAACGCATCGGTGAAGTGTATTCTTCTTGATTTATGTTGAAAAAGTTGCAATTATCGACACTTCGTTTCACCATTGAAAAACCAACTGGGATCGCAACGAAGAGATATGGAACATATGTGTAATACAGCGGAGTGAGATTTCGCAACTAACTATTTACCTAAAAAATGCTACAATCGCGGCGTCCGCCATTTTGAAATCAAACGTTTTGACGTCATCGTGACGTGTGCGCTTAGCGACGAAAATACGTGACGTCCTATACAACAAATGTTAAAAAAGAACACTTGAACGCAGGGTGCGAACGGGGTGAGATAACGAGGGTGAGATAAGAATTTCTCACATGGGGTAAAACGTAGGATTTCTCTATCTGGTGTGCAAGAAAAAATAATTCGAAATATATACGAATTAAGTTGGTATTTTCAATCAAGAATACATAATTTTGCTTTATTTCTTTATACCAGACATAATGCTGTAATCTAACATTTACAGCAATTTGTTTGATTGTTTTTTAAATCCCAGTCAACAATTTTTCAGTCGTGTTGTGGCAGAGCATCCGCTTCCTGGGGTTTAACCATTACTGTGGGGAGTTAATGTGCTTTGCTCAAGGTCACAACACAGTAGTACCACCTGTGTGGATCGAAACCCGGAAACTCTCGTTTTAGAAAATGATACTCTACAAGCATAATATGACCGATAAATCTGCTGCTCTGCATATTCAACAAGTCTGAAAAACAAACCATATCAGCTTTTCTCAGGTGGGGTTCCCAAAGCAACAATATGTCTTGATGAAAACAATCTTTGCTATTTACAGACCAAGCAGACTTCACTGTTTCCAAGAAATTGAGGCTATTTTCTCAAGGTTTTGTGAATCTATTCAATGCAATGCATGTATCTATCTGGTTTAGCTGTCACGTACAGGGTGTTAAGAAAGTTCGAAGACATTGTCATATTCCTTATAACTTCATAATGAATAACCACACAATCTCAGAAATCTTAACAATTAAAACCTATTTTAACATCAGTTTGCACAGTATAATAGAACATCTACAACTATTGCTTTGGCCGGTTTACAGTACAATTTCTAAGTCAGGGTACCACATCTTGTCGCATTCTCTATGAGATATTGTGTAAAAAGGGGTAGTACATCAAACATAATTTAAAATATCCACAATATAAATCAGGGAACATAAAATAACGTAAAGTGATAGTCACTGCCCTAAAAATCACCATGAACATAATAGTTATTTTAAGACAGTTCAGGACGTATTATTTTCCATCAGATAAAAAAAACATGATTTTCGAACAGAAAAGCTGTGGGTGTTTTGATATGGGGTAGGGGTAATAAAGACTTAAAGGAAACACAAAATGAAGCAAACAATTTACATAAAATATTTCATATTGTGTATTTTAAAAGTGTTGGTACAGTGAACAGAATTGTTAAAAATGTTCATTTTGTAAATTATATGGTTAAAATTTATCATACTGAATTCCCAAAAAGTTGCAAAAATAGGGTAAAATGACGGAAAATTGAGAATTTTATTAACAATATAACTTTTTTACTGGCATGGGCACCGTAAACCACAACAATACACACCCCTGCATGAAATATTACAACGCAAATCTGAATAACCTACTATATGTGTATGTTATAACCAAAATTATGAAGTTTTAAACGCAAAATTTCATGTTGAAGAAAGTGAGGGACAGGCTAAGGTATAACATGTTGCTCATTAAGTTTTGTTCAACGATAAGGGAAGGACGTCATCAAAAATGAGTTTCCGTTATGCCACAACATATCCAATATCATTTTATTAGAAAAAAGAAATGACAATAACCACGCAGTTTCAAATGTTTATAAAATATTTACCTATACCCCCTACTATATCTGGCCTGTTTTAAGAATGGGGGTACCCTAAGACTTTGTTGAGCAATTCCATAAAGTTTAGTAGACAATAGGAAATGATGACTCAAATGAGTATAAAAACATTCCTGACAATATTTGTAATCAATGTATTCAATCTGAATGCATTGTTATTGATAATTTAAGCAATTTCTTGGACAAGCACTGGTTAAAAAAGGTACACGTAGGCAAAGATCAGGAAAAGGCGCAATCAGAAAAAGATTCCCACTCCAAAGACAGCCAGGTACTTATACCATGAAAACATATCGTAAGCCGAATGAGCAGCTATTTTCCCAATAGGTGGCCACTCAGTTACCTAAACGTAACTAAAAATATGAAAACACACATAAGGAGCTAACAACACAAAGTTACTGGCGGGCTTAAACCGGTTTTACATGGCCATAACCTCACCCTCAGCTTCTGCAGTGGTTCATAACATTTAGTTAGTTCTTCGGTCCTCGTGGTGAATCACTAACTAGTCAATGAATCATCAAGAACAAATAAATCACGATGAATCAAAAACCATTTTGCATGTTATGGCGCTCAATTCAGAAGAGGGGTCGCTTATTGCCACATATAATTTTTTTATCAGTTTGATATAAAACAAAGTTTTGTCCATTATATCTTGTATGCCATCTTTTCAATATTAAAATAACAGTATATTATGATATCTAAATGCTTTATTTAACACTTAGTGCCCTTTTGAATGATGTCTTCGAACTTTCTTAACACCCTGTAATCTATTAAAGTCGTAGGTAATGGTAGCATGTGTACTTCTACCATGTGTGCATGTGAGTAAATGTTTCCTGGTGGCCATTTTACATAAGCTGCTAAGTGATTGGACGGAATTCTATTTACAGTTTTGCAGCCACTCATTAAACTCCTTCTGATTGGTCCGAAATGTTACCATCCCTGATTGTATATTCATTTTGATTGTATGAGTTAACAGTGTCTATAATATCCTAAGTAGTTGCGTTAAAACCGTATGTTTAACCGCTTTTCTCTGAAAAATATTAATAAATTTATGGTTAAGCACTTGGCAAGTAAAGGTTTCTACAGTCTGTTTTGATTTGTATTTTACGCACCATTTAACAGCTCAGGTTATCTAGAAATGAGTCCTCCTTTTAAAGTATAATCCAAAAGTAAGTCTTATCCGCTGCGCCTTGAAGTCCCCCAGTAATTTTATATTACTGATCGTTCCAGGGTGGTACTTCTGTTGTGGTTCTAATTGTTTTGTGTTTTTGGAGTCGAGTTTTTGTGCTGTTTGAGTCTTGTGTACCTTTTCATATTTTAGTTCAGTTCGGGTAACTGAGTGGCCGCCTATTGGGAAATAGCTACTCACTCGGCTTACGATATGTTTTCTTGGTATAAGTACCTAAGTGTCATTTTATTTTTTTCCTATCCCTCTGTTTATGGAGTGGGAATTTCTTTAGGATCGCACCATTTCCTGGTCATTGCCTACTTGTACCTTTCTCATTATGAAAACCTATGTACACCTTATTCTTATAATCACACAAGGGGTTTGTGTTAAAATGATGTAATTTTACATCATGAAAGTAAGACAATATTTTATGACATTAAGGTGGTCCTTCTGTCCACACTGGCAGCCATGAAAATTGTTTTCAGGGATGCAAGATAGATCTTATATCCCATCCAAAACCTTGCAAATGGCTATAGTTTCCCCCTCGTTTATCCTCGATTTTAAACATTTTATTACTATTCATGATATGCAAATGAGATCATTTTCATTTAGGGTCTGGACATCAGTAAAGTTGCCATTTTGGGCCTGAAATCAATAATATTGCCATTTTGGGCCTGAAATCAGTTAATTTATGGGTTTTCACGGTTTTTCTGTCATTTTTAATGTTTCATTAGAATTTATGAATATACAAGTTAAATGTCTTGCATTAATTACTATATGATAAACGGGCAATGTCTTAGCTTTAAAATGAGACGAGGTTTAGTGGTCTAGGATAAGTAACAGCGGAGATTTTACCAAGTTTGTAGTGCTCAAAAATCACGTTAACGGTTGCCATAAAACCATGCATTTTTCATAGTGCAAACTAGTTCGTCTTTGAGGACAAAACTTATTTGCATTTCTTGGGTTTCAGTGGAACATTTGGCACCCATGTAAACAAGGTAGGTCAAACTAGCTCCCGGGGTGTACATTGTATTTTTCAGAAGTCCCCTAAAAGGGCAAGACCTACAACCATCCAGTGGTCTTACGCCTTCTATATGACTGTTATAATGTTCAATCTCTCCGTACAGGCCGACTACAAGCCGAATGTTTCAAAGACAGTACCACGTCCGGCTTAAGGAGCTTTAGGTACGAGGCGGCACGGATCTGGAACACCCTCCCAAATGATCTGGGAAGGACTTTAAATAATACATAAAAATGGGACATTAAAAAAACATTGACAAAGGCTCTTTCATCAAAAATACAAAATGTACTACCCTTACCAAATCTACCACTCCCATTTGAATACAAAACGTTCCCAAACCAATATAAAATCTTCCCTTACCAGTACGAGAGCTTCCCTTATAAAAACAAAATCTACCCTTACCAATAACAAATCCTCCCTTACCAGTATAAAAACCTTCCATTACCAATACAAAATCTTCCCTTACAAAAATACAAAAATCTCCCCTTACGAATAAAAAAACCTACTCTTTCTAGTACCAAGCATTCCCTTAGTACCCTTACAAATTCAAAATCATCCCTTACCGATTCAAAATCTTACCTAAGCAAAACAAAATCTTTCCTTACCCATACAAAATCTTTCATTACTCATACAAAATCTTTCCTTACCAATGCAACATCTTCCCTTACCTATACAAAATCTTCCCTTACCAGTACAAATATTTCGTTTACCAATACAAAATCTTCCCTTACCAAAATAAAATCTTCCCTTACCAATACAAAAAACTTCCCTTACAAAATATTCCCGTACCAATTCAAAATCTTTCCTTGCCAATACAAAATCGACCCTTACCCATACAAAATATTCTCTTACCAATACAAAGCTACTTTTACCAATACAAAATCGATATGAAACCTACCAGTACCAATACCAAATCTTCCCTTACCAATACAGAGACCTTTTATTTGTTTATTTGTTTGATTTGAGGTTTAACGTCCCACCAACCGTGAAGATCATATGGAGACGAGACCTCGGTTTATAGTCTCATCCGATAGACTGGAGAAGCCCGGGATCGAACCTGCGACCTCTGGTTTACCAGGCGAGTGACATAACCAATGCACCTCGGAGACTTCTAGAAAGACGTTTCATAAGGATATAAACCAGATATACCTACAATAAGGTACAAGTAGGTAATGATCAGGAAAAGGCGCAATCAGAAAGAAACTCCCACTCCAAAAACGGAGGTGGGAAAAACTAAATTGACAATTTGGTACTTACACTAAGAACACACATCGTAAGCCGAGTGAGCAGCCATTTCCCATTAGGCGGCCACTCAGTTTACCGAACCTGACTAAGAATATAAAAACAGACATGGGCCATAACGTGAGAAAGTGTATCTTCCGAAAAAAATGAGAATAAGAAAAAGAATATTACGTTGAATTTATAATGTTTCAAGAGTCTGTTACTCTTTATTTGACCAGGTTATTGCAGTTATTTTGTGAGTTATGACAAGTTTACTATTTGGGCCTATAGACGTCATTGTCCTGAAAAATGACGTCAAAGTTGCGTAATGCATTTTTGCATGTAATAAGACCCTACCAAACTCCAAGAATGTGCCTAAAACTGTACAAACACAGGTCAGAATCTATTGTTAAGATAGAAGCATACTATCCTCACAGACAATCTGTCGAAATTATTTTGTCTACTTTAACGACGATGCGGTTGCAATGGTTAGAATTTGACGATACATATAGGAAAGTTAAGTATATAATGGACTAAAACAAGGGCAGATAACTCCAAATATTGAACATAAATATGTTTTAAAACTCGTTCACTTGGTAGCCCAGTGTTCAAAGATTACAAATACAGTTATGGCCATGTAAAACCGGTTTAAGCCCGCCAGTAACTTTGTGTTACTGATCGTTCCAAGTCGATACTTCTGTGGTGGTTCTTTTTGTTTTATGTCTTGGTGTTTAAAAATTTTTTGTGCTGTTGGCGCCTTATGTATGTTTTCATATTTTTAGTTAAGTTAAGGTAACTGAGTGGCCACCTATTGGGAAAATAGCTGCCCATTCGGCTTACGATTGTTTCATGGTATAAGTACCTGATTGTTAATTTGGTTTTTTCCCACCTCGGTTTTTGGAGTGGGAATCTGTTTCTGATTGCGCCTTTTCCTGATCTTTGCCTACTTGTACCTTTTTATTTCTAAAACATATATTAGATGATTTTTCCTCTTTTTTTATCACTTTCTACCAGAAATGATTGAATGTCCGAAGGTACATTTTGTCGCGTTGAGGTTCAGTCATACAGTTCAAACAGCACAAACATTAGACTCCAAAACATAAAACAAAATAGAACAACAACAGAAGTATCGCCTTAAAACGATCAGTAATATAAAATTACTGGAGGCTTAAACCGGTTTTACCGGTTTTAATTATATCATAGACCGGGGTGATCAGCTCTTTAACAAAGATTGTTTAAAATAAAAGTTATTAAGTACATTCAAGTAATATAATGAGCAGACCACATTTATTGTGTCAATTCGATATCATAAAACGATACCTTCAATTTCCGCCCGTATGCGTCAATTTACATTCTATCACCGTCCATATTTTTGGTTCAACCGCTTTACCATCTGTTTACTCGTCAGTTGTTCGTTCGACGAGCAATATCGATACAGAAAATAAAGCAAAAATCACTGGTAAGTGCAAGAATGGCTCTTTCACTTTCGTTACTTTGCCTTTCTTTTCTTTATTTCCTCCTATCTTTCCGTTATTTTATCTATTTTAATTTATGCACATTTTTCTCACTTTTTCTGTCTTTTTAAATTTAAAATAAAATACTCTATTGTGCTTATCTTTCTTTGTTCCTTTTGCCGTACTATAAAAATTTCTTTCTTTTTCTGTATACAGTGTATGTGTATGATTGTATAAAGTCACTGCCAGAATTGCAAAAGTCAGTGTGGCATTCAGTCGACTGCGTGTAAATGTCTGGGAGCGAAATGGAATCAAGCTTGACACTAAGCTAAATATATAAGAAAAATAATAATATAATCTGTCAAGATGAAAGAAAGTGCAAAGCCAATGCCAATGGGCCGCCAGCTGATTCAATGATACTATCTCAACTTGCAACCGACAGTTTAGAGCTAGAATTGACCTAGTCAGCCATCAAATAACTCACCGACACACACGCATCTTATCAAGAAATAATGATGGTCTTTCTCATTAGTGAGAGACGAACGACCATGTTTGTATTAAAGGTTAGACGCATCTAAATAACAAACACAATCCAGATAGAAATATTCTATCTTTTGATCAGGGCCATGGAATTTCTGTTAAACTGGATAATCAGTAAATTAAATTGATGTACATATTCTCTCGATTTTTTGTTTTCAGATGAAGTCTAAAAGACTGATATTTAAGTAGTTTTGTATGCTAGTCATATGTAAGTACTCTCTCTCTCCCCCCCCCTCTCTCTCTCTCTCTCTCTCTCTTTCTCTCTCTCTGACGCCAGATATATATGATTAATTTTTAAGATTAATATATATTGTTATATACTCTTATCAAACATTTATATTTTCTTTTCTTTCTGATTCTCTTAAATATTTCCGTTTAATTAAGCTCTCCTGGCCTTATTTCCAGCTTTCACTCTTACTTATCATATATACTATGCAAAATATTCAACAATTCTTTTATGTTACATATATTTTTGATCACCTTCGAGCAATTTCGTACATCTCTTTAATCTAAATGACAATGACAGTGCCTTAGACACATGATACGATGAATTTAAAAAACGCCATCCTTTAAAGAGTTTCTAGAACAACCACGAAATATAGAAAGTGTGTGGATGCAAAATTCTCAACCATTGAACACAATGCAAACAGCTGATTTTTGTTGAGTCCATTAAGCCCATCCTATTCATCCCTTCTTTATGAACGTCGTTGATTATGTGACAAGTAAGATTGGGCTTTTTCGGTACAATTTTGCCTGCCAAATAATGACGTCAAAACGCCGTCAAGTGGTCGAGGTTGTCTTAATTTCGGGTTACTTGGTTTCCATTGATTTTCATAAAACAAAAAAAAAAATAAACAAATCACAATGTAGCCAATACCGTGGTCATTAACACTTGAAAGTTTCAGAGACATAACGCGTCATCTCTGACGTTAAACTCATCATTAAATGCCAGATGTACGTAATTGAAGGCGCTCAAAGGAACGTGAGTATCTAAGGGCCGAAACGTCATTTTTACGCCGCATTCGTAACGTCAGTTTTCGCTCGAAACGACATTTCTAGCGTCAGTTTACGTTCGGAATAAGAAACTATGTACATACAATTATGCAGAGGACTTCAGAAATGTAAAACTTTTAATATTATTTATTAATTTTGCTCTAAATGTAGATTGTGGCCATGTTATACCGAGGAAAACATCATTTGCGCGACAGTTAGCAGTATTGAATACTAAATATCGTCGGTGATTTTGGCGCAAAATCGACGTCGCGCATAAAACGTACTGAATTCAGCAACGACTACCTCTCTTCGCACGCTTATAGCAGCAAAACGAACCCGGTAACTAAGGACTTTCTCGCTTTCTACCTGTTGTTCAAGAATTTCTCTAATACATATCAGTTTTTTTTAAATCCTACCGTGGATTTTTTTCAATGTATCAAGAAAATTTACAAAAAGGGGGTCTAAAAATCGCTTTTTACGTTGACGTCAATGAATTTTCGCTCTCAAATTTGACGATTTTGAAGGCCGATATCTCGAAAACAAGCTCGGAACGGTATCGATAATACACCCACATGTCAAAAATAAAAATTTTCTACCGTGAGGTCAATTACGTACATCTGGCTTTAAGCTCACGTTAAGAAGCCAAGATGAGGAATTAAGCAAACTCTCTTTATTTTAACATATGGGTATGCATCAGATATTTAAACTCATTGCCGATGTTCGGGAAATTCAAATTATAAACGTTACTGTAAGGCGATGATGTAGGACGTCGAATTCAAAACTTACGATCTTTATTTCTCGGCGATAAAGTTTTGTTCCCAAACGTTTTACATGTTGTTTTTTTTTTCTTTATTTGATGACTAAACAGTTGCCTAAGCTTGATTTTGGTTTCCCACTTTAAGCAGACCTGCAAGTTTTGATCATGTGTCTTAAATTGTAACTCACGTCAGTATCGCCGTAAGGTTTGATTTTTTCAAAAATTTTCGCTTGCAAGTCCTTGTCGAACGGTTACCACTTACGTCCATATTCCAAAATATGACTTTTATTCATTATGTGCAGAGACTGGCGAATGTTACGAAAATTGCTTAGTTTAATTTGCATAGTATTTATATCTGTTAGTATTTATTTTTATTTCATTAACTAATTCCTACTCTTGTACGACTTGTATATGTAGTTTTATAGTTTGTAAATCCCTCCTCTCTCTCTCTCTCTCTCTCTCTCTCTCTCTCTCTCTCTCTCTCTCTCTCTCTCTCTCACACACACACACACACATGCCTAGTACGCATTTATAAATATTTCATTTCATTAAACCCCTTTCTCTCCTTCGTACGCATCTCCTACCTTGACGCTTATGTATTCATACATTCATACTGGCAACAAGATTAGACAACTGATCATGTCAAATATTTAATGGCTGAATAATGATATGACACACGTCATGGGGTAATTCTTCAGTTTCTGATGGGGTCTCCCTACATGTACATCACACCGGTAAATGTAAAAGTTCTGGAGCTGGAGAAGACTAAATTACGCAATGAAGTACGATTAAAATGGCGGAAAAAGTAAATAAAACATATACCTTTTCATTGCCATTCCCTTATAAAAATGCACGTATCTTATTTGTCATGTAACCTGTATTGATGATTTTCTATTACACAAAGTGGACAATCACGTGACTAAAATTGACTTTTGTGTACAAGTATTAGGACATAACCATTTAGCAAATCGGCAGTATTTTTCTGAAAACTGAATAAAATTTCATGGGGTAAAGTGCATATACCCCGGAAAGGTACACTCTAAACTGTTGTACAATAGTCAGTATAATGCGTTCTTTTGTTTACTAGATACTTCAGAGCAACCTGTTACAATATAAATCCAGTTGCTTGGGGGAATCTAGTAAATTATAAAGCATATTGAATTTACAGTTCTACAACAGGCTAGAGCGTAACGTTTCATGGTATGTGCACTTTACCCCGTAAAATTTCATTCAGTTTTAAGAAACTTATGGCCGATTTGCTTACTGGTTCTGTCCGAATACTAGTACACAATAATTGATTTTGTCACGTGATTGGCCACCTTGTTACAGCATACTGGGAGCTTTTTGATCCATTGGTGCAGCGCATCTAACTCGCCTTGAAAAATATGTTTGAGATTCGATAGCCCTGTGAAAAAGAAGAAAATCAGTGCATATTTAAAAACAACATGACGTCAGCTGCATGTATCCTGTATTGTGACTATGCTTTTAAATAGAAGTTTATAAACCATCCTATAGTTCTTGGACTGTTAACAATGGAGCCAATTCTCGATTGAAAACAAAAATGTGTTTATATTCGCAGCCATGTGTGTTAAAAGATAATATTGAAAACTCATACCATAGCAGGGTCGAGATAACCACTGCCCCGCACCAACAAACACACATGAATCATTGCCATTAAGCTTCAAAGTAAATAAGTTTAATCAATTTTAACTGAATTTTTAAGAAGTTGATATTTGTCATAATCGCCAGTGAAATATGTTTCTCATTTCTTGTTTGTGTGCATGCATGTGCTAGGACATGGTTAACCTAGCATTTTAGGTGCATGGTCATAAAGGGTGTACCATGTATTTCAGTGCACGACTCATCCTCTCATGCAAAAGTTAAATTGTGGACGTAACTCCGAACTTTCATTCGGTGCTGGCATTGACCACAACTATATTTTTATTTTGGTTACACATAAGAGGTGATTCTTATGAGTACACGCAATCTAGGTTAATCCTTGCCGAGCGCACACGCACACATACACACAAACAAGAAATGAGAAGTCTAGTTAACTGACAGTCATAACAAATAATCATCAACTTCAGTTAAAACTGATTAAAAGTAACAACTTAGGACTTTGGATATTTATTCTGAAGCAGAGCTAAAATGGCGATTACTGTCGTCTTACTGTCATTGAGTCTCTCGACTCTTGGGCCCTTTCCTGTCTTCTTTCATTAAACTGGTGATGTCTAGCATGCGCAAGTGGGTATGAATAACAGTCTGGCTCGAATTTGGTAATTTTGTTTTTCCAGAACTTATTAAGTCTACTCTTGAATTGATTAATGGAGCCTGAAGACACAATGCTTGATTTCATGTGTGTTTGTTGGTACGGTGCAGTGGTTATCCGGTTTTGTTATACTCAGCAGGCGGATTCAACATAGTAACATATATTATATATATGATTAATTAAAGGATTGTAACAAAACCTATGCTCAGGCATGCATTTTCCCTCAATTTTGGAACGAAAGCACATGTCACCTGTCATGCTGGTAGAACTCTGCCGGGTTTGGCTTCCTACCCATGAAATTAACCCCGTATTGCGTGATAAAATCATAAACTAGGTATCGTGCTCCAGGAGACATTACAAATAAAAACAACGCAAGTTTATAAGGGAATGATAATGAAAAGATGTATGTTCTATTACTTTTCCGCCATTTTAATCCTACTCCAGTGCGTAATTAGGTTTGCGATAGTTCATTGCAACCAGCTACAGTACTTTTACATTTGCTAGTGTGTACATACATTCATTAATTGTAAATTTTGGTACGACTTTTTTTTCATTACCACATCTATCAAAGGAAAAAAATTAAGTCTGACAAGCCCGATTACTATCATATCCTGCTGCTTGCCTTAGATCCCCCTTTATTAAATATGCAAAGTCAATCTCTTTCTTGTTTTGAAAAGAAACTCCACCAATCGTCCATTTGGACAGAGGTATTGGCCTTTTTTTCGTAAAACATCATTTTTGTAACTGCCCGATAAATGATAAAATCGGCGATTTTTATTAATAGCGCTTTCTGACAGAGGTCGTTGCCAGTGACAAAAATCAGACTTTTTTTTCAAAGTTCATTCACAGTCTCGAGAAATACAAGTGAAATATTCATTATTATGGGAGCGCCGTCCTTTCATTCAAATTAAAACGAAAATTGGTGTATATACTTTGGGAAAACCACATTCGATATTGCAATCGTTTTTTGTTGGAAATGTGAGGTTTTACACTGATAGTTCAAAGGCGATACTTCTGTTGTGTTTCTATTTGCTTTATGTTTTAAAGTCGTAATTTGTGCTGTTTGAACCTTATGTACATTTTCATAGTTTTAGTTAAGTTCGGGTAACTGAGTGGCCGCCTATTGGGTAATAGCTGCTCACTCAGCTTACGATATGTTCTCTGAGTATAAGTACCTAATTGTCAATTTGTTTTTCCCACCTCGGTTTTGGGGTAGAGAATTTGTTTCTGACTGCGTCTTTTTCTGACCGTAGCCTACTTGTACCTTTCTGATTGGTTTATTCAATTCTAAACTATCAAGGGATAGCTAACAATGCCAGTTCCAGAGTGATTTTACATGTTTGTTTTTCACTGACTAAACTTTTGCCTTTTGCCGCTGAGCATATATTTGTTAGTTTGTTCCTTCAGCAAAATTCCAAGACAAACCTATATTCAGCTTGTTGTCGTCTAAATTGGTGTCATTAAAACACCGTACCGATACTTTGACTTGCTGACTTTCACATAGCGTACATGATAAGCTGTTTTCTTTCAGCAAGGAGAACGGCAATACGATGGCCACCATGCTGCTTTCTAGCCTTTTTCTTGTTATGTACCTACAAACTGCGACTGCAGACTCGGAAAAAGCCATAGCCGACTGCCTATGTCACATCTATCATGATGCCAACCTTGGCCTTCAAACTGCTGACTGTCAGGATAAGAATTTGACTACCATTCCAGACTGTGTACCTAACAATACTCAGTGGCTGCAACTCGGTGAAAACAATTTAAGGTATAGTCCCGGACAGTTTCAGAGATTTGGAAATCTGTTGGTATTAGACTTGGGTTATAATCCGAAATTTGCAGCAAAAACTGATTCTTTCAGATCTCTGTTCAGTCTTGTGTATCTCGAACTTGGTTGGACAGATTTGTCAAACTTGACAGGCGATACGTTTTTAAATCTATCAAATCTGAAACGACTTGGACTTGCAGGGAGGATGGGCAAGTTAAATATGCCCAAGACATTGTTCAATTATCTAGGGAATTTAAAACGTTTGGATTTGAGTTCTTACGATCAACTTCTTCTACCGAACTGGTCGTTTGAAACGCTACCACTCTTATCGTATCTTGACCTTCAAGGAGTGAACTGTCTAAAGTTACATAATTACACATTTTCTGGGTTATCGGCCTTGACATATATAGACCTTAAATACACCCCGCTCACCTCGGATGTTCCAATCGAGGTTTTCAAACCTCTGGTCAGTCTCAAAAAACTACATTGGGAAGGACTTTGTAGTGTTTTGGATCCAGCATCTGATTGTTCCAATATTGACCAAAGGCTACAGTACGCACCTTCACTTGAAAAACTATATATCGACAAACGCTTGGCTTCTAATTTGGGAAAAGGGTTCCTAGCACTTAATTATTTACAAGAATTATATCTTGTCAACAGTGTCATGACACAAGCTTGCAACGTTCCAATTTTAAAGTCGGAAACCTTTACAAATTTACGAAATTCTCCTCTGACTAAACTCGTTTTGAATCGCTGCAATATCGAAGTTGTATATTCGGGATGGTTTGCATTCTTGCCAACACTGACGCAAATTTCATTGTCCATTACAACGGATATTTACTCGATGAATTGGGAAGAGTTTTCGACTGGTTTAGAAAATACGAAACTAAGTACAATCAGTTTGTCTCTAGTGTCCAAAAGCGTATACGTTCAACCTGAACCACTCGTCATTGTACGAGGCTTCAACGAAACAAAACTGACAACTTTGGAATTAACTGATGCAATGTTTAATAGTGTCGACGATGATGCTATAGCTTCATTACCAAAGTCATTACGAAAACTTAATTTGAACCACAACTATATTGTGTTATTTGGAGTCGAAAGTCTTATTCGTTTAGAAAATTTAGAAACATTGGATTTAACCAATCAGGTCGATATCAATGAATACAGTGCAAAAAGACATGACACATTTGCATCAAGCCACCAAACAAAATCTAGAAAACAGACGTTTTCATCGCTCTTTCTGAACAGAACTAGTAACGTCTGTAGAATAAATGAATTGCATCAAAGGATTCAGTCGTACTTCAACGCCACCAAAACCAAATGCCTCAGCTTACCACGACATCTTAAGGTTTTAAACTTGAGTAAAACTCGCCTTTTGTGCAATATGGTCCCTGCATTTTGTGACTTGAATAACTCGCTTCAAAAATTGGATGCCTCACACCAAAGGGGTAAATCTTGTTTCGAATCCCGGTCATTTTGGTCTGTTCTGAAAAATCTGGCTAAACTTGAGGAGTTGAATCTAAATGGAAACTCGATTTCTGAGATCCCTCATGATACTTTTGTTGGGCTTTCTAAACTCAGGAAATTGATGCTTGTTGATAATAAACTACTTGAGCTTTCATTTGAAGTGAAAGATTTGATTTCTTTAGAAATTATGAATCTGACAGACAACAGTATTCGGTATGCCTCCGAAAGTTTCATCACTCAAATTGAAAATATTCCATCAAACATAACTCTGTACCTCGATAAAAATCCCATGGTTTGTAACTGCAAGCATATTGACTTCCTCGCTTGGTTGATAGGCACGGAAGTGATTTCGAACAAAAAAAGGCTTAACTGCACATTTGAAAATGAAACTCGGATAAGTGTCGGGGGACTTTCTCAAACCTATGAGAATCTAAAATACAAATGTTCAATGCCTGATGTCATAATAGGTTGTACTGTAATGTTCTGTGGTTTGAATGTCTTACTAGGTGGTTTGGCCTATGTTTGGCATAATCGTCAGAAACTTAGGTATTTGGTCTTATTTGGAAGGCGGACTCTGAATCCATATCATCCCATTGAGGAGAACGAGGTTCAAATGGAATACGACGTCTACATATCGTATGAAGGAGACTTCAACGTGACCCGGGACAAGACATTACGTGACTTTGTAATCTACACAATTCTGCCAGGACTAGAACAACGCGGGATTAGGGTTATGATCAGAGAAGAACTTGATGCCGGGAGGAACCTTTACGAGATCATTACACACACCGTGCGTCGATCAAACAAAGTTCTTGTGCTGATGACAAATGACTACTGTAGCGACATGTGGAACGTGTTCGAGTTCAACCAGGCTATCATGGAAGGAATTTACACTAACAGGCAAATCGCTATACCGGTACTGTTTGAAAGTTTAAACTATGACAAAGTGAAAGAAGAAATTCGTGCATTTCTTCAGATGGAACCAGTACATAGGTACTCACCTGAACTCCGTGACAAGGCGTTTATTGATTTTCTGTATGAGAGAATACGTGACACCAGAAAATTTGACTGAGTTTTGATTGGTCAGAACTGAACATCTGAACATTGAGAAACTGAACATCTGAACATTGAGTTCAAGGTTAACTGGTCATCAGGAAAACATGTCCGTGCAATAAATACCCCTTTAAACCCCACTTTGATATAGCAGTTCTGGGGTTTGCAGGGGTGTACCTATTTTTCTTATTTTTGCTACAAAACATAGATTGTGGGTACTCGTTAGAACCGCCTTGGCGAGGCGGTTCTAACGTGTACCCACAATCTATGTTTTGAGCAAAAATAAGAAAAATATCAAAAATTTTCAGCTGAAAAATTTCAATTTTTAAAACTCGAAATATCACTGTTTATTGCATGGAAAAGTTTTCGTAATGTTTTGACAATTATAGCTATCCAGCTTATTACTGATCACGCATCATAGTTTGAATGTTGGATGCAGGAATTAATGAAAGTTATGCAATTCTATCCACTAAGCGATGTCCAGTCAGCA
The DNA here is from genome assembly GCA_964017185.1 of Rugalucina vietnamica. Classification (NCBI taxonomy): domain Eukaryota; kingdom Metazoa; phylum Mollusca; class Bivalvia; order Lucinida; family Lucinidae; genus Rugalucina; species Rugalucina vietnamica. The sequence continues at coordinate 31,338,138 of OZ024884.1, forward strand.
TGTGTATATGTCTATGATTAGACGGTACGAATGTTTAGGCTGACATGTTTTGCTTTAGTTTAAAAAGGGGCTCTTTTGATGAAACTCGACTTTTAGAAAAACTGTTTTTTAGAAAAAAAATCTTACTGATTGCGCCATTTCCTGATAATTGCCTACTTATATCTTTTATGTTACCTGCAATTTTAACATCAGTTTATTTCTGCATCGTATCGCTGTCCTTTTAAGTGTCGCCTAAAGATTGTAAAACACTTATTTTATGCTTGTAATTAACCCGTATTTGACGAATGGATTTCAATTTTAAGGTGAAAGAAGAAATCCGTGCATTTCTTCAGATGGAACCAATACATAGGTACTCACCTGACAAGGCTTTTATTGACTTTCTGTATGAGAGAATACGTGACACCAGAAAATTTGACTGAGTTTTGATTGGTCAGAACTGAACATCTGAACATTGAGAAACTGAACATCTGAACATTGAGTTCAAGGTTAACTGGTTTTGACAATTATAGCAATCCAGCCTATTACTGATCACGCATTTTGAATGTTGGATGCAGGAATTAATGAATTTTATGCAATTCTATCTATTAAGCGATGTCCAGTCAGCATGTGTATGTGTCTTTGATTAGACGGTACAAATGTTTAGGCTGATATGTTTCCGCGGCTTTAGTTTAAAAAAATCAAACAAAATCTTTTTGATTGCGCCATTTCCTAGTCATTTTTAGTTGCCTGCAATTTTAACTTCAATTTATTTCTACATCGTATCGATGTCCTTTATGCATTTTAAAGCTTTCTAAAACGCTTTTTTTTATTTTAATGTTAGTAATTGAGATAAAATGTGCCGCGACGCGAGAAGCTGGTCTTTGGGGTTCCGACCAGGTCTGACACAAATTGACCTGTACAGTCTCAGAAAAAAAGCTTGAAGCTTGAAATTTTCGGATTTTGGAAGAAGAGGAAATGCACTATCCATGTAGCGAAAACAACGGCGCTGATCAGCTGTGCAGTTACTGCGAAGCTGATCTGCGCCTTTGTTTTCGCATAAGCAAAATTTCGATTTTCTCATGATGCGATTTAAATTATCAAGCTGTAACAGGGACATCCATGATTTTTTTTCGTTTACTTCGTGACCGACACATTTTAGTTGCGTTGGCGTTGATTGCTTTACGGAATGATGAAATGAAAAACAATTCTGAAAAAAATCTTAATGCCGTAAACATACAAGTAGAGGAGAAATATCACTTGCAGCAGGTAGAAGTGTTTATGTCTTTCATAATTGTTTATTAGGTTAGATACTTATTTTCTAACATCTTATACGTACATTGTCCATTCTGAGAATTTATCATCACTCTTTAATGAAGTTCCACAAATCATGGCCCAAAGAACCTTCAGTAGAACTCCCTGTTACACAACAATATTTTAACAAAATTTAAAGGTGTAATACATAGTTTGGATGTCATGCATGGTTAATATATGTATGCTTGTAAAAATAAAAAAAAAGTATTCAAAAATTATAAATAATAAAGAGTCACACTATTTGAAGAACACGTATTATTACTGTTGTCATTTATTGAGGTCATTTTTTGTCCTTCAAAACATACCATCAGGAAAATATGTCCGTGTAATGTATACCCCCTTGAACCCCAATTCTCCAGAGAAAAACTGGGGTTTGAAGGAGTATGCATCAGGAAAACATGTCCTTGCAATATATACCCCATTAAACCCCACTTTTATATAGCAAAAACTGGGGTATGCAGGGGTTTACCTATTTTTCTTATTTTTGCCCCAAAACATATATTATGGGTACTCGTTACCCTGCGAGGCAGTTCTAACATGTACTCACAATCTATGTTTTGAGCAAAAATAATAAAATAACAAAAACTTCATCTGAAAATTTTCATTTTCTATTATTTTCTACCACTTTAAAAATCTCTGTATATTGCATGGGCATGTTTTACGATAGGCAATGCCTATTTTTTTATTTTTGCTCAAAAACATAGATTGTGGGTACTCGTTAGAACCGCCTCGCCGAGGCGGTTCTAACGAGTACCCACAATCTATGTTTTGAGCAAAAATAAGAAAAAAATTAAGAAATCTCTAATGAAATTTTAGATTTTTTACAACCAAAAAAAAAAATCTGTATATTGCATGGGCATGTTTTCATAATTTCAACAAGATTTGAATGCGTTATAAATGGTTTGAATGTCATGCATATTTTATTATAGGAATGAATTTTATTTTTGTTGATTTTATCGATGTGTAAACTCAGGCGAATCACTCACAAACTAAATAAAGCCCTTTATGAAAAAGTTTGTGAGTGATTCGCCTGAGTTTACACATCGATAAAATCAACAAAAATAATAATTCATTCCTTATAATTCCAACTTTGTCTCGTTACAGCGCATTTGTCTACTTTGATTTAAACTTTTATAGCCAGCGGAAGGAAAATAGAGCAAAACGGAGTTCATGAGGCAGCCATCTTGAAAATTTCTAAAGCATAAAACTCACTTCTCGCAATAAATAGAAGTTACTGGCTTGCTATAGGGAGGCTGTCAAAGCGGGGGCTTTAAAACAGCTCCCCTTCATTCAAAATTGTGCTTTTGGGGGAAAAAATCGCCGTCTGGACCGATAGAAAGAGATGTCGATTTTGAACTGGGGCTCGGAATATTAAAATTCAAACGTCAAATTTTAACACACAACAAGAAGATTAAAAAACTTACCGAACGGTGTTCTGCTTAAATAAAATGCGTCCATGTTAACAAAAATTCCAAATATTCATTTCGACGCCTTCAAAATGCGTTCATCCATTGTTTTTATGACGTTTAGATTTGGTGGCGTCAACGTTTCTTCAAAGAAACGTCGCGTAATCACGTAACTTCGCGCCGTTTTAAGGTGAAATCCGAGTATTCTTACGCGTTGCTTTTATCGAAGTATAAAGTCTTCCAAACAACCAATCAGAACGTAGGAAATTAGTGAAGTTGGAATTATAGATGTATGTTTGTAAAAAATAAAAAAAAAAAAAACGATGTTTATTCGGGAGAGATTATAAATAATAAAGATACTCACTGTTATATTTCATGTATTATTGTTGTAATTTGCTTAGGTCATTTTTCTCCTTCATAAAAGTCATGGTCAATTTAAACTTCGCAGAGCTTACATAGCAAGTTCTAAGGTCATATGGACTTTGGGTTGTAGAGAAGAAGAATGTCAAAAGTTTTTACCTTATATGGGCATGGTGGCCTTCTTGGTCATGTGGCCTCGACCAGTTACATAAAATGCACTTCCTACTTTCACAGGGAAGTTTCGCATGAAATTCGACTTTAAGGATATAAGCATGTCTTTTACATGGATCTTTAAAGATCATCCTTTAATATACAGTGGTGTCAAAATAGGTTGAAACATACACACAGGGATATTTATACAAGGTGTTAGAAGTGTCGTGTTGCATGTCCACCAGATTAAAACTCTCACAAAGTTCTTTCGGATTAGGACATGCAGATGTGGATGAAAACAAACACAGTTCTGAAAAAAAAAAGAAAAAGAAGCACAGAAATGGAAAGCACAGAAATGGAAAAAATCTAAGTTCAGGAATTTTTTAATAGATATATTTTTTTCCAAAATAGTTTATAGGGCTGTCACACATTCGCGTATCGGCTCACGTATCTACGGCGTATCGAGATACGAAAGGTACGTCACACGTACGTCGTAGATACGTGGGCATACGTAGCTCATACTCTTCGATACGTAGCTCATACTCCTCATACGCCGAGGTGCTACGTTTTTTATGTGTGCACTTAAAACTTCGTAGCACGTACGTAGCAGGTCCGATACGCCGTACATACGTCACACATACGTGGTACATACGAAAGCAACGTGGCAGGTACGTCGTAGATACGTAGCTCATACTGCTGATACGCCACACGTACGTAGCGGTTGTTGTGTGGCGTATCCTCAAATGTCTTTTCGTATCTACGGCGTATCGGCGACGTACGTGTGGCGTATATCGCGTATCAATGGCGTATGTGCTACGTATGTGCTACATGTACGTTCGTTTCGCTGCTGTGGAGTATGTGTGACGTATTAGGAGTATTAGGAATATTTTGTGGCGTTCCAAGAGAATCTTAATGCTTATATATGTATGTTTTCGTTTTTCCGAAGTCATGGATCAGATGTTTCTCACGGTTCGGGGTGTCGTGCAGGGTTCTTGCTGTAGCCTCTGTCTTTGTTCATGTCGTCTTACGACCAGGATGGAGAGCTTGAAGATGTTCCTCCACCACCACCACGATCACCACCACCACCACAACCTCGTTTTTTTTCTTCGGTGTTAATCTAGGTTATCTAGATTTCTCCGGTGGCATCTTCGACCTCTGATAATTGATAACTATAACGTGCGAATTGCATGAACAAAGTGAACACAACCGTTTGTTCTCGTAGGTATTAAAAAGCAATTGGTACAGAACAGATACGCCGCAGATAAGAATGGAACGTAGTACATACGCCGTAGATACGTCACGCGTACACTTCATACGCCATACATACGTCACACGTACGTAGCACATACGCATTGATACGCCGTACATACGAAAGTGAAATTCCATACGAATACAGATACGTCACGGATACGCCACGGGAACGTAGCAGGAACGTCACACGTACGTGGTACATACGTCTCTCGAGCAAAATACGGCTCAGACCTCGGCGTATCGACATTTTCATAGATACGTGAGCGATACGCCGCTGATACGTAAATGTGTGACAGAGCTATTAGGAATCTGAGACCCACAAGATATTTTGAATCCACTTTCAGATAAGGCTTTATAATTCAAGTATATAATTTAACAGCCTAATATCATTTTAATTTACTTCCAAATGACTTGTCCAAGGATTACCTGGTCCAATGAATACCCTTTTTGGTCGATTTGATATTTACTTGGACTGGTCCAAGTCCTGTGCCGGGTGCGATTTAGACACTTCTGGAAGAAGAATATCACGTTACGGAAGATACCAAAGAAGACATAAGACCAAAAACAAATCGAACAGTAAACGATAGAGTAGCTCTTCAAAAAGGAGGAAATCGCAAAGGCGGCCTCCATGATAATTCTTAAATCAAAACAATCGATTCTGTAAACAAGCTATGAAAGAAATTAAGGATGAAAACATGTCTTTTTCGTTCACTAAATCCTTTTAGTAAAATGTATATGAAGTATACATTTCGCAAGAGCTAGTGAAAGTCATTGAAAGTCGGCCCAGCTGCAGAGGCAGCCATTGTTGTTGACAAGAACGCGGTCACGTGACCTCTTCCGTCTTCCGTCTTCCACTCAAATTCGGAAGATGCAGAAGAGCTTCTAGAACCAGAAGACCCCTGTTCGATTTGACGGAAGAGGCCTCTTCTGTTTTCAGAAGACGTTAATCGAACAGAATACTCACTTCCTCTTCCGGAAGCTACAAATCGCACACGGCACAGCGGTCAAAGTGGATTTGGTCCAAGGAATACACGGCGTGTATTCAGCACAAGGCAGAGGCAGACAACACCCCTCGGGCCAACCCAGAACTTATATTCTGTCCATTTCCCCATTCCCAGTCGCTGTTTTGAAGTTTTTTTATTCCCATTTACTGACATTTTACCGAAGTCCCCATTCAAATGCATATACCAAGGTCATGATTAAACTCTGTAGAGCTTCTGTCCTTGATGCTACCTGCCAGAATTCAAGGTCCAAGATTTTTTTTAATTCATTTTTATGTCCCTTTCAAGATTATTTCAGCTCATACGAGACGGGCCAATCAGTTGGTGGGGCGAAAACGGGAGAACCCCGAGAAAAAACCACCTGACACGCGCGCAAGCAGAACTTGGCTTGTCTCACATGTGGCCAGAGCGGGGCTCGAACCCACACCAGTCACAGCGGAAAGATGATCGAGTGATTAAGAAGCAGCGCTCTTAACCGCTCGGCCATGGAGGCCGCCCTTTCTTTTACTTCTGAATGTTTTTTTTAAGTTTATGCATACCCCCTTATACCCCCACTTCTATAATGTAAAACTATATGTGACAGCTGGGGTTTACAGGGGTATACAAAAACGTATCTAGTGTGTGTACTCATAAGAACCGCCTCGGCGAGATGGTACTAACGTGTACCCACAATCAATGTTTTAAGCAAAAATGAGAAAAACATCAGAAAATTTCCAATGAAAATTTCAATTTTTGCAGCTCTAAAATATTTATGTATATTGCATGGGCAAGTTTTCGTAATGATGACGAACGACAGATAAGCTCATCTTATTAGCCTTCAGCTCAGGTGAGCTAAAATGGCGGATGGTGTCGACCAATAAGACAGAGGAGGAATGTGCATGTAAACTGTACAGTAAGCTCACATTGCGAGCCTGAACGCTCGGGTAAGCTAAAAAGAGTAGTTACCGTAGAAGAATTTTAAAGGTTGTTTACTATCGGGGCCGTATATCAAATGCGTGCGAAAATCATACCGTGACATTTGAAATGCGCGTGAAATCGAGGTATCAAATGCGCGGATAACCTGTAGGGAATTAGCTGAAAATCACTCAGGTAATACGACCGTTATATTATTCATATTTTAACACGCTTTTATATGTAGGTTTTAGGCGTTTTTATAGTGTTTTTAAAATGTATTTTATCCAAGAATATTATTTTAACCATCATATATTTTAAATTTTCTGACACTAACAGAGGAAAGAAAAGATTGTTACACAATGGTTATAGTTACAGAATTTGTGCTGTACTCAAAAGCGGTGATATTTCATGGAGGTGTACGAATAAGAAATGTAAAAGTCGTTAGAGGTGTGGGATTTGGGGTCGTGTTATGTATGACAGTTACTTGTTGAAAGATGTGCATTCAGTACTGGTAAACTTCCCAAGGGAGTATGCCCAGGAAAGTATGATGTTATACATATGAAGTTTACTTGTTGTCCTTAGCAATTATTTACTTTTAGTGTCCCAGATATTGGACATAAACAGGTTGTTTACTTCAGAATTTTCTAGAAATTTCAAATTGTTCTTTGACAGAAAAGTCCGGAAAAATCAGGAAGAACCTGGAAAGATGTAGAATCTTCTAGAAAAATCTTTTTTATGTCAAAAGAATATTGTGGAAGGATAATGGCCTCTCTAGAATATTCCAGAAGATTAAATTTTGGTAAACAACTTGTTATTTTTAGTATATGATATCATAGAATTTGCTGGAAGAATCCTGAATGTTTCTCAGTGCTATATAAGGGCTACAAATTTTCATAAGGACAATCTTTGGGTACTGTTACTATTAAGAAGTCAAAATCTATCTTACTGGAATTTAAACTTATTCTTGGATTACTTTGTGATATTCGATTCTGGATTGGGACATAGTGCTATTTTGAAACAAACTTTAATTCTTGGGATCAGAAACTGATACAGACTTGTGTTAAAAAATTCTGAGGGACATTCAGACATTCTTTAAGGGAATTAACATCTTGAAAGGTATTGTACATTCATTTTTGTTTGATTGTATATATGCTTTTGATTGTTTCACATGTAATTACTGGTTAAATCACTTCTAAATAAATTTGTTAAATTTTAAACAAAGCTTGTTGCTGGCTAACCAACTTGTTGGTTTCCTTAATCTTCTAGTTACGCCTGGCACGTAACAGAATTGGGGGCTCGAGTCCGGGATTGAAATTTCTTGTGCACCAAATTTATTTAAAATTCTAAAGTATCTTCACTGTTTGCTGTTTAAATAGCTAAAGCCAGCAAAAAGCAACCATGTCATTCAAACTAAGTGACTTTATTGCTGCGCCTTCTCAGGAGCTGTTAGATAAGGCCAAAAAGAGTGACCTCTTAGACATAGCTGATCATTATGGGTTGTCAAATATCAAGACTTCCATGTTAAAACATGAAATTAAGAACATTTTGATTCAGTTTTTTGTTGACGAGGAAATTTTTGATTCCTCGGCTACTTCTCAGATTCTAGTCACTCAGACTGACTTGCAGTTGAGGGAACTAGAAATCAAAAGACAAATTGAGATGGAAAAACTAAAATTTGAGTATGAAGAAAGAATAAGGGCAGAAAAGGCCGAAAGGGAAGAAAGAATAAGATTGGAAACTTTAAAACGGGAAGAAAGAATGCAGAAACAAAAGTTAGAAATGGAAGAACGAGAGAAGGAAAAACAAAGAGAATTAGAACGAGAAAAAATTGAGTTAGAAAAAGAAAAATTAGAAAGAAAAGAAAGGCTTGAAATTGAAAAAGAAAAAATTAAATTTGAAATTGAAGAAAAAGAAAGAGAAAGGCAATTTCAGTTAAGAATGAAGGAAATTGAACTTAATGACAAATCAAAATCAAAATCTTTGCCTTTGGCTACTAGTACAGTATTTGATGTCACAAAACACATTCGTCTCGTTCCTCCATTTCAAGAAAAAGAGGTTGACAAATATTTCTTACATTTTGAGAAGGTGGCAGAAAACTTGAAATGGCCAAAAGAGCACTGGACCTTGCTTTTGCAAAGTGTTGTAATTGGTAAAGCTCGAGAAATTTACACTCAGCTTTCTCTTGAGCAAAGCTCAGATTATGATACAGTAAAGGAATTTATCCTTAAGGCTTATGAACTGGTCCCTGAGGCATACAGGCAGAAATTTAGAGACTGTCGAAAAGAACATGACCAGACTCATGTTGAGTTTGCTAGAACAAAAGAGCAACTATTTGATAGATGGTGTTCTTCAAAGAAAGTAGGTTCTGATCATGCAAAGCTAAGGCAGCTCATGCTTGTTGAAGAATTCAAACGGTGCATAAATTCTGATGTTAAGGCTTTCTTGAACGAAAGAGAAGTTGAAAACTTGGAAACAGCAGCACGTTTAGCTGATGACTATGCTTTGACTCATAAGGCTTCATTTGTCAACAAGCCATATCCTAGGAAACCATATAACCCTCAATCAAAGCAAATTGCCCCTCAGTCAAAACCATATTCCCCTCAGTCCGGTCCCAAAGCCAATCCCAGTAATCCAACTGACAATTCCAGTCCAAAACCCAAATTTTCTAGTGAAAACAAAGGACAAAATCCCTTATCCCAGCCAATTTGTAATTATTGTAAGAAAACTGGCCACATTATTTCTGAATGTTTGGCACTGAAACGAAAGAAAGAAAGAGAAAATCTAGATAGTGCTAAACCGACAGGTCTCACCTCCTTAAAGGCTAAACCACAGTCTTGTATACAGGAAGAAAACCCTATACTGACCAGAACTTGTAAAGAGTCAGTCTCTGAGGATTCTATTATGGAGATTTATGAACCATTCTTATCAGATGGTTTTGTGTCACTTAACAGTGACTCTGCCCAGTCTACCCCTATCAAAATCTTACGAGATACCGGAGCTTCTCAATCCCTTATCTTGGCAGATACCTTGCCATTTTCCGAGAAGTCTTCTTCTGGGACAAGTGTCCTTATCCAGGGCGTAGAGTGTGGATTTGTTAATGTACCGCTCCATAATATCTATTTGTCCTCAGACTTAGTTAAAGGTCCCGTGGCTGTAGGTATTAGACCTTCCTTACCTTTTAAAGGTATTCATTTGCTGTTAGGCAATGATTTGGCAGGAGATAAGGTTGTGGTAAACCCACTTTTGACCAGCACACCATGTGTTGATCAACCGCCTGATCCCATTGAGCAGGAAATTCCTGACCTTTACCCTTCTTGTGCTGTTACTAGGGCAATGGCTAAGAAAGCCAAATTATATGATGGGATGCAGGACATAAATTTAACTGACACTTTGATAGGTCAGTCCTTTAATAAAGAGATTTCAACATCTCTTTCCCCTAGTCAGTCTGATATTCAGACTGACCCTAGCAATCTAAGGTCAGGGTCAGAAAATGACCTTTCACCTTCCAACTCAAATGACCAAGGTCATGACCAGATGTCAAGGTCACAGCTTTGTAAAGAACAACACAGTGATCCTGAGATCTCGCCTTTATTTGAAAGGGCTTTAGATGAAAAAGAAATATCCCAGGTCCCTGTTTGCTATTATGTCAAAAATGGCATATTAATGCGAAAATGGCGTCCTCCAGATGTCTCAGCAGAAGATGAGTGGACTGTTAACCACCAAATTGTAATCCCTAGGGTTTATCGCCCTGAAATCTTAAACTTGGCCCATGAAACTCCAATGTCAGGCCATTTAGGTGTAAATAAGACCTATCACAAGATCCTTAATCATTTCTACTGGCCAGGAATGAAATCTGATGTATCTCAACACTGCAAATCCTGCCACACTTGTCAGATGGTAGGAAAACCCAATCAGACTATTCCTAAAGCTCAGTTACAGCCCATTCCTGCCTTTGATGAACCTTTCAGCAGAGTGATTATTGATTGTGTAGGTCCCTTACCCAAAACAAAGAAAGGTTGTGAATATCTTCTGACCATAATGTGTGCTTCAACTCGCTTTCCTGAAGCTATCCCACTCAGAAATATCAAGGCTAAAACAATAGTTAATGCACTTGTGAAGTTCTTCACATTTGTAGGCCTCCCAAAATCTATCCAGTCAGACCAGGGCTCAAATTTTATGTCAGGAATTTTTCAGCAAGTCATGTACGAATTTGGAATTAAGCAATACAAGTCATCGGCTTACCACCCTGAAAGCCAAGGTGCCTTAGAAAGATTCCATCAAACTTTGAAAAACATGATCAGATCTTACTGCTTTGACACCGAAAAAGATTGGGATGAAGGCATACACTTGCTTCTATTTGCTGTAAGAGAATCTGTACAAGAGTCTCTGGGGTTCAGCCCATTTGAGCTTGTTTTTGGGCACACTGTACGTGGACCGTTAAAACTTCTAAAAGAGAAATTTCTCTCAGATGATGACAGTTCTTTGAACTTACTTCAGTATGTGTCTGATTTCAAAAACAGACTATCAAAGGCCTGTGATGCAGCTCAGTCCAATCTCAAATCTGCTCAAAGCAAAATGAAGATTCGTTATGATGAAAATGCTAAAGACAGAAATTTTGAACCTGGAGACAAGGTACTTGCTCTCTTGCCCATTCCTGGCAGACCTTTACAAGCTAGATATTATGGCCCGTATACTGTTGACAAAAAGTTAAGTGACGTGAATTACATTGTTAACACTCCTGGGAGGCGCAAGCAAAAACAGCTATGTCACATTAATATGCTCAAGAAGTATATTGATAGGGATAGTTCTGTTATTTCATCAGTAAATATAGTTAATTCTGTCCCTCATGAACAAAATCAAATGGACTCTGAGGACTTCAACTTGGAGAAATCTGATCCCTCGTCATCGAAACTCCAGAATTCTGACATACTACAGAATCTTGATCAGAAACTGTCTCACCTTGATTCAGACAAAAGACTTGAACTGAAACAGTTAGTTCTCGAATATGAGCACTTATTTCCGGACATTCCATCCAGAACTGACAAAATCTATCATGATGTTGACATTATTGAAGGTTCAAAACCTGTAAAGCAACATCCTTACAGAATGAACCCTGTAAAACAGCAATATCTCAGGGAAGAAGTTCAATATTTGCTGGACAATGATTTCATTGAACCCAGCCAAAGTGAATGGAGTTCTCCTTGTATTCTTGTACCAAAGCCAGACGGGACATTTAGAATGTGCACAGACTATCGAAAAGTCAATTCTGTCACTAAAACAGACACTTTTCCCATCCCACGAATCGATGACTGCATTGATAATATTGGACATGCCAAGTATGTTACAAAGTTCGATCTGCTAAAGGGATTTTGGCAGATACCCCTCACGGACAGAGCAAAGGAGATCTCAGCATTTGTTACACCAGATGGACTGTACCAGTATAAAGTCATGCCATTTGGAATGAAGAACTCGCCTGCGACTTTTCAGCGGCTGGTCAACAGTTTGATTTCCAATCTGGATGACTGTAAAGCCTATATCGACGACGCTATTATCTTCAGTGAGGAGTGGCAACAACACTTGCAGACAATCAGAACATTCTTTGACCGGCTAAGTGATGCTAAACTAACTGTGAACTTGGCAAAAAGTGAATTTTGCCATGCAAACTTGACATTTCTTGGACACATTGTAGGTCAAGGTCAGGTAAAACCTGTAGAAGCTAAAGTTGAGGCTATCTCAGATTTTCCTATACCTACTAGCAAAAGACAACTGATGCGCTTTCTGGGTATGGCTGGATATTACAGGAAATTCTGCAACAACTTCTCGGCTATAGCTGAGCCTCTGACAAACTTGCTTGGTAAGAAGGCCAAGTATGTTTGGACGGATGACTGCCAGAAGTCATTTGATAAGCTCAAGGCCATACTTAGAAGTGCTCCAGTTCTCTTAGCACCAAGTTTTGACAAAGAGTTCAAGTTGGCTGTAGATGCCAGTGATGTTGGTGCAGGCAGTGTATTGTTGCAAGAAGATGACAATGGTGTTGACCATCCTGTTTGTTATTTTTCCAAAAAGTTTAACAAGCATCAGAGAAATTACTCTACCATAGAGAAAGAATGCCTATCTCTAATCCTTGCGCTTCAGCACTTTGAAGTTTACTTAGCTTCTTCATATGCACCAATTGTTGTCTTCAGTGACCACAATCCACTGACTTTCATACATAAAATGAAAAACAAGAACCAGCGTTTACTCAGGTGGAGTCTCATGTTGCAAGAGCACAATCTTGACATCAGACATATCCGAGGAAGAGATAATATCATTCCAGACACCCTAAGCAGAGCTTAAGTGCCTCTACAATGCTGATGTCCAGCTTTGTGCTGTTGTATTTGATTAGTTTTGCACAAATTTTGCTAAACATATTGTATAAAATTATCCAGTATTGCAAAAGAAAGCTTTATTTTATAAAACTTTCTTTTCTTTGAAGAGGGGAAGTGTTATGTATGACAGTTACTTGTTGAAAGATGTGCATTCAGTACTGGTAAACTTCCCAAGGGAGTATGCCCAGGAAAGTATGATGTTATACATATGAAGTTTACTTGTTGTCCTTAGCAATTATTTACTTTTAGTGTCCCAGATATTGGACATAAACAGGTTGTTTACTTCAGAATTTTCTAGAAATTTCAAATTGTTCTTTGACAGAAAAGTCCGGAAAAATCAGGAAGAACCTGGAAAGATGTAGAATCTTCTAGAAAAATCTTTTTTATGTCAAAAGAATATTGTGGAAGGATAATGGCCTCTCTAGAATATTCCAGAAGATTAAATTTTGGTAAACAACTTGTTATTTTTAGTATATGATATCATAGAATTTGCTGGAAGAATCCTGAATGTTTCTCAGTGCTATATAAGGGCTACAAATTTTCATAAGGACAATCTTTGGGTACTGTTACTATTAAGAAGTCAAAATCTATCTTACTGGAATTTAAACTTATTCTTGGATTACTTTGTGATATTCGATTCTGGATTGGGACATAGTGCTATTTTGAAACAAACTTTAATTCTTGGGATCAGAAACTGATACAGACTTGTGTTAAAAAAATCTGAGGGACATTCAGACATTCTTTAAGGGAATTAACATCTTGAAAGGTATTGTACATTCATTTTTGTTTGATTGTATATATGCTTTTGATTGTTTCACATGTAATTACTGGTTAAATCACTTCTAAATAAATTTGTTAAATTTTAAACAAAGCTTGTTGCTGGCTAACTAACTTGTTGGTTTCCTTAATCTTCTAGTTACGCCTGGCACGTAACAGTCGAAATGACTAGAATCCTGCACCAATGTTAATCCGGCTGACAAAAGATATTGGCGCGAAAGCTGCACGGACTTCTCATGTGCCTGAGGGGATAACGGTGTGTGAGCGATGAGAGGTGGACGTGTGAAGAGCTTGCTGTGAAGTGGCGTGGTTGCTAAATACTAGAGAAATGTGACATATTATGGGACCAACGCTACCTTGGGACGTTCTGGTAAGTTGTCCCGGTCCCTGAAAATACTACACTTGGTGGCAGCGTAATTCAAATCCGCGCTATGAAATTTTGAATTTTGTAAATTCTGTTTATTTTTTCGCCGCGGCCATCTGCCCTTTTTTTCGTCGGCAATGCAAATGTCCGGTCGACTATAAAATACATTGAGCGATTTGAATATTTTTATTTGACCTGTACACACCCACATTTTGCATACATTGTCCTACCATTCTGAGTCGACTCACGAAAAACATAGCCGATGAACATAGCCTATGAAAGTTTGTCAGAAACGAAGCGCCGTGCTCGACAGAAAGAACAGGTATTTTAGAGCCAGTACAGAATTATACATGGCTAGTTGGACATAAAAAAGGACAGGTATATTTTTCAGTATTCATTTATATAGTCGCAGAAAAATTAACAACAATTTTTGTGTTTTCCCTACGCTTCTCTTTTCATCAAAATGAACGTAAATATTCATCAAAACGTACGATTATTAGTCCGTCCTAATAAAGAAGGGGGAGAAGGGTAAATTGAATTTGGAAAATATAGCAAGGGGTTATTTATTTATTTATTTATTTATTTATTTATTTATTTATTAGAGCTAGCATACCTGTCGCAGTTGTGGATGGTCCGATTTGGGGTTATAAAGCAAAATAGGGAATGGATAAAATGGAATTTTAAGATGTCACAGATACCAGAATGCCTAGCATTAGGCCTACACGTATCGTGGTGTTGCCTAGCATGTGGCCCACGCTGTCCAGCAAGCACCTTTTCCCTTGTAAACAGTGGAACATTTTTGAGACAGAATCAAATGGTTTATGATGACCGACCCATTTACCGTGGTATACCAGTAACCGGTGTAGTTTTGATAATTTTTGCAGGAGCTGAGTTGCGTTTTAATTTCTTGGCAAGGCATGCCGGTCGACACATGCTAAACTTGGAATGAAAATTGGCAATCAGACTGCCTGTTGTGATTACGAAAATCAGTTGCTCGGTTTGGTATATTGGTAATAGGTGAATGATAGTACCGCGTACACGCTTAAATTGGCAATAAGAAAATAAAAATGATATTTATCAGACTTGAGATTATTAAAAATTGAAATTCCGAAATTCATTGATTTTTGTCGAAATCCTGTTTACAAGGGAGTGGGGAAGAAAGGAGTATTTGGATGTGTCCATCGGGTGACAGGGGTTTGCTGAATTTGACGATGAAAAGGAGCTGTAATTATATAGATGCATTGAAATTATCTTAATTTTTAACGGCATTCTGTATGTCTGACCATAATGGAGATTCAATGGCATTTAGGATGGTTTTCCCGACGTCAAATTCAGTATAATCCAGGATGACATCCAAGATGGCCGTCACATCGATGCTCAAACTAGAGTATTATTTTCTCTGGTGATGAGTACAAGGGGGTTAATTGCTATCCAGCTGTTGCTTGAAGATGAAACAGACCATGCAGTTGACCGCTGGTTCCTTTGCATAGGAGGTCTAGGCAGATCTTGGCTATGGCGATGTGAGAGGGGACATCTCGGGATGGAGCGTGAGCATACAACACTGATGCTAGCAGATGAGAAGTGGACTACTTCAGTGTACAGAGACAGCATACTGCCAGAGGAGTATTTGGCGAGGCTACAGTAGTATGTGGGTCTGGTAGAGGACAATGGTTTGCGTTAGAAATCACTGAAGTTTCATCGCAGTATTGTGGTGTTTCATCTAGTTCGATAGTGTTGCAGAAATAACTGATGTTTCATCGCAGAAATGTGGTGTCTCATCTAGTTATATAGTTGCAGTGTACCTTGTCGCAGCATTGTGGTCGAGGTACTTGGACTGAAGATCAGCCAGAAGAAGAACTAAGAAGTTGGTATGGTATACAACTCGGTGGAAATTTACTGAGATGGGTTTCATTTACTCTGGTGTAACACTGCTGGATAAGAAAGTGATGAGCAGGGTACGAGCATATAGATGATGGCTGTATTTGGAAATGACAGATTGATACCAAACAGATATTATCTTGAAAGAGGCTGGTGCATGGTTAAATGGAGACTGTGCTGGTGTTGCACATGGGATTTGGCTAAGAAGGAGCTTCTTTGTGGGTAAATTGGTCGATGTGGTGCAGAAGCCATCGGTGGTCATGTGTTTGCGATAGGTTCATGACCGAGACAGATGAGATTCGGCAGTGCTAGGAGTTTGATGAAATCCACGACATCCGAGTAATTGTAGGTGCCACATACAGGTATGTGTTGTCGCAATGATAGTGGATGCCTGAAAGTGGAAACAGCTTGCACACCAAGAAATGGTTGCTGGTAATAATTTTATACAGCTAAAGGATTGCGTACAGAGTTAAAACTCTTTACATTAGATCTGACCATTGGAGATGAATATTGGTTGTTAGGGCAAAAAGTCATGGTCGCGTTGAGACTGCGTAAGGGCTGATAGCTGGTGGAGAACTCGACCTGGCGGGTTTGCGCGTCAGTAGTTGACGGCGAGGAATCTTGGCATGAAATAGTTGCCAAGATAGGTCGTGTCAAACTGCATCCGGAGACTGGCGCACATCAGTTGAGATGACACAGCTGGAGAAGATGCAGATCCAGCAGGAGCAGCAGTGATGTGTCTGTGGATATCAGCGGAGACGTGAGTCAGGCAGAAAAACCATATTCAAGAAAATGGCAAGCCGGTTCTATTTGTGATGGGTAAACCTGTACGACGACGAATATTGAAAAGAGCCGACTACAGAAGATGACTGCGTAATAACAGATCATCTGTTGGAAGACGATGGGTCAGCAATTATATCAAGGTGTGCACAGACTGTTCATGACTGGCTATGGAACAGGAAATTGTTCGTACAGATATGCTTTGGATCTATGGGACAGGACTACCGGTCATGGTTTGAGGCTAGTGTTCTATGGTCGTTGGCAATGCTGGGAAATGGCTACGAGCTCAATGGCATAACATACTGCTGAAATTTGAGGCTAGTGTTCTACGGCCATTGGCAATGCTGGGAAATGGCTACGAGCTCAATGGCATTACATACTTCTTAAGTTTGAGCTACTGGTTGAGTGCACACTCCAGTAGTAGCAGTAGTAGTATGTTGGTGCACTTTCCAATATTAATTGAAGCGAGTATGTTGGTGCACTACCGCAAGTAATGAGTCCGGTCAGGTGTATGTCCTGTAGAAAAGATACAGTTCAGCTACGTGGCGTTACTGTGGAGTTTTTAGATAAATTGTACTCATTGTTCCCCCGGTCAGCGACAGAATTTGGGATGCGCGAAACGATGGTCTGTGTATAAAGACGTACACAGAAAGCTTGACGGTTAATGCTATGAAGAGGAATCTGTGGACGACCGGGTCATCAGAAGGCAGTAGCATTAATGGTGAACGTCAAGATGAGTTACGACAGTTCGCAACAAGCATCTGAGGAGAGCATGAAATTGACTTGCTGACTGGTAGTGGTAACCATGAAATGATTGATGCTAAGACAGCTACAGCAAGAATGTGGAAAACTGTTGCATATGCAGTCGAGTACAGTTCGGGCTTCCTCTTATCCTAGCATTTGGGAGAGGAAGAGAGTTCCATCGCAAAATGAAGTATCTCATCCCAGTATCGGGGTGGATAAGAGTTCTGCATAGCCTCGAAGGGAGGTACACTTAGTACTGGTGATCTGCTTAGAATGGCTGAGTTTGCCCAGGAAAGGTGTGGAGCACTTCAACGGCAGGTTAAGCCCTCTTTCCAAGTAATGGGTAGATAGAGGTAAAAATATGGTGATCTACGAAGGCACAGCTTCTCCTTTCCCAGCATCGGGGAGGAGAGAGAATGAGGTCTGGTGCGAGCCATGAGGGAGGTGCCACGGTAAATGTTTTTGTGGGGTTCTAGATCGACTCCACACTCACCTTGCACTCCTCTGAAACAAAGAGGGGAGGAATGTGGGATTTGGGGTCGAAATGACTAGAATCCTGCACCAATGTTAATCCGGCTGACAAAAGATATTGGCGGGAAAGCTGCACGGACTTCTCATGTGCCTGAGGGGATAACGGTGTGTGAGCGATGAGACGTGGACGTGTGAAGAGCTTGCTGTGAAGTGGTGTGGTTGCTAAATACTAGAGAAATGTGACATATTATGGGACCAACGCTACCTTGGGACGTTCTGGTAAGTTGTCCCGGTCCCTGAAAATACTACAGAGGACTTTAGTCTTGATAGCGAGATACAATCATAGCGCAGGTATATCTTAAAATTACAGGTACGAGGTTTTATATGTATGTAAAAGCAATTAATTTCCGTGCTTTTTAAACGCGCATATGATAGTCTTTCTTCCGCGCATTCGTTAAAAAATCTGCACATTTGATATATCGATCCAGGCATTCGTAAAACGCCGACTATCGGCAGTGGCTAGAGATACGGTACAGTAACTTTAACCTGCAGGCTAAAGATACGGTACCGTATCTTTCTCCGCTGGTCTAAAGGTACGGTGCTGTATCTCTAGCCACTGCCTCTACTATATGCTGTAGTATAGAATATCCATCCTGCACCAAGTCACTTCAAAGAATGCGTGTGCTACCTTCAAGGAAGAGACTGAGTTAACCATTTTGCTCTTCATGCTTGATGTTTCATATTCTGTTACATAAATGTCTTGTGTGGTTCTTTTTTCCCATTACGAAAACGTGCCCATGTAAAAAATAGATTTTTTGGAAGTTGTAAAAATTGAAAATTTTCAGTAGAAAATTATTGATATTTTTCTTATTTTTGTTCAAAACATAGATTGTGGGTACACGTTAGAACCGCCTCATCGAGGCGGTTCTAAAGAGTACCCACAATCTATGTTTTGGAGCAAAACTAAGAAAAGTAGGTCTACCCCTGCATGCCCCAGTTTTACTATATAAAAGTGGGGTTTAAGGGGTACTCGTATTCATTGCACGGACATGTTTTCCTGATGCCACCTGGTGTCTGGGTTGTCATTTTTGATATCAATTCTATCTATTCCAGAATTTAAGCTCACCTGAGCTAAAGACTCACAAGCAGAGCTTTAATTATACAGATGGTCTGTAGTCCAGGCTTAGATAAAATAATTCAAATATAAAAAAGTTGGTATTTTCATTTCTTGCTTTATTTCTTTATCCCAGACATAATGCTGTAATCTAACATTTACAGAAATTTGTTTGATTGTTTGTTTGTATTGAGGTTTTAAATCCCAGTCAACAATTTTTCAGTCGTGTTGTGGCAGTGCATCCGCTTCCTGGGGTTTAACCATTACTGTGGGGAATTGATGTGCTTTGCTCAAGGTCGCAACACAGTACCACCTGTGTGGATCGAAAACCAGAAACTCTCGTTTTAGAAAATGATACTCTACAAGCATAATCTGACCGATAAATCTTCTGCTCTGCATATTCAACAAGTCTGAAAAACAAAGCATATCAGCTTTTATCAGGTGGAGTTCCCAAAGCAACAATATGTCTTGATGAAAACAATCTTTGCTATTTACAGACCAAGCAGACTTCACTGTTTCCAAGAAATTGAGGCTATTTTCTCAAGGTTTTGTGAATTTATTCATCTATCTGGTTTAGCTGTCCCGTACAGGGTGTTAAGAAAGTTCGAAGACATTGTAATATTCCTTATAACTTCATAATGAATAACCACACAATCTCAGAAATCTTAACAATTAAAACCTATTTTAACATCAGTTTGCACAGTATAATAGAACATCTACAACTACTGTTTTGGCCGTACAATTTCTAAGTCAGGGTGCCACATCTTGTCGCATTCTCTATGAGATATTGTGTAAAAAGGGTTAGTACATCAAACATAATTTAAAATATCCACAATATAAATCAGGGAACATAATATAACGTAAAGTGATAGTCACTGCCCTAAAAATCACCATGAACATCATAGTTATTTTAAGACAGTTCAGGGCGTATTATTTTTCATCAGATTAAAAAAAAACATGATTTTCTAACAGAAAAGCTGTGGGTGTTTTGATAGGGGGTAGGGGTAATAAAGACTTAAAGGAAACACAAAATGAAGGAAACAACTTACATAAAATATTTCATATTGTGTATAAGTGTTGGTGCTGTGAATAGAATTGTTAACAAGAAACATCTTTTAAAAAGATATCTGTTCTGCAATAGGGTGCAGGATGCATGATGTACAATTTATTTATGCTTTATTCTAAAATATAAATTGTTGACAGTGCATAGAAGCTCAGTGATGTAGTAGTGATACCTAAGCACAAGATATATAGTTTTGGGACTGAAACCCATCTTTGACGGACACAAGACTAGTTTGCTCTGTTGTTGAAATGACATCCTTACCTTAGCATGACAGCTAAACGCTCAGTGAAAAACAATGTACCTATTCGTATTAACGTTGACAGTTTTAATGCATATATACCTACCCCAAAATTCCTGGATATCAATCTGGTGCACAAAAAAAAAAACACAAAAAAAACAAAAAAAAAAAAAAAAAAAAAAAATGTAGTAAAAAATATCGTTATTGTGCGGTGAGCCCTTACTGGCGGAAACAACTCGTTCTGTGAAGCAGATCCTTTGATCCGAGCACGCCTATATTCATGGAGAAAATCCGAACGCATCTTATCTACAATGGCCTGCATGGATCATAAAATTTCAAAATCCACAGATTGTTTAGTTTAATTTTTCTTTGCAAAAGCTTTTGTCACACAAAAAGCGATTAAAATGAATAACAATAAGGATCAATGATGACTTGTATAGTAAAAAAACATCATCTTAAAGTACTTTTTAAAGAGATGCAGTTTGTTGCCTTTTTCATCTTCCATATGGAAAAAACCCGGATGCAGGTCAAAAATGATCTGAGATGTCTTCGACAAATAATGTTCATTTTGTAAATTATGTGGTTAAAATTTATCATACATTAAGTCTGACCCCAAAAAGTTGCAAAAATAGGGTAAAATGACGGAAAATTGAGAATTTTATTAACAATATAACAAACTAATCTACTGTATGTGTATGTTATAACCAAAATTATGAAGTTTTAAACGCAAAATTTCAGTGAAGTAAGTGAGGGACAGGCTAAGGTATAACATCTTGCTCATTAAGTTTTGTTCAAAGATAAGGGAAGGACGTCATCAAAATGAGTTTCCGTTATGCCACAACATATCCAATATCATTTTATTAGAAAAAGAAATGACAATAACCACGCAGTTTCAAATGTTTATAAAATATTTACCTATACCCCCTACTATTTCTGGCCTGTTTTAAGAATGGGGGTACCCTAAGACTTTGTTGAGCAATTCCATAAAGTTTAGTAGACAATAGGAAATGATGACTCAAATGAGTATAAAAATTTGTAATCAATGTATTAAATCTGAATGCACTGTTATTGATAATTTAAGCAGTTTCTTGGACAAGCACTGGTTAAAAAAATGTACAAGTAGGCAAAGATCAGGAAAATGCGCAATCAGAAAAAGATTCCCACTCCAAAAACCGAGGTGGGAAAAAAACAAACTAACAGTCAGGTACTTATACCATGAAAACATATCGTAAGCCAAATGAACAGCTATTTTCCCAATAGGTGGCCACTCAGTTACCTAAACTTAACTAAAAATATGAAAACACACATAAGGCGCCAACAGCACAAAAATTTTAAACACCAAGACATAAAAGAACTAGAAATGCATGTTTGTAAAACACTATGCCCCCAACTGTATGCTTGTCCCTAAACTGGCAGCTTGTATGATTCATTTATTTCATTTGAATGAAGTGAAATTTAATTTCCTAAAGAAGCTGTTCGGTTGCCTCTGTTTTTGACCTCGATCCAGAAACAGAGTGTAAGCTTTTTGCATACAAGTTAGAAATGGAGTAAAAATTTCAAAATGGAGTTATTTTGTAAAAATATGACGGAAAGTCCTCAAAAGTTAATCAGGTGATCATCTTTTCAGCCCCAACCAGTATACCAAATATGAAGGCTCTATAGCTTAAATACTTTTTCTTGCACACAAGATTTTCAAAGTTTGTTTTAAAAGAGGCATAACTCCAAAAAGGCGCATTACTTGAATATGAAAAAAATACGGGTCAACTATTTTTCATGAGGAATTTGTATATGAAATTTCAAAACCCTAACATTCACCGTTCAAAAGTTTCAAATTTCACCGAAAAGTGGAAAAATTTATCAAAATTTCAAAATTCCACATTTTTGTCAAAATTTGACAGAAAGTTCTCAAAAGTTAATCAGGTCATCTATTCATCAGCCCCAACCAGTATACCAAATATGAAGGCTCTAGCTTAAATACTTTTCGAGATATCTTGCACACAATATTTTCAAATTTTGTTTTCAAAGGGACATAACTCAGAAGAGGGGCATAACTTGGACATGAAAAATATGGGTCAACTATTTTTTCATGAGGAATCTGTGTATGAAATTTCAAAACCCTAGCATTCACTGTTCAAAAGTTTCAAATTTCACTGAAAAGTGAAAAAATCCATCAAAATTTCAAAATTCCGTATTTTTATCAAAATTTGACGAAAAGTTCTCAAAAGTTGGTCAGGTCATCTACTCATCAGCCCCAACCAGTATACCAAATATGAAGGCTCTAGCTTAAATACTTTTCGAGATATCTTGCACACAAGATTTTCAAATTTTGTTTTCAATGGGAAATAACTCAGAAAAGGGGCATAACTCGGACAAGAAAAAAAAATACGGGTCAACTATTTTTTCATGAGGAATACACACATGAAATTTCAAATCCCTAGCATTCACCATTCAAAAGTTAACAGACGTACACACGCACACACAGACAGACAGACAGACAAGCCGAAAGCAATATGCCCTTCCAACTTTTTCAAAGTTGGGGGCATAAAAAGAACCACCACAGAAGTATCGCCTTGGAACGATCAGTAACGCAAAGTTACTGGCGGGCTTAAACCGGTTTTACTATAGGAATGAATTTTATTTTTGTTGATTTTATCGATGTGTAAACTCAGGCGAATCACTCACAAACTAAATAAAGCCCGAAGGGCTTTATGAAAAAGTTTGTGAGTGATTCGCCTGAGTTTACACATCGATAAAATCAACAAAAATAATAATTCATTCCTTATAATTCCAACTCTGTCCCATTACACTGCATTTATTTACATTGATTTCATTTTTTATAGCCAGCGGAAGGAAAAATAGAGCAAAACGGATGTTCATGAGGCAGCCATCTTGAAAATTTCCAAGGCATAGAACTCACTTCTCGCAATTAATAGAAGCTATAACAGGCTTCCTAAAGGCAAGCTGTAAAAGCGGGAGCTTTAAAACATCTTCATTCAAAATTGTTCTTTTGGGAGGAAATGTCGCCGTCTGGGCCGATAGAAAGACATGTCGATTTTGAACTGGGGCTCGGAACATTAGAAATTCAAACGTCAAATTTCAACACACAACAAGAAGATAAAAACGCTTACCTTACGATGTTGTATTAAAAGAAAAAGCGTCCATGTTTATTAAAAATTCCAAATATTCATTTCGACGCCTTCAAAACGCGTTCATCCATTGTTTTTATGACGTTCATATTTGGTGACGTCAACGTTTCCTCGAGGAAACGTCACGTAATCACGTAACGTCGCGCTGTTTTTAAGGTGAAAACCAAGTATTCTTACGCATTGCTTTTATCGAAGTATAAAGTCTTATAAACAACCAATCAGAATGTAGGAAATAAGTGAAGTTGGAATTATATGGCCATAACCTCACCCTCAGCTTCTGCAGTGGTTCATAACATTTAGTTAGTTCTTCGGTCCTCGTGGTGAATCACTAACTAGTCAATGAATCATCAAGAACAAACAAATAAATCACGATAAACATCCTGATGAATCAAAAACCATTTTGCCTGTTATGGCGCTCAATTCAGAAGAGGGGTCGCTTATTGCCACATATAATTTTTTATCAGTTTGATATAAAACAAAGTTTTGTCCATTATATCTTGTATGCCATCTTTATAATATTAAAATAACAGTATATTATATGATATCTAAATGCTTTATTTAACACTTAGTGCCCTTTTGAATGATGTCTTCGAACTTTCTTAACACCCTGTAATCTATTAAAGTCGTAGGTAATGGTAGCATGTGTATCCTTTCCACAATACTTCTACCATGTGTGCATGTGAGTAAATGTTTCCTGGTGGCCATTAAAATGTAAAATGGCCACCATTTCGAACCAATCAGAAGGAGTTTAATGAGTGGCTGCAAAACTGTAAATAGAATTACATAAGCTGCTAAGTGATTGGACGGAATTCTATTTTACAGTTTTGCAGCCACTCATTAAACTCCTTCTGATTGGTTCGAAATGTTACCATCCCTGATTGTATATTCATTTTGATTGTATGAGTTAACAGTGTCTATAATATCCTAAGTAGTCGCGTTAAAACCGTATGTTTAACCGCTTTTCTCTGAAAAATATTCATAAATTTATGGTTAAGCACTTGGCAAGTAAAGGTTTCTACAGTCTGTTTTGATTTGTGTTTTACGCCCCATTTAACAGCTCAGGTCATCTAGAAATGGGTCCTCCTTTTAAAGTATAATCCAAAAGTAAGTCTTATCCGCTGCGCCTTGCATTCCCCCAGTAATTTTATATTACTGATCGTTCCAGGGTGGTACTTCTGTTGTGGTTCTAATTGTTTTGTGTTTTTGGAGTCGAGTTTTTTGTGCTGTTTGAGTCTTGTGTACGTTTTCATATTTTTAGTTCAGTTCGGGTAACTGAGTGGCCGCCTATTGGGGAATATCTACTCACTCGGCTTACGATATGTTTTCTTGATATAAGTACCTAAGTGTCATTTTATTATTTTCCTATCCCTCTGTTTATGGAGTGGGAATTTCTTTAGGATCGTACCATTTCCTGGTCATTGCCTACTTGTACCTTTCTCATTATGAAAACCTATGTACACCCTATTTTTATAATCACACATGGGGTTGGTGTAAAAATGATGTGATTTTACATCATGAAAGTAAGACAATATTTTATGACATTAAGGTGGTCCCTCTGTCCACACTGGCAGTCATGAAAATTGTTTTCAGGGATGCAAGATAGATCTTATATCCCATCCAAAACCTTGCAATGGCGATAGTTTCTCGATTTTAAACATTTTTTTTTATTGCTATTCATGAATATGCAAATGAGATCATTTTCATTTAGGGTCTTGACATCAATAAAGTTGTCATTTGATGTTACTGGTAGAATAGCAGAGTGTCACAATTATAGTTTGGGCCTGAAATCAGTTAAATTATGGGTTTTAAAGATTTGTCTGTCATTTTTTAATGTTTTCATTAAAGTTCATGAATATGCAAGTTAAATGTCTTGCATTTGACATTTCTAACAGAGTTGGATTTGGTGTTGGAATTGTAATTGGACTTGTACTTCGTAATATTAGCGAGGGTTGTTTCAAAACAACGAAGCTAAATAAGAAAAAAAGCGGAACTGTATACAGGACAATGTTAGGATACGGTTTTTTAATTTGAATATGGAATATAAAAGAGGGGTGATAGAGTTTTATTACTTCTTTTTTCAACTGACAGACAGCTATTGGTTAATTTCATTACATGAAGTAAACTTTTCTATAGAATTTTATTAGACATACTCGTCGTCACTAGTGTCACTGCTGACGCCCAGCTCTCTCAGAAATTTTGGGACCTTCTTCGTTAGGAACCTTCTATACAGAAGCTGGTTCTCTCTTAACAGCGAATTCTATGGCCATGTAAAATCGATTTAAACCCGCCAGTAACTTTGTGTTACTGATCGTTCCAAGTCGATACTTCTGTGGTGGATCTTTTTGTTTTATGTCTTGGTGTTTAAAATATTTTTGTGCTGTTGGCGCTTTATGTATGTTTTCATATTTTTGGTTAAGTTAAGGTAACTGAGTGGCCACCTATTGGGGAAAATAGCTGCTCATTCGGCTTACGAAATGTTTTCATGGTATAAGTACCTGATTGTTAGTTTGGTTTTTTCCCACCTCGGTTTTTGGAGTGGGAATCTTTTTCTGGTTGCGCCTTTTCCTGATCTTTGCCTACTTGTACCTTTCTATTGAAAAGTTTACTTCATGTAATAAAATAAACCAATTGCTGTCAATCAATTGAAACCAGAAGACCAATGGCCCTGTATACGCTCACTTGGGATCTGCTGAATACACCAATAAACATGTTTGAATATTATGGTATCATTACGAAATCACGCCCGTGCACTATACAATTTTTTTTTGGTTTGAAAATCTAAAATTTCATTAGATTTTTTTATATATATTTTTCTTATTTTTGCTCAAAACATAGATTGTGGGTACACGTTAGAACCGCCTCGCCGAGGCGGTTCTAACGAGTACCCACAATTTATGTTTTGGAGCAAAAATAAGAAAAATAGGTATACCCCTGCATACCCCAGTTTTGCTATATAAAAGTTGGGTTCAAGGGGGTATACATTACACGGACATGTTTTCGTAATGTTTAACCCCAGTGCAGGGATGAAGCCCTAGGGCCATTTTCTTTTTTTCAGAATAATCAATATTTTTCCATTTGCCAATTTCCTGCTCGGTTTCTCCTTCAAATGACATTTTTAACAGTTTTCCCCATTCAAATGCATAGGCAACCCGTGTTGACCTTGCCATAAACTGGGTCAACGTCATCACAGGGTCATGATTAATATATACATTGCAGTACTTTAGCCATCGATGCTTCACCCCAAGTTTCATTGAAATCAGTCCATTGGTTTCTGAGATGAAGATTTTTGAAGTTTTTTTTACCATATATGGGCATGACGGCCACCTTGGTCATACGACCTTGATTATTAATATATACATTGGTTCCCCCATCCTATAGATGCATCACATAAAATTTTGCATAAATTGGCCAAGTTGATGTTTGAATATTATTGTAATATACATGTATATTGTCCCGGGGTGGGGGCATATGAGCCCTTGGGTCCAATCATTTTTTAAGAATCATTGATATTCAGTCCTACTAACCATTCCCTGCAAGATTATCACCTCAAATGACCTTTTAAACGTTTTCCTCATTAAAATGCATTGGCGACCTATGTTGACCTTGTCATAAAATAGGTCAAGGTCACCACAGGGTCATAATTTATATACACATTGTAGTACTTTAGGCTCGATGATACATGCCAAATTTCTTAGAAATTGGTTCACCGTTTCTGGAGAAGAAGATTTTTGAAAAGGTACAAGTAGGCAAAGATCAGGAAAAGGCGCTATCAGAAAAAGATTCCCACACCAAAAACCGAGGTGGGAAAAACCCCAAACTAACAAGCAGGTACTTATACCATGAAAACATATCGGAAGCCGAATGAGCAGCTATTTTCCCCCAATAGGTAACCACTCAGTTACCTTAACTAAAAATATGAAAACATACATAAGGCGCCAACAGCACAAAAATTTTTAAACAACAAGACATAAAACAAAAAGAACCACCGCAGAAGTATCGCCTTGGAACGACCAGTAACACAAAGTTACTAGCGGGCTTAAACCGGTTTTACATGGCCATAACCTCACCCTCAGTTTCTGCAGTGCTTCATTATAAAGGTTTTTTTTTACCATATATCGGCATGGCGGCCATCATGGCTTGGTCATGTGACCTGGATTATTTATTTACACATTGGTTCCCACTTCCTATAAATGCTTCGTATAAAATTTGGCTTTGATTGGCCAAGCGATACAGAGAAGATCTTTGAAAAGTGTGTATGGACGACAGACTGGCCAAGGTCAAGAGATGACCTTGACCTAAATTAATCATATACCTTAATCTAATCCATTAGTTGTCTACACCTACCACTTTTCAGGTCTCAGGCTGCAATTATTTAAAAAAATCCATAGTTTTCACTTTTACCCATGTAAAAGTCAACGTTTCCAAAATTGACCTTGTCGTTCAATAGGTCAAGGTCATCATAGGGTCATGATCTATATATACATTGTAGTACTTGAGTCATAGATGCTCATGCCAAGATTCATTGAAATCGGTTCACCGGTTCTGGAGAATAAGGTTTTTACCATATATGGGCGTGGCGGCCATCATGGTCATGTGACCTGGATTATTTATATACACGATGGTTCCCCCTTCCTATAGATGCTTCATATAAGATTTGTCTTTGATTTGCTTAGTGGTTTCAGAGGGAAAGAGCTTTAAAAGCGTGGTCGGACGGACGACAGTTGGACGCACGCCGGTTCATGGCCATCCTATAAGCTCACCTTGTGAGCCTAACGGCTCAGGTGAGCTACAAAAGAAGTAATAAAACTATTTGAGACACCCCTCTTTTATATTCCATATTCAAATTCAAATACCGTATCCAACATTGCCCTGTATACAGTTCTGCTTTTATACTTATTTTTCTTCGATTTTTTTACACAACCCTCGCTAATATTACGAAGTCCAAGTCCAATTCCAATTCCAACTCCAACTCCGTTAGAAAGGTCAATTTAATATTACTTACTATATGATAAAAAGGAAGTGTCCAAGCTTTAAAACGAGACTAGGATAAGAAACAGCGGAGATATGACCAATTTTGTATGTACATTCCCTAGACGGATTATTTCCATCGGTATTCCGTTAAACCTCTCCATACCGACGGAAATGGGATATATTTTGCCCTTGGTCGAAAATGAAAATTCAGCAAAACTGCAAAACTGTGTTATTGTAACTTATGTTAGATCTTTTCTTGCATATATGACATAAATTATTAATTGTCAGGGAAGTGGAACGAGGTGCCGAAGTGGAGCGGAGTGACAGTTAGCCAGCTGATCTATACAGTCCCTAGACGGAATATTTCCATCGGTATTCCGTTAAACCTCTCCATATCATGTCAGGGAAGTGGAACGAGGTACCGAAGTGGAGCGGAGACAGGTAGCCAGCTGATCTATACAGTCTCATGCTCAAAAATCACGTTAACGGTTGCCATGAAAACCATGCATTTTTTCATAATGCAAACCAGTTCGTCTTTGAGGACAAAAATTATTTGCATTTCTGGGGTCTCGGGGGAACATTTGGCACCCATGTAAAATTTTCTTGGGGTGCAAGGTAGGTCAAACTAGCTCCCGGGGTGTACATTGTATTTTTCAGAAGTCATAGTGTGCGAATTTCCCTTAAAAGAGCAAGATCTACAACCATCCCGTGGTCTTTCGCCTTCTATCTGAAGAAGAAACAATATAACATTTATAATGTTTAATCTCTCCGTGCAGGCCGACTACAAGCCGAATGTTTCACAGACAGTACCCCGTTAGAGATTCACCACGAGGACCAAACAACTAACTAAATGTTGTGAACCACTGCAGAAGGTGGGGGTGAGGTTAGGCGCCTGTAAAACCGGTATAAGCACCCCCCCCCCCCAGTAATTTAAATTACTGATCGTTCCAAGGCGATACTTCTGTTGTGGTTCTAATAGTTTTTGAGCTGTTTGGGCCTTATGTACGTTTTCATATTTTTGGTTCAGTTCAAGTAACTGAGTGGCCGCCTTTTGGGGAATAGCTGCTCACTCGGCTTACGACATGTTTTCATGGTATAAGTATTTAAGTGTCATTTTAGTTTTTTCCCACCCCTCGGTTTATGGAGTGGGAATTTCTTTCTGATTGCGCCATTTTCTGATCATTGCCTACACTTGTTGTAGCCATAGCGGATCTGAAGATGATCCGGATCAAAATAATTTTCAAAAGAAATTTACAAAGACATAAAACAAGATTTTTTTAAAACGAACTTGGCCACTTGACTCTTGATTCAACTATGTTTCATTCCATCGGTCAATGATCGTGGATAATGACGTCAACATCTTGTTCACGTCAATGGTTCCCGGCTCATATACAGAAACACGATGAAAAAAACCTTTCTTTTACACACGGCGGTTCGCCGAATTTCTCGAAAATGAAAGGTACCGTGTAAGTTATCTTTCGATATTGGTTGCTAATATTTTCCCCAATTATTTTCTGTCATTTTGACGAAGTTTCCGTCCTAAAATCGAATATTACGACATATTTAATTAGAAACTTTGAAATGGTATCATTGTAGTTACTCCGAATCACGTTTAACCACATACTGTCATTTTATGCTCTCAAAGGACTTGTATTGTTTGATATTTGTAACTAAAGGTATATTTTTACATTCTATGTATTTATATTATAAAATTAAGTGCAAACTATGAAATAATCTGCGTTTTTAACAAGCATCATATACTATTCCGACGTTATTCAGATCACCTATGGAAAATCGTGTATTCGGTGGGGGTGGGGTTGAGCAAACATGGCTATGGGAAAATGACGCCGAAAAAGGCACATGTTTTGGTCCTCGGAATATTTTATAAGGTTCACTGTATGACTACATGCAAAGAATTTGAAGAATAAACCCATCGGTGGTGATATACAGTCCATGATTCGGATTACCTCCAACTGATCCGCATTGACTTCAATTATGCATATACTTTCACGCTCCAGTGGTCACAGTCGCGTGCTTGATCAAAAATGAAAAGCATTACAGATGATGAGGAACAAAATTGGCTTCAAGATAATACTAAGTTTAATATACTCAAATCATTCATATGCGCATGCGCAGCAATTTTCATGAACTTGATCCGGAATGGGTATAATAATTGTACCAATACAAAAACTCCCATTTTAATACAAAACGTTCCCCAACCAATACAAAAACTTCCCTTACCAGTACAAGAGCTTCCATTACCAATACAAAATCTTCCCTTACAAGAACAACAAAAATCTCCCCTTACCAATAAAAAATCTACTCTTTCTAGTACCAAGCTTTCCCTTACAATTTCGAAATCATCCCTAACCGATTCAAAATCTTTCCTTACCCATACAAAATCTTTCATTACTCATACAAAGTCTTTCCTTACCAATGTAACATCTTCCTTTACCTATACAAAATATTCCCTTACCAATACAAATATTTCGTCTACCAATACAAAATCTTCCCTTACCAAAATTAAATCTTCCCTTACCAAAAACTTCCTTTATCCATACAAAAGCTTTGCTGACCCATACAAAATATTCTCGTATCAATTCAAAATCTTTCCTTACCAATACAAAATCTTCCCTTAGCCATACAAAATATTCTCTTACCAATACAAATCTACCCTCAGATCAGCTGGCTAACTGTCACCCCGCTCCACTTTGGTACTTCGTTCCACTTTCCTGACAGCTTAATTAGCATAGGTTGCATTTAAACCAATGTCGAACAGATTGTGGATTTCGTAAGCGACTTGCAGCTGTGTTATTTAACACTTATTTTGCTATCAATCATATTATTTTTGTTATGTATTTGTACAAGTGCTGAGATCTTCCAAAATGTACATCAAATTTAAATTAATGTAGAAAAAGAAACGATTTTCGACTTTGAGTCGCTAATTCTACAGTAGTCTCCCCTGATCTATTTATATATATCTTTGAAATTATCCATAGAAAAAAATGAAGTATTTTAAAATTCTTCGCACTTCAACAACTAGAACACGTGTTTATAATTTATGTCATATATGCAAGAAAAGATCTAACATAAGTTAGAATGACACAGATTTGCAGTTTTGCTGAATTTTATTTTCGACCAAGGGCTGAATATATACCATTTCCGTCGGTATGGAGAGGTTTAACGGAATTCCGTCTAATCTACCCTTACCAATACAAATCTACCTTTACCAATACAAAATCGATATGAAACCTACCATTACCAATACCAAATCTTCCCTTATCAATTCAGAGACGTTTTATTTGTTTGTTTCTTTGATTTGGGGTTTCACGTCCCACCAACCGTGAAGATTATATGGAGAGGGGGCCTGGGGAGGGGGCCTCGGTTTATAGTCTCATCCGATAGACTGGAGAAGCCCGGGATCGAACATGCGACCCCTGGTATACCAGGAGAATGAAATAACCAATGCACCACGGAGGCTTCTAGAAAGACGTTTTATAAAGATATAAACCAGATATACCTAGATGTGTTGTAAACACCTGAGTGAATAAAGTGTATGTTCGTTCGTTCGTTCGTTCGTTATAATAAGGTACAAGTGGGTAATGATCAGGAAAAGGCGCAATCAGAAAGAAACTCCCACTCCAAAAACCGAATATGAAAACATACATAAGGTTCAAACAGCACAAATATTAGACTCCAAAACATAAAACAAATAGAACCACAACAGAAGTATCGCCTTAGAACGATCAGTAATATAAAATAACTGGAGGCTTAAACCGGTTTTACCGGTTTTAATTATATCATAGACCGGGGTGATCAGCTCTTTCACAAAGCTTGTTTAAAATAAAAGTTATTGAGTACATTCAAGTAATATTATGAGCAGACCACATTTATTTTGCCAACACCTCCAATTTTCGCCCGTATGCGTCAATCTACATTCCATCCCCTCCATAGATTTGGTTCAACCGCTTTACCGTCTAACTGTTTTCTCGTCAATTGTTTGTTCGACGAGCAATGTCGATACAGAAAATAAAGCAAAAATTACTAGTAAGTGCAAGAATGGCTCTTTCACTTTCGTTCGTTCTCCCTTCTTTTCTTTATTTCCTCCGATCTTTCCGTTATTTTATCTATTTTATTTTTTTGCACATTTTTCTCACTTTTTCTGTCTTTTTAAATTTAAAATAAAATACTCTCTTGTGCTTATCTTTCTTTGTTCCTTTTGTCGTACTATAATTTCTTTCTTCCTCTTTATACAGTGTATGTGTATGTTTGTATGAGGTCACTGCCAGAATTGCAAATGCCAGTGTGGCTTTCGGTCGACTGCGTGCAAATGTCTGGGAGCGAAATGGAATCAAGCTTGACACCAAGCTGAAAGTCTACATGGCTGTGGTACTGCCAACCCTCTTATATGCATGTGAGACCTGTACAACTAAGGATTTGTCAGCTGACAATGTATCCCAGCAGGCACATGACGTCATAATGACGTCAAATCGACGTCGATGCGACGTCATGGCGTCGCATCGACGTTGATGTGACGTCATTATGAAGTCATGTGCCCGCTGGGTATGCAAAGTGTGTGAACAAAGTGTAGAAAAAAAGTGTTATAAGAAAATGTGTCTGAGTACCTTCTGGTTAACTGAAAAGATTCCAACTGCTCAAATTATTGTTTAAGAGAACACGAGAAGCGATGCAAAATTATATGTTGCTTTACTTTGAATTCCAAATCTGGTTTATGATTTATTTTTCTGGAACACATTTCACAACCAGTTTCAAATGATATATGCATTTGCAACGGAGAATAACATATATTTGAAAAAGAAAATCTTTATCAAATTGTCTCATCATTTGTGACGTTTTTGAAAGAAACATTGACCACTTTCGGCCAAGAAAAGTTAACATTAGAACACCTACATTACATGTATGGATGATAGGCATGATATGCAGGAAAGAGATTTTCGTTTATCACCACGAAATCTATTTGAAAAAAAAAAATCTTTATCAAATTGTCTCATCATTTGTGACCTTTATGAAAGAAACATTGACCACTTTCGGCCAAGAAAAGTTAACATTAGAACACCTACATTACATGTATGGATGATAGGCATGATATGCAGGAAAAAGATTTTCGTTTATCACCACGAAATCTAAAGTTTATAAAAACGAAAACGAGCTATTTGTTCTTTTTGCACAGTACGGTACAGTACATTAAAGTCCCTTTTGCGAAAAGAAGTCCTTTTCTTATTTAAAGGTCTCAGATCATATTGCGAAAAGGACTCTTTTCCGCTATTTGAAGTCCTTTTTGCGAAAAGGATTCCTTTGCGCTATTTAGGGTAACCCCCTAGGACAAAGGACTCCTTTTTGCGAAAATGACTTTAAATAGCGAAAATGAGTCCTTTTCGCTACATCATCTTACCCTAAAATACGAAAAGGACTGGCGTTTGTAGAAAAGGACTTTTATATAGCGAGTTGATATTTTGTATAATTGGTTCTCATTTCAATAGAATGTGTTACTCGTACATGTACATCGATTATTTATCCAAAACCATCTTAGGTAGATGATACACATTTAGTCAATAACATATATGCAATACGCATTTATAGGTGGGGAGATGGGGTAGGCGCAACATAATCTGACCAAGGAGTAGCCTTCGTCTGGCAGACAGAAACTTTATTGCATTATTTTTGCCAATGCTCTCTCTCTCTCTCTCTCTCTCTCTCTCTCTTTTTTTTTATTTATTTTTTTTTTCAAAATCCCAATTAACATTGAAACGCCATTTTGCTGAATTTGAACAATAACTGACTAATGCTTATACGCGACCCCAACATTACAGTACTGTAAACAGTAAACTCTCAAGTAAAGCCTGCTAGAGTAAAGTGACAGCCTTTTAGACAGTTAGACTGATAGACAATCTGTGCACCACAAAAAGAAATAGACTGAATTCTTTGTGTGAATTTGGCAGCCCTAGACTGAATTTTTAAATTTAGGCTGAATTTTAACTGCATTATTTTTAAGTGCCCGGTTTTAATTATATTTTAAATAGCCATTATCATCACACACATATATAGGTCCACTTCATCTGTTAAATATTTTAAAAGGAAACTCTTAATCTTTAAGAATTTTAAGTCCTCTAGCTATCCAAGATGTTTTCCACTGGAATTTTAAGTCGTTTTTATGAGTTTTGTTCCTTGGCAAGTTAAACTCATGCATCTCAACCGTCTGACGTCTTTGTTGCTCTGCTTGGCAACCCTGGTTGCCGCCATCTCTTGGTGTAATCATAAGTACGGCTTACTCTGTGTGGAAACAACATATCTCCCCACCTCAATCATGACCCTGCATAATACTCAAGTAGTCACAAGGAGAAGTGCAAGAAACCTGCAGAGGCTTGCTGGTATTGACAACCCAATAAATTCTGGTGTTTCTCAAAATAACTCGGAAAACCGATGTATACATCTGGGCAGTGTCACTGTGACTGAAAATACAAAAAGCCCATCTAGAATCCCAAATGTGTCAAATAGTATTTATCCTGGTAGTGTCGATGGGACTGAAAATACAAAAAGCCCAACTAGAATCCCAAATGTGTCATATAATATCTATTCTAGTAGTGTCGATGGGACTGAAAATACAAAAAGCCCGACTAGAATCCCAAATGTGTCATATAATATCTATTCTAGTAGTGTCGATGGGACTGAAAATACAAAAAGCCCGACTAGAATCCCAAATGTGTCAAATAATATCTATTCTAGTAGTGTCGATGGGACTGAAAATACAAAAAGCCCGACTAGAATCCCAAATGTGTCAAATAATATCTATTCTAGTAGTGTCGATGGGACTGAAAATACAAAAAGCCCGACTAGAATCCCAAATGTGTCAAATGGGGCAACTGCCGTGTATAGCCCAAATAGTATTTCAGAAAGTGTGGCCAAATCAAATTCTCCTGGTACACATCAGAGAGGGTATTCCTTGAACTGGGGTAAGGCTTGGAAAAAGAAACTGAGTGCATGCAATACAGAGTTCAAAGTAAAGTCTACATTTAAAGGTGGAAATTATGTTTTTGAGTTTTCAGCAGCTATGTACGAGCTATACCGCTCAGCTTTAGTTGAACACTTTGAATCACTTCAGAATGCACCGGATAGTGGTTTAACTATCCAATTCAAAGACTGCTCTGACAAGTCAGGAGCTATTGTTGAGTCTCTACTCAGAGTTTTACAGACTCCTAGTGCCAAATTGAAGTACTCTATTAATCTTTATCATACAAAGTCAAAGATGATGGTCAATGGGGGGGGAGGCTTTCACTTTTAATGTAGAACATACCAAAATTGCTGACCTGATCCTGTCCAGTGAAGATGTCAATAAGCTTGACAATGAATTCTTTGTTACTATTTCAGAGGGTTTAAAATCTTTGATGTCTAACAATTCAAAGACCATATCAAAGCAGTCAAACAACACAAGTAATCTTCCCATTGTGCACTCCAAGCCATCTCGTGTTCTAGGAAGTAACAAGGCATCGGCACACTCAAGTGAGCAAGATGTCTCGAGTGAGTGTGGTGGAGACCCCTCTCCCTGTCCCAACTGTCAGATCCTGGTTGATGTAAGCGGCATTTATTGCGATGGTTGTGAAAACTGGTTTCATTTTGACTGTGAGGCGCTTAATGCTGAGGATGTTGGTAGGTTCGATTGCTCAGAAGACCCTTATTATTGTCTATCATGTACACAAAACATGCAATGTCTCGACTTTGAGGACCTTTCACAGCTTGCAAATGAAAGGAATATTCAAGAAAATGACCCCCCACAGATATTACACACAATACCGTTCCTAAGGTACTTGCTGACACTGTTCAGCCCGACCAAATTTACTTAAAACAAGCAGTTGTAGACTCAAGCGACTCAGCTGTTGATATAACATGCCCAAAGCAAATCGCCACACCTGGAAGAATTTCTGGCGCGGGGAGACAGGATGCAACCCCTAGCCCCCCTGGCTACCAGAAATCAAAACCACCCCATATTCCCCTAAGCAATCTGAGCAACGGACAATCACCTTCCTCTAGACGTTCATTCAAAAGGAAAACTACCTATGGAGGCCCTGATGAGCCCCCAAATGTTGTCCAGCCTGATCAAAATTCCAAATCCAATTGTGAAAACCAGGTAACAGAGCAGGACAGGGGGCGGGGTTCAAACCTACCCACCTCGATGGATCCGGCTGTTTCTCAGTCTGCGGAGGATGGTGCGAAGAGAAATGGATCGAGGTCGAACAGGCAGTCAAAAAAGGGAGAAAAACAAAAATTGAAGGATTGTGAGCAACAAGAACAGCTCAAATTAGCTAGATCTCTCATAGCCAATCTAGAAAGGAAAATTGTTGAACTTGAAAATTCTAATAAAATCCTTCGGAGGGAGGTTCTTTCGAGTTCTTTAGATATGGGTGGGGTAGGAAATGGGCCTATAGCCCCAAACCATTTGCAAGAGGGAGACCTGCAAAGTAGATCTGACCCACTCTCTTTGCAGCACATTTCGCGGCCTGGTATAGAGCAGGAACTACATAACCTCAAGGAGAGCATACGAAATGTTGAACTGGAACAGCTGAAATCCAGAGTACAGAATATAGAGCTACACATGTTAAATCAGAGACAGGCAACTTGTGAACCCATTCAGTGTGGCCTTCTGGGTAACTTTGCCTCACCTCATTCTCCAACTTTTATTCAGACCCAACCTTCCCCACTCCTCCCCCAGTACATATATCCCACACAGTATGCTATAAATGGCACATTAAACCCGAGTCATTTGTACCATCCACGAGTAAACTACTATCTTAATCACATGTACAACCCACAGGGAACCCAAGTGATGGGAGGGAATGTGCGCTGGGACAGATCTAGGGTACCACATATATTCTCACAACACCTGCTCTGATACCCAGTCATTTATGGGGATCCGGATCGCTCAGATATCAAACAAATATACCCCAAAATACCCAAGGTCCCCACCTGCAACCACAACAACATACAGGGTATAGAATGGGCAGTCCTGGGGGCCATGCAGTGTTTTCGCAACCCAATATTAGGCAGTCTCACCCTTCTGGAATGCAAGTAATATCTGAACAAATTACACATCTGCAGCAAGGCATATCCCAGACTACAGACAGAATATCTTCTAAAAAATATCCAAATGTTTCGTCGAATCAACAGCGAGTTCATTCTTCACCTCAAACGGATAGAATGAAGGAGAAAAATATTGACTACATAGACATCGACAGCCCTACTCCTCCGAAAATTTCAAAACTGGTATCAATGAACCAACAGATGCAGCCAAGTCCTGATATAGAAAGGATCTCATGTAACAAGGTTGACCCAGCGTCAACCAGACTACCTGAAAGACCTGCTCACCTACCCTCAGCGAATTTATCATTGCCAGCAGAGAAGGATAATGCTGATCAGTCTCGCAGCTCTACATTGTTTCAGCCTGTGACGAACCAAAATGAAGATCCGTTACAGATACATAATCTGGGGACTCGTGTTCAAAATACAAACAGTCGCACAGATCCAGACTCTACACAGAATAAGGTGCCTTTTTTAGGGTCAGGCCGAGCCTCGGAAACAACTTGGAAAAGTCAGAGTTTTTAAAGGTCGCGACTCTAAACGTCAAGAATGTAGAGAGCAATACAGTTTACATCTCTGAAATGCTGAAAAAACATGACATCCTCGCTATCCAAGAACATTGGCTTTTTAATTTCCAACTCCAAGACCTAGAAAAGACATTTTGTTCACATTTTGTACATAGTAAGGCAGTTGATGATTATAACCCCCTCCCCCCAACACAGAAACCTAGGGGATATGGTGGAGTGGCACTATTCTACAGTAAGGACTTAAACTATACAGTGAAGAAGTTAACAACTGGATGTAGCAGAATTGTTGCAGTCGAGGTGCTAACAACCCCGCCCTTATGCATATGAAGCGTGTACATGCCCTCCAGAAACGCCAAGACCAACTCTTCAGACAAGGAAAATTACCAGCAGTGCCTTGACCAGTTGGAGGAAATTATGGACACGTTCGGTGGTACCCATGCTATGCTGATACTCGGCGACATGAATGCCTCATTGTGCAAGAGACAAGGGAATAACCAGGATGTATTGCTGGAGAATTTTGTCAAATCAAATAATCTCTTCTGTGAACAGAACGGATCAGAGACCTTTTTTCATCCCAACAAGTCGGATAAAGCTGAAATTGACTATATATTATTCAATGACAAGTGTAAACAATACCTGGGAAATGTAACAGTGGATAACAGGCTTTCCTCGAATACTTCTGATCATATCCCTGTAGTTGGAACCCTTTTTATCCAGAATAGGAAGACAACGAACCAGAAAACGAAAGTTGTATGCAAACCGAAATGGGATAGATGCGACAAGTCTGCCTACAGGAAGATGGTGAGGGAAAACCTGTTGCCTTTTGATACTTTTCTACCCTCGACTACTGGAGACTTTGACATTCTACAACCACTTAGCCATCTAAATGCTGTCCTGAAGCGAGCTACTGCTTGCAGTATTCCAAAACATAAGTCAGAAGTCACAGTACGACAACTACAATCCAGACCGTGGTCAGAAGTATCCATGATGCGATTAAAGAAAGCCGCCTTGCCTGGTGGGACTGGAAGAAGTCAGGATCCCCATCTGATCCCACCCATGCTACAGTTCAACGCAAGAAGATTGCAAGGAAACTGGTTAGGAAAGAGCAACGCCAGGAAGCTGCAAAGAGAAGAAAAGACAAGATAGAAGAGATAATGAGATCACGGATTGAACCAAAGACTTTCTACAAGCTTATAGGAAACCAACGCAAGTCCTCTAACTCTCAGCTTCACTCCCTGGTGGTGGATGGTAAAGAATGTGAAACACAGGATCACATCAGAGAGGGTTGGGCTACCCATTTTCAACACCTTGCTACACCCATGGAAAACCCCAAGTTCGACCAAGAATACAAACAGATGGTGGACGCTGATGTGGAAGCAATGGAAATTCTATGTAAAGAAGAATCCTCTCGGATGGAAAAAGGTACAAGTAGGCAAAGATCAGGAAAAGGCGCAATCAGAAAAAGATTCCCACTCCAAAAACCGAGGTGGGAAAAAACCAAACTAACAATCAGGTACTTATACCATGAAACATATCGTAAGCCGAATGAGCAGCTATTTTCCCAATAGGTGGCCACTCAGTTACCTTAACTTAACTAAAAATATGAAAACATACATAAGGCGCCAACAGCACAAAAAATTTTAAACACCAAGACATAAAACAAAAAGAACCACTACAGAAGTTTTTTAGAACCCGTATCGGAGGAAGAGGTGTCAATGGCCCTGAAACGACTAAATAACAACAAGGCTGTGGACATTATGGGTCTAACCAGTGAACACTTCAAGCTAGCCGGACGAGAAATACTGGAGTTCCTCACTTCGCTATTGAACTACATTATTATGACGAAATCCATCTCTGTTGTGTTGAAGGAGGGTATCCTGACTCCCATCTTCAAGAAAGGTGATCCTAGTAACCCAAGTAACTACAGAGGCATTACAGTTACACCCGTATACCTCAAGATCTTAGAACACATCATCAACACCCGCCATAACCTAATATTTCATGAATCACAGTCAAGATTGCAAAAGGGTTCTACAGCTGGCTGCTCATCACTCAGTGCTTTCTGAGTGCATATTGGAGGCGGGAAACAACAAGCGAGGCCTTTTAGCTCACCTGATCCGAAGGCTCACAAGGTGAGCTTATAGTATAGTAGTCGAGCCGGCGTCCGTGCGTCGTCCGTCGTCGTCAACATTTTCAAACGACTTCTCCTCTGAAGCTGCCAGGCCGAATCTTTTCATATTTCACATATAGCATCTACAGGTGGGGGGAACGAATATTTGTGTTTTTTTTATTTTGATCGGATAAGAACTCTGGTTGCTATGGCAACTTATGTTTCCCATAGACTTATAATGGAGAAAAGTGAAAATTGCCTATTTTTGCTGTCTTGTTTGAGATATTTGAATTTTGTTTATGCAGAAATGTTTATTGAGTAGTCCTCTACGTTTCATGTCCTAATCCTTCATTTTGATTGGTTGCAGGGGCCCCATATTGGGCAAAATTTCGAAAAACATTCAAAAATCTTCTTCTCAGAAACTGTCAAGGGGATGAAGCCTATACTTTGTATACATATTCCTGACAGTGGCCTCTACATAATTTGTGTTTTTATTCCAGGCGGATAAGAACTCTGGTTGCTATGGCAACTTAAAGTTTCCATAGACTTATAATGGGAAAAGTGGAAATCGGCTATTTTTCCGCTAAAATTGCAGACACTTGAATTTTGTTTTTGCAGAAATGTTTATTGAGTAGTATTTGACGTTTCTTTTGAAAACTATTGCAGCCTGAGATCTGAAAAGTGGTAGATGCAAACAACTAATGGATTAGATGAAGGTATACGATTAATTTAGGTCAAGGTCATCTCTTGACCTTGGCCGGTCTGTTGTCCATACACACTTTTCAAAGATTTTTTTCTCTGAAACCACTTGGACAATCAAAGCCAAATTTTATATGAAGCATCCATAGGAAGTGGGAACCAATGTGTATATAAATAATCCAGGTCACATGACCAAGATGGCCGCCATGCCCATATATGGTAAAAACCATTAAAATATCATCTTCTCCAGAACCGGTGAATTGATTTCAAC
Organism: Rugalucina vietnamica; assembly: GCA_964017185.1. Classification (NCBI taxonomy): domain Eukaryota; kingdom Metazoa; phylum Mollusca; class Bivalvia; order Lucinida; family Lucinidae; genus Rugalucina; species Rugalucina vietnamica. The sequence continues at coordinate 31,379,101 of OZ024884.1, forward strand.
GAAACTTTGCATGAAGTATGAATGACTCAAGTACTACAATGTATGTATAAAACATGACCCTGTGGTGACCTTGACCTATTTTATGGCAAGGTTAACATAGGTCGTCAATGCATTTGAATGGGAAAAACTTTTAAAATGTCAATTTAATTGAAAGTCTTGCAGGAAATGGGCAGTAGGACTGAAATTTAATGATTCTGAAAAAAATGGACCCCAGGAGCCCATCTGCTTTTAGAATGTTATTTTTTGAAAACTATTGCAGCCTGAGAACTGAAAAGTGATAGATGCAAACAACTGATAGAGTAGATGAAGGTATGTGATTAATGTAGGTAAAGGTCGATTTTGGAAACATAGGCAAACATGGAAACATGGGTGAAAAGTGACAACTAGGTCTCGGGTAAGCATTTACAGGACCAATGATCCTATAGAAACCATTTCAGCCATAGGCCTGAAACTTGACCAAGATGACCGTCATACCCATATATGGAAAAAAAATACTTTGTCCAGTGACTGTACTTGTTGACTCTCAGGTGAGCGATCGTTGCCCTTGGGCTACTTGTTATTACAACGTTAGATACACAGAAGGCTTTCGACGTTGTCGACCAAAACTCCCTCCTCAGAAAGCTGTATTTAGATGGTAGCCATGGAGACGACTGGTTATTGCTGAGGGACCTCTACTCTGACTGCTCCTCCAGAATTAAATGGGCAGGTGAACTATCGCACCCTATCAACATCATGCAAGGAGTGGGGCAGGGTGGAGTTTTATCAACAAGCCACTATAAGCGCTACAACAACCCTTTACTACTGCAGCTGGAAGACAGATACTCAGGAACTAGAATTGGATCCATTAGTATTCCCCATGTGACGGTAGCAGACGATTTGGCATTGATTTCTGAAAGCAAGTCTGATGCTCAAGTGATGATTTGGGACGCAGACAACAGTGCAGGCAGAGAGAGATACTGCATCCACCCAACCAAGAGTCGTCACATCCTGTGATATACTAAACGGAAAAAGAATGACACCGAACTCGGAATAGTGATGGCAGGGGAGAAGGTAGATATCCCTAGTTCAACTGTACGCCTTGGAATTGTTAGAAATACATCTGGACAAGCAGATATTGAAGGGAAAATAAGTTTAGGGCGAAAGACTGCTTATTCTTTAATGGGCGCGGGGCTCCATGGGGGTAGCGGGTTAAAGGCCGCCCTGAATGGGCACATCTGGTCTACCTTCGTCATTCCACGTTTTCTCTACAGCCTTGAAGTCCAAATCTTAAAAAGTTCAGACATAGAAAGTTTGGAAACATTTCAAAGAAAATGTCTCAAACAAATACAAGGTTTACCCGACAATACCTCAAATACAGCTTGTTTAGCTCTCCTTGGCGTTTTGCCTGTTTCACTCATATTCAAAGCATTTTAGAAAGGTATGATTTGCCTTCAGTTTTTGACCTTATTAATAGCCCACCAACCAAGGAGGCCTGGAAATGTACACTTAACCACAAAATAAATGATATGGTACAAAAAGTTCTGGAGGTCTGATATTGAAAGCAAGTCTTCCACAAAATACTTAAACCCAAATGTATTGAGTGTGGGCAGCAGTCACCATATATGGTCAACTGTAAGGAATAATATTCATGACAGTAGAAGAGAACAAATTAAATGTAAATTGTTGACGGGCACATATATACTCCAAGCAAATAGGGCAGCCTCCAACCAATACGCTGTAAATCCAACCTGTAAACTGTGCAATACAGCTCCAGAGACGAGACAGCATTTTGTGGGGGAGTGTGCTTTCTTTAAAGGAGAGAGAAAAATCTACATAGAGAAACTGGAGACGAGCCCGATTCTTTCGGATCAGTATATCCAGAATCTACGTAACCCAGAATTTCTCACACAGCTAACACTAGATGCGACAGTGATATCAGGTTAGATGAATGTGATTCGGAAGGGTTGGGGTCGCTCGAACAGTGCACTAGGGAGTATATTCATAAAATTCATGTGAGACGCATAGTAGCACTGAAGAGGATTTCATAAAGTCGGTTTACAACAACAGCTTGTGTAAATAAGTTAAAGAGCACATGTAAATATAAACATTCACCAGCTTTGAACGTAAAATTGAAAACCTAGCCCCAAACTGTAAAGTCAATAGACTTGTGCCTCGAAGAATCAAGCGGGGGAGCTCTACGATACAACAACAGCAACAACAATGGCAACCTTTGTCCGATTCTACTATAAAAGATCAAACATAATGACTTACGTCAGGTAAGTCACACCCGACACAGTTTCTTTCCACAGACTATCAGGGACTGGAATGACCTCCCTGATTCACTTATCTCCTCTGCTGAAATGTCTGATGACTGTGTGTCCAAGTTCGCTACACTCGTGCGTTCAAGGGACTAATTTCTCCCCCATCCGAACCCCCTGGTGAAATAATGTCATTTGGCGTGTCACCAGTAAACTATTCAGATTCAGATTCAGGTAACGGCTTATGTCGTCGCGTACGTAAAAGGATACTTCACATGGATCACCTGCCAGTACTATTTGTGTTCCATGTATTTGAGATGTTAAAGAGTGCTTTAAATCGCTTCAAATCCCCTTTTAAATCGGGCATGGCTGATGAAAAATCTTTATCAAATTGTCTCTTCATTTGTGACCTTTTTGAAAGAAACATTGACCACTTACGGGCAAGAAAAGGTAAGATTAGAACACCTACATTACATGTATGGATGATAGGCATGATATGCAGGAAAGAGATTTTCGTTTATCACCACGAAATCGATCTGAATGTTATAAAAATGAAATTGAGCTATGTCCTTTTTGCATAAGACAGTTGTGATTCTCATTACATTAAAGTCCCTTTTGCGAAAAGAAGTCCTTCTCTTATTTTAGGGTCTCAGATCATATAGCGAAAATGACACCTTTTCGCTATTTGAAGTCCTTTTTGCGAAAAGGACTCCTTTGCGCTATTTAGGGTAACCTTATTTTGACTTCTGAAAGTGGGGCGAGTTGTTTTGGGGCGAGTTTTATGTGGGGCGAGTTGTCTTGGGGCGAGTTGGGCGAGTTGTCTTTGGGGCCAGTTGTCCTGATTCCTTTTGACGGGTTTACAAAATGTTTTTCAGAATCAAAACTCTATTTTTAGCCGTAGAAAAAAGGATTTTCGCAAACAAGACCACGTCCTTTTCATGTGCCCAATATTTGTTTGGCGACAGAAAAACATGAATTCGGAAGAAAAAAACGAAGAAACTGTGGAAGAAATGGAGGAAGAAGAGTAAATTTTATTTGATCAAAGAGACGAATTTCTTATTTCAAAAGTCTGATGTATTTGACCTTTTGTATCATCTGAATTTCTGTCAGATTTTAAGTTTCTTTTTTGACATTTTCTGATTTTCCAAATATTTTCTAGAATCTACTTTCATTTTTCTATCACATAATGTTCAGGTTCTGATCTCGGTTCATCCTGGTCAGTGATAGCTCAGTAAGTTAGAACATACAGCTTTGGATGCAATAGGTTGAATGTTCGCGTCCTAGCTGTGAGTCGTGACACACCAAAGTATCGTCGCGTAATACGTTCTTGATAGTCATATGTCATTATTGATATGTTCTCGATAGCTTTCGTTCTGTCGCAAATAGTTCCCTTTGATTGACGTCATACATAATTGCCTTGACCCCTTGTTTTGCAGGACAGTTAGAATCATCAAAGTTTTATCATAATTTGACAATTAGAATGCTCAAAATAAAAGGAATTTTTTGGGTTATGTATAAAACCTGTAACCGAACCAGACCAAACCGAACCTACGGAAATTACCGAACTTACCCGACCGAACCTACGGGAATTACCGAACGTTCCGGACCGAACCTACGGAAAATGCCGATATATCGATACCGGGATTTAGCATCAATACCGGTTTAATTTGGAAAGATAAAAGGTAGAAGAGCGATTCTTATATATAAACGCAAGGAGTGCTTGATACGAAACCGATAAACACAAAGTAACAAAATCAAGATACAAAATATGTTCTTTAAATGAATGACGGGTCATTAGACAAAATTTCATGCAGCTAGTTTCTTATTTGTAATATTCTCATGTGAAAAACGTGGACAGCTCGGGAATTCAAACTGTATACAGCTAAATACGGCAATAAATAAATAAATAAATAACTGGGTCCGAACATATAAACCGAACTGCTACCGAACCTGTTAACAGAACATGTAAACCGAACTGAGTGCAAACATGTAAACCGATCTGAGGCCGAACCTGTTAGCCGAACTGGGACTGAACCTGTTAGCCTATCTTGGGCCGAACACTTTCACCGAACTGGCACCGAACCTGTTAACCGAACTGTGGCCGAACCTGCTAACCGAACTGTGGCTGAACCTGCTAACCGAACTGTGGCCGAACCTGCTACTTGAACCGAACTTTGACTGAACCTGCTAACCGAACTGTGGCCGAACCTGCTAACCGAACTGTGGCCGAACCTGCTAACCGAACCGAGGCCAAACCTGCTAACCGAACTGTGACCGAACCTGCTAACCGAACTGTGGCCGAACCTGCTACTTGAACCGAACAGTGATTGAACCTGCTAACCGAACTGTGGCCGAACCTGCTAACCGAACTGTGGCCGAACCTGCTAACCGAACTGTGGCCGAACCTGCTAACCGAATTGTAGCCAAACCTGCTAACCGAACTGTGGCCGAACCTGCTAATTGAATGTGGCCGAAACTGCTAACCGAACTGTGGCCGAACGTGCTAACCGAACTGTGGCCGAACCTGCTAACCGAACCGGTTAGCCGAACTGGGTCCGAGCGTGTAAACTAAACCTATTAGCCGAACTGAGGCCGAACTGAGGCCGAACCTGTTAACCGAACTGGGGGCGAACATGTTTACCGAACTTGGGCCGAACCTGTTAGCCGAACTGGCACCGAACATGTAAACCGAACTGGTGCCGAACTTGTTAGCCGAACTGGGGTCGAACTTGTAAACCGAACTGGAGCCGAACCTGTAAACCGAACTGGGACCGAACCTGTTAGCCGAACTGAGGTCGAACTGGGACCGAACCTGTTAAAAGAACTGGGGCCGAACCTGTTAGCCGAACTCACCTGTTTGGTCACAGTTCGGTTGACAGGTTCGGACCCAGTTCGATTTACATGTTTGGACCAGGTTCGGTTGACATGTTCGGACCCAGTTTGGCTAACAGGTTCGGCTAACAGGTTCGATAAACAGGTTCGGTCACAATGCGACTGACAGGTTCGGCCCCAGTTCGGTTAACATGTTCGGCCCCAGTTCGGTGTATATGTTCGGACCCAGTTCGGCTAACAGGTTCGGTTGAAAGGTTCGATCACAGTTCGGCTGACAGGTTCGACCCCAGTTAGGTAAACATGTTCGGCCTCAGTTCGGTTTACATTTTCGGACACAGTTCGGCTAACAAGTTCGGACCCAGTTCGGTTAACAGGTTATATGAATTTGAATTTTTCGTTTTTCGGTTACATCTTGAAAGTGACATATCTGTTGGGGGCATAATGTTTCATAAACATCTTTTTTTTTTTTTTTTTTTTTTTTTTTTTTTTTTTTTATCAAACTTTGTATGATTTTATTATCTGTATTGTTTGTTAAATTTAACTGACATCAATTAAAAGAATAATAAGCGCCATATCACTCTGATAATTAGCTAGGGCGTGAAAGACAGTCTTTATCGTGATAAAGAAATGATTATGAAAGTGACACCTGCGTTTATTAACAGTAATTGGATAAAGAAGGATTATCATCAGCTATTCAGTGAAGGCGGTCATGCCTCACAGCAGGGTTTCACTGTGTATAGAAAGACTTTGCTCTAAGTAATCTTTGAAGTATTAAATACAACCGCACCATTACAATAGGAAAGGAAAAGAAAATACTATAACGACATTATGATAGATACTTATAAAACAAACAAATAAATAAACAAACAACCTTTATGATCAGATCAGAATCAGAATAGTTTACTGGTGAAACGTCAAACTGACAATACCACACCAGGGGGATGGGGCTTGACCGGAGGGGATTAGTCCCGAGCTCTCACAAGAGAAGTAAAGGGCCTGTTACAGGGTATGGGAAATTAACATGGGAGTTTGCCCACGCATAGAATTTTATGAAATTATGTGTATTAATTGTCTTAGTTATGAATGGTGTATTCCCTTGTAAATGTAATTCCATTGGCAAATTATGACATAATATATGACGTCACTACCATGGCTGAGGGTACCCCACTTTAAACATTTCTATAATGATCAACGATTCATGAAGCAAATGTTGAAATCTTTCCAGAATTATAGTAGTCATTGGTAAGTTTGCTGATACTATAAATGACTTTGTAAGTATCAAGATAGTGGCGGAGCAGTCATTTTTGTGTACATGTAACCCCAATTTTCACCTGCTTATTTTAAAAGAGGTAGAATTTGAATTAAAAATTTTCTGTGTTCCAGTCTTTGTCAAGACACCATTTTAATATAACAACTGCCCACATATGTAAGAAATATATTCGTGAAATTTCACAAAAATCGTGGACCGGTAACATGGTGCTTTGTTACACTAATTACACATGACCCTTATTCATCAAAATGCGAAGTTGTTCACTAATAATCACAAAGTACTTTAATAAATGATTTATGACTGTAGGATTTTTATTGCAGGCTTATTATAAGCAATTTATATTATTATAGCATGCTTTTAATGAAACCCAACACACAGACCTTATACTCTGTTACATAAGTTACCGTTTGGACAGACTTAAAAGAATGTATAGATTTCAATAATGTTTTGTGTTTTAAACATCACATTAGTATGACTGCATGGTTTAAAATGCAATATTATTGATCTTCCTGAATTCAGAAGTTGTCTAAGTACCTTTTCCAATCTGTTACAATCATATGTTACATTTAGCGCAAACATGTACTGTAAAAACTTTTAATATAATAGGATCTTTAAGAGTTGAACTTTTTCTTCTTATTTTAAAAGGATGTTATATGTAACTAGTTAATACACGTGCTAAACTACGGGGTTGTTCAATTGCATTCATCTTATCCTTATTTAATTAGCATGTTACAAAATCACAAATTAAGAAATAACATTTCAATGAACATCACAATATATGTATCATGGTATTAATCTTAAGAAAAGATTATAAGCTCATTACTTAATCTGTTTTTTCTGACATTTATTCATCACTGAATATTTTATTTTGATGCAAACCCTATCTTAGTACTTAGCAGGATTGTGTAACCGATAAGAACACATAATATGAAAGATCAATGTTTGTATTTGCATGAAAGGAAAATCATTGTCTACAATATGTTTGTCATGATATGACAGAATGTACTTTACTAAATTTATTTTTCCTGAGAAAATATTTACTTTAATATTCAGTTTTGAAGGATGTAATATATGTAACGTGCAATATACGTTTAAAAGGCTGAATAAGATCCATAGGAATGTGAATATAGGATGTGGATTTGCCTTAAAGATGAAGCATACTTCATAATTAGCATAAATGCATACAGTTTATAGGAGATTTTGGTTTGATGTTTATTTTGCAAGCGTTTATGTAGGTAATATATGAAAGGCAATGATGTTGCATTTGACTGAAGGCTTAAAGTTTCTCATGGCATATGACTTTACAGAATTTATGGTCTGTTTTAGTCTCATGTAAAGACGAAATCAGATCGTATGTTGAAAATCAAAGTTTTAAGATTTGAGTACAGTAAGGGATCTAAGAGGGACTCTAAAAAAACTAAACGCATGGAATTGGTATGTTAAAGTAATAAGTGAACATTTGTCTATATTTCCACTTGTGTCATTTTACAATAAAATACTATCAGTTCAAGAGTAAGAAATATTAATATCAGATTCAGTTTATCACTAGATAAGTCAACATGGATCTCCCTGTCTCACTCCTATATGAGAAGCATACCATCTTATTATCAGTTAAACAAAGTTAAACATCCTCTATTGTTTCCTCATTAGAATAATTTAGAGCTTTTAGAATTGATTCAACTGAAGGCAAACCTTAAGCCATTTGGTTTCACTGCTGTTTTAGAATTACTTTATATCGTTCTAAACCTAAAGAAAACAGTCAAGAGAGGACCATCACGAATAATATCTTTTTGGCAATAGTAAGCAATGGTGCAATTAGAGCAAATGTTCAACCTAAATTCCCATTGGAAAAACAAGCGAAATAACAAATCGTTACTTGCACAAAGAGAATGTACAGTTTGCCAAGAGAACGGCTATTTTCCAACTTGGTCACTCAGTTACATGAACGTAACTAAATGTATGCCATTCAGGATTGTCTTAGCACAATGTGTGTCAGAAATGTGCATAATGATCATAATCCAAAACCTTTTTGTGATGTTTTGGAGCAATTTCAACATTTTGTTAAAATTATGAAAAGAGACCTACATGTATATAATGTGAAAAATGACAATGTTACCGGTTTTAAATTATCATGAAATTTTGCTCAAATCAAGAGGATATATATGACATGTTTTTATGCAAATATGATATCTTGACAAAGACTGGAACATATTTATCTTTGAAGTTGAATTTAGTAATTTTTGTAAATTTTAGAGAAAAAAATGAGAAATTTTATAATTATTTAATCAGGAAAACAATATAATACTTCTGTAAAATGTTTTTACGGTATAAGTATAATGCCTGGGATATTCTCGAGCCAATCCACATGGCAAATCTTAGAAAATTATAAAACTGAAGATTTAGGGCACACAATGATGAGGGCAGGTATGATGTCATTGTGGGAGTGAGCCAGGGTTGCCTCCTGAGTCCTATAATTAATTATTTAATTCAATATATATATTTTCATAGCTCATATGTGATGACCTACTTATGTGTAAAATTTAAAGAAAATCCATGCGTGGGCACATCTGTAACACCCCCTTTAGACACACAATCATCTGACAATTCAGCAGAGGAGATCAGAGAATCAGGGAGTTCATTCCAATCTCTAACGGTCTGTGGGGAAGAAACTGTGTAAATAGGCATTTGTACTTACTGAAGGTATCTGAAATGCCAAGGAGTGTTGATTCCTACAACGCCTATTTTTGGGGATAAGGTCATCCGTGGGTATTTTGCTCTCCCTTTTAGACCTTTGTAAAGTAATATAATTCTATTATCCTTCCTTCTTTTCTGCAGGGATTCCCATTTTAGTTTTTTAAGGATGCCAGTCATACTACCTTTTTCATATGTATAGTTCCTAGTTACAAACCTAGCCGCACGCTTTTGCACCTTCTCCAAATCATCTATCAGACCTTCATAATGAGGGTCCCAAACTGAGCTACAATATTCAAGAATAGGTCTCACCAGACCTTTATAGGCAGCTTCTCTCACATCTTGGGGGATTTCGTCTAAAAAAACCAAGGGTCCTATTGGCTTTGGTACACACGTTGCTGATGTGAGTATTCCATTTTAAATCCTTAGTTATTGTTACACCAAGATATTTGATACTCTCAACATTTTCCAACACAGTACCCTCAAGCTTGTAAGAAGCCTGAATTTTACTAGTACGTTTATTTGTCAGCTGCATCATGCTGCACTTGACAGGTTGAAATCTCATACCCCATTTCCTGGCCCAACTACCTAATCGATCAATATCCTTCTGAAGTTTCACTGTATCCTCCACATTCTTAATTTCACGATAACAAACACAATCATCAGCAAAGAGTCTGATTTCCGATTCAATATCTGAGGTGATATCATTTAAAAGAACTTTTTGTTTTATGTCTTGGTGTTTAAAATATTTTTGTGCTGTTGGCGCCTTATGTATGTTTGCAAACTTTTAGTTAAATTAAGGTAACTGAGTGGCCACCTATTGGGAAAATAGCTGCTCATTCGGCTTACGAAATGTTTTCTTGGTATAAGTACCTGATTGTTAGTTTGGTTTTTTCCCACCTTGGTTTTTGGAGTGGGAGTCTTTTTCTGATTGCGCATTTTCCTGATCTTTGCCTACTTGTACTTTTTGATATGCAACGAAAACAACAAGGGGCCAAGAACGGTGCCCTGTGGGACACCAGATACAACAGGAGTCCAGTCTGATTTAACGCTATTAACCACAACTCTTTGTTGTCTATAGCAAAGGAAGGCATCAATCCATTTAATTGTCTTCCCACCAATTCCATAACTGAACAATTTGCTTTTAAGGAGTTCATGCGGAGGAGTGTCAAAAGCTTTTTCAAAATCCAAGATAAATGTATCAACCTGACCTTGATTGTCTAAGATTTTTGCCCAGTCATCAATCACTGTAGCTAACTGGGTTTCACAACTATGGGATTTCCTGAATGCATGTTGCCTGTCTGACAAAAGTTTATGATGATCCAAATGGGACATGATATTAGAACACACTATATGTTCCAGAAGTTTGCAGGGTACGCAGGTCAAGGAAATTGGACGATAGTTGCAAGCGAGAGACCTATCAGCCTTTTTGAACAGGGGACAAATGTTTGCTAAAGACCATTCTTTGGGGATTTCACCCGAGTCTATTGACTGTTGAAAAAGATGTGCAAAAACAGGACCTAGCTCAGATGCCAATTCTTTAAGGACTCTAGGATGAAGCTCATCAGGACCTAAAGCTTTCGACGGGTTCAAACCTTTCAGAAGTTTTGTGACACCTTTGGATACCACTATGTCTTCCATAAACGGGGCTTTTCTATTCAAAAGAGGGACCTGGCTATGTTCAGTTTTGGTGAACACATCCGTAAACTGACCATTGAATTCACCAGCCTTTTCAAAATCTGATTCAGCAAGACCACTTCCATTTCGTTTTTTTAAAGGGGGGATACCTTGAACATCTTTTTTCTGACTATATATATTTATGTACCGATAAAAATCTCTTGGATTAGCCTTAACATCACCAACCACGTTATTTACATACAACTCATGCTGTTTTCTGATATCTGCTTTGATTTCTCTTCTCAAAATTTCAAATTTTGTTCTAAATTTTGCACTCCCAGTTTTCTTCGCTTTAGCGTGAGTTGCATTTTTTCTACGAATCTTTCTTCTTATTTCAGGAGTTAACCATGGGACTGAGGAAACTGAGCGACTAGTCTTTGATGGGATATTTTTATCCACTGATTCCTGGATAAAAGATGTGATCAAATTAAAGTTTTCTTGAACCGACCGTGTGCCAGAGTAACCGTTGAAATATTTCTCCTTTGCAAATTTAAGGGCATCACCTTTCATCACCTATGATCCTTCATTAAGCTTAACTTAGCGGTAAAATTACATAAAATCCTTTGTAAATAGTGAAATAAGTGCTTGAACTTCAAAATTTTGGTCATTTTAACAGGTAATGCAATTAATTCCCGGTATCGAAAGATCATTATTGCCATAGGTCCGGTCCGGATGTTCGATAATTTCCGTAGGTTCGGCCGGATATGTTCGGTAATTTCCGTAGGTTCGGTTCGGTTTGGTTCGGTTACAGGTTTTATTCACAGCCGAACTCTACAACATCGCATTCAATTTAGCCTTTTTCTGCTATTTCCAAATTTCTTATGCATTTGAACCATTATGTTCAAGTAAACTGACTCCTTGAGCAATCATCCACTTTTCGTCTGTTTTATTTACACCATGATGCTATTTCTTGGCCGAAAGTGGTCAATGTTTCTTTCAAAAAGGTCACAAATGATGAGACAATTTGTGATAAAGATTTTTGTGGTGGTGTTCTGAGGGATTCTTTTTTCCCGGACTGCCCCTTTGTGGGGCAGTCTTCCCTATTCAGTGGTCTCTTCACGGGCTGCTGAGGAATTCGGGGCTCTCAATTGGATCAGGGGATCAGAGGTATACGTTTTAGTATGCCTCTGTTTAGCTTCTTGTAAATAGTTTTAATGGCCCATCCCGAATGTTCTCCCCATCTTGCTAAATTCAAAATTTAGCACCCACCCAACACCTGAGATGATGATCAGAAATTGATCGACTCAGTATATGAAGATAGATAGATAGTATAATTCGATAAGAAAATTGCACATGCCTTCCTTGCATTTTAAAAATAAGGGAGCAAAAACGTGTAATGGGTTATTACGGTGCAGTTTATAGGAAAACTTTCAGACGTTGTAAAACAAGTATGAATTAGTTTCCTAAAAGCAGATTTTGTGGGCATATACCCTTAAGTTTTTAGCTCACCTGAGCCAAAGGCTCACAAGGTGAGCTTATAGGATGGCCATGATCCGGCGTCCGTCCGTCCGTCCGTCGTCCGTCCGTCGTCCACAATTTCAAAGATCTTCTTCTCTGAAACCGCTTGGCCAATCAAAGTGAAATTTTATGTGGAGCATCCATGGGTAGGGGGAACTGAAGTTTGATCGTGAGATCCGGGTCACATGACCAAGATGGCCGCCACGCCCATATATGGTAAAAACCACTCAAAAATCTTCTTCTCCAGAACCGGTTGGCCGATTTCCACGAAACTTGGTATGTAGCATTGGGGACTTCAGCTCATCATAGTTTGATAAAATGATGACCCTTGGATGACCTTGACCTATTTTACCGCAAGGTCAAATTTGGAAACATAGGCTTTTACATGGGAAAAAGTGAAAACTATGGATTTTTTGAAAACTATTGCAGCCTGAGGCCTGAGAAGTGGTAGATGCAAACAACTAATGGAGTAGATGAAGGTATGTGATTAATTTAGGTCAAGGTCATCTCTTGACCTTGGCCAGTCTGTCGTCCATACACACTTTTCAAAGATCTTCTTCTCTGAAACTGCTGGGCCAATTAAAGTGAAATTTTATGTGGAGCATCCATGGGTAGGGGAGACGAAAGTTTGATCGCGAAATCCAGGTCACATGACCAAGATGGCCGCCATGCCCATATATGGTAAAAATTACTCAAAAATCTTCTTCTCCAGAACCGGTGGGCCGATTTCCACGAAACTTGGTATGTAGCATTGGGGACTTCAGTCCATTATAGTTTGATAAAATGATGACCATAGGATGACCTTGACCTATTTTGCGGCAAGGTCAATTTTGGAAACATAGGCTTTTACATGGGAAAAAGTGAAAACTATGGATTTTTTGAAAACTATTGCAGCCTGAGGCCTGAAAAGTGGTAGATGCAAACAACTAATGGAGTAGATGAAGGTATTTGATTAATTTAGGTCAAGGTCATCTCTTGACCTTGGCCAGTCTGTCGTCCATACACACTTTTCAAAGATCTTCTTCTCTGAAACTGCTGGGCCAATCAAGTTGAAATTTTATGTGGAGCATCCATGGGTAGGAGAGACGAAAGTGTGATCGCGAAGTCCAGGTCACATGACCAAGATTGCGGCCACGCCCATATATGGTAAAAACTACTAAAAAATCTTCTTCTCCAGAACTAGTGGGCCGATTTCCACGAAACTTCGTATGTAGCATTGGGGACTTCAGTCCATCATAGTTTGATAAAATGATGACCATAGGATGACCTTGACCTATTTTACGGCAAGGTCAATTTTGGAAACATAGGCTTTTACATGGGAAAAAGTGAAAACTATGGATTTTTTGAAAACTATCGCAGCCTGAGGCCTGAAAAGTGTTAGATGCAAACAACTAATGGAGTAGATGAAGGTATGTGATTAATTTAGGTCAAGGTAATCTCTTGACCTTGGCCAGTCTGTCGTCCATACACACTTTTCAAAGATCTTCTTCTCTGAAACTGCTGGGCCAATCAAAGTGAAATTTTATGTGGAGCATCCATGGGTAGGGGAGACAAAAGTTTAATAGCGATATCCAGGTCACATGACCAAGATGGCCGCCATGCCCATATATGGTAAAAACTACTCAAAAATCTTCTTCTCCAGAACCGGCAGGCCGATTTTTGTGAAACTTGGTATGTAGCATTTGGGACTTCAGCCCATCATAGTTTATTGAAATGATGACCCTAGGATGACCTTGACCTATTTTATGGCAAGGTCAATTTTGGAAACATAGGCTTTTACATGGGAAAAGGCGAAAACAAGGGATATTTTGGACACTGTTGCAGTCTGAGACCTGAAAGTTGCTAGCTGCAGACAACCAATGGAGTCAATGAAGGTAAGTAATTAATGAAGGCCAAGGTCATTTCTTGACCTTGACCCAAGGTCATTAAAGTATCAAAATTAAAATTATGGTTTTCTCAGAAATCACTGGGTTTGGAAACTATTGCAGCATGAGACCTGAAACTTTGCAGATGCAGACAACTTATGAATTCAATAAAGGTGTGTGAGTATTCAAGGTCAAGGTCATTTCATGATGACTTAATACATGTACTCCAGGATCAGGCTTCAGGTGAGCGTTCTCAGGACCAATGGTCCTCTGGTTTAAAGAGCTTTTACGGTAGTGATGAGTAAGGTTTTCTGGTGTAAATGGCAGCCTGAGAAGCAGAGAAGGTGCAGTTCCGATGCTTGATTGACAGAAGGCTACCTATTTACGACACAAAGCCATTTCTCGGTGCATTAATTTTTGTGGTCTAGTTAAAACTGAACTTCTTGTTTAAAATCACATTTAACGATCTCCACTGCCTTTATTCTGCGGTGTTGCATAGTTAATATCGAAGGCATAATTATGTCGCCATGATGCGCTCCCATCATAATTGGAGTTTTTTCACTTAACCTGCGCGTGACTAATACAATATGCAAATGTAACGATAGCCGAGCTAAGACACAGCAAACCCCGTCGGTGGAAAAGCATGCTCATCCACCAAGGGTGATTTACTGCGCTATATACCTAACACTTACTCGATTCACAAAGTCTCGAGTTTGAAATTTGCATATTTCCAAGGGAGGCTATCCCGTCACATTACTTCCGCCTCCGAGTCTTGGCCTGGGGACTACATGGGTAAGGCAAACCCGGGGTGGCAGTTGTCATTATCCCACCGCTGCCACCAAATGTAAAGAACAGACAGCTGAGCCGAGCCACAGCAAACCCTGTCGGTGGAAAAGCATGCTCATCCACCTAGGGTGGTTTACTGCACTATATACCTAACACTTACTCGATTCACAAAGTCTCGAGTTTGAAATTTGCATATTTTCAAGGAAGGCTATCCCGTCACACAAATGACTATCAAGACAAGATCATATGACGGGCCATTTGATTCGTCAATTTCAACATCCTTAGGTCAAGGTCATAGCTGTCAACACCCGGCATGGACATAGGCATAGAATCATTACTAAAACATTTAGGGAAAGAATATCTGCCGGCACAATGAGGTCAGGATTATTGCAGTGAGTTCAAAATATTATGACCATTGGCCAATGATTTTCTTACGCTGTCGAGAACATATGACACCAGGATACCAGTGGCTACCTTTCTTTTGCGCTCAGCATTATTGATCTGGTTGGCAAGCTACTATTCGTGAAAAGAAATCAAAATGGGTCAGCATTGATTTTCTTTCGCTATCGAGAACATATGACACCAGGATACCAGTGGCTACCTTTCTTTTGCGCTCAGCATTATTGATCTGGTTGGCAAGCTACTATTCATGAAAAGAAATCAAAATGGGTCAGCAAAACTGCACCACCTCCACCGCTTTCCCTCATTAGGTTAAGGAGATAGCCTGGTCAATAATATTGTAATTGATCCAGTCAGAATGACGTCATCGGTCATTCGTACAAGGTGAATAACTGGGTGTTTTTTGCTACGGCCTTACTGACTTCAAGGCAGTAAAAATGAAAGCAAAATTAAAGTTTTCATAAACAGGTCTAAGAGACTCATAAATCGGCATAATTATGTCAAAGGACAGCTATTCTGTCGTTTGACAGATTGTATCAATCAATGTACTTCACTAAACTGTAGGTTCCATTGAAAATTAATGATTTCAACATGTATCTCAATGCGGTTTTGTTTATTCGCATGTTTTTCTCATGAAAACAACTTTTGAAACAGCATGTATCTGTCGATGGGCAGATAGTCAGATCTGTCCAACGACAGAACTTCTGTCCTTAGACATAATTCTGTAGTTTCATGAGTTTCTCTGACCTGATAAAAGCCTTGAAAGTATCTTTAGATCGTTATCATTGCTTCAACTCCAGGCATGAACCCTGTAATATTTCTGGCAAATTATAATTTTATAGGTGTTTAAAAATGATTAAATCATAATGATATTGGCCAACTTATACCCTCGACAGAATGAGCAAAAAGGCAGGAAAGGAGCAGTTCCGGAATCCAATTTTAATTTTTTTCTCACGAAACAGTAACTTGCAGACCAGATCATAGACAGGATATTCCCATCGTTATACTCCACACCGACGGGAACGGCTTACATTGAACAGTTAGTTGAAAGTAAAAAATCAACAAGAACAGCAAAGAAAGGAAATACTGTGTTAAGTAAGGTCTCTTTTAACATATATGACTCGAGAACCGACTATTACAATGCAATGAATGCTTGGGGTTGTTTATTTACTCCATATTTCTTAAAGAAAACACTAAACACGTCTATAAATAGAACACATCAAACTGGAAGTAGAAATAAAAAAAGTCAACATTTTCTCTTTCCGTGTAGTTTCAAAATGCATAATTAGTGTCAGCTGTAGATGTTTACCTCTGCTACAAATACATATACATTTCTAACACAAGCATCGCCAAATAAAGCAACTAAAGGTCACTTACAAAATCCATAAAGTTTAAAGGCAACCTAAGCTAAGCCGTATAGCGAAAGTGGATTGAGGTACCAAAGTGGAGCGGAGTGAAGGCTAGCCAGCTGATCTAACCAGGGACCGAGGTTATAAAACTTTTTCCATGCTCAACTCAGCTGAGACTAAAATTTATCCTGCTCATAAATGTTAAAATGCCAACAATTGTTGGCATTTTAACATTTATGAGCGGGATAAATTACTAGTTTTTGAGTTTTGAACCTAAATTCTCCACTAATTTTGGCTATTTCAACATTTATGAGCAGTTGAAATTTCATGCTCAGCTGAGCTGAGCTTGAAACAAGTTTTATAACCTCAGGGCCTGATCATTCATCATCAATGATCTTATTTAGGCCTTAAGGCCAATTAACTCGCATGTATCTTCATGAGCTCAGGTATTTTCATTGTTATTGGCTCACTGCATTACGAAAACTTGCCCATGCAATATACTGAGATTTTTTTAGCTTTAAAAATTGAAACTAGCTGAAATTTTCTGATATTTTTCTTATTTTTGCTCAAAACATAGATTGTGGGTACACGTTAGAACCGCCTCGCCGAGGCGGTTCTAATGAGTACCCACAATCTATGTTTTGGAGCAAAAATAAGAAAAATAGGTAAACCCCTGCATACCCCAGTTTTGCTATATAAATGTGGGGTATAAGGGGGTATATATTTCACGGACATGTTTTCCTGATGGTGAGTGTGCTTAGGTAGACTGTTACCATGATTATCATGTGGCGAAACGTAGTGTTTCAACCACAAAATTCTCCAGGTGTGAAATAATTCTTATGAGTTCATCTTCCTTTTTGACATCTAGCAACATATTCAAATTGAGATATGCGATGCCGCAATAATCAAAACTTGGTTTCCTCATTTTTATGCCCCCAACTTTGAAAAAGTTGGAAGGGCATATTGCTTTCGGCTTGTCTGTCTGTCTGTCTGTCTGTGCGTGTGTGAGTGGGTGCGTTTTAGCTCACCTGAGCCGTCAGGCTCACAAGGTGAGCTTATAGTAAACCCATGCTCCGTCGTCCGTCCGTCATCCACCATTTTCAAAGATCTTCTCCTCTGAAACCGCTTGGCCAATCAAAGCCAAATTTTACATGAAGCATCTATGGGAAGGGGGAACCAATGTGTATATAAATAATCCAGGTCACATGACCAAGATGGCCGCCATGCCCATATATGGTAAAAAACCTTCAAAAATCTTCTTCTCCGGAACCACTGGACCGATTTCAACCAAACTTGGCATGAAGCATTAATGGCTCAAGCACTACAATGTGTATATAAATCTCATGACCCTATGATGACCTTGACCTATTTTACGGCATCATCAACATTTCGCGAATGCATTTGAATGGGAAAAATTGTTAAATTGTCATTTAAAGGAAAAATCTTGCAGAAAATGAGCAGTAGGACTGAATATTAATGATTCTGAAAAAAAAATTGGGCACCAGGGGCTCATCCGCCCCCACCGCGGGGCAATATACATGTATATCTCCATAATATTCAAAGATCTTCTCCTCTGAAACCGCTTGGCCAATCAAAACGAAATTTTATGTGAAGCATCAATAGGAAGGGGTAACAAATATGTATATAAAAAATCCAGGTCACATGACCAAGATGGCCGCCATGCCCATATATGGTAAAAACCGTTCAAAAATCTTCTTCTCCAGAACCGGTTGACCGATTTCAACGAAACTTGGCACGAAGCATCGATGGCTCAAGCACTACAATGTGTATATAAATCATGACCCTGTGATGACCTTGACCTATTTTACGGGAAGGTCAGCATAGGTCACCAATGCATTTGAATGGGGAAAACTTTTAAAATGTCATTTAAAGTGAAAGTCTTGCAGGAAATGGGCAGTAGGACTGGATATTAATGATTCTGAAAAAAATTGGACCCCAGGGGCTCATGTGCCCCCACCCCGGGGCAATATACATGTATATTTCCATAATATTCAAACGTCTTCTCCTCTGAAACCGCTTGGCCAAACAAAGCCAAATTTTAAGTGAAGCATCTATAGAATGGGGGAATCAATGTGTATATAAATAATCTAGGTCACATGATCAAGATGGCCGCCATGCCCATATATGGTAAAAACCCATCAAAAATCATCTTCTCTGAAACCAATAGACTGATTTCAAGGAAACTTGGCGTGAGGCATCGATGGCTAAAGTACTCCAATGTATATATAAATCATGACCCTGTGATGACCTTGACCAAGTTTATGGCAAGGTCAACATGGGTTGCCTGTGCATCTGAATTGGGAAAACTGTTAAAATGTCATTTGAAGGAAAAAGCCAACAGGAAATTGGCAAATGGACAGAATATTGAAGATTCTGAAAAAAGAAAATGGCCCAAGGGCTTATCTGCCCCTGCACTGGAGTTAAATACCATAATATTCAAACATGTTTATTGGTATATGCAGCTGATCTCAGGTGAGCGTTTACAGGACCATTGGTCCTCTGGTTTTAAACTTATGAATGGTACAAGCTAGGGATTTGAAATTTTGTATGTGTATTTATCATGAAAAAATAGTTGACCCATGTTTTTTTCATGCCACAGTTATGCCCCTTTTCTGAGTTATGTCCCTTTGAAAATGAAATTTGAAAATCTTGTGTGCAAGATATCTCAAAAAGTATTTTAGCTAGAGCCTTCATATTTGGTGTACTGGTGGGGGCTGAGAAGTAGATGACCTGATTAACTTTTCAGAACTTTACCTCAAATTTTGACAAAAATACGGAATTTTGAAATTTTGATTGATATTTCCACTTTTCAGTGAAATTTGAAACTTTTGAACGGTGAATGCTAGGGTTTTGAAATTATGTCCCCCCTCCGAAGGAGTTGGGGGACATATTGTTTTTGGTGTGGATCCCGTCGGCGTCAGCGTCGGCGGCGTCGTCGTAGCTTTTTGTATGCACCATATCTCCTGAACCACTGGATGGATTTAGACCAAACTGGCACAGAAACTTCATTGGGGCAGCTGAATGAAGTGATTAAATTTCGGTGACCTTGACCTAATTTTCAAGGTCACAAAGGTCAATTAACTGTTTGAAAATCCAGGTGTCTCCATTCGTTTCCGCTCTCTAACTTGAGTAGTTTTTGACCAATTTTCTTTAAACTTTGCATATTAGTCGATACCGGCAAGGAGTGGTTTGGGATTGTAGATGGGTAAATTTCGTCAAATGACCTTAGAGTTATGGCCCTTGATAGAGGTTAAAAATTGCATTTTGTTGGTTTCCGCTCTCTAACTTGAGTAGTTTTTGACCGATTTTCTTCAAACTTTGCATATGAGTTGATTGGGACAAGGAGTGGTTTGGGATTGTAGATGGGTAAATTTTGTCAAATGACCTTAGAGTTATGGCCCTTGATTGAGGTTAAAAATTGCATTTTGTTCGTTTCCGCTCTCTAACTTGAGTAGTTTTTGACCAATTTTCTTCAAACTTTGCATATTAGTTGATACCGGCAAGGAGTGGTTTGGGATTGTAGATGGGTAAATTTCGTCAAACAACCTTAGAGTTATGGCCCTTGATTGAGGTTAAAAATTGCTTTTTTTTTCGTTTCCGCTCTCTAACTTGAGTAGTTTTTGACCGATTTTCTTCAAACTTTGCATATGAATTGATACCGGCAAGGAGTGGTTTGGGATTGTAGATGGGTAAATTTCGTCAAATGACCTTAGAGTTATGGCCCTTGATTGATGTTAAAAATTGCATTTTTAGCTCACCTGAGCCGAAGGCTCATAGGTGAGCTTATAGTATACCCATGCTCCGGCGTCCGTCCGTCGTCCGTCCGTCGTCCACAATTTCAAAGATCTTCTTCTCTGAAACTGCTGGGCTGATTGTTCTCATATTACACATACACCATCTACAGGTAGGGGGAAAGAATAATTGTGTTTTTTGTTTTGATTGGATAAGGACTCTGGTTGCTATGGCAACTTATGCTTCCCATAGACTTTTAATGGAAAAAAGTGAAAATTGCCAGTTTTTGCTGTCTTGTTGGAGATATTTGAATTTTGCTTTTGCAGAAATGTTTATTGAGTAGTCCTCTACGTTTCATGTGACTTTTGTCCTAATCCTTCATTTTGATTGGTTGCAGGGGCCCCATATAGGGCAAAATTTCGTAAAACATTCAAAAATCTTCTTCTCAGAAACTGTCAAGGGGATGAAGCCTGTACTTTGTATAATTGTTCCTGACAGTGGCCTCTACTTAATTTGTGTTTTTATTCCAGGCAAATAAGAACTCTGGTTGCTATGGCAACTTAAAGTTTCCATAGACTTATAATGGGAAAAGTGGAAATCGGCTATTTTTCCGCTAAAATTGCAGACATTTGAATTTTGTTTTTGCAGAAATGTTTATTGAGTATTGTTTGACGTTTCTTGCGAGTTTTGTCCTTATCCTTTATTTTGATTGGTTGCTGGGGCCACATAAAGGGCAAAATTTTGGAAAAAAAAACATTCAAAAATCTTCTCCTCAGAAACTGTCAAGTGGATGAATCCTGTACTTTGTATACATGTTCCTGACAGTAGCCTCTACATAATTTGTGTTTTTTATTCCAGTGGGATAAGAACTCTGGTTGCTATGGTAACTTTTAGTTTCCATAGACTTATAATGGGAAAAGTGGAAATTAGCTATTTTTTGAAAACTATTGCAGCCTGGGATCTGAAAAGTGGTAGATGCAAACAGCTAATGGATTGGATGAAGGTATATGATTAATTTAGGTCAAGGTCATCTCTTGACCTTGGCCGGTCTGTCGTCCATACACACTTTTCGAAGATTTTATTCTCTGAAACCACATGGCCAATCAAAGCCAAATTTTATATGAAGCATCTGGAGGAAGTGAGAACCAATGTGTATATAAGTAATCCAGGTCACATGACCAAGATGGCCGCCATACCCATATATGGTAAAAACCCTTAAAATATCTTCTTCTCCAGAACCAGGTGAACCGATTTCAACGAAACTTTGCATGAAGTATGGATGACTCAAGTACTACAATGTATATATAAATCATGACCCTGTGGTGACCTTGACCTATTTTATGGCAAGGTCTACATAGGTCGTCAATGCATTTGAATGGGGAAAACTTTTAAAATGTCATTTTAAGAGAAAGTCTTGCAGGAAATGGGCAGTAGGACTGAATTTTAATGATTCTGAAAAAAAATGGACCCCAGAGGCTCATCTGCTTTTTAAATGTTATTTGAAGGGGAAAATCAGCAGGAAATTGGCAAATGGACAGAATATTGATTATTCTGAAAAAAGAAAATGGCCCAAGGGCTTCATCTGCCCCCTGCACTGGGGTTAAATACCATAATATTCAAATATGTTTATTGGTATATGAAGCAGATCTCAGGTGAGCGTTTATAGGACCATTGGTCCTCTGGTTTTCCTTTCCGCTCTCTAACTTGAGTAGTTTTTTACCGATTTTCTTCAAACTTTGCATATTAGTTGATACTGGCAAGGATTGGTTTGGGATTGTAGATGGGTAAATTTCGTAAAACTTCAAACTTTATGAATATGGAAAGCTGAAACATGTGATATTTTAAAATGTCTGTTGGTATATATTGGTTTTAATTTAAAATGTATATATTTTTCAGGGTTATATGTAAAAAATTTACAAAATTAAAAGTGGGTTGGGGCAGAGAGGGGGGACATATGTTTTCCTCTGAAAACTCCTTCTAGTTTCATATACAGATTCCTCATGAAAAAATAGCTGACCCCTATATTTTTTCATGTCTGAGTTATGCCCCTTTTTGGAGTTATGTCCCTTTGAAAACAAAAGTTGAAAATCTTGTGTGCAAGATATCTCAAAAAGTATTTTAGCTAGAGCCTTCACATTTGGTATACTGGTTGGGGCTGAGGAGTGAGATGACCTGATTAACTTTTGAGAATTTTACCTTAAATTTCGACAAATTTACAGAATTTTGACTGATTTTTTTACTTTTAAGTGAAATTTGAAACTTTTGAACGGTGAATGCTAGGGTTCTGAAATTTCATATATAGATTCCTCATGAAAAAAAAGTTATGCCCCCTTTTGGAGTTATGTCCCTTTGAAAGCAAAATTTGAAAATTTTGTGTGCAAGACATCTCAAAAAGTATTTGAGCTAGAGCCTTTATATTTGGCATACTGATTGGGGCTGAGAAGAAGGTCACATGATTAATTTTTGAAGACTTGCTGTCAAATTTTGACATAGTTACAGATTTTGAAATAGGGGCAAGCATACAGTTGGGGGCATAGTGTTTTACAAACACATATTTCTAGTTTCTCTTTCAGTTTCTTAGTTTTGAAATTGACATTCTAGAAGGTAGTGACTTGCTGTTTCAATTTCTCCACCACATTTATCATGCTCCTTTCTGTTGCATCTGTGCAAGTATTCATTCAAACTATCAAATCTGTGCATTAACTTGTAGTCTACTTTAGGTCTAAAGTTAAACAGATGTTTGCCTCCGATTTTTCCCACGTCTCCTGAGATTTTACTGTTCCTGCTTATAGGGCAGGTCGGCTTGGTACTAGCACTGGCTTCTCTTCTGCTAAAAAATACATGATCTTTATCATTGCTTGTCTAACTTAGAAAAAGTCTGATAGTGAAGTCTGATAATAATCAATATCTGCACTATTCAGTATTCACAGGAGGACAGTATGGAAGTTTGGCAATTGTGCTGAATATGTTATCCTCTTAAAATACATGTACATGTACAAAGATTATTAGAAAATTCTCACATATCTGGACCCAGTTGCTCAAAATTAACAACATTGTTTATTAACAATTTGTCAATTTAAACCTGAATATTACAAATACGCTGTTATTCTTTGTTGATACAATGTGAGAATCCTTTGCCCTGTTATATTTTGTTGATACAATGTGAGAATCCTTTGCCATGCAAAGGATTCCCACATTTTATCAACAAAAAATAACTGTGTATTTGCTTAATATGAAGTCAGAATTTACTTAACGAGTTGAGGTCTTAACATGAAGTTAAGCTAACGAAGTTTTGAACAACTGGCTCCTGGTCTTTTCAGAGCCTTGGTGATCCGGACACCAGAAGAAATGAAGGAGGCGGGAAACCAGTACTATAAACAACAAAACTACACAGAGGCGCTAAACTGCTATACGCAGGCCATTAGTAAGTGATGAAGAGCCTTTGAAGAAAATTTGTTGCTACATGTAGCAGGCCTCCTAGCGAAACCTATAAAACCTGTAAAAACCTATAATTTTGTGTCAAATTAGTAAAAACCTATATACATGTAACCTTTATTTTGCCCCCAAAATGGATAAAAACCTATAACCTATATATTTCTACAAAAACCTTTAATTATTGCAGAAAAAGCAACAAGTATCATTTTAAGACCAGTGTTTGTTTTCTGGTACTTGTAAATGTTTTTAAGATGCATTCATTGAACAGCTGTTTGTTTTTGACCATAATATAATCAAATAAAAGAACCTTTATACTGGTAATTTAAAAAAAAGAACCTATATAAAAACATATTTTCAAGTGGGCCACTAGGAGGCCTGTAGCTAGGTTTCACAGCTACAAATGTAGCCTAAGCATCCAAAAAGATGCATCTAAAACATACTGAATTCAAAATTATTGATTTTATAAAGAAATGACATTTTATTTAGCATACTTGTACATGTACATTTTTGTAAAAACAATAATTCATTTTAACAGTAAAATATTGAATCAAAAGTTGTCACCTTAACTAAGCTGGGCCTAAACTTTAAGGGAGGATTGTAATTCTGGGCCTTGGTCTACAAGTTTTAATTTGTTTCTATATGAGCCGCCTCGTGGGAAAACCAACAATGTGGTTTCCGAACAGGTCGTACACAAACCGGTCTGTACGAGCACAGAAAAGAGCTAGAAGCATGAAATTATGTATTTAGGAAGTAGAGGGATTGTACTATCCGTGTAGCGAAAACAAAGGCGCTGATCAGCTTCGCGGTTACCGCGAAGCTGATCTGCGTCTTTGTTTTCGCCTATGCAAATTGTTGGTTTTCTCACGAGGCGGCTCATATGTGTTTACAGACCTGTGTCCCACATGTGCCTCTTACTACGGGAACCGGGCAGCTACCTACATCATGCTGAACCAACACAGGGAGGCGTTGGAAGACGCCAGACAGTCCACAAAACTGGACGAAAACTTTGTTAAGGTATTAGCCGCGACGCGAGGAAACCGGATTTCGGGGTTTCCGACCAGGTCTGACACAAACTGGCCTGTACGGTCACAGACAAAGGGTAGAAGCTTGATATTTTGCATCTAAGAAGAGGAGGAATTGTACTATCAGTGTAGTGAAAACAAAGGTGTATTTGTTTTGAGATATGCAAAAATCAGGATTTCTCATGATGCAGCTCATACATTTTTTATTTGGTATAAGATTATTCAATTATATATGCCCTCTTGCCATGGCAAGATTGGAAAAGAAGATTCTCTATGCTGTTTATGCTTGCAAATCATATTTGTCTCGATAAACCAACTGTTTTCTCCTAGTGTCTAAAGTGGTGGTAATCACTCATGACTGAAAGGTCTTGAGGA
Source organism: Rugalucina vietnamica (assembly GCA_964017185.1). NCBI lineage: Eukaryota > Metazoa > Mollusca > Bivalvia > Lucinida > Lucinidae > Rugalucina > Rugalucina vietnamica. The sequence goes on from OZ024884.1 coordinate 31,404,250, forward strand.
TCAGATCAGGACAAGAATTAAATGGGGAGTGTGGTTGGTGGGATATAAGACAATATATATGGGGAGACCGAAGTGTGGTTGGTATAAGTAAGGTGTAAGACAATGAAGCAAGAGACATTTTAAGGCCTGAGAGAGAGTTTAAGGCCTGTCATGGGTTGTGTTTCACGCATTGTAGCATCACATCAGGAAAACATGTCCGTGTAATGTATATGCCCTTGAACCCCACTTTTATATAGCAAAACTGGGGTATGCAGGGGTATACCTTATTTTCTTATTTTTGCTCCAAAACATAGGTTGTGGGTACTCGTTAGAACTGCCTCGCCGAGGCGGTTCTAACGTGTACCCACAATCTATGTTTTGAGCAAAAATAAGAAAAATATCAAAAAATTTCTGATGAAATTTTCATTTTTTACAACTGAAAAAAATCTCTGTTTATTGCATGGGCAAGTTTTCGCAATGACGAGTAGCTTCTGGGGCAATATGTTTGAAATGGTAAAATTGGGATTTATTTTGTTCACTACCTTCAGCTATATAGTAACGAGGGAAAATGGAAAAAAAGTAAATAACCAGACAATATTTTTTGGCTTTGTCATAGCTGTTGTTTAGAACTTAAAGCAACAGTTCAAACATACATTCTACATGTTAAATGATTGTCTATTTTGCAGGGTTATTTGCGAGAAGCAAAGTGTCACATGGCCCTAGGAGATCCACAGGCGTCTATACGAGCCTATAACAAAGTATTACAGTTAGAACCTACAAACGCTGTGGCCAAAAAAGAGGTAAGGATTTGTGGTTCACTTCAGTTGTGGTTTTAACATCCCACCAACAGCTATGGTCATACAGAGACACCGCCTCAGTTTAAAGTCTCAACCAAACGACTGAAAAGGGTACAGAATCATATAAATCAAAGCCTCAAAAACTAGTTTCAAGGCAAGTGACCTAATGTTACAAAGGCTTTGAATAGGAAAGGACTGTAACAAATTGTATAATTAAATGATTATTATTGCATAAATACCCGTGTCACACAATTTTTTACAGCCGTTTATTAATGAGGAGAAAGCCATGTATTAATATTGCAATTCACTCGCGCACATGCTGTTATACATGACTTTTACTTACGCTCGTTACCGGGCACCACGCAAAGCTTATGCTAATAAGGAGAAACTGAAGTCCACCCGAAGCGAGCATAAAATAAAAGCTTTTACGCGTATGAAAATGTGACGAGGCTCTAAAATAAACTGCACCATTATTTCTTTCGTTTGTGCAGAATTTATGCAATAATAGCAATCAAAAATGAATTTGTCATTTCTTAACATTCGCTAGGTTCCTCACTGAAAATTTTGAATTTTTTATAACTTAAGAAAAATCTGTATATTACATGGGTGTGTTTTCATAATAGAATGCGTCTTGGAAGAAGGAAATTGTGTATTATAATGAGCCTCTTCATGAAAAATCCGTCTCCATGGCTCACTGCCAAATCAGATAAAAAAAAAGGCTACAACCACAAAAAGTGGCTAAAGGCATGACACCTCAGATTAAAAAAGAGAGAGGGGCTGTTCTATTTATATCATCAGGAAAATATCTCCATGCAATGAAAACCCCATTATATACAGTAAAACTGGGGTTTGCAGGGGTATACCTATTTTTCTCATTTTTGGTCCCAACGTGGCGAGGCGGTTCTAAGGTGTACCCAGGATGTATGTTTTGATCAAAAATATCAATATTTTTCTTGTGAAATTTTCAATTTTTACAGTTGTATAATGCATGGGCAAGTTTTTGTAATGTAATGAAAACAGAATTGCTGATCAGCTGTGCAGTTGCTATGTTATGCCTTCTCATTACACAGCTCATTATGCGTACTGTGTATTCCAGCTCCAGATAGCCCAAAATCTACAGAAGTTTGAAACTATGGCTGAAGATGATTATAACAAAAGTGATTACAGAAGGGTATGTATCAAATAACTTTTCTATCTACATGTACTATAAAGCCTCGCCCATTGGCGGCCCCCGTGGCCGAGCGGTTAAGAGTGCTGTTTCTTAATCACTCGATCATCTCACGGCTGTGTGGTGTGGGTTCGAGCCCCGCTCTGGCCAGGTGAGACAAGCCAAGTTCTGATTGCGAGTGTGTCAGGTGTTTTTTTTTTTTCGGGGTTCTCCCGTTTTCGCCCCACCTACCGATTGGCCTGTCTCATATGAGCTGAAATAATCTTGAAAGGGACGTAAAACTGAATTAAAAAAAAAAATAAAGCCTCGGCCATTGGAGCCTTGAGAAAAGTAAGCAATGATTATAGAAGTCGTGTCATTAGAAAACCAGATTTTTGCCTATGCGAAAACAAAGGCGCAGATCGGCTTCGCAGTAACTGCGAAGCTGATCAGTGCCTTTGTTTTCGCTTAATGGATTGTACAATTCCTCTTGTTCTTAAATTCGAAATTTCAAGTTTCTAGCCGTCTTTTTTGGCTGCACAGGCTGGTTTGTGTTTGACCTAGTCAGAAACCCTCGCATCGCGGCTCATAGGAAACAGAGTCAAAGTCACACACTAAAAACAAAGGTAGAAAAAAGCTGAAAAGACCAAATTTACAGTCCGGTAGTGATAGGAAAATGCAAACTGATAGCAAGCAGTCATTGAGGATTGGAAAAATAAGAGCATTAAAGGGAAGCCTTTTTAAGGCCACCTCATGGCACAACCGTAAGAACTGATATGCCTTCCTGAGGTGCTAACATTGTCACATTGTCATAGTCTTGAGTAGTTTTTAAAATGGCTGAAAAGGCTCGAGTTTGCCTTAGGAAGATGGTTTAGGCGGACATTATTACTAAATGACCTGAAAATGAAATGTATGTGGTAAGTACCCTGATTGATAGACATAATAATATTTAAGCTGTGCTGTCTTGTGACTACTCAGCCAACCACAGTCAAGCTATGCGGATGTGACTACTCAGCCAATCACAGTAAAGGTATGCCAACATGTAACTACTCAGCCAATCACACTCGAGCTATGCTGACATGTGACTACACAGCCAATCACAGCCCATGCTATGCTGTCTTGTGTCAACTAAACCAATGGTAATCAAGTTACACTGTCATGTGACAACTCTTTCAGCCAATTACAGTGAGGTTACAGTATCATGTGGCATTTCCTATCTTTTCAGGCACTGTTTTGTATAGACCAATGTTTACAACAATGCAGTACGTGTATCAGATATAGGATCAAGAAGGCTGAATTACTCACATTGTTGGGAAGATTGCCAGAAGCTCAGGAACTAGCTAAGTAAGATTTTTTTCCATCTTTGTACACACTAAACTGTTTAGGAAATCCACCCTATACGCCTCCCCCCACACACTCACACACTTAGAAGCACCCATAGCATAATCATTAAAGCTACTTGCTTTATGACCAATGGGTCCCAAGTTTGATCCTGGGCTGATCAACTCTTTCAGACGAAACTTAATACTTGGGTCCCAAAGAAGACAAAATTTTAACAGCAGTTTTTCACGGTTATAGACGTGATGAAAGAGGCTAGACTGACAAGCTGACTGTTTTGCCATTTGAGCCATTAGATGTTCATGCCTGTTAATCCTAATATTAATCAAATTATTACATCTTTTCTGTATTACAGCGACATTCTGCAACGTGAAAACATGAATGCAGATGCAATATATGTGAGAGGGATGTGTTTATACTATGACGACAATATAGACAAAGCCTTTCAACATTTCCAACAGGTGTTGCGGCTCGCCCCAGACCACCAGAAAGCTAAAACCACATACAGAGTAAGCCAAGTTGCATTTGGAGCAAAAAAGTTTTCTTCAAAAACAGTTGGGGAAAGCATGATGACCTTGATCCAAGCTTTCATGCTTAACCCAGCTTAGCATGAAATTTAAGCTGCTCATAATTACTGAAATAACCAAAATTGGATGAAATTCCAAGTTAAGATTGCCAAAGCTTGTAATTTATCAATTGTTGGCATTTTAACATTTATGAGCAGGATAAATTTTTGTCTCGGCTGAGCTGAGCATGAAAAAGGTTTTATAACCTTGGGACCTGGTAGGAGAGCATCAGACTCCCTATTGAGATGTCTTGTGCTGAAACAGTGTTCTAGAGCGAGAACCTTTTACTTTCCATAGTACTGGTTATTACCCAGGAAGTGGTGACCCTATTCTGACATGACTGAAAAATTGTTGACTGGCATGCTCAGAATCAAATTAAACAAATCAAATAATGACTTTGTGGCAGTGGATTGATAACTTCATTTCTTAGAAATTCTTAGACAGCATTTGATGTGTTTATGGTCAGATGATAGTGTTATGATTTGGTATTTTTGTAAGGCAAAGCTTTCCAAAATTTCAAAGAAGGACTGTGTCTGAGGAAGTCCTGTCTCCATATGATCTTAGCTGTTGAGTGGAAAGTAAAACATGGGCTTGTGAACTGAGATCATCAATATGTGGCTACTATGACTGGTCCGGGCTTCTCCAGTCTCTTGGTTGAGACTATAATCTGTCAGAGGTCCCGTCTCCGTATGACCTTAGCTGTTGGTGGAATGTTAAACCCCAAATCGACCACCAACCAAAAATGACTATTCCATATCACACTCATGATCCAGATATTCTTGTGTTTTTCTTCAGAAAGCCAAAGCGCTGATAGCAAAGAAAGAGGAAGGAAACAAAGAATTCAGGGGAGGCAACTTCCATGAGGCGTACACAAAATATACGGAGGCGCTTGAAATAGACCCAAATAATAAATTTACCAATTCCAAATTATATTGTAATAGAGCTACAGTTTGCTCAAAGGTTTGTATAGAAAAACACCTTTTGGTTTGTATTGAAAAAAAATAAACTAGAAATTGGCTGCAAGCAAGGCTTTCAGTATACCCCCCGCAAAATTATCTGAAGCTGGCCAATAACTTCCTAAGTCAAACATGCAAAAAATTTGTCAAAGATATCTTTTCAGCATTATAATCCTTCATGTACATCCCCAGTATGCCAGTCACATCTATAAGATATTAGAATAATATATTGAAAGCTTGAGGTTGATTTCACTGTATGCACTATGATCATTGTTTATCATGAGAAATGGTAAAAAATGGCTAAGTTAAATAAAAGCTGTAAGTTTGTCAAAAATTAAATTTTCAGCATGAAAATTACTCATGCACATCTAAAATATATCTGGAACAAATCTACAAAGAATCTTAAAGAAACATTGAAAGCCCTAGGAGGAGTTGATTTCACAAAGTATGCACTACCAACCATTATTGTATATAAGCAATGGTCAAGAAATGGCTATGTTGAAAAATGATGTAAATTTGTCAAATATCACTTTTTCAGTATTATAATTATTCATGCACATCTTCAATATGTGTGGAACATGTCTGCAAAGTATTGAAAAGAAATACTGAAAGCCCCAGGAGGAGTTGATTTCACAAACCATCATTGTATAAAAGCAATGGTCAAAAAATGGCTATGTTAAAAAATGCTGTAAATTTGTCAAAAATTAATTTTTCAGTATTATAATTCTTCATGCACATCTTCAATATGTGAGGAACATGTCTGAAAAGTATCAAAAAGAAATACTGAAAGCCCTTGGAGGAGTTGATTTCACAAAATGTGCACTACCAACCATTTTTGTATATAATGGTCAAAAAATGGCTATGTTGAAAAATGCTGTAAATTTGTCAAAAATTATTTTTTCAGCATTATAATTCTTCATGCACATCTTCATTACGTGTGGAACATATCTGCAAAGTATTGAAAAGAAATACTGTAAGCCCTAGGAGGAGTTGATTTCACAAAATATGCACTACCAACCATTATTGTTTAAGCAATGGTCAAAAAAATGGCTATGTTAAAAAATGCTGTAAATTTGTCAAAAATTATTTTTTCAGCATTATAATTCTTCATGCACATCTTCAATATGTGTGGAACATGTCTGCAAAGTATTGAAAAGAAATACTGAAAGCCCTAGGAGAAGTTGATTTCACAAACTATGAACTACCAATCATTATTGTATATAAGCAATGGTCAAAAAATGGCTATGTTGAAAAATGCTGTAAATTTGTCAAAAATTATTTTTTCAGCATTATAATTCTTCATGCACATCTTCAATATGTGTGGAACATGTCTGCAAAGTATTGAAAAGAAATACTGAAAGCCCTAGGAGGAGTTGATTTCACAAACTATGCACTACCAACCATTATTGAATATGGCAATTATCGAAAATTGGCTAAGTTCAAAATGCCGTAAATTTGTCAAAATTCATTTTTTCAGCATAATACTTCTTCATGCATATCTTCAATATCTCTGGCACATATCTGCAAAGTATCAAAAGAGAATATTGAAAGCTGTAGGAGGAGTTGATTTCACAAAGTATGCACTATTAGCACTATGGCAAACATTCTATGTATAGGTTTAAAAAGTCCCATAACTCTTGCAAAACTGACCCTTTGGCCCCTAAATTCATATCACACATGTGTTGTCTAATGGTGCAGGTGTGTTGAAAATTTGAAGAACATCGGGCAAAAACTATTTAAGTTATTCAGCAAAGATGTCAAAATGTTGACGGAATGACGGAATCACGGAATGACGGAATCACGGAATGACGGAATCACGGAATTACGGACAGACTGAAAACAGTATACCCCCCTAAAACTTCGTTTTGCGGGGGGTATAATAACAAAAAAATAAATAATAGAGCTACGGTTTGCTGGAAGCTTTGTACAAAAATGCATGAGAGACTCGAAATCGACCCAAATAGTAAATTTACTGACTATAAACTGTACTTTATAGAGCTAAAGTATGCTCAAAGGTTTGTATAGAGTTACACCAAATTTCCTTAAAGATACTGATTGAAGATAGAAGTTACAGGAATTGACACACCCCAAGCAAAACACCAGGACTCAGTTGTTCAAAGCATCGTTAGCTTGACGATATCGTTAAGACATAAATTTGTTAAGCAAATATCAGCAAAAGTAACAAATACACTGTTATTTTTTGTTGAAAAAATGTGAGAATCCTTTGCAGTGCAAAGGATTCTCACATTTTTTCAACCAAAAATAACAGTGTATTTGTAATATTAATGTTTGAAATTTTAACGAAACGTTAACTAACGACGTCGTTAGTTTTGAACAACTGGGCCCAGGCTTGAAAGAGACGACAGTACAAAACAATGACTACTATAGCTTTCCCAACAATGAAGCTAGCATGACCAAAATACAAAGGTGATGAGCACAAGAGAGAGGCAGGCAGAATGAACTGAACTCATGAAGCAGAACTGTTTTTTAACAGTTTGCAAGGGTTTGGTCTTCACCCTTAATCTGCTGAGATTGAACAAGAATTTATTATAGGAATGAATTTTATTTTTGTTGATTTTATCAATGTGTTTACTCAGGTGAATCACTCAGAAATTAAATAAAGCCCTTCAGGCTTTATGAAAAAGTTTGTGAGTGATTCGCCTGAGTTTACACATCGATAAAATCAACAAAAATAATAATTCATTCCTTATAATTCCAACTTTGTCTCATTACACTGCATTTGTCCACATTGATTTAAATTTTTGTAGCCAGCGGAAAGAAAATAGAGCAAAACGGATCTTCATGAGGCAACCATCTTGAAAATTTTCAAAACATCGAACTCTCTTCTCGCAATTAATAGAAGCTATAACTGGCTTGCTATAGGCAGGCTGTAAAAGCGGTAGCTTTAAAGCAACTCCCCTTCATTCAAATTGTTCTTTTGGGAGAAAATAACGCCGTCTGGACCGATAGAAAGACATGTCTCTGGGGCTTGGAACATTAGAAATTCAAACATCAAATTTCAACACACAACAAGAAGATTTAAACACTTACCGTACAATGTTCTGTTAAAGGAAAAAGCTTCGATGTTATTACAAATTCCAAATATTCATTTCTATGCCTTCAATTCGCGTTCATCTATTGTTTTTATGATGTTTACATTTGGTGACGTCAACGTTCAACGTTTCTTTTAAGAAACGTCACGTAATTACGCGAAAATCGAGTATTCTTACACTGCTTTTATGGAAGTATAAAGTCTTCCAAACAACCAATCAAAATGGAGGAAATTAGTAAAGTTGGAATTATTATTCGGTTACAAAATATAAGCATGTGAAACATAAATTCTCAAAAAAAAAAAAAAAACTCATTTGAATGTATAATTTGCATGGTTTGCAGAATTTTAACAGTGCAGAAAGTTGTACGAGGTCTTTATTAATTGACCTTATATAATAGAAAATCTTAGCTAATTGGTACTGGTTGATTTCTTTACAGATAGGTAAAAATGAACAGGCGATAGAAGATTGTACTAAAGCTATAGAATTAGATGAGAACTATCTTAAAGCCTACATGAGAAGAGCAAAATGGTAAGTGATAGGTTTTTGTGATCATTTTCAAAATTATATACTTGGATTTTTTTCAATGTGCAGGGCAGGGCTTAGCTAAGCCCAGCCTTGGATGAATTCATTGTTGAGAAAGGGTCCCAGAGCTGACAATGTATAATTGAGGTAAAGGTGACTATGCTATACCTGTGTTTCACCTGAATGATTTCAAAATAGGTGAAGTGTATGGTAGACACACAAAAACATAAACATTTTGTTTCTTGAATATAACCTTGCAACTACACTCAAATTAGCCAATGCCTCTATCTTTGTCAACAACTCTTTGCTTTACTGATGGTACATGACCGCAGTAGAAGGTCAATAAAGTACCATTCGAAAAAAATAAAGTGATTCAGAGAACCAGCTGATTTTACTTATTCTTCCTACAAGGTCAGCTCGGTCAAATTAGCAGCAAATTTGCTGCATCAAAAACGGTCAAGTTAGCAGCAATTTTACTGCAGCAAAGTCATGTTACATGTAGCAGCAATTTTGCTGCAGCAAAAGCAGTCAAGTTAATGACAATTTTGCTTGCAGCGTTAGAATTAAATTTGCTGCAGCAAAATAGAAAATACAGTCAAGTTAGCGGCAATTTTGCTGCAGCGAAATTGGTCAAGTTAGCAGCTATTTTGCCAGAGCGAAAAAACAGTCAAGTAATAAGCAGCAATTTCGCTTGCAGCGAACAGTTTTGTCGCAGATTGCTTTGGCTTTAATCTAGGTGATAGCGCATAAGAAAATGACAATTCATGACACAATCACATCTCTTCGACGTCACCTACGACCAACGTTCAGCAAAAAGTAGATCTAAGTGGAAATGTTTGTCGCCATTTTTTATTATTATATTTTTTTTTTCGACTGGCTGTGATCGCTATGTAGAAAATGATGATGAATGCTGCAACAGAACTTTTCTAGACCACATATTACCAACGTTATGGAAAATGTTGCCGATTTTTACAGTTTCGTCTGGCTGTGAGCGCTATAGGAAACGAATACTTTTGCCGCAAACATGACTTTTCTATCCCAACCGGACAAAAGTTCCCTGCTAGCAGTAAAAGTATCCATAGACTGGGAAATAGGTGGGATATAAAATGTCTGTTTGTGATGACATTCATCATTTCTTATTTATGTATGCGCTCATAGACAGACTTAAACGAAAACGAGAGACCAAATTGTGCCGTAGCTCACCTTAGTGATTTACTTATCAGTGCAAGCTTCAAGATAGACGATGATACTCTGGAGCCTTATCTGTATGGACCCCATGGGCACAATTGACAGTATTTATAAAGAGGAGTACTATACACTGATTTGCACTAAATATGAAAGTTATGGGCCTTGCAGTTTAGAAAACCTTTTTTTAAAATCTAATGCAATCATTCCCACACCTCAATGATGCTTCAGATAAAATTTGATTGCATTTGGCATGGTCTTAGAGATAGTCATATTTGAACGCACAAACGGATGCAGGGACGCCCGCTCAAGTACCTTGATCCTATAAGCTCACCTTGTGAGGGCATAGGTGAGCTAAATATCGGCCACAAAAAAATCCACTTTTAACGGGGAACTTTTGTCCAGAACTTGGGTCACAGGCGGCATAGAAAAACATGTTCGCGACATTCATCATTGTTTTCTAATGCGCTCACAGTCATACAAAAAACAAAAAAAAAAAAAAAAAAAAAAAAAAGAAGAAGAAAAAAACGATGTCGACGAAAATTTTCCTCTTTAAAAAAAGATGACACGGAACTTTTGTCTGTAACTCGGGAAATAGGAGGGATAGAAAAGGTGTTTGTGGAATTCATCTTTTTTTGCTATTGCGCTAATAGCTATATTTAAACAAAAACAATAGGTGACAAAAAGTTTCGCTGCAGCTAACTTGACCGTTTATTCCTTTTTTGTTATTTATTTATTTTTTTATTATTTTTTTTTTCTGTTGCTGCTGCTGCAGCAACAGATTCGCTGATAACTTGACTGAGCTGTCAGTCAAATTCAACAAATCGGTAGTATGACAAAACAACACTTTACAGATCCATACTGTGACTTCCAGTAAGTGCACTTTTTTTGCCGCCTTCATTAGTAAATATTTGACATTTATTTGTATCAGAATTAAAGTTTTAAGCTTGAAAAGAAAAAAAAACAGAGAGTCATACAACAAGAATGTTTACCAGGCATTTACAAAGGGAATTTTCAATATGGTCATACATAAATACAGTCATGTAGTACAGAATATTTTTCTGTGACAGTATGTGTTTACCCATCATTTTCAGTGCATGAGGTTAAATTTTGACACTGATTGGTTCAACAATAACAAGTGGGTCAAAGTAGCAGTCCAAGTGAGAACTACCTATTTTTAAATGTAATGGTCAACTTTGTCATTGTCAATCAAAAAATGACAGGCTCCGCCCTGCACATTGAAAAAAATCAGACTATAACAATGAATATTAGCTCATATCTGATCCATACTGATGTGGACCCGTGGTCAATATAAAGAATTGCCGCCCTTTATCCTGGCTCCAAGATCATGTGTGTCAATTATTGTCTGTGATGAAGAAAATGTGCTCTTAATATTGGTAACCTGCCTCTGGGAGGCGTTCTGAGTAACATTGTGGCTAGAATAATTGACCATTTAGCATGACAGGAGCACGGTGGTGTAGTGGTAGAGCGTCCGACTCCAATCAAGAGGTCCTGGCTTTGATCCCCAATGGGGTCAATTTGTTGTGTTTTGAGCAAGACGTATTCACTCCCTAGATTACTGGTTTATACCCATAAAGCTGTGGCTCAGTTGCGAAGTGACTGAAAAATTGTGACTGTGACGTTGACCTCAATACAAACAATTATTCAGCTTGACCTTAGCTGTTGACGGTATAAATTTATGTAAAACACTAAACCAAACATCTAACCCAAGTCTTTGTATTGCATTTAGAAAATGTGGATTTTTCTCAAGATACTTCTCATTGCTCATGGAAACGTTAATATTTTTAAAGAGCTGGTAATCTTGAATTAAAAATAAGCATTTATCATATGGTGACATTGTTATTCCGTGGTTAACATGGTGTAATAAAAATATGTATCATCACATGATTATTAACTTTTCATAACATGATATGATGACGTACATAACAACGAAATAAATTTTCTGTGAAAATATGTACACTTTGATGCCAATATATTTTAAATGTTATATGATAAAACTATTCTTAAAGTGGTTGTCATTTCATATGAAATTTATTGAAATCGCCAAAGGCTCATCCAGGGAACAGCCTACAGGGCTAGTAAGGAGAAATAGTCTCCCTAATTGAACAAACTTCTCCCTATTTTCAGCTGAGGGAGAACTGAAAATGTATAAAATGTATAGGCAAACCTGAAATTCAAGTAAAAACTTCTCCCAAATTTTCTTGGGGAGAGACAAAACTTCTCCCTAAATTTCTTGGCTAGTTTAAACCCTGTCATTTAATATATTTTATATGAAATGACCATTCGTGTAAGATCCTCTATATCAGGAAAACATGTCCGTGTAATATATACCCCCTTATACCCCACTTCCATATAGCAAAACTGGGGTATGCAAGGGTATACCTATTTCTCTTATTTTTGCTCCAAAACATAGATTCTGGATACTTGTTAACACGGTGAGGCGGTTCTAGCGTGTACCCAAAATCTATGTTTGAGCAAAAATAAGAAAAATAAAAATTTTCTGCTGAAAATTTTCAGTTTTTAAAGCTCAAAAAATCTCTGTTTATTGCATGGGCAAGTTTTTGTAATGATATATTCTTATCTTCCTAGTTATATGGATGCTGAACAATACGAAGAGGCAGTCAGAGACTATGAGAAAATTTGCCAATTAGACAGAACTAGGGGTAAGCTCTTGATAAAAAAATATGAAATATAAAAAGTCCAAATTTTATAATATACTGCATTGTATTGTTTGAGGCCTGGTGTGAGAAGTTCGGTCTGTCGGGTTTCGACATAATCCAGCCTGTACAGGCACAGAAACGGGCTAGAAGCTTGAAATTTTGGATTTCAGTTGATGAGGGATTGTACAATCTGTGAAGCAAAAACAAAGGTGCTGATCAGTTTTGCAGAACTGCACAACTAATCCGCTTCTTTGTTTTCGAATTGGCAAAGAGCCAGTTTTCTCATAACTCTGCTCATTTGGTAGGTTGTCTTGGCTTATAACAGGTGTGATTTCATGGTGCAGCATTAGTTGTCAGTTTATTGAAAAGATATGCATTTAGTACTGGCCATCTGCTTGGGTTACACATGTTGAGATATAATTGACAGGTTGTGACTCTTTTTCGAAGGCAAGCATCTGTTTGACAAGTTAACATTTAAATTAATGAGACACCACATGGGAAAACCAACAATCTGCTTAGGCGATAACAAAGATGCAGATCAGCTTCGCATTAACCGCGAAGCTGATCAGCGCCTTTGTTTTCGCTACATGGACAGTACAATTCCTCAACTTTCTAATTACAAAATTTCCAGCATCTATCTTCTGTGACTGTACAGGCCGGTTTGTGTTGGACCTAGTTGGAAACCCAAATTGGTGGTTTTCTCACGCACAGGCTCATTTGTTGTCAACAACTTGAACAATACGAGTGACAGCATTAAATAAATGCACAAAATAACTTGCATGACATTACAACCGCGCAAATACCAGCTTAGCAATTCACAAGTTCCAAACATTGCAAAATCAGTTGTCAACAAGAAGAAATTGACAGTCCACAACAGCCATCCAGGTGCAATTAAATAAAAAAAAAAGTTGTTCTTTTTTTAAAGAGCCAAAAGCTGTCAAACAATCACCTTGGTCTGTTTCATTATTTTCGAACAACCAATGAAATGTTTGAAAAAAGAAATCAACATCTGTCAATTCCATCTTTGTGTTACCATTCAGAGACCTATATATAAGGTGGTGATGTACATTTCAAGTGGACAGGCAATGTCAATGTCATCTTTTTGACAACTAGTTATAAGATGCTTGAAACACCTGGACCGGATTGTATCAAACTTTAATGACAAATTAACTCGTCATTAAACTCGTCATTAAAAGTTCGTTGTTAAATTCGGTTGTATCAAAATTTTAATGATGAATGTTCGTCATTAAAATGCCAAGTTCATCATTAAATTTAATGATGGTCTGGGGGTAGCTTTAACTCGTCATTAGCGGAATTTCAAGAAAAAAAATGGCGGACAAAAGTCCGCATAAACGCCGATATTTTGAGAGAAAGCGCCATTTTTGTATGATTTGTTGTCAGGGAGAGTAAAAATCGACGTGGAGTAAACTCGACGACAAAAATCACATGTTATGACAAATATATCATGTATAATTCCGCATGGAACTAAAATACACTCACCAACACGTGGGCCAGTCATTTCGACATTCTGAGAACATAGCATATCGAAGAAATTGCTTAGAAATAACGTTGAAAAGCACCTGTCAACAGCTGTCATGCTTTCTGTTTACAATATTTTCTGCAGTGATGTGACGTAATTTGATGTATGACGTCACCCATTAGCTTTATTGCAGATCTACTAAAACCCGTGACTGTAATTATGTCCGTGCAACATGTGACTCCTTTGACAAATCAGCACACCGTATGCAGTGGTATGTGATAAAAAAAAAACTGTGCTCAATCGCGCGGGGAGACACTTTGTGTGATTCACTTCAGCTTTGTTTGTTTTGAACGGGTGATTTACGTCTATGGTCAATCACTTGGTTGAAGTCGGCTCTGTCACTGTGAGCTATCCTAGCCAAAGTGGTTGTTGGCAAGTCTCACATCTAGACAATTTGCAGTTCTTACTTGCACATTTCTTTCAACACTACACTGATAAATGTTTTTTGTGGATACAGAAAGAGGAAGACTGGAAGAAGAAATATTTTCATGACCTAACCTTCCTGTAAATATGTGTCGAGCTCTGTGTCGGTTTTGCTAGTCTATGTAGGGTACTTCATAATATTTATTGGCATCTCTCCCGGTCCGCCCCGGTAGTGTTTTAAACATTTAATATAATGGTCTGTTTTTGTTTGAATTTATGCTTAATGCCTAGTTTACATGTACATTTGGTACGATGCTATTTTTTTTCGTGCAGTCACAACAGGGCACCCCTGTGGTGTCCCTACGATTCTACAGCTTCCCAACGGCGTCCTACGATTTTATAATAGTCAGTACTTGAACAAACTTTTATAAATCGTCAGACTTTAGGCCGTAGACACGTCGTAGTCGCATCATAAGGGCACCGTACGGAGACCCTGCTATAATCGTGCGGTCACCACACGATTTTTTATGATAATTTGGGAACAAAAATCGTAAGGTTAATCGTTAGGTGATCGTACGCCCTCCGTGCGGCTATCGTACGTTTGCCGCACGGTGTCCGTATGATAACATTACCGTCAGAGCTCTCCGATGTCCGGAAAATCGAAGGGAAAATCGAAGACCAAAGTCGGGGCAACTGTAACCTAGGCATAACGACAAATCAACAGCCCCCTCAGTATAGTCATATTGAGACGTCTCAATTTTATGAGACTTTTACCCCAAAATTAGGATGTCATGTCATAAAGGGCTTCACATATAACAACCTAAGTAAGTCAATAAGGCCTATATGTATGGATGGTTTGACTTGAACCACTTTTCCTGGGCAGGCTCAGACCCTGAACGGTTAACTAGTACTCAGCTGGCAGCTGGTCAGTCAGTAGCGCATAAGTTTTTCCTGGAGGCACAAGCAGCCATTCTATTACTTTAGGTCCCAATAGGCAGGGGCCCCTTTTCCTACCCGACCACTCATGTCATAGGCTAACATGTAACAACAAAAAAGCCTAGGCCTATGTTAGTTTTTGCTTCCTATTTTAGCTTCGTTGTCTCTGGTATTCTTATTTCATGCACATGTGATTGTAAGTTTTTAAATGTACATGATCAATGAATTTACGCGCGTGTGTAGGTGTGCGTGCGTTTATATGTTCATGCTTACATCATCTCCAAAACGTACTTTGCACATGCTCAACACTCCCATGTGCCAACCTAAAAAGTGCTTGCTTTGTAGCTCCCCACAAATAATCACTAGTGCACTCCAACTCATGAAATCGTGAGCCATTATTCCCGGCATCCTTTCCCAAAAACCCGGTAGGGACGAAATAGGTCAACCGTCTAACTCGATAGCTTAGTTGACGGTGTGCTCATTGGAATCGAGTCCGGGACAGGCCACCGTTGTTTTTTTTTTTTCTTTCCTCAGACATTTAATGACTTGATACGATGAGCCCGTGCTTGCTGAGAATGTCTAACACGATTTTAATTCGGGTTGTAGCTAATTAAGCTGAGGTAGTTTAATTGATAATGTATTCGCTTAGCAATCAGTAGATTGTGGGTTCGATACCCGGCTGGTATACATGCATCAGTCTGTCATATGGTGTCACATGTACAAATGTTCATCCTGACTTAATAAAGGCAAACCGCCTATAGGATTCAACAACATTTTTAAAGATAATTATTGCATAAATACCCGTGTCACACGATAATAATGACCGTTTATTAATGAAGAGAAAGCCATACCTTAATATTGCCATTTACGCTTGCACGTGCTGTTAATACATGGCTTTTACTTTGCTCGTTGTAGGGCGCAAGGCAAAGCGCGTGCGGAATGAGCATAAAAAAAGAAAGTTTTTACGTACGCGTATGAAAATGTGATGAGGATGTAAAATGTTATGTAAAAATAAGTGCACCATATTTCTTTCGTTTCTGCAGAATTTATGCAATAATAGGGATCAAAAACATTTTGTCATTCATTAACATGCGCTAGGTTGTAAACCTCGGGCTACGCCCTCGGTTTTCAACACTCCCCTCGGGACCTTGCGAAAAATCATATTTGATCCCTATATTGCCATGGCTCGATTATTTGAATTGATAGAATGCTCCCTAATCTATGGCATTTAAAGTACAGTATACAGAGCCAAATCTTTGGGTTTTCCCAGAAACGCTGAACATGAAGCAGACAACACAAAACGTTTTTCTGATTTATAACTTTAGAAAATACCGAGCGTTCCGCATTTTGCACGTGCAATGAGGTAAAAATGTCACATTTACAGATAACAGCGGGCATTAAAGTAGTATGACCTCGCTGTAAACAGAAATTAATTTCACCATTATGCTGGGTTTGAAATTCCCGATATCACCCTATAGATTCACTGTACACCGTAGAATCAGTGAAAGACACTGTACCAGTGATTGAACACATTTTTTGGGCAAAATATGTGAGATAATGGTAAGTATTTTGCATGTTTTTGTATTATAAGCTTTGTTTCTGTGCCACAGTTTTCAGTTGATCACTTCGGTACATGTTCTTGTTTCATCTTATGGTCGACAAATCGCAAAAGGTGTTCGTGGGAGCATACGGGAGGCATTCGTTTTGGACGAGAGTTGTAAAACTGTTAAAAGTCGCTGCATTTTCTCATCTAGTTTTAAAACCAAACAGTTTTGAGAAAATAAAATACGCCCAAAAGAAAGAAATACTTCGGAACTTTCAATATAAGTTACCTCTTGCAGATCCGTTTCATTGATTCCGAAATTTCTTACAATAAAGAAAGGACTGTACGTTCGAATTTCAGTGAAAGGAACTACTGTCCCAGTGAATGAGAGGTATGCCTCACAGTGTTAGAGGTTCTGTACCCAGTGATAGGTACAGTCGTTCAAATATTCGTTAATTAGGAAGTGGGCAATGCGGACGAGGCACTTGAAAAATGTGTAAATGTGTATTTTATCCTTACCTTATGTTGATAAACGATATATTTGAAAATGTTTTTAAATAATAATCAATTTTCTTTTCTAAACTTATTTTGATTCCCTCTTTGTACCTATTAGATTAACACCACATTATATGTATAACTGTCTTCATGAGAGGTATCCGGAGACAATATACTTGTCTAAGAACAACCAATGCAGATGGAATCAATTAGCATAAATTGTGATAAAGCGCCTATATTTGATTTGTTTGCATGCAGTACATGAAGTGGTCATAGCAGCTATTCTGGTGTGAACATTGTTCGGACAATGTCTTTTTTCACGAGTGGTCATAAAAGCTACGCTAGTACGAGTATAGAACGCCAAAGCTGTCTGATGGTAAGGAATAAAAACATTTGATTCATCATCGCCATTATATCCTACTCACATTTGATTATATGTTGTATAGTGTGCATTATATAATGAGAAAAGTCCATTATATGTTGGACCAGTTTCTTTATATTATGAAAATTTTCATTATATGAACATCATCATCATCGTCATTCATCATCATCATCATCATCATTATGATCAATCATCATCATCATCGATCATCATGATCGATCATCATCAACATTGATCATCACCATGACAATCGATCATCATCATCATTACCGATCATCATCATGATCGATACGTAATGATCGGTAATGATCGATCATAATCATGATCGATTGTCATCATGTTCGATTATCATAACGATCGATCATCATCGTCGATCATGATGATGATGATCGATCATCATCGACCATCATCGATCACGATCATGATCGATCATCACCATGCTGACCGATCATCATCATCATCGATCATCATCATCATAATGATCGATCATGATCGTCGTCATGATCGATTATCATCATGATCGATCATCATCATTGTGATGATGATGATCGATTATGATGATAATCAATCATGATGATGATGATCGATCATGATGATGATGATCGATCATGATGTTCGATCATGATTGTGATCGATCATGATGATCGATCATGATGATGATGATCGATCATGATGATGATGATCGATCATGATGATGATCGATTATGATGATAATGATCGATCATGATAATGATAATCGATCATAATAGTGATGATCGATATGGTCGATGATGATGATGATCATTATCCTCATCATGATCGACGATGATGAACGATCATGATGATCAATCATGATGATGATGATGAAGATCGATCATTATGATGATCGATTGTCATGGTGATGATCGATGATGATGATGAACGATGATGATGATCGATCATGATGATGATGATGATTTTCGATGATGATAATGTTCGATCATGATGATGATGATGATCGATCATGATGATGATGATCGAAATTGATGATGATAGATCATATTGACGATGATGATGATGATGATGATGATGATGATGATGATGATGATGATGATGATGGTGATAATCGATCATGATCATGATGATTATAGATAGATAGATAGATACATACATACATACATACATACATACATACATACATACATACATATATCAGTCACATACATACATACATACATACATACATACATACATACATACATACATACATACATACATACATGTAGAATCAGCAGTATGTCTGGTAGTCCCGGCATGTATACAATAACTCTCTAAACGGTGTCAATGTAATTCTTCTCGCAATATCGTCCACATCACAAAATTTTCTTAATAAAAGAACCTGGTCCAACATCAGGAGCCTATAATCTCTCACGGGGCTATCACCGTTAAGCGTTAGGCCTAGGAAGACAGGGGTCTATTGGCTGTTGTTCCCAGCAGAGATTGCATTGTATCTGTCAGTTTAATAGGCTAATTCAAAGAAAGCAGTGTCCTTTGAATTTTACCAGCATTTAATTCAAAGAGTTTTCTGATAATTATGGTTGAATACTGTTGTATTCGGCAATATTAATCAACTTCATGTGAAAGGTGATGTAAACAGTGCATTATGGTGTTTTTTTTTTCTGATTTTGACTGTTCTAACATAAAAGTTTGTTTTGCTTGGCTGTGGCCAAAAGATGCTGGGGCTGTGGATTATCCATTAAATATGTTTACACTAGTCATGTCATGAACTTGAAAATGGCTAATAAAACAAATGATGCTGATAGTGTGCTGATAAACTTTTCTCTAGAAATCCAATGCTGGAGAGTTTGCCATCACACTAGGCTTTCACAATACTATAGAGAAAGCTACTAGCTCCGTGAGAAAGATTATGTGCTCCTGCCAACATATAATGGACTTTTCTCATTATATAATGCACACTTTATAACATATAATCAAATATTAGCAGGATACAATGACGATGATGAAACAAATGTTTTAATTCCTTACCATCAAACAGCTTTGGCGTTCCATACACGAGCGTTATAGTACTTTTTTTTCGCTAACTGTTTTTGCAGTAAATGGGGTTGACAAAATGCAAATGTAAATCGAGAAGATGTATTTATACTAATATGGTTTACAAACTGACCCATTATTCCTAAATAAGGCATATTTCTTTGCTTACAAGGCAATTTAACTTCGTACAGCCAATTGATATAACTGGGTACAAAAAATAAATCGACCTCTCTTTGACTGGTCCAGTAGTTCCTTTCACTGAATTTCGAACGTACAGTCCTTTATGGTTAGAAATTTCGATATCGACGGAGCGGATCAGCATGCGCTTTCTTATATTGAAAGTTCCGAAGTATTTCTTTCTTTGGGGCGTATTTTATTTTCTCAGAAATGTTTGATAGTAAGACTAGAGGAGGAAATGCAGCGACTTTAAACATTTTTACAACTCTTATCCAAAACGAATGCCTCCTGTATGCTCCCACGAACACCTTTTGCGGTTTGCCATAAGATCAAACAAGAACACGTACAGAAGTGATCAACTGAAAACTATGGCACAGAAACAAAACGGATAACACGAAAACATGCAAAATACTTAGCACTATCTTGCATATTTTGCCCCAAAAATGTGTTCAATCACTGGTACAGTGTCTTTCACTGATTCTACGGTGTACAGTGAATCTATAGGGTGATATATGCATTGTCCAAATTATTTCATAACAAGATAAAGTTATTCATTCACGTTTAAAGTGCAGCTGAACTCATTGGTTATTTCCTCATATACCGTCAAAAAGTCTAGACTAATTTCTCTTTCTTCGCTGATATCTGGATGCCAAGCATGATATCTGGTTTCTCTGTGATGTTTTTCGTGAAGGAAACGGTGTCCACGTTTTCGGGATAAATACAAAGCATCATCCGATAAAGGAAGCGGTGTAGCTTGTCACCGTGATTTTCAAAACATTTTATTCAGACTTTGCGGTAGAAAATTCGATTTTGGTAATGCTATATTCTTGAAAAATTAGAAGACTGTGTTAGTCATAGAAAACTGAGCAACAAGCGTAGCGTGGTAGCTACTGGTACCATTTTAACGTTTGATTGATTGATTGATTGATTGATTGATTGATTTATTTATTTATTTATTTATTTATTTATTTATTTATTTATTTATTTATTTATTTATTTTATGGGGTGTCTGGGGAACAAACTCAGAACTTATCGCAGACGCTCTAATTTAACAGGACAACCAAACAAAATCTGCTGTTGTGTGTGTTTGTTTTTATCGACATCATGCCATTTCATCAAGACATGAGCGCAAAATGCTGCGCGGCCCGCTATAAAATTTCGGTAAAAAATCATAGTTTGGACGCGGGTGTTTTTGGATCATGACGTATTGTTCTCTAATTTTCAAGTACAGTATTTGATATTAATCTTGATAGCTTAACTTCGAATCTCTCAATTCAATTCATCTAAACAAATTAATATATAGTGTGCCCCCCATTAGCTCTTTCCACAGCTAAACAGCGCTGTCCCATGGATAGGATGTGATTACTTATTACATTTTGTGGAATGTTAGCTTACTCAGCAACCAACACTTGCTCTATCTGGCGAAGGGTTTGAGGATTTGGAGAAATTACAAAACATTTTTATAGGCTATAACATATTCTTTGTACGAGTGAACGGACGGACGGACAGGCTAAAAGTGACAACGAATTTCACTTTATGACAAAATGGTTGCCTTTCAAACTTGAACTCGAAAAATACCAAATGGTTGTGTTTGAGAAAGAAATGAAAACGGCGAAATTAACTTGAGACTTTCTTATTGCATTGACATGCGTAAAAGACGTAACCCCCTGAACTAAACCGATCGCTCCAACCCTTTGTTCAACAGACAGACGAACCATTTTTATTGACTTCCATCCGATACATAACCAGGCTTCCAGTACAAGTTTCATAATGAGAAAAGCTACACGCCACAAGGAGCACGTGCAGAAAAAAACATGTTTTTCATGATTTCCATATTGCCCGTTTCCGAGCCTGGAGAAAAACTGTGTGAAATAACCTAAAATGTGTGTGTAAATGCTTATGAGACCAAGCGTGTGCCAAAATTTAAAGTCAAATCTTTGACGATAGTGAAAATATGCAAATTTCAAAAGTAGTGCGTTAGCATTTTTGTCAAGTGTAGATCCTGAAAAGTTTTAAAGAAAACGGTAAAAACAAATTTAATCGACACATAGGCGTTTTAGGTCTTACCGGTGTTACGTATTTACAACACTGAAACTTTAAAATGATTTGCTTATCATAGTTCAATGAGAAATGCTATCCCAAATTTTAGACTGCGCATTTACGAATTACCTGTCCGAGGTAAAAGTGGTACATGTATATAGCCTTATTAGACATTTTTCACTTTTGAATGTAAATGCTGCTGGTGCGTGTGGTTACGACTTTCTGTGTGATGGGGGACGACTCGTGAGGGCATATGTAAGACTAAGACGAGGGGCAATATGAAGAATTACACAGTCAAAACTACCAACAGCCCAAAGGAGACGAATTAAATTAGAGATTCAATAAATGTTATAGTGTAGGACGTCTAGCTTTGTATCTCAGTAGGTAGCGTGCTAGGATTTAAAACGAAAGGTTCTAGGTTCGAGTCCTGGTCGGACCACTTTTTTTCTTTTCTTTATTTGTCTCCGCTGTGACAATAAAGCTAAGGAAATAAAAAATGTATTATCAGCTGATTATATTTATTGGCGAATGCAAGAATCAGGAAATGCCCTTGTGCATAAAATACTTAAATCGTAAAGGAATTGAAGTGCGAGACGGCACCTCACATTAATGTTTCTCTCTTGTTGACTTTTAACCTATTGAAATCGACAGCTCGATCGTATTTATTTTTGGTAGAAGAGCTGATCTTAGAGCGATCCTCACGTCAATATTTCTTTCTTGGGGACATAAAAATGTTCATATTCTGAAGGCTTGTACAGGAATAATGTGGCTAGGATAAGATAGCCACCCTGAATGACTTAAGATGTTTTCCGCGAACGTATAGTGTACCTGTACAGACATATGTATATTTGTAAAAACTACAGTTTCACGTGCTGTCTCGTGAGCGAACATAATGTTCATTTGGCATGTCAAACAGATACTCGAAAGCTTGGTGGGGTTTATTTGGTTGATGTTTCGGATCCCATTCAACAGCCATCTGCATGTCATAAGTGCGATATCCTAACTACATTATGCATAGCCATACTAATAATTTGAGGTTTTGTAGACCTTCAACAGTATTTCAGTCATATCGAGTGCGATAATTACGAATATTAGATGATTTTTGCAAGCCACAGGCTTTCTGTATGATCCTCATTTATTCTCTTGTAGTATGCATGCTGTTTGTCTGGTTGACTTCAAATAAATATAATTAATCTTCAAACTAACACAATGTTATTTTCAAGTAAATAAATGATTATAAAACTGAGAAACATCTAGTCTTTTTAGCTCACCTGAGCCGTCAGGCTCACAAGGTGAGCTTATAGGATGGCCATGATCCGGCGTCCGTCCGTCGTCCGTCGTCCGTCCGTCGTCCGTCGTCCACCATTTTCAAAGATCTTCTTCTCTGAAACCGCTTGGCCAATCAAAGCCAAATTTTACATGAAGCATCTATGGGAAGGGGGAACCAATGTGTATATAAATAATCCAGGTCACATGACCAAGATGGCCGCCATGCCCATATATGGTAAAAACCCTTCAAAAATCTTCTTCTCCGGAACCACTGGACCGATTTCAACCAAACTTGGCATGAAGCATCGATGACTCAAGTACTACAATGTATATATAAATCATGACCTTGCGGTGACCTTGACCTATTTTACCGCAAGGTCAACATAGGTCGCCTTTGCATTTGAATGGGAAAAATTGTTAAATTGTCATTTAAAGGAAAAATCTTGCAGAAAATGAGCAGTAGGACTGAATATTAATGATTCTGAAAAAAATTGGGCACCAGGGGCTCATCCGCCCCCACCCCGGGGCAATATACATGTATATTATCATAATATTCAAACATCTTCTTCTCTGAAACAGCTTGGCCAATCAAAGCCAAATTTTACATGAAGCATCTATGGGAAGGGGGAACCAATGTATATATAAATAATCCAGGTCACATGACCAAGATGGCCGCCATGCCCATATATGGTAAAAACCCTTCAAAAATCTTCTTCTCCAGAACCGGTGGACTGATTTCAACAAAACTTGGCATGAAGCATCGATGGCTCAAACACTACAATGTGTATATAATTCATGACCTTTTCATGACCTTGACCTATTTTACGGCAAGGTCAACATAGGTCGCCAATGCATTTGAATGGGGAAAACTTTTAAAATGTAATTTAAAGTGAAAGTCTTGCAGGAAATGGGAAGTAGGACTGAAAATTAATGATTCTGAAAAAAATTGGACCCCAGGGGCTCATGTGCCCCCACCTCGGGGCAATATACATGTATATTTCCATAATATATATTCAAACCTCTTCTCCTCTGAAATCGCTTGGCCAATCAAAGCCAAAATTTATGTGAAGCATCTATAGAATTGAGGAATCAATGTGTATATAAATAATCTAGGTCACATGACAAAGATGGCCGCCATGCCCATATATGGTAAAAACCCATCAAAAATCTTCTTCTCTGAAACCAATAGACTGATTTCAAGGAAACTTGGCGTGAAGCATCGATGGCTAAAGTACTCCAATGTATATATAAATCATGACCCTGTGATGACCTTGACCAAGTTTATGGCAAGGTCAACATGGGTTGCCTATGCATTTGAATTGGGAAAACTGTTAAAATGTCATTTGAAGGGAAAAGCCAGCAGGAAATTGGCAAATGGACAGAATATTGAAGATTCTGAAAAAAGAAAATGGCCCAAGGGCTTCATCTGCCCCTGCACTGGAGTTAAATACCATAATATTCAAACATGTTTATTGGTATATGCAGCAGATCTCAGGTGAGCGTTTACAGGACCATTGGTCCTCTGGTTTAGCTCAACTGAGCCGAAGGCTCACACGGTGAGCTTATAGGATGGCCATGATCCGGTGTCCGTCCGTCCGTCGTCCACAATTTCAAAGATCTTCTTCTCTGAAACCGCTTGACCAATCAAAGTGAAATTTTATGTGAAGCATCCATGGGTAGGGGGAACTGAAGTTGATCGCGAGATCCGGGTCACATGACCAAGATGGCCGCCGAGCCCATATATGGTAAAAACCACTCAAAAATCTTCTTCTCCAGAACCGGTGAGCCGATTTCAACAAAACTTGAGATGTAGCATCGGGGACTTCAGCCCATCATAGTTTGATAAAATGATGACCCTTGGATGACCTTGACCTATTTTATGGCAAGGTCAAATTTGGAAACATAGGCTTTTTTTTACATGGGAAAAAGTGAAAACTATGGATTTTTTTTGAAAACTATTGCAGCCTGAGACCTGAAAAGTGGTAGATGCAAACAACTAATAGAGTAGATGAAGGTATGTGATTAATTTAGGTCAAGGTCATCTCTTGACCTTGGCCAGTCTGTCGTCTATACACACTTTTCAAAGATCTTCTCTGAAACTGCTTGTCCAATCAAAGTGAAATTTTATGTGTAGCATCCATGGGTATGGGAGACGAAAGTTTGATCGCGAAATCCAGGTCACATGGCCAAGATGGCCGCCACGCCCATATATGGTAAAAACCGCTCAAAATCTTCTTCTCCAGAACCGGCTGGCCGATTTTCATGAAACTTCAGTGGTATGTAGCATTTGGGACTTCAGCCCATCATAGTTTGATCAAATGATGACCATAGGATGACCTTGACCAATTTTACGGCAATGTCAATTTTGGAAACATAGGCTTTTACCTACCCCCCCCCCCCCCCTCTGAATCCGCGCATGACCTTGCCCCATTTTACGGCAAGGTTAATTTTGGAAACAGGCTTTTACATTGGAAAAAGTGAAAACTATGGATTTTTTAAAAAATGATTGCAGCCTGAGACCTGAAAAGTGGTAGATGCAGATAACTAATGGAGTAGATGAAGGAATGTGATTAATTTAGGTCAAGATCATCTCTTGACCTTGGCCAGTCTGTTGTCCATAGCATCTTCATCTCTGAAACCGCTGGGCCAATCACAGAGAAATTTTCATGTGGAGCATCCATTGGTAGGGGAACAAAAATTCCGTATATGGTAAAAACCACTCAAAAATCTTCTTCTCCAGAACCGGAAGGCTGATTTTCACGAAACTTGGTATGTAGCATCGATGACTCCAGCCCATCATAGTTTGATGAAATGATGACCCTGGGATGAACTTGACCTATTTTGCGGCAAGGTCAATTTTGGAAACATAGGGTTAGCCAGCTGATCAAACGTGCTGTGAACCTTGTTTAACCCTAAAACAGGACAACAATATTCTGAATTTTAAGCGTGCATACACACTCTAACTCACAAACCCACACTCACGCAAACACGTTCCGTAGAGGACTTTGTCTCGCAGTGGCTCAATCAGTCGCCTCTTAAAATCACATGGCGAGAATAAATACGTAGTTGATATAAGACAGGTACAAAATGATTTTAATAAGAACAGCAGGTTGAGTGCGAGAACGAAACGCCTAAAAATGATAATTGTTGTCTTTCCGTTAAACTGTCTAATTCTAATGGTACAAGGAACCAATAGTGACCTTTGACACGAAATATTTTCTAAAAACGCATCATATATATATCACTTATCATGTTTGCCATTAAAGATGCGTTACTCGTTCAATGCGAGTCGGTTTTACAAATGCTTGGCGCGAATAAAATGCCTCCATTTTAACAGCTTCCAATGCAGAATTCGATTATTTTAGACACTCGTGTGTATAACTAGGCGTCGCTCGTTCGATAAACCGAGGTCCCGTCTTCATATGACCATAACTGTTGGTGGGAAAAACCAAGTATCAACTATTTGTTATCGCCATGTGACATTTTACATACTGGCTTATGTATATACGTACATTGGTTCAGTCTGCTAAGCTACATTTTCACATGTTTTCGTGAACGCACAGAAAACTTTATACATGTATACATGGCATGATTTACGATTTGAAACATAAGTTTATCTTTAATTTTATGTGCAGTTTTTTTATTCTACGCCTTACAACGTTTTGACATATTTCAAGTCATCTCGAGCATGGTCGGTTATCCATATCAGGATAACATGTCCGTTAATACCACATGAACCACACTTTTATACAGCAAAACTTTGGTATGCATGGGTATACCTATTTTAAGCTCACATGAGCCCTTCGGCTCAAAAAGCGAGCTTATAGGATGACCATGCCCCGTCGTCCGTCCGACGTCGTCCGTCAACAATTTCCATGATCTTCACCTCTGAAACCAAATGGTAAACCAAAGTTAAACAGCTTGCGGAGCATATCAGGATAACATGTCCGTTAATACCACATGAACCACACTTTTATACAGCAAAACTTTGGTATGCATGGGTATACCTATTTTAAGCTCACATGAGCCCTTCGGCTCAAAAAGCGAGCTTATAGGATGACCATGCCCCGTCGTCCGTCCGACGTCGTCCGTCAACAATTTCCATGATCTTCACCTCTGAAACCAAATGGTAAACCAAAGTTAAACAGCTTGCGGAGCATTCTTAGGAAGGGGGAACGAAAGTTTGCATAAATGACCAAGGTCACATGACTAAGATGGCCGCCATAACTATAAATAGCAAAAACCTTTAAAACAATTTCTTCCCTGAACCAGAAGTCCTATGATTTTGAAACTAAGTTTGAAGCATCAGGCAATAGAGTACTACAGTTGATATACATCATGTTGCTGGGATGACCTTGACTGCCTATTTTATGGCAAGGTCAACTTAGGTCACCCATGCATTTAAATGGGGAAAATAAGTTAAATGTAATTAAATGGGTGAAAACTCGCGATGATCATGCAAAGGTACTGAAGATTTATGTTCATGAAAACATTTAGTCCCCAGGGGTTTGTCTGCTCCTGCCCTGGGGCTATATACATGCATATGACCAAAATATTCAAACATCTCTGCAACCGCATGGCCGATCAAAGCCAAACTTCATGGAAAGGGAACGAAAGTTTGTATAAATGGCCGCAAAGGCTATAAACTGCAAAAACCTTTAAAATGTTCTTCAGAACCAGTAGGCCTATGATTTTGAAACTTGGCATTAAGCATCTACAAAGTTATACATGGCCTAAATCATGACCCAGGGATGATATTGACCTATTTTACGGCAAGGTCAACGCATCTAAAACACAGATTGTGAGTACTAGTTAGAACCGCCTCTGCGAGGCAGTTTTAGCGTGTACCAAAAATCTATGTTTTGAGCAAAATAAAAAGATAAAAATGTTGAACTGCAAATTTTCATTTTTTACAACTTTAAAAACACTGTATATTGCTCGTTAAGGTTTTGTTATGCTAGCGTCAAGATACACGGCACCATTTTAGTGCACATGACTCGTATTACACATGCTGACGACAGAGCTACATGTACAACACCTTGATCATTCTTAACCTTACTCATATGGGCATTTTTTGCCCCCGGAACCGGGCGAGCATAAATGCACATAAGCTTCTTACTCAATCAGAATTTACGTAAATAATAAATTTAATTGGTTTGTTGATTTGAGGTTTAACGTTAATCCAACAGCATAGGTCATATGGAAACGAGACATCAGTTTATAGTATCATCCGACAGACTTAAGGATCCCGGGATCAAACCCGCGGTCCCTGGTTTAAAAGGACGAACACATGCCGTTAACACTAACTGATTTCGGCTTGTCAAGCAGCAATGTGGTTTGATAACTGATCCTGCTTGATAAAAAAATCTTTCTTTTTCTTCGAGGGGCCGTAAGACAAAAAATCAATAGCCAAACACAGCACAAATATTAGGTTCACGGATGTCGTTTCGTTTGTTTACATATAAAAAGCCGGTAAATTGAGCACGTGAAATGTCTGCGTGATATACTGTACATGAATATGTATATTCAGGAATTGTCTATCAGTGTCAGCACCATCGTAAATGCCTGCGATACAACAAAAGTCCTTACAGCAAAGATTGATGCAACATCACACAACATGTGATAAAATGGAGTAATTGAAAAAAGCAATATCGCTTTGGCAACAACCATCACCAAGTCAATGAACACTTCGTCGTAGGTTGCTGCCCAATTGATCAGTCTTACAATCACAGGTGACACAAACCAAATTCTGCTTGTGGGTGTGCCAAGTCGTTTTCTCAGGGTTCTCCCCCCCCCCCCTCCCCCCCCCCCCCCCTTGTTACTGATTTATCCGTCTCATATGAACTAAAATAATCTTGAAAGGGGGGAAAATTGTATAAAACGAAATTATGATCAGAAATGAGCACACTCAGACCCTTATCTGTAACCAAGTAACAATAGAAAGACCTGGAATACAATTAAATTTCACATTCTCACTAAGGTGGGCGTAGTGTAATTCTGGGCCCTGATTAGATTGTAACAGATACCAAAACTTCTCCGATGTTACTCGCGCCTATAAGAAAAAAAAATGCATTTATATTCCATCATGCTTAATGTAAACCATATAACGAGGAATATTCGGGGTCTCACGTGCAAATAACAACTATTTACATACTGGACCTTGGTCTCGCCCGAAAGACGGAGTTACGCGTTGGATTGAACGAGGCGACTGACTGAACCACTACGACATGGAGTCCTTTATGGAAGCACTTTAGCAACTCATAAAAATAATAGTGTGTTAGTTTGATTTTAATCATATTTATTTGAATTCAATCAGGTAAACAACACGCATTACAATATCACACAGAATAAAAATATGGATCAAAAAGAAAACTTATGTCTTGCCAAATTAATTTACTACATCGTAACCAGCACACTGGGTATGGCTGAATTACTGTTGAAGGTCTACAATAAACAAAATTAGTTGTGTGGCTTGGCTTAATGTAGCTACATGTAGGATGTTGCCTCCATCGCACTTCGTATGCAGATGACTGTCGAATGGACTCAGAACGAAACTTCGACATCAAGCTGATAATCTGTTTGAAATATAAACAGAATGAATTATGGTCGCTCACGAGACAGCACGTGAAACTGTAGTTTTACATCTAATAAACAAAGATATACATGTATCTGAACATGTACACTATACTATTTGATTTATTGTCTTGCGCATTTTAGTTCAGTTTTACGTCCCTTTCAAGATTATTTGAGCTCACCAATCAGTAGGTGGGGTGAAAACGTGAGTACCCGAAGAGAAACCACCTGGCACTCCCGGCCCGCAAGTTGAACTTGGCTTGTATCATATGTGGCCAGTGTGGGGCTCGAACACACACAAGACACATCGGTGAGATGAACGAGTGATTAAGAAACAGCGCTCTTAACCGCTCGGCCACGGGGTCCGCTGTCATTAGAGGCGGTCAACTTATCCTAGCCGCATTATCTGTACCAGCCATCAGAAAATAAATGTTGACGTGAGGATCGGTCGCGGGTTCGCTCTTCTGCCGATAATTACTATCAAGCTCCCGGCTAAAATCGGTGAAAAAACAACAAGACTTAATGAAAAACCTATACGTGCGGACTGCCTTCTCACTACACACTTTAATCCACAAATTTACGATTTTAGTATTAAATGCAGCAGTGCATTTTGTGATTCTTGCATTTTTTTTCTTTTCTTTTCTTTTTTTTTTTTTTTTCATTTTTTAAGCTATATTGTCACAGGGGCGAAAAAAGGAAGCAATTAAGAAAAGAAAAAAGAATTTTTGTCCTTGCCGGACTCGAACCCAAGACCTTTTGGTTTTATTCCATACATGCTACCTACTGCGCTACAGAGTAAGACGTCGTGGACTATTTCTTTTTTGCCTGTCTTGTTTAATTCGTCTCCGTTAGGCTATTGGTAGTTTTGACCAAGTAATTCTTCATATCGCCCCTCGTCATCGTCTCAAATATGCCCTCACGAGTCGTCCCCCATCACACCGAAAATCGTAACCACACGCGCCAGCAACATTTACGTTCAAAAGTGAAAAATGTCTATTACCATGCACCTCTGCATTGTCTGTATAAATAAATAAATAAATAAATAAATAAATAAATAAACCCAGCATAATGGTGAAATTAAATTATAAACAAACAATTATAAACAGAAAAAAATGCGTTTCGGACTGAAAAAATTAGGGATGTCAACGAATATTCGAATGTTCGAATATTCGCATTTCATACGAATATTCGAATGCGATTTCTGGATTCGAATATTCGCATAATTTTCTAACCTGCAATATTGTCATGTATCAGTTTAAAGGAGTACTCAAATTTAAGGCCAAAGGTCGAAAAATAATATGACCAGTAATCCTGCTTGTCTGTTGAGTAATTCAAGATGGTCAACATTTTGACACACTTGCAAATTGAGATTGCTCAATTAACAGTTTGACACTTTGTTGATTCAAGGGACACTTTGTTGATTCAAGAGAAGAAAGTATTGCTTGCTTTCAATAAATGTTTTTAAGGTGTGAAAGTCCTACAATTTTAGCTGTGTCATGTGAAAACTTAAGATGGCTAGATAGATTGACAACTCAATCCTTTAGGAACAACAGAGTCACAACAGACCTTTCACAAAGTACATGTAGGCCACACGATTACAATAGACCCTAATCATTCTTGGTGGCGGATATCAACGACATGTATGCAGAACTTAATCTTGGCTTGACAATGATGGTGTGTCGTTGCTTTCTCAGACAGAACCCCAGAGATTTGTCATTATTAAACACCTCCAGATTGGCTAGTTTTCTGTGCAAAATTTGTTGATTTTCTTACATGGCACCATTGGTATAGCCCAGATACGATACCATGCATATACATGTGCCTCATATTCTCAATACATGTACCACCAAGTAAGTCATCGTAATGGGTCTATTGGGCATAGATGTGCATATAATTCGAATATTCGAATATATTCGAATATCCTATGCGAATATTCGAATACCAATTTCGGCATTCGTTGACATCCCTAGAAAAAATAGCCGATGATCCGCAACCGTTTTGCGTTCGACCATCAGGCGCCATTCTGGTGATCTAAATTGCCTATATTGGCATCCGAGAACAATTTTTTCCTCATAGAAATTGCAATCCTAACGACATTTCAGTCAATTAGGCTTCATTTTACAGTCTGTATTCCAAATATAAGATTTTTAAAACGAATAATCGGCGTTGAAACCACCGAGGACTAAGTTTGAATCTATTCAAGTAATAACGCAAGACTAAATGATCGAATCTAACCTTAGGCTACACGATGCAGGTTTGGTCATTGTCTAACGTCGCTAGACAGTGCGCGAAAATCCAATTATGACCAATTAAGCCGCACGCGTTTCTGACAACGTGACGTCGTTTCGCGACTTTGTCTTGTTTGACGTCACTTCCTAGAGCGTTTAATGACAAAGTTCGTCATTATCTCTGCAAAGTTCGTCATTAGCTAATGACGAGCTAATGGGCGTTTGATACAACCCATTTTAATGCCGTCATTAACTAATTTGTTATTAGGGTTTTAATAACGAATTAGCCGTTAATTCGTTATTAAGTTTAATGACGGTTGATACAATCGGGTCCTGGATTGCTAAGCTGCCATTTGCCTGGGGCCAGTTGTTCAACTTTGTTAGCTTAACATCATCGTTAAGACCTCAAATGCCGACTATTTAAGCAAATACACTGTTATTTTTGTTGATAAAATGTGAAAATCTTTTGCAATGCAAAGGATTCTCACATTTTTTCAACAAAAAATAACTGTATTTGTCATATTGCCATTTGAAATTTTCTCAAATCGTTAACTAACGACATTGTTACTTTTGAACAACTGGGCCCTGGATTGCTAAGCTCCTATTTGCCGGTTTGTAAGCATTTCTGTAAAGTATTTAAATGAAGATTAAAGATTCAAAAACCTTGATATGTTTTATTACAGATAATACAAAATTATTAAAAGAAGCCAAATTAGAGTTGAAGAAAAGTAAAAGAAAAGACTACTACAAACTTCTGGGGGTGCCAAAAACAGCCACAGAAGATGAAATTAAAAAGGCCTACAGAAAAAGGGCTTTAATACACCATCCTGGTAGGTATAAGGCAAAATTAAAATCTGGGGTTGGGAAGTGCGTTGGTGTAGTAGTAGAGCATAGGACTCTGAATCGAGATGCCCCGATTTGCACTGGCGACACTGTCTTGTGTCCTTGAGCAAAGCACATTAACACCCCACAGCACTTGTTATTACCCAGGAAGCAGTGGATGTGCACCAACATGACTGAAAAATTGTTGACTGGGACTTTAAACCTCAGTACAAAAAATCTGGGGTTAAGAAGCTCTCAGATGTGCACTTATTAGAAAGGGCTTTTGGTACATTAGCTTGTAGTTACTTTGAAAAGCTCAGCGAACCTTGTACAAATAAGAACGAATGTGGTAGTTTGATTTGATTAACTGTTTAATAGCAAACATTTGATAATTATCACATTTTAATTAGGGAATAATAGTATTTGGCGCAGTGGCTAAGTCGCATGCCTTGTAAACCAGGGGTCACTGGTTCAATTCCTGGCTTCTCAAGCATGTCATTTGAGACTTTAAACAAAGA
The DNA here is from genome assembly GCA_964017185.1 of Rugalucina vietnamica. Lineage (NCBI taxonomy): Eukaryota > Metazoa > Mollusca > Bivalvia > Lucinida > Lucinidae > Rugalucina > Rugalucina vietnamica. The sequence goes on from OZ024884.1 coordinate 31,437,370, forward strand.
TGCCATCTCCATATGACCATAGCTGTTGGTTGGACCTTAAACCCCAAATCAACCAATCAGCTGTATTTTGGGAGGTATATGGTTAGAAATCTTGACTTGGTTTTACGGTAAACATAATTATCAGCAAGAGATAGTAAAATTGTATGTTCTCTTTATCATTTGCCCCCCAGATCGTCATTCACACGATACAGTAGAAGTACAAAAAGAGGAAGAAAAGAAATTTAAAGACATTGGTGAAGCATACGCTGTGTTATCAGATCAAAAGAAACGAACCCGGTACGACAATGGTCACGACTTAGAGGACCTCGATGGGGGTGGATTTGGTACGTATTTTTAACCCTTATTTTCACCCTTAAGGAACTGTAATAGACTAAGTATTAAAATTCATTTTGAGACATTGGAGAAGAATATGCTGTCTTATTAGATCAGAAGAAACGAACCCGGTACGACAACAGTTATGATCTAGAGGGCTTAGATGGGGAAGATTTGGTTTGTATTTTTTTACCTTAAAGAGCCTTATAGTGTCTTGGCTAACCTCTTGCGATCTGGCGTATGCAGCTTTAATTCCCAACAGTGGCATATTCTTTCATTGGCTGTCAGTTAATGGTGAAAAGATGGTCACTAAGCACTGGTTAATCAATTAGGCAAAGCCTTTCCAGGCCTTTACCTCGACTGTTTATGAAGGATATAGGGATCAACCATGGTTTTCAGTGTTCAAACATTCGATGGATCGCGAGGAAGGTGTTTGAACACAAGGCCGCAGGTTGATCGCTATTCATGCATTTTCACTCTAATTCACTTAAAATCTCATGAAAATAACATTAACAACGTAAAAACTCACCGAAAATCGCGGAGCTTCTTCAACGTCGGCCATTTTGTTTCTACAAAACACATGACGTCACGTCGCATTGACCAATGACGTTGACCCAAATCCATGTTCAAACGGCACATGAATTTCATGATTTGAACATGGGTTTTGCTGTTTGAACACGGCTTTCGACCAATCGAAAACGGCTTCAATCAGCTATGCACATAGATATCTATGCAAGATTAAATATTAAACTAATCATTCTCTCTTCTATTTTACAGATCATTTTGACCCCAATGTTATATTCCAAAGTTTCTTCGGCGGAGACGGAGGCCATGGGTTCAGCTTCGGAGGTGCTGGGGGGCAGGGATTTCCCGGTGGATTCTCATTCCAATTTGGCTGATACATTGGACTTTGTCTTTGAACAGTTTAAAAAAGGGGAATGGGGGGTTGATAATTATGTTTACCATATGAGCCTGTGCATGATAAAACCAACAATTTGGGTTTCTGACCAGGTCGGACACAAACCAGGCTGTACAGTCACAGAATAAAGCTAGAAGCTTGAATCTTTGGATATAAGTAGAAAAGGAATTATTGTATCCGTGTGGGGAAAACAAAGGCGCTGATCAGCTGTGCAGTTACTGCACAGCTGATCTGCGTCTTTGTTTTCGCATATGCAAATTGTTGGTTTTCTCATGCTCAGGCTCATATTTGTTCTGAGGGCATGTGCTCTTATAGGTACATACATCAATGTCTTTTCAGAACAGAATTACTCCAGAAACTTCCATTCTGGGAAGTCGTAAAAAAATTGCATAAAAGAGGTAATTAAAGGGGGCATTGTGGCTTTGTGGTAGAGCTGGGGTGCCGTGTGGTGTCCTTGAGCAAAACACATTTACCCCTTAAAGTACTGCTTAATGCTTTAGAAGTGTAAGCACCATCCCGACATGATTGAAAAATGGTTAACTAGGACTTTAAACCAAGACTCTTATATTGAGTACCTACATTTTCTACGGAGAACATGTTTTCTTTCAAAATGAAAGTCCCTGAGCATTGAGTATCTACCTTTCTCAAAGAAATTCCAATCCAAAATGAGCAGCGCCATGAGAAAACCAATCTTGGGGTTTCCTACCAGGTCTGACACAAGCACAGAAGATGGCTGGAGGCTGGAAATTTTGGATTTAGAAAGTATAGGAATTGTACTATCCGTGTAGCAAAAAAAAAAAAAAGGCGCAGATCAGCTTCCCAGTTGCTGCGAAGCTGATCTGCGCCTTTGGTTTGGCATAGGCAGATGGTTGGTTTTCTCATGAGGTGGCTCATTTGTTGACTTAGTAAAAAACTGATTAGTAAAAAAAAAACTGAAAGTCCCAAACCAGCATGTACAACCAATAGCTTGGCTGGTAGCAAGGTTGCTCGCTAGGAGTGATTCCTATATTGAAACAAAAAAAATGTAAATATTTCTTTACCTATGCTTCCTAAAATGTAACTTACAAAAAAAGAGCTTTTGTCCTTTTCAAGATTATTTCACTCATATAAAATGAGCCAATCATTATGTGGGGTGAAAAATAGCACAACTTGGCTTGTCTCAAATGTGCCCAAGCGTTAAGATAATCCTTTGATTAAGAGTGGTTATGAAAAAGCAAGGATAACCACTCAGGGTGCTGAAACTGTGAAACCTACATGTACATGTATCCTCAAATTGTAAAATCAGGTTACACTAACTACATATGTATCATGACCAAATTATTACTAACTAAATTGCTGGTACTGGGTATATTTGTCAAGGTTTGAGCCTGGAGGAATATAATTGGTCTCAGTTGGACAAAGTTATCGAATAATTTCAATTTTAGATCACATAAAGTACCAGGGCCATATATTTTTGGTTGTAGCCTCATAATGTTCTAGTGCTCAGCCAATACCTGTAATATAAGAATCTTACATAAGTGTCAGGGATATATAGACAAATCTGTCCTGAAGGTCATTTTGGCATCAAGAGGCTTGTCGAGTGATGCCAAACTGTGACCCAAGGGACAGATTTGTCTATCCATACCTTACAGGCATGACAGATTCTTTTTCTTGCATGCCTTAATGTGGCAAACCTTGATTTTTATAACATTTACATTGAAAAAAAACAACACTGCAGTTGCTTCCGTCATTTTGAAATATAATGTTTCTGACGTGTGCGCTTAACAATTCAGTTACATGACGTCCGATACAACCAATGTTAAAAAGAAACACATGAACCCAGGGTCAGACAACCAGGGGTAGATAAGAATTTCTACCCATGGCCAAAGTCTTGGATATATAGATATTTTCTCGCCAGGTGTGCAAGAATATTTGAGCCATGACATGGCAAATCCTGTCTGTGATCTCCTATGAGATCTAACATTAAGTGATTTGCATAGATCATAGAAATGTTGAAAACAAAAGCGGAGGCAGTTCTAACGAGTACCCACAGTCTATATTTTGGATCAAAAATACAAAAAGGTATACCCCTGTAAACTCCAGTTTTACTATATAAAAGTGAGGTATAAGGGGGTATACACTTCACGGACATCTTATCCTGATGACTCCCATTTGAAGAATTCTCGAAACCCAGATGTAAATGATCTCATAAAGATTATACTTGTTCGTAAAATTTATTGTCATTTTATAATATGGTCATCAAATCAGAAACTTGCTTCATCCAATATTTCTTAGAAGTGTTAGCGTAATGCCAGAATGTCTTATTATTATATATAATTTGATTGGCAGTGTGAGAAGATTCTGACCAGCTCCCACACAATTTATGCGGGTGAGAGGCTTGTAATATGAGTCTGCGTGAGAAAACCAACAATGTGGTCTCCGATCAGGTCAGACACAAACCAGGCTGTACAGTCCCAGAAGAGGGCTAGAAGCTTGAAAATTTTGATTTAAAAAGAAGATGTACTATCTGTGTAGCGAAAACAAAGGCGGTGATCAGCTGTGCAGCTGATCTGCACCTTTTGTTTTGCATATGCAGATTGTTGGTTTTCTGATGTGGCCGCTCATATTACATGTATCTTTTGGAAGTAGGTGGACTGTAGTTCATAAAGCTGCAGTTTGTTTAGCGTTTAATATTTTGCCAGATATTGAATTCAACAATTTTTAGCTGTCTGAAACCCAAGAATGTCCTTTGATATTGATAGTTATATTTGTGATATTTTTATCTACCAATAATGAACAAACATCTGGTGAATAACACTTATTTCCGGTTTTGTTTCCAAATATGTCCATTATTGAAAAATCTTTGTTGTTCTTGTGTTTGATCAGCATGTATCTATGACTACTTTCCTTACACTATCTTTCAGAAACTGCCCTTTTCAGAATACTATTTTCTGCACTATTTCAAAAAATATGATTCTGTCGTCCTTTCGCTTTCAAAAGTGCTGCAAAAAAGGAAAATCTGTTTGCCAATAATAAGGCAGTGTCTGAAAGATGGTCTAAGGAAAGTAGTGGTCACATGCCAACATTATTGTGCAGTGGTATTTTCCAACTAATGCACCAGTCGTTTGTAACCACACCCCCACCCCACCCCACCCTACTCCTGGGGAATAGCCCCACCCTGCCGGAACTGCTTGTTGGTAAAACCATTGCTGTTTTCTCCTGCAGCCTATCTTTTCATTTCAAAGCCCTTTTTGCCTATATAAAGCAAAGCCCTGGTATTTCCCCCCCACACTGCCATGGCAGCCTAGCTTGTTTCCACGGCTATCCCCGGCCCTCCCCCGGGGTCGGGGGACCGTGGTTACAAATGACTGGTGCATAAATGTTGAGAACCACCTGGGCATTTCCTCTTAGTCTAGATAGCTTCTAAGAAGCAGAATTACTTGTCTGTTATGAAATTTATGTTAACCAATGATAGACCCAGTAACTGACTCTCCAATGATTATATCAAAGCATACCGGCAATTCAGTGCCAGCAAGTTTCTATCATCAGGAAAACATGTCCATGCAATGAATACCCCCCTAAACCCTACTTTTATATCGAAAAACTGGGGCTTATTTTTGCTCCAAAACATAGATTGTGGGTACTCGTTGGAACTGCCTGCCGAGTCGGTTCTAACGTGTACCCACAATCAATGTTTTGGAGCAAAAAAAAGAAAAATAGGTATACCCTCGCATACCCCAGTTTTGCTATATAAAAGTGGGGTTTGAGGAGGTATACATTACAGGGACATGTTTCCCTGATGTTTATATCAAAGCATACTGGCAATTCAATGCCAGCTTGTTTCTATTGTGAAAATTTGATCATAAAGGTATTTACCGTTATGTCTCTGGGGACATATGTCTGCTCCATAGTCGTATCTCATGTTTTTATACCACAAAGTGTACCAAATTAAACTGCCCCATGGGAAAACCAACAATCTGCATATGGGAAAACAAAGGCGCAGATCAGCTTCGCAGTAACTGCGAAGCTGATCAGCGCCTTTGTTTTCGCAACACGGATAGTACAATTCCTCTACTTTCTAAAACCAAAATTTCCAGCTTCTAGCCATCTGTGACTGTACAGGCCAGTTTGTGTCGGACCTGTTTGGAAACCACATTATTGGTTTTCCCACGAGGCGGCTCAAATCAAACTGCTCTTCTACAACATCCTTTGACAAACAACTGTCAAGTTGCTCTTCTTATCATTACAAAAACACGCCCATGCAATCTACAGAATTTTTTTTTTTGGTTGTAAAAATGAAAATTTTCACTGGAAAAATTTTGATATTTTTCTTATTTTTACTCAAAACATAGATTGTGGGTACATGTTAGAACCGCCTCGTGGTTTGGAGCAAAAATAATAAAAATAGGTATACCCCTGCATACCCCAGTTTTGCTATATGAAAGTGGGGTTTAAGGGGGTATAAATTGCACGGACATGTTTTCCTGATGTCTGGTCACTTTAATTCTCTCAACCTATTACATTTCAAAAATCTCAAAAATTTACCTAAAATTGTCTTATTTAAAGTCATTTCAAAATCAATTTGAATACTTTTGTGGCACTCATCAGGAAAACAAGTCCGTGCAATATATACCCCTTTAAACCCCACTTTTATACAGTAAAACTGGGGTTTGCAGGGGTATACCTATTTTTCTTATTTTTGCTCCAAAACATACATTATGGGTACTCAGAACCGCCTCGCCGAGGCGGTTCTAACGTGTACACACAATCTATATTTTGAGCAAAAATAAGAAAAATATCAAAATTTTTCTCATGAAATTTTCAATTTTTACTGGTGAAAAAATCCCTGTATATTGCATGGGCAAGTTTTCGTAATGTTTAGGACTTTTTGGAATACATGAGAATGAGAGAATAGTTTCTAGGTGTTTAAAGCTTCGTCACACATAAGCGAAAAACTCTCGACATAGACTTGCATTTAATTGCAAAAATTAGTTTGTGTTTGTTTGATTTTTTTGTTTTATCAAGGACCCTATATCATAGGGTCCTTGGTTTTATGTACAAGTCAACAGCTATGGTCATATCGGAGCGTTAGCTGTCGAAAGGTACGTACGGCAATAAATCAAATAAACAAAAATTCCTTTTTGCTATAAAACGCAAGTCTAGGTAAGTCTACATCAAGGTACTTTTGCTAATGTGCGATGATGCCTTTATGACTATTTACGCTGTTTCCAAGGATGAGAGCAGAAAGAGACCATTTGCATTTTGTTGATACATTACGTAAACATGCACATGTAATGTTTAGTTTTTATTCAGTTGTAAAATTTAAAAATTTTCAGTAGAAAATTTTTGATATTTTTCTTATTTTTGCTCAAAACATAGATTGTGAGTGCACGTTAGAACCCCCTCATCGAGGCGGTTCTAACCTGTACCCACAAGCTATATTTTGAGCAAAAATAAGAAAAATATCAAAAAAATTTTAGCTGAAAATTTTCAATTTTTAAAGCTTAAAAAATCTGTGTTTATCACATAGGCATGTTTTCATAATGTAGATGCATTGTTATCGTAATTTTGTACAGTTCTGTTGAGATCAGGACAGTTTTAAAGAAAATAAACTGTTTTAAAGAGTTATATATTTTATTGTTTTGTCTTGCACCTAAGTTGAAGATCACCTTTCATGGTCAGGTGAGCATTTCGAAAACAAGTCTATGCAATATCCAGAGATTTTTAAAGATGTAAAAAATGAAAAATTCAATGGAAAAATTTTGATATTTTTTCTTAGTTTTGCTCAAAACATACATTTTTGGTACTCTTTAGAACCGCCTCAGTGAGGCTGTTCTAACATGTTTTGAGCAAAAATAAGAAAAATATCAAAATTATTCCAAAAATAATGGTATATTGCATGTTATAGTATACTATTGCACCGTAATGGCATCTACCATGAAGTGTCACTTTAAGCTTCCCACAGTACTGGTCAATTCTGGCGCCATCCTGACATGACTGAAAACTTGTTGATTGCAATATGTTAAGCAATAACCAAACCAAAAACATTGAAAATTAAATCGCCATTAATAATTTGTTCGACTTAGACACAAATATTATAGTCAGTGTCCATGAAAAGTTAACCAGTAAATCAGGTTTAAGAAACACACATTCTGAAATACACATTTGCCACCTGATCTGGCATATTGATGGCTTGGCACTGTTGACAATGTTGATGCTTTGGAAAGAGCTGTAAGGAAATTTGAAGCAAATATCTCGTTAAATTAGACTGCGCATGTAGCTACACTGGCATGCATAAAACGTGCGCGTTCAACATCAGGAAAACATGTCCGTGACATGTATACCCAATTGAACCCCACTTTTATATAGTAAAACTGGGGTTTGCAGGGGTATACCTAATTTTCTTATTTTTGCTCCAAAACATAGATTGTGGGTACTCGTTAGAACCGCCTCGGCGAGGCGGTTCTAACGTGTACCCACAATCTATGTTTTGGGCAGAAATAAGAAAAATATCAAAAAATTTCTGCTGAAAATTTTCATTTTTTACAACTTTAAAAATCACTGTATATTGCATGGGCAAGTTTTCGTAATGAAGGCGTATTATATTCAATGCAGCTGTAACTTGCGTGGAAGTTTGTCAACATGCCGGACGCGCTTTTGGCTTATAATAGTATACGCTAATGTGTGACTGCTCTTTTAGCAGCTATTTCCATAACGGTGGGCACTCTGTTACCCGAACATATATGAATATGCACATAAAAAGGCACAAACAGCATAAAAATCGACACCAAAACGTGAAACAAATACAGGTCACTACGGTCTGGAAAGACTCGTTTTTAAAGCGTCGTTTTTTTTTGGTCAAAAGGGCTTCATTCTGTCTATCAAATGAGCCCAAAATATCAAGCATTTGATTTTTTTCATGTCAGTTACTGAGTAGATAATTTTGTAACCCCTCCACTCCAACCCATTTTGTTGAAAAACCTAATTTGCCCCAAAAAGTATTTCATGATTTAGTTTCAACTCGATACTAGAGCTATACGTATGTGCGCCAACAATGACGGTCAAATGTATAGCATAGCAAGTCCAGGCTAAGTGAATTTGAAGTATAACTGCTTTCTTGCATCTTGATGGGTAATCCCATGTATACTGACGCTTTAAATCCTTCAAAAGTACATGTAACTTCAAAGTGTTTCGGTGGGGGTCCATTACTAAAACTTGCCCATGCTTTATATATAGAAAGTTTTTCAGCTGTAAAATGAAAATTTCATTGGAAAAGTTTTGATATTTTTCTTATTTTTGCTCAAAACATAGATTGTGGGTACACGTTAGAACCGGCTCGCCGAGGCGGTTCTAACGAGTACCCACAATCTATGTTTTGTAGCAAAAGAAAAATAGATATACCCCAAAACACAGTTTTGCTACATAAAAGTGGGGTATAAGGGGGTATACATTTTACGGGCATGTTATCGTGATGTTTTCAAAAACCTCAAGGAGTTTCAGCTGCTTTCTCAATTATCATGCTACATGTACATGTACTACTATTTGCTTTGCATTACCGATCGAACTGAATGTTCTTAGAAATAAATGCATACAAGGATCCTCACACAAACACTAGCCCAATATTGTTATAACATTAATGAGCCGCCTCGTGGGAAAACCAACAATCTGCCTAGGCGAAAACAAAGGCGCAGATCAGCTTCGCATTAACTGCGAAGCTGATCACGCCTTTGTTTTCGCTACATGGAAATTACAGTTCCTCTTCTACTTAAATCCGAAATTTCAAGATTCTAGCTTTTTTCTGTGACTGTACAGGTCGGTTTGTGTCGGACCTGTTCGGAAACCACATTGTTGGTTTTCCCACGAGGCGGCTCATTTATTTTAAAATACAACAGCAAATGATATAAGATGCATGATAGAACTTTAAATTCGAAATAAACAAAAAATAAGTTTAATGATTTTATATAGCGCATATGGTTTTAGGATTTTGGTCTTTTGTTTTACATTATAGCATTTGATATCTTATTTCCAATAACAATAAAATGAGTATGTTCATTTCCGACTTTTTTTCATCAACCATATTACAATAGCAACGCCATCAAAGTTTATTTTCGACCCTGGTTTGCTACAATGTTTGCAAACTCCTGGTAATTTATCTTCCCTTTTTCTTCTTTACACCACGTGACCAGCAGCTTAGAAATATTTGCCGCCTGAAATGCCAACTCGTCGTCTGCTTTGATGGCGTTGATGATCTCATCTTTCGTCAACGTGCCCGACTTGTCTTTGTCGATTTTGTCGAATAGTTCTCTGAGGCCGCTAGCTGTCGACTGGTAGCAGAAATGCTCCAGAAATTCTTCATAGTCGAGCTGCAGAATATTCAAATGACCCATCAACCAAGGTATAAGAAAATAATAGCGGTTTGAAAATTTTGATGGCCCAAATCCAGAACGAGGCTGTGAGTGTATGACGTCACTCCCTAACAATCATGGAATTATAAATATCTGTTTCCATGCATATTAAAGTATGAAAGTTGTTGAAATAATTTACATTAACTTAATAGAATCATACAGATCTGTTTTCGAATGTAAAAAGTAAGTCTACTACTGTAAATAAGCATTTTTCCTTTTTGGTCACGTGACTAGCTAAACAAAATGGCGGCCACCATAGGCGGCCATTGATGAATCTTAAAACTTTCATATCTTCAAAACCACTTAACCGATTTTAATAAATGTGGTGTCAAAATGTTTGTTTCGCTGATCTCTTTCTTTTGAAATGAAGGATAATGTTTGTAAACCTATTCCTTTAACTCAGAACGATTCAAACTGCAGTTTTAAAAATCTATATATTTGAAAACGACCATAAAAAGTTAGAGTTAAATATACCATGAATCGTACATGATTTCAAAATTTAATATACAAAGATCATTATTTGCAAAGAAATTTGTCCATAGGCTACAACTGAGCATGATTTTATTGTTCCGCTGTAGAGCGTATCAATAAAGGCGCCCATACAGTCATACACATCGTAAAACGAGTAAGCAATTGCCTGGAATTGCAAACATTGTACATGAGAAGCATTAAAGGGTTTGCGCCTGTGCTAGTTATACTCGTAAGTAAGAAGGAAGAAATAATCATTATTTTTGTCAATAATCAATCATATTTCTTAGTTAGCTCTTGTATGATAAGAATCGCTACCTTCCCATCGTCATCTTTGACTAGTGCAATCAGCATGTCGGCTATCTTCTCTGCCGACAAGTTGAGACCGACCTCCGACTGGGCCGCCGACATGATCTCATCTTTGGTAAGGAATCCGCTGTTGTCTTTGTCAAGTTTCTTGAAGGCTCGACGGAGTAAGATTTGCCTGAAAATATCAGAAAGGTTTATGCCTATACAATATCTAGTGGACGAGACGGTGCATTTTAGAGTATAACTTCTCTGCCGACAAGTTCAGACAGACCTCCGACTGAGCTGCCGACATAATCTCATCCGTTTTTGGTAAGGAATCCGCTGTTGTCGTTGTCAAGATTTTTGAAGGCTCGACGGAGTAAAACTTGCCTGAAATATCAGAAATTTACACAGAGTATTACTTCTCCGCCGACGGATTGAGGCCAACCTCCGTGACGTTTGAGCTGCCGACATAATCTCATCTTTGGTAAGGAATCCACTGTTTCTTGAAAGCTCGGTGTAGAAGTAAGATTTGCCCGTAAATTGTGAAATGAACTACAATGAACAATCTGTATAAACGTGAGAACGACTATTTAACCACTATTTCAAATCGGACCCACAACTGTTTTTTGTATCATGTAGCCATCCGGCGAGTCTATGGGCATCCTCGCCCTTCAAGTGCTCATGTAGGAGTTCGCTAGAGCCTCTCGTCATTTGATTTCGTGTTTTACGTTTCATTCAACAGCTAAGGTCACATGGAGAAGGGACCTAGCCTCACCCGAAAGACTGGTTCTAAACTTATAGAGCTTTTTAAAACGCAGGTTGGCTGGGAAACACAATAAGATTGAAAGCCCTCCTAAGAGTTGCACGTCTCAATCCAAATCCTGGATAAGGATGGATAGAGCTCTTTAACTCTGGCCAACAATCCATCCGATAGAAGGTATCTCTCCAAACGAAAACAGTATTTATGGACATAGAAAATTACGTGGTTTCGTACGAAATTTTAGTCGAATGAGTATACATCATAGTACGTACTTGAGGCTTATTTTAGGAGCTCTCTTCACTGCCGTCATGTACTCATTTCGGCTGATCTTGGAGTCTTTGTTGGCGTCTGCAAACCGGAATATTGCCTGCAAAATATGTTTTTAGTTTAAGTTTAAGAGTATAAAGCTCACATAATTACAAGACGGGCCAATCGTTGGTATCTGTTACTGTACTCGCAGTCTGAGAAAAATAATTGGCAGCATTTCATTCTGAAATGATATCACTACCTTAAGCCTTACACAATTTCATTTTGATAATGTCTGGAAATTTTATTCAACTAATATTTGATAAATTATTAAACGAGAAGTAAAGCAAACAACAGATTTACGAACAAATTGTTCTTTACGAACAAAACACGATGACTCAAAGCTCTATTAATGGGATGAATCACAGAACTTCCTGTGCTATCCACAGAGACTGTTAATACGATACGTTCAAAAGCACTGCTCAGGGTTGTCGACCGATTATATCGACAACCGTATTGTAAATGGTACTAGTTATTTGGCTGTCGACAGGAACTTTTTGCATGATTGTATATGACGATATCAGGTATTTTTGTAGTACCATTTAAGTCAAGCCCAGTGTAAAACGTACATGATGTATGCATTTTGAGTTACAAAAACATCTATCTAAACATTCAATTGCGAATTAGCAACAACTACTGAGAAGAAGAAGAACAAGAAGAAGAAGAAGAAGAAGAAGATGATGATGATGATGATGATGATGATGATGATGATGATGATGATGACGACGGCGATGATGATGAGAAGAAGAAGAAGAAGAAGAAGAAGAAGAAGAAGAAGAGAACAAGAACAATTCAAGTAAGAAGTCTACCTGATATTGTTCATCCGTTCCTTTAAATCCAGCATTTTTCAGCACCTCGACTACCTCGTCATAAGACAGGCTTCCGCTCTTATCCTTATCTGCGTCAGTGAATTTTTGCTCAAACGCCGACAACTGGTTCTGTAGCCAGAAACTCAACTTTTGGTCCCCGCTCATTTTCAGGATTTGTTTCTACCGGTCTATAAACTCCAGAAAACGCTAACTAAACGGAATGGAATCCTGGTGATGAGGGAGTAAATGAGCCGCCTCATGAGAAAACCAACAATGTGATTTTCCGAACAGGTCCGACACAAGCCGAGCTGTACAAGCACAGAAGATGGCCAGAGACTGGAAATTTTGGTTTTAGAAAATAGAGGCATTGTACTATCCGTGTATGAGCGAAAACAAAGACGCTAATCAGCTGTGCAGTAACTGCACAGCTGATCTGCGTCTTTGTTTTCGCCTAGGCAAAAATCCGGTTTCCTCACGATGCGGCTATAATGCTTACAAACAATTTTCGCTGAACTTGAAAAGGTCGGTGCATGTGCAAAATGTTTGCCTTGCCCAAAGAGATAATCAGCCAGATTGAAATCTTAGCATGGCTAATGCCAGATTTGGTAGGACTTAGTGTACCAACACATCCCTAACTATTGTGTCTCATACAGAATCTGGCATTATCTTTACCAAATTTTCTGGAAACATTTTTCTGTTAAAATGAAGTTGCTTTGCGGTGGCTTGAGTACCTGTGCTCTCAGACTAATAATTAAGAAACAACAGTTAAACAAAATGTTCAGCGGCGGATCCAGCGAAAAGTGAATGATGAAAATAATGCCTTTTAGTTTGACCAAGAACGGATTTGTACAGTCTTCGACTAAAACCCCGGGCCCATAAAGCAACGAAAAGCGTACCAGCACCAACTATCAATCTTTCAATCACACATCCTCTAAAATAGACCTCTATGCTGTTTTATACAACCCGTGTTTGCATACTGGACATATTACCCTTATAAACCCCAAGAGCATTTATAAAGATCCCGGTATATCTTTGTATTTGTTTGTATTGAGGCTTAACGTCCCAGTCAACAATTTTTCAGTCGAAAAAAAAATTGTCGGGACGGAGCCAACTCTTCCAGGGTTTAACCAGTACTGTTGGGAGTTAATGTGTCTTGCTCAAGGACACAACACGGTGACGCCTGTGGGGATCGAACCCAGGACCTCTCGATTCGGAGTCCGACGCTCTACCACTAACGTCACTGCGCTCCCAAGGGTTTAACCCATATCTGACGAATGGATTTTCCCATCATTATCATTTGGGTAAATCCACTTTCATTTTTAGGGGCGTCAGGAGTGATTTTTAAATTTTATTCAATTTTTCGATGAAAATTCTCTAAGCAAACAAAATAGCCCCAGATGGGACGCCGCGTTCTGCGGCGTCACATCTGGGGCTATTCTGTTTGCCTATGTCCCATAAAAGGGACGCCAGGTTTAAATGAGTTAATAACAGATGAAAAGAACAATATGTAACTATACAGACTTCACAAATATTATGCAGAAACCTGTCACGCGGCTTTAAAAGAGCAGTGCTCCACCGATCTGTCTGATACTGCCTGAAATACCGCCCGGTTTGCACCGTCGGACTGGCATCTTTTGCCATGGACGTTTGGTGGTAGGGGGGGGGGGTCTTTCTGGTCAGAGGTGAAAAAAAAAAAAAAATGAAAAATCACTGTCATCATTTAGGGTAAGTAAAAATGGATTGAAAATGGCTGATTTCGTAGAAAAAGGGCATGTTTTATACAAGTCTGATGAAACGCTGCGATGACAGGGTGCCTCGGTGTCCGTTTTCCGTCCCCCGGGTTCCGTCCATCCGTCAATATTTTCCCTAAAGCTATAAAGTGGATTGTTAGTATATCACACATGCACCAGGCGGGGGGAAAGAACAATTTCCTTCTCCCCGACAGTGATTATCATGACTAAAGCGGAATTGGGTACTTTTTGACTCCAGACACAACGGAAATTATCGCATTTAAAAACAAATGTGAATAAATTGGGAGGGGGGGGGGGGGGGTATGGTCAAATCAAAAAGAAAGTATGTGCACAGTTGTTTTAGATGGAGTTCAAGGGGTTTTCGCCCCCTCCCCCCCACCCCCTCAGATCCCAAATTATTTCATTTTTATGGAGAATTTTAAGAGATTTTGTGTGAAATTAGGAATACATTTGAACCGTCCGTCTTCACATCAGGAAAACATGTCCATGAAAAGTATACCCCCTTGAACCCGTCTTTTATATAGAAAATACTGGGGTTTGCAGGGGTATACCTATTTTTCTTATTTTTCCTGCAAAACATAGATTGTGGGTATTCGTTAGAAGCGCCTTGCCGAGGCGGATCTACCCACAATCTATGTTTTGCAGAAAATTGTTTAAAACGTTGAATTTTTTCCAGTGAAAATTTTCATCTTTGAGATCTTTACAGCCAAAAAGATTGCCATATATTGCATGGGCAAGTTTTGGTAATGAGAAATCCTGGCTCCGCCCTTGGTTCATAATATGATACAACTCGGATCCGAGAATGCATGCATATAGTTTTGCACCATGCGATCGTTTGTGCAAACTAGACCCGGCCTTGTTTAATTTTGACTGTTCTCTGAGTCAATAAAATTTAATGAAAATTCAAGAGAAGTAACTTTGAATAAATGCCAACTTATGTGCATTTAGTGATAAGATTTTCATCTGTGCAACTTTGTATAAAGATGTACAACATCTGTCCCTTGACTAACAAATTAAAAGAAGAAAAGGACAGAAAAGAAGAAAGAAAACAAGAGAGAACATCCCTGGCATAACTACAGGGAGCTAAAATGTTTAGTAGATACAGTAAAACGTTAATTTCTGTATCTGTTCCTATCTATTATAAGTTTGTTTCTTTGTAGCATTTTGGGATGTGTGATCTTCGCTTATTTCTTATTTTGGGCTATCGGTAGTAGCGAGACCTCACTACAAGTCAATTACACTTGAAAATGTTCCATAGTCACTACATAGACAAACGATTTATTTCATTTTGTAAAAAGTCAATACTTGGTGACGGAAAAACTCCGGACAGCGTTCGGCTTGCTTCAGAGGCTGCTCGGATCGATTGTCCAATCAGAGCGAACATTCAGAGCTAATTGGTACTAATTGAATAATCGATAGGAAATATGAAATCCGTGATGTAAAAATATTAATTAATTTTAATGCAATGAATGGGTATGAAATGGACAAAATTGCCGAACGAAGTTGATCTTCAACATTTTATCGACTTCATTTGTTGAAAACTGAACGAAAATACTTTGATCTCAATGATTTTTTAGAAATATGAAAGTTTTCGGATCTGAGATGTTCCTTTCAACATTTTGTTGTCCACCATTGACAGAAAAGATGCTGAAAAAATAATGAGATACACAAGCCAGTATTTTTCTTCAAATACACCCTGTCCAAAATTCATTTCACGAAAATTGAGATGTAAAATTCAAAGAAATTAATCCAACTAACAAAGTGTGGCAACACTGGCGCAGAAAATGGCCAGTTTGGTCTGCAAAGATTGGAGAATTCTGCTGTGAATATGCCACTGGTATCACAGGTGAATTTTACAACCATTCATCAACAAATTCTTGGCATAGCTTCAACATATGAACTAAATTAAGTACACATAACCTCTTCTGAATCTTTTACAAGATGTTTGTGATTTGCATTACCTGGAAAAGTTATTGCAGAGCTGTTATTAGCACTTGCTCAATGTTAATATTTCTGTCTCTGACAAGCAGGCTTTTAAATTAATTTAAGAATTTTCAAGGCTACATATTTAGCAGGAATGCCAGTCTTTATGACCCTTTGATATAGTCGGTGGCTCCTCCAAGTAATATCAGAATGCCCTTTATGTATGCCGCTTCTGTGATTAAAACAGTCTCTCAAATACCCCTTTCAGCACGCACTTATTGTCTATTTCTTTGCTATTGTATATTCAGGATAATAGTTCAAGTATGTACTTGTCATGAACCCGAATCGCGAATGGCTTTGGCCCATTCAGATATTACACTTTAGTTAATACAGATTATAAGAATCTTACATGAATGTCCAGTATGGTTAGACAAATCTGTCCAGAGTGTCTACCAAGGTCTGGGACTTAAGCATCACAAGCATCTGCCTTGTCAAGTTGTCATTGATCACTGAAGCTAAATTGTAGCTTGACAGATTCTTCTATCCACATCATACACTCATGACAGATTGTTTTTCTTGCACATCTTTAAGCTATGAAACTTGCTTTTCATTGACCATACCAGAAAGACAGTTAAAATACTTAGATTCTTCAATTACACTGGGTTCGCCTTTCAGTTTGATGTCATTGATTGCAGGGCTTTTTCTCTGTACAGAACTGGGTCCAGTTTGGGGTACCCAATTTTTCCCCGATTGGCTGAAAAAATTCCCAATTAACCTGAAGCATTCCCAATTTATAGCAGAAAAATCCAAATTTAAAAGGAAAACTTTCCCAATTTTGCTAAAAATTGCTCAATTTTTTGTGCTATTTTTTGCCAAAAGCAAGCTATTTTTCCCCCAATTTGATCAGTACCAATATTAGGCCTAAAAATGCTGTGATTCTGGTTTCCTCACCGACCCATCAAAATAAGGGCCTACTCTAAGTTTTTTTTAACCCCAAGAAAAAAAATAAAAGTTTGCAACAGATCCGGTACCGCGATCCTGGTTTTTATACATTAACATTATGATTTCTTTCGCTTTTAGGTGAGACTTACATTTGGACTGCCTTGATCCAAATGGTGACCAAAAATCATTTCCGCGGCACATTTCAACATAATTTCGATGTGAGAAGGCACATATCTTTCAATTAATGTGTCAAACACATCACCCTTGCATTTTTTGTGCTCAAAAATGGCAGTATGGTCTCGCGCTAGGAGGAGTTTTATATGACAGGGAAAAAATAATTTTCGAAAATTAGCGATGAAATCCGAATCACAACATTATTTTTTAGGCCTAATTTCTGACCTGGATTGTGATATGTGCGCTTGAAGACAATGTAATGTGATGCCCCTTTTTTTTTTTTTTTGCTGTAAGATGACATCATCCCTGGGTGGGATAAGGTGTGTGATAAGAATTTTATCAGCGAGGAAAAATACGATTTCTCTATCTGATGTGCAAGAAAAATTTTCTTTTCAGATATTTTTTATTTTTTATCAGACATGTAGTGAGATGATATGTTTATGAGAGAAACCAGCGTTTGCATAATGCTGAGCACCAAGCAAAGCCTCTGATACTCTTTATATTGCTGAATATTTCAAAACTTGCCCATGCAATATATGGAGATTTTTTTCAGCTGTGAAAATGAAAAATTTCATGAGAAAAATTTTGATATTTTTAATATTTTTGCTCAAAACATTGATTGTGGGTATGCCAAGGCGGTTCTAATGGGTACCCACAATGTATGTTTTGGAGCAAAAACAAGAAAAATAGGTATACCCCTGCATACCCCAGTTTTGCTATATGATAGTGGGGTATAAGGGGGTATACAATACACAGACATGTTATCATGAATATGATATGTATGGCACAGGCAGGGCTGGAACCTGCAACCTCCTGCTCAGAAAGCAGACTCTCTACCACTAGTGAATGTATTGTTGCCCTAGATCTGCTCTGTTTAAATCCTAAACAAACAATAATGAAAAAAAGTCTTCATTGTTTAACATTTTTAGTGTCATATGACCAACATATTCAGTCACGTAATGTCTTTATCTTTCAATATAAATAATGTCAGGAGTCTTACTAGATAAAATGGAGGGATGAAATAGCCATCATGTCCTAGCTTATGTTAATTTGCCACGACTTTGTGTTGCAGACAAAGCATTACAGCATTTAACATGTTTAAGCTGTGCAAGATACCCCCAATGTTTTTAATGATTAAGTTCACTCAGGCTCTGACATTTTGCTAGGCATAATACCACCTGCATGCTTTTTTGTTCTTATGCATAAATGAAATTACATTTTACAATTGTGCCACCACATGACCAACCGCCTATAGGGGAAAACAAAGCCGCAGATCAGCTGTGCAGTAACTGCACAGGTGATCAGCTCCTTTGGTTTCGCTGCACGGATGGTGCAATCCCTCTTCTTCTTAAATCCAAAATCTCAAGCTTCCAGCCTGTTTCTGTGAGTGTACAGGCTGGTTTGTGTCAGACCTGGTTGGAAACCCATGCAAATGCTTGTAATTTGTATTTCTTCTTTTTCCCTACAGAGTAAAGGCGGTAGGCAGATGAAGGGAAAAATACCAAAACGTTCTGACGGCAGCTTCTCAGACAGCTCCAATAGTTTTGTGAGACAGGTAGGTGTATATCATCGTATGTATACTAGTCAAAAACGTGAGGGATCAAACTTTTTGACCTATCAGTTTAATCAAGTTTTATGTGGTGGATTAGCATTTTTATGGTGCATTTCTTAACCCATATTTGACGAATGGATTCTCCCATCATTATCATTTGGGCGAGTCCACTTTTATTTCTAGGGGCGTCAGGAGTGATTTAAAAATTTTATTCAATTTTTCACTGAAAATTCACTAAGCAAACAGAATAGCCCCAGATGGGACGCCGCATTTTGCGGCGTCACATCTGGGGCTTTTCTGTTTGCCTATGTCCCATAAAAGGGACACCAGGCTTAAATGAGTTTTTTTAGAAATTCGACTACACTGTTGAGTCTATTGTAAAATCAAAGTGATAAAAAGTCCATTTAAGAACCAGGTGGTTAATGAGTGACTCATTTGCCACCTGTAAGAACTGATTGCATAAAACTTTGAAATTCACCACTTCATGAAAACTTTGCAAAAATGCATGTTAGTCATCAAATTTAATCATTTCTAAGGTCAGCAGGCCAAAAAAAAAAAAAAAAAAAAATTCTTGCTATTTTAAAAGTTTTGCATGAGAACACTATGAATTCTCTATGGGAGTCTCATGCCACTTTCATTTTAAGGGTTGTCAGACTTGAAGCTTTGTCTTGTGCAAGGCAAATACTTGGTCAATCTTTAAGCCTAAGGGCACAAAGCTTGCAAAATGAATGACCTTAATGATAGAATTGTTTTGGCTTAACAGAATCTAGAAATTGCTGGGTAAAGTTTTGATCCCTAACTTTTCTGTTCAGGATATTTAATTTTATATTAAATGTTTTTTTTTTGTTTTTTTTTGTTTTGTTTTTTTTTAATTCAGTTTAACGTCCCTTTCAAGATTATTTCAGCTCATATGAGACGGGCCAATCAGTAGGTGGGGCGAAAACGGGAGAACCCCGAGAAAAACCACCTGACACACCGGCAAGCAGAAACTTGGCTTGTCTCACATGTGGCCAGAGCGGGGCTCCAACCCACACCAGACACAGCGGTGAGATCATCGAATGGTTAAGTGCGGTAATGAAATATCAGCGCTCTTAACCACTCGGCCACGGGGCCATGTTGTGAAACCAATTGTATCATGGCACTGCCTCAATGTAAGAAGCACTCTGTATTAATGGAAATGTTGAACTTTGTGATTTTATACAAAACTGTGTTCAGACTGCCAAAAAAGGCGTTTTAGATTGCCAAAAAGCACATGTTGGCAATCAAGAACATTCAATTTTGGTTCTACATACTCATTTTAGCGATCGGAAATGCCTTTTTATTGCAATAAAGAACTATTTTTGTTGATAAAATTGGTTGTCCGCGATTGCTGCTGATATGGGCTACGTTCGGGGTTCTCCCAATGGTAAAATCTGCAAATCTACCAATGGTACTGCTGGTACCATTTTTACCAATGGTAACCAGAAAACCCTGAACGTTTTTCTGCTGCCAATGGTAATGGTACCATTGGTAGATCACATGGGCGAATTTATCATATTGATCAATACACCTCACTTGTTTTTGTTTTTCTTATTTACTTCATGTATATTTTGTTATTTATAACATTTACATTTGCATGTATGACAAAAATATTGCTTATTTACGAAATTCATGATATATTTTTAGGCTCGCCATATTGAATCACATGACTTTTCCCGCGTTGGTAAAATTACCCACGCTGTATTCTGTCTGCATCATTTGCTGTCGTATGTTGGTAACATTGGTACCATTAGTACCAATGGTATTACCAATGGTACCATTGGTAAAACCTTGAACGGAATTTGTCTACCAATGGTACCATTTTTACCATTGGTAAAAACTACGAACGCACGCATTGTGTGTGAAGCCTGATGGCAGTTTTTCTTTGCAAAAGGTTCATATATGTATTGATTCCTGATACATTACTCATTTTGGTGTTATTTTGTCTATAACTTTATTATCTCAATTACTCCCCACTTGGGACCGATTGATGGTTCACAATATTCTGGCCAAAAGAAATTGTTACATGGAATTTCCCCTATATATCCATATTCTCACATTAATCATATAAGTTACAAGTACATGTTTGGGCCTGTGTGGCTACTGGTTAGTAGGTTGGACCAGATCCTTCCTTCCTTCCTTCCTTCCTTCCTTCCTTCCTTCCTTCCTTCCTTCCTTCCTTCCTTCCTTCCTTCCTTCCTTCCTTCCTTCCTTCCTTCCTTCCTTCCTTCCTTCCTTCCTTCCTTCCTTCCTTCCTTCCTTCCTTCCTTCCTTCCTTCCTTCCTTGAGCAGACTTTAAGGCTTGTCTTCTGATCCTCCCCAGGGGCTCAAAATTTTTTGTTTCATGTCCAAGTATGGCTATCCCATTGACTGAACATGTCTAATCCATTATGTAAATGCTAGGAAGCCTTTTCCCTTTTTGCCTGTCTGCTACTTAAGGATGATTTTCCTTCATCTAGCCAAAATGTAAGGTACTAAGAAAAAAGTCATTTCAGTCTCGCCTATGGCCCTTGACTTGCAGTCCACCAAAGTATCATAACATACGTAGTCTATAATAACTTAATGCTAATGCACCAGTCATTTGCAACCACGGCCCCCTCGGGGCCGGGAAATAGCGGGGATATTGACTTTTCCATTTGCAAAGCCCAGGTATAAGCCCTGCACTGCGGGGACTTCTTTTCGGTAAAATCCCTGCAAAAAGCCCCTGCACTGCAGAGACTTCTTTTCGGTAAAATCCCTGCAATAGTCTTCAAAAAGTCCATAGTTTTCACTTTTTCCCATGTACAAGCATGTTTCCACAAATGACCTTGCCGTAAAATAGGTCAAGGTCATCCTACCGTCATCATTTGATCAAACTATGATGGGCTGGAGTCCCAAATGCTACATACCAAGTTTCGTGAAAATCGGCATGCCGGTTATGGAGAAGATTTTTGAGTGGTTTTTACTTAATATAGGACAAGGTCACCAGGTCAAGGTGTGTGCCGACTGCCGAGTCAGGACACCTTGAAGATTCTATATGCAAGGTTTGATGGTTGTAGTCATTCTAGTTTGCAAGATAAGTGTAGGTCGACATAAATGTCGAAAAGTTGACAGACGGACGAACGAATGAACAGACGGATGGACATACGAATGGACGAACGGAAAGACGAAAACTATATACCCTCTGACATAAATGTAGGGGGTATAATAAGTTAAAACAGGGTTCTCACTAGGAGTTGAAAAATAGGAGTCCAAAGTGATGATCTGAGAAAAAGCATACATGTGATACATCTGGGAAGCCAAATATGGAGATTTGCCTTTCCAAATAGGGAGAATGATTAAACAAAGAAGGAAATTCTTGATTTTTGGTAGGGAGATCTGAAATTCCAAATAGGGAGATGTATAAAATATATAGGGAAATTCTGAAATAAGGCATGGCCCGAGAAACAATTTCTGTTTTTATTTTGCCTAAGGTAGAATAGAGGTACGGAAGCCTGCTGTCATTACATCAAAATTGCAGGTTCGAGTTGAACAATCTTCACTCAGAACATTATATACTAGTACTATTGTTGCTGGCTCTACCTGGGCCACCGTTTGTCCTCACCCTTACTTCACCACTTTGGGAAAGGGCTGCTGCCTCGGTTTGCCGTTTTTGCATGATGGTGGGTTATTTTGTATGGTACACTGTACTTTCTGTTGTGATATTGTGGACGAGGTATGGAACCTGATCAGGTGTAAGAAACTGGGCAGGGGACAAAATTTCTGCCGAAGGACAGATATTATATGAAATGACTGATACAGCAATCTGTCAAACGACATATTTCAACTAGATTGGAAAGTATACAGCATCGTTTTCTCATTTTTCTCGCGATACTTCAAAACACGGCCAAAATTCGAATAAAACACGGTA
Organism: Rugalucina vietnamica; assembly: GCA_964017185.1. Lineage (NCBI taxonomy): Eukaryota > Metazoa > Mollusca > Bivalvia > Lucinida > Lucinidae > Rugalucina > Rugalucina vietnamica. The sequence continues at coordinate 31,459,868 of OZ024884.1, forward strand.
CTGTAGACCGGTAAACCCCGGTCAAAACGCCCCGCCATTTCCCCCGCTGTTTTGGCGGCAATCAAAAGCCCGGCCATACCACGGCACTGCCGGGACACCTCGAAGGTAAAATCCCCGTACTTTAGCCCCGCTATGCCCCCGCTATCCCCGGCCCCATAGGGGCCGTGGTTGCAAATGACTAGAGCATAAGCCTAACCTAATACACACACATATACATACTAAGTTTAGCAACATTTCAGTCATATCTTGAAGGGGCCACTTCTTCCTGGCTACTTATCCTGTACAATTAGGCCGAGGTCTGTATGTAAGGGAGCTTGGAGTGTCTTGATCAAGGAAACAGCATGGTTGCTGGAGCGAGATGGCCTATTGGTAAGTGCATCAGACTCAGGAGTCAGGAGCTAGGGTAAGGGGATCAAACCCCACTGATGTCAGTACTGTTTATAAGTAGTTTTTGACCACCTCCCCCTCTCCCCCACCTTTTGCTCCAGAGTAAAGGACCAACTGGACCAACTTAGATGTTATAGCACTAGGTCAACTTGCTCCTCGCAATATTCACACAAAGTGGAATGCTTTACCATGTAAACTGTTGAGATGCTAATATGGAATAATGTCTTTTGATCTCCTGTATGGTAATAGTCCTGGCATTGACTTTCTTCTCTTGGTCTGAAATTGCAATTGAGCCTCCACATGGGAAAACCAACAATTTGCATATGCAAAAACAAAGCCGCAGATCAGCTGTGCAGTAACTGCACAGCTGATCAGCACCTTTGTTTTCACTGCACGGATAGTACAATCCTTCTCCTTCTTAAATCCGAAATTTCAAGCTTCTAGCCTGCTTCTGTGACTGTACACTGGCTGGTTTATGTCAGACCTGGTCGGAACCCAAATTGTTGGTTTTCTCACGCACAGGCTCAATTAACATGCTTGCAAACAGTCATAATGAGCATAGACACAAGCAAACAGGTCTTTGGGACAGTTCTGGCAAAAGCTAGACTAAACGTAGAAGATCACAGGACAGAAATTTGTGATGAAGGAATGAGATAGATTTTGTGAAAACAAAGTTACTGATCAGCTGCCCTGAGTTACGGTAAAAACTGATCTGTGACTTTGTTTTCTCACATGTTTACTGATCATGCGGCTCATATTATAGATTGTCAATAACTGTCAATATAGTATCCCTTGGGGAGCATATTTTGTGAGCTAAGCCAGAATTCAGCATCCAAACCACACACAGGATGCTTGCCATTGGCGCAGTATAAGCTGGTTTTTGGTTCCCATTTTGTTATTACGGCTGATTGTGAAATGAGCCGCCGCATGGGAAAACCAAGAATCTGCATAGGCGAAAACAAAGACGCAGATCAGCTTCGCAGAAACTGCGAAGCTGATCAGCACCTTTGTTTTCGCTATACGGATAGTACAATTCCTCTACTTTCTAAAATTTAAATCCAAAATTTCCAGCCTCTATTCATCTTCTGTGACTCTAGAGCCCAGTTTGTGTCGGACGTTGGAACCCAAATTGATGGTTTTCTCACGCACAGGCTGAAATTTAAAAACGAGCCGCCGCATGGAAAATGCCACAGCATTGACAATGTAATTAATATCCATCGGCTTACTTGATTTCTTTTTGTTTCAATTCACAAGGCCCTAAGGAAAATAGTGATGGGTTGCCAGGCATTTACATGGCATTATTGCGCTTTGTTTCGTCTGTGTCTGTAAGATATTAGCCACCTTCTGTAACTGACGAGTTATGTAATATTTGTAGACAAACATCTCTGTGACTCGGATCATTTGTGTCAAAATTGGTCAGCAGCTTGCAGGTAACAAGAAGATAAATATGTAATTTTGTCACAACGGAATGGTTTCCATATGACTCTGAATGTAACAATACAAGGCGTATTGTCAGAAAACCTGCCCCATGGCGTTTAAGACAGGGACAGGCATGATCTGGTCTTCTATTTAATATTAGAGTAACATCTTTGATGGCAATTTAAGGAGGTTTTAAGTTTTGGATTTTGAAATTCTTGAAAAAATGTCATTCTTTTTTGGTAATAACAACAAAAATGAAGAGTCAATCTAAACTGTACATTTGACATACTTTTTGCGAAAAGGAGGTTTTCATGTGTCGGAGCACAAACATTGCATTAAATATTAAGAAAGTCACACATGTGAAACAGAATTACACGGTGAATGGTCGATTGTTTGGAATAGTTTGTAAGCCTGACTTTAGATAACTTTTATTACTGGTTTCATTATTCCAGCTTGCTTAAAAATTTAATGGAATATGTTAGGTGACGTGAATCACAAGTGGCCATAGTTTAACTCATTTAAGTCTAGCGTCCCTTTTATGGGACATAGGCAAACAGCATAGCCCCAGATGTGACGCCGCAGAACGCAGCGTCCCATCTGGGGCTATTCTGTTTGCTTAGAGAATTTTCATAAAAAAATTGAATAAAATTTAAAAATCACTCCTGACGCCTCTAAAAGTGAAAGTGGACTCATCCAATTGATAATGATGGGAAAATCCATTCGTCAAATACGGGTTAAAAGATATTGTGGAATTATTTTAACAGACTAAATATATTTAGGAATGTCAAAAATTAATGGGGAAAAAAGGTTACAGTTGAATTAAAGTGTTAATAGTGGATTGTGACCAAAAAGATGTAAGAATTTGAATACTGTAAAAATATTCAGACTTTGGATTAATGTGTACATGTAACTTAAAAAACAAACAAAACTGTTTCACCTATGCCGTTAACAGCTTGTGAGTTCAGTGATACAGTTTAAATCAATACAAATTTTTGCTTGCGTTTTTAATTTTTTTAGTAAAATTTTCATAAAAAGTAAATTTTTAAGGGGTTCTGAGTTTCTTTGGAAGAAAAAGACCTGTTATTCTCACAAACTAGTTTATCATCTTCTTGTTGATTATGAAAAGAAAGGGAGGCTATTTTGTGAGATACATTTCTATTGATTAATAATAAAAAAAAAAAGCTGGAAAAAAGGAAAAAATTTATAATCTGAGTGATAGAAAGTGATTTCTGTTGTTCCCGCAAACAAACTATGAAAGACATGATGTACTCTGATATGGCAAAGCTGTTTTTCTCGGTAAGTAAATTTTTTTGGCCTTTTTTTTTTTTTTTTTTTTTTTTTTTTTTTTTAAATCTAAACTTCTCAATGATTAGTCTGAGCATGCCCAGGAAAAGTGGTTATTTGTCAAACCCTCCAAGGTGGTTTCTACTCGATGCTATGATATCCTTAATATCAGGTAGAAATCCATAAAATGGAAGCAACATCCAGCCGGTTAAGTCACAGTAGTGAGTACCATAGCTGTTGACTGGGATGTTTCAGCAACATATCAAACATACAAATCTTTAAGCGGCCCCTGTGGCCGAGCGGTTAAGAGCGCTGTTTCTTAATCACTCCATCATCTCACCGCTGTGTCTGGTGCGGGTTCGAGCCCCACACTGGCCACATGTGGGACAAGCCAAGTTCTGCTTGCGGGTGTGCCAGGTGGTTTTTCCCGGGGTTCCCCCATTTTCGCCCACCTACTGATTGGCCCATCTCATATGAGCTGAAATTATCTTGAAAGGGACGTAAAACTGAATTATATATTATATAGAGGATATTCAAGTTTTTGGAGTGAATATGAGTTTTATTTCATTGAGTGAAGTGAAAATTTTTTATATTTCATGAGTGCCGAAGGCACAAATGAAATATATAATTTTCACTTCACGAGATGAAATAAAACTCATATTCACGACAAAAACTTGAATTTTCTTTTTATTATATTGCATGTAGTCATTGTAACGTTGCGCGCTAAAGCATATGACGTCAAAATCTTAAATGACGTCATTACGTCACGTCATTACGTCGCTATTGTGTGTGAATGTTCATTGCGTCAACAATAGCATGGATTATAAAATTTAGTTATGTATAAATTAGAAATGAAACGGTGGAATCGTAATTTGCGTATTCCCAAATCTTATATTTTCACATGTGAAAATATAACTTTTTTATATTTTCACATGTGAAAATATAACTTTTTCAAATATTGGTTATATTTAATACATATTTCTCTATATTTCATCACTTGCCATATAATAAATATATATATATAAAAAAAATCTTTAAAGAAAATCAAAGGATTTATAACCCTTGCAATCATGGAACCATTTGACTTTTCAGTATAGAGAAATTCCTCAAAATGGTATGTTTAGCTTTTCTATTTTTGTTTACTTTCTGTAATTTTCATACCATTCGGTGGACTAGAATGCAATTTGATGTTTATACAATGTGACTGAAAAATAAAAAGTCAGAATGCAGCTGGGCGAACTGATAACTAAATACAAGTTATTCGGGTATGACAGCATTGAAGCTTATCACACACAGTTAATATCTTATGTGTCCACTTTGGGCATGAATGACACAGGGACACCTTTCCTAATGCAAAAAAAATATTTATTGATTTGAAAATGAATCCGTGTGGGATGTTTCTCCACTCGTCCACAAGGATCTACTTCAGTTATTGCAGATATCTTGAAACAACACGGCATTTCCGCACAGGCTTGTTTTTAAAACTCATCCCAGAGATGACCATTAAAGGCATTTTTTTACTTAATTAACACATACACAGGATTTGTTTATTGCTTGAAAACTTATTTTCAAGCTCGTGGGGTTGGGGATACAGGATATGAGCTGGATTTGAAAATTTCAATGAATTTGGTGTTTTAGTTTTTGAAAAATGGTGTAATATGTAAGTGTTGGTTAGAAGTGCCCCGCAGTGTACACTTATCTTTCATGGAGGGAGAGCGGACGCATAGAGGTAGAGCGTCTGACTCCGAATCGAGAGGTCCTGGGTTTGATCCCCACAGGTATCACCGTGTTGTGTCCTTGAGCAAGACACATTTACTCCCTACGGTACTGGTTAAACCCAGGAAGCGTTGGCTCTGTCTCGACATGACTGAAAATTTTTTGACTGGGACGTTAAGCCAAAACACACACACAAAAAAAAACTTAACTTTCATGAAGTTTGGCTCAGACTCAACTAGACTATCAGTATTCAAGAAGGTTAACTAAAATCATATCAGTTTCTAATACTGTCACAGTAGTAGTCTCCCACGATATAGTTTGCCCATACAACAAAGTTTCAATTACGAATATTCAAATACCAAGTTTCGCTAATAACAGGAAACTATTGGAAGATGATGTAACCTAATTGGTTAGTTGATGAAAGATCAGCCATCCAACCATTTTTCAGAATTCCTCTCATTAATATGGCGTTCCTGCACAATGAGTGTGTGTCTGTAAAGTTACCCGAACTATTAAGTTGATTTAGTTGTTTGCATCTATGGTTAACAGCTTCGGTCATTATCAGGATTGTCAGTTATCCTAATCGCATTGTCACCATGCAGTGAATACCCCCTTAAACCCCACTTTTATATAGTAAAACTGGGGTATGCAGGGGTATACATATTTTTCTTATTTTGGGTCCAAACGTTTACCCACAATCTATATTTTGAGCTAAACTAATAAAGTTATCGAATTTTTTCTGATGAAATTTTCACTTTTTACAGCTGAAAAAAATCTCTGTTTATTGCCTGGATAAGTTTTCGTAATGTTTTATATCAACCCTTCCGGAAGCAGGTTACCAGTTTTTAGTGCACATTTCTTTCCCACTATTGACAAGTGCTCTTCATGAATCAGCTGAAAAGAAAGGGTGGCAGTAGAAAAATTTTCTTGACAAAGTCTTCATTTTAACATTTATTAGCAGGATAAATTACAGGTTTTGGAGTTCTAAACCTTCAATTTCAATAAATGAGGAATTGAAATTTCAAGCTCAGCTGAGTTGAGCATGAAGAAAGTTTTATAACCTCAGGACCTAGTCCTGGATATCTGCTTCATGAGATTTTCTTTCAAGATTTGATGGCGGCCTTTGTGGCCGAGTGGTTAAGGTCGCTGACTTCAGTGCTCTTGATCATTCGATCATCTCACCGCTGTGGGTTCGCGCCTCGCACGGAGCAGAATTAACATGTGGGACAAGGCAAGTTCTGCTTGCGGGTGTGTCAGGTGGTTTTTCCCGGGGTACTCCGGTTTTCGCCCCACCTTCCGATTGATTCGTCTCGATATGAGTGAAAAAGCTTGAAAGGGACGTAAAACTGAATAAAAAAACACAAAAAAACAAACAAGATTTGATACAATTAGGTCCATACAGCTAGATTTAGGTTAGCTTTGGAAGCCTAGATTGTACCTACTGAATAGTTTGTTACTTGGTGATGCTTTATCAATTGTGAGAGGTATAATAGACCTCCAGGTATATATAATTATGGAAACTGATAATTTTCAGAATTCTGGAGCTATTATGAGACGCGTCGTGAGAAAAGTGGAATTTCATCTATGCGAAAACATTAAGGCGCAGATCAGCTTCGCAGATACTGCGAAGCTGATCAGCGCCTTTGTTTTCATTACAATGAAAGAAATATCCCTCGTCTTCATAAATCCAAAATTTCGAGTTTCTAACTTGACTGCACAGGCCGGTTTGTGTCAGATCTGGTCGGAAACGTGAAGACCGGCTTTGTGGCACATATAATTGTTTCATAAAATTTCATTCATAAACATTATTTACTTGTTTGTTATTCTGCCAAGAAATTTATCAATGAAAAAATTCTTTGTCTATATTCTAGAGAGGAATGACCTGGCAATCTTAACAAATTTGCAGGTTCATGCCAGGTCCCTGCAGGCTACGGGGTCGGTGACCCATTACTGTGAAGTTCCATGAAGTTTGAAGCTGTGTTATGACATCAATGTTAATTTGAACAATATATCAGATAAACATGTCCAAAGGTGGCCGATTTCATCACCAATTATTTTCACAAATGTCTAATTTTTTGGCCAAATTTTCTGAAATGTACAACTTGCAAAATTGGCAATGGCTAGCGTGAACCCTGCTAGGTCCATGATAAACCTGGCTGAACAAAGCCTAGATATTTAAGAACTTTTAGGAATTAGAGGGTTATAACTAGTTATGTAATGTGAGAATTGTCTTTCATCACGAAACATGTTTGTGTAATGTATACCCCCTTCAACCCCACTTTTATATAGCAAAACTGGGGTATGCAGGGATATACCTATTTTTTCTTAATTTTGCTCTAAATCATAGATTGTGGGTACTTGTTAGAACCGCCTCGGCGAGGCGGTGCTAACGTGTACCCACAATCTATGTTTTGAGCAAAAATAAGAAAAATATCAAAATTTTTCAGCTGAAAATTTTCAATTTTTAAAGCTAAAAGAATCTCTGTTTATTGCATGGGCATGTTTTCGTAATGTTTTTTTCCGTGTGGATATTGCTTAAATGCAAAAGTCTTGGTTTCTTATAATGTACAGGACCTCAAAATCATGAAAGCTAGAAATTATTTATACTGGAAGCAAATTGTTCTGCAATATTCATCACCAACAATACAGATAGGTGTGCAAATCACATTTTGAACATTTTCCAGAAATCATTTTGCAGATCAGGTAAACAGCAGCAAGGGAAAACCAGTTTTGTGGGGTTTCAACTGGTCAAATTCAAACCAGGATTTACAACTACAGAATTCTATTGTATGTAACAAAAACAAAACAAAGTATGCTTCATCTGATTGATGTTTGAATTCTTGCCTACGACTGAGGTAATCAAGACTTTGTGTCATGTCCTCACTTCTTCCTGGGCGGTTGTTTTTAATAAATCTGAGTGGTTAACCTGTGATCAGTGCCTATTCTGTGAACAACAAATGATCCGCCTCGTGGGAAAACCAACAATGTGGTTTCCGAACAGGTCCGACACAAACCGACCTGTACAAGCACAGAAAAGAGCTAGAAGCTTGAAATTTCGGATTTAAGTAGAAGAGGAATTGTACTATCCGAGTAGCGAAAACAAAGGCGCTGATCAGCTTCGCAGTTACTGCGAAGCTGATCTGCGCCTTTGTTTTCGCCTATGCAGATTGTTGGTTTTCCCATGAGGCAGCTCAAATGACGAGTGAAAAGTGAAATCATTATGATCTGTGTTCATAACCATACTTTTTATGGGCTTGCTGACGGAAGTGGTTAACCAGTATCCACTGGTCAGTATCCTTGCTTATCTTTTAGCAGCAAATAAGGACTAGTGACAGATTATGACAAACTGGGGAATCAAACCTCTGGACTACCAAACACAGCCAGGTCCCGAGGTTATAAAACTTTTTTCATGCTCAATTCAGCTGAGCATAAAGTTTAAACTGCTCATAGCTACCAAAATAGCCCAAATATATTGAAAATGGAAGGTTTATAACACCAAAGCCTGTAATTTATCCTGCTCTTAAATGTTAATTGTTGGCATTTTAGCATTTATGAGCAGGATAAATTTTAGTCTCACCTGAGCTGAGCATGAAAAATGTTTTATAACCTTGGGGCTAGTTTTGCTATCTAGGCTGTAAGCTACATTGCTGAAAGCATTTACCAACAGCTGTCAAAATATCATCAAAGACCATTCATACCTGTGCTGCTTTAGGCCAGGGAAAATTAATTATTAGATTCTCATCACCACCACCACAGATTACATACAGTCCACCCAATTATTTAAGCTTATAAGATGCCCCATCTTCGCAAGCCAAGGGTACACTAAGTCTACTTCATTCCTTGTGTAAAGAACGAAGTGGACTTAGTACCCTTGGCTTGCAAAGATGAAGATGCCCTTGATCAGGCATCTGTCTCTAGTTCATTCATTAGGAAGCACACAAGTTTCCATATTTAAAATGGTTTATTTCTCAGATGATGCAGAATGATACCTGCATGCTGAATGTAAAAAAAATGAATGAAATACATACAAATAAATGAATAAAATATTAAGTCCTCTCAGCCATCACAGAAGTTGTCAGAATTGGGATGTGAATCTGAAAATTAACATTATTTGGCCTTAAATGAACTTTCTCCATCACCTGAAGTTTTCTTGCGCTCAGCTCAGGTAAAAGCAAAAAAACATGAAGAATCTCTTTCTGTTTGGTGCCAAAATTACTGTTTACCAGGCTGTCTGTCATAAAACATCCATTTCTTATATTAAGCTTTGTATAAGCAGGGAACCAGTTGCCAGAATTTTCACCTGGGCCTCGTCATTGAAAAGCTTAGTTTATGGCATAATAAAAGCACAGATAAGATTGTGCTTCCTCTTTTTCACACAGTCTGATCACTGACAAGTACCTTTGCTGTTAGCTGCTATTTAACACTTATGTAGTATGTCCGAATAACCAACTCCATTCGAGCCTTGATTAGTTGGCATAACTGAGTGTTAAAAAGCTACTAAGATAGGTTTTGGCATGTTGAGGCTCACCTGTATATACATATATATATACATGTTGGAGAGCAAGCACAGAATAAAACTTATCATTTGCAGCAATTATCGAAGCTTTTGGTATTTCATGATGTTTAAATTTCTATTGTCTATCTAATACATACATATATAGTGGAGGAAATTTTTCAGTTATTCATACAAATACCATACCTATGGATGCTTAATGCTTGTTTTTGATGCCACTCCAGGCAGAGGTGCTACAGAAGTCGTCAGAAGATTTACCTCAGAAATTTTCGCTTGTTTATTTACGAATTCCAATCTTGGATGGGATGGGTTATGAAGGATAGATAGATGCATTTTTTTCTCATTCGGATTAATGCTTACAGTATGCTACATGCAAAACTTAGGCAAAGCATCAATGCATGTTAGGCGAAGTTTGAATTTTGTGGATAGTTATTCTGATTGTTAATGACAATTAGTGGATTATTTGATGTGCAATGCGGAGTCTTATGTAGTAAAGTTTGGATATAAAGACATAGTACAAGTTGCAATTTGTGTTATTTGCATTTATTATTTCAGCCGCGGTAAGAGAACACCAGGCTCAGGGGTTTACGACCAGGTCCGACATAAACCGGCATGTCAGTAACAGAAGCAGGTTAGAAACTTGGAATTTCGGATTTAAGAAGAAGAGGAATTGTACTATACGGGTATAAGTGAAAACAAAGGCCCTTTGATTTCGCATATGCAAATTGGCTCATTTCGCATATGCAAATTGGCTCATTTTATAGCTGAGGATAAAGGCTGTGTTGTACCTTTTGCATTTATGATGTAGTAGTGCAAAAGTCTTTGATGTGAACATTTGGAATCTAGAACAGATTCACATATCTAGTAGACGTTGCCAAGATATTTTGATTATTTAAATGATGCGTTTGTTCTTGTAGATTTAATAGATGAATTTGTAGTTGTAGTCCAACATCTAATGTCTCCATAAGTTTTGATGTTGCATTAACAAAATTAACCAAACTCTTGCATACCTTTCTCCCCCATATATTTCCCAAGTCTCTTCCTCCAAGATTATATTTTATTCTTCTATTTCTCACTAAAAGATTGCTGCCATGTTCAAGGATTGTCTGTCTTCTTTTGAAAAGATTACCCCCACTTTGCCCTCTGAATCAGCCTCTGGTCCCAGCAGGGTTGACCATATCTTCTCAGGTGTTCTGTTCTCTTCCTGGCTGTTTTTCTCCAGCAATGGCATCATTACGAAAACTTTGCCATGCAATATACAGAGATTTTTTTAATAAAAAATCAATAATTTTCAGAGGAACAATGTTGATATTTTTCTAATTTTTTGTTCAAAACATAGATTGTGGGTACTCGTTAGAACCGTCTCTCTGAGGCAGTTCTATTGAGTACCCACTGTCTATGTTTTGGAGCAAAAATAAGAAAAATAGATATACCCCTGCATACCCCAGTTTTACTATATGAAAGTGGGGTATAAGGGGGTATTCATTACATGGATATGTTTTCCTGATGTTTCTCCAGCTATGGGTTGACCAAATGTCTTCTCTGCATCAGGAAAACATGTCAGTGCAATGAATACCCCCTTAAACCCCACTTTTATATAGCAAAACTGGGGTATGCAGGGGTATACCTATTTTTCTTATTTTTGCTCCAAAACATAGATTGTGGGTACTCATTAGAACCGCCTCTTCGAGGCTGTTCTAACGTGTACCCACAATCTATGCTTTGAGCAAAAATAAGAAAAATATCAAAATTTTTCTGATGAAAATTTCAATTTTTTTACAGGTGAAAAAAGTCTCTGTATATTGCATGGGCAAGTTTTCATAATGGAATGGTTTTCTTGTTGTCCAAACCAGCAAGGTCCCAAAGATAGGTTCCATCCTCAACAAAAGGATCTCAGGGATATAAATGCTCCTTTCGGAAATGAACCTTCCAATAACTTTCAACCTATGGAAACGGTGTATTAGAAAAACGGTGAATCAACGGGGGTTAATCGGAAAAATGTGAACCATCGGGCGAGGTGTCGGTGACACATCGGGATTTGCACTAGATAAAAGGTATGTTGTTTGTTTACTTCTATTTTGAAGCGAAAGCTAAAAATACTGCAGTAAATAAAAACAAATCGAACACTTGCAGGAGCTGTAAGGGTCTTTGATGCAGCCCTGGAAACCCTAAAATTGTTGAAAATGTATTTTGTTTAATCGCCACAGTGCGCCCCATTTTACTACTCAAACATTTCAGTTGACTTTCGGTTGTATTTTTTGTTTATTTTTTATGCTTACATCGAATTACGAATGTAAACAACCTTAATTCAGATTGGTGAATATAGAAAAGTAAGCTCCTGATTATCAACCTTCAGAAAATTTGTAAAAAAGACTGGGAAAATCGAGATTCAGCCGGGTGATTGATTATTTGGTGAGTCCCCGGGCAAGTTGTGTGTGTCGCCGGGGAGCAACCAAATTTTGATGGAATAAAACTTTATTTTCTTCATTCTAGACAGTACATGATTGTTGTTTTTTAACTTTTAGTTTGAGTGGGATCATATCTATCCCAATTACGGATGCTATAAACACACGTTAATCACCGGCAGTGATGAGAACTCGGACGTTCCTCGTCCGCAGCGTCCGTCATATCGCACTGTTCGCATAAATATAGTTTGTTTTTTTTTTCGCTGGTTAAATGAAGCTGAAGCAAATGAAAACGTGTAAGAAATAATTGGAAAAGATACTGTCTCCAATTCTTAAATTTCTTCCGTTGCCGATTTGAAGACTGGGAAAATTATAACAGTAAACGCAGGTCCAATCTTTGGAAATAACATGGAACAGTATCTATTGGGATAGCTTCTTTCCTAAAATTATCAGGGCCTGAAATGCCCCCTCTGATGTCTACCGCTGAGGTGCCAGATGATTGCTTAACGTTTCTTGTGAGATCTAGGGACAAAGATGCCAGTCACAGCCCCCGCTAGTAGAGCGCGGTAGCTGAAGCGGTAGAGCGTCGGACTGTCACTCTGGAGCGAGAGGTCCTGGGTTCGATCCCCACGAGCGCCGTGTAGGGTTCGAGCCCCGCACGGGTCACATGTGGGACAAGTCAAGTTCTGCTTGCAGGTGTGTCAGGTGCTTTTTCCTGGAGTACTCCTATTTTCGCCCCACCTACTGATTTGTTAATGAGTGAAATAATTGGCTTTTAAGGCACGTAAAACTTAATCAATAATAATAATAATAATAATAATAATAATAATAATAATAATAATAATAATAATAACAATATCAATAATAATAACTGATTCTTAAAACATGACATTTCGACAGGTTTCCAAGTTTGATTAGCTTTACAATATACCGGGACAATGCATACCTGACGGTATTAATTGATGTTAACTTTAGGTTCGGTCTCCTTTTGTTGCTCAGTTCACACGACTGGACATTTATTTTCTCATGGGAAAAATGAGGATTTTCGACATGACTATCCGAGTAACACAAGTATAAGCGTTTCCAAAACGCTTGCGATCTCTCAGCACTAATTTCACTGTATGACCACGTATAAATTCACGGCGATAACCACAGACCGAAAAGACTCTGACAGCTCGGTTCAATGTGAGCTTTCATACCCGAGCCGGCATGCGATATTTAGTGTGACCCAATCGAAGCTGCCTTGTCCAATCAAGTACGACCGGAAGTGTGGTCGATTTACAACAAGATTCCAGTCCTGTTCAATTATATATGCGCTCTCGCCGTGGCGAGATCGCAAAAAGTAACTCGAGTAACAAGGCCAAACAGCACGAGTTACAGTAATGCGCATACGTATCTACGTCATGTGCTTGCGTATAACTGTAACTCTCACTTATGTTACGTCTACACTGGACCACGTTCTCACCACGTCCTTACCACGTTCTAAAAATTCCAGAACGTGGCGAGGACGGGGTCAAAATGAAACAATTTCGGATTTCTAAGTTCCCACTACGTCCTTACTACGTCCCCGCCACGTCCTTATAACGTCCGCACCGCGTCCTTCATTTTTCCACTACGTCCTCAATACGCGCTCACCAAGTTCATCCCGTTTCTACTACGTCCTTGCTACGTCCTCACAAAGACCAAGCAGTTCATACCACGCGCGAACTACGTTTCCAGCACGTTCTAACTGTAAATACCGTATTCGTTCTAATTAGCGCACATGCTCCAATAAGCGCACACCCTGGTCGTTTCTGAAAAACATGCACATAAGCGCACACTGCTCGACTAGCATATTGGCATTTTATTGGCAATTTTACACATTCATACCACATTAAAACTTATCTTCAAAAGATCAAACAATATTTCGCGACGATTGGAACACTTGTATGACATCACCATTGACCATTTAAACAAGGTTATTTCATCAGTCTATATGTTGTTTACATTCGTAGTGAGCGCTTATTGGAACGATATTTTGTTACCCGAACTTTAAGATAATGTGAAAAGTTAAGCGCACTGTGCGCTAATTAGAACGAATACGGTATATTAATCAGTCATATATATTATCCTCAACACCGCTAGCAGTCGGTCGTAATGCCCCTGCTGAAGCCAACAAGATCTTGTCCTTCTATTTCTCCTTCTGTGAGCACAAGTGCAGCCTGTGCACCAAGTAAGGCATGATGTCATTGAAGGAGAGCAAGTTGCAAGAGTACATCTCTGTTCATGTTTTCCATTTCGATATGATTTAAATAAAAGCGAAAGCAATTGCTTGAGGGTACGGGACAATTGAAACAAAATTAATAAAACGTGGAGGACGTAGTTAGAACCTGGTGTGAACGTGATAAGAACCTACTAAGGACGTGTTAGGAACCGCTAGGACGTGATAAGAACGCAGTGCAGTCTTCTAGGACGCGGTAAGGACGTACAAGAAGCGTGGTATGGTCTTGTCGAGAACTTGATGGACGTAGCGAGGACGTAGAGAAGACGTAGTAGAAGCGTAGCGAGGTCTTGATGGTCTGCAACAAATTTGCTTCGCGTTTTACACTAGCTAGCGTTTTACACTTGTCGGTCTAGCACTTTAATTTCCCAACAAGAAAGGGTCGAAGATGATGCGGAATATGAAATTACCGGGTCGAAGATGACACGGAATATGAAATTACCTTGATCAAAAATAGCTCTAGAGTGTTTATAATCGGAAATTAATGCAATAAGTTTTGATTGCCCGATGACTCACAAAATTCGCCCCGTTGTCTCACACAACTTGCCCGATGTCTCACATTATGTAAATGCACCTAGCATTAAATCCCTTTGCAATGCTTGGCGAGATTTTATTTTTTGTGGGAATTTTCCAGTATACTATTATTCATTTGCAAATACCAACGTCACCTTCTTGGTCCATTTCTTTTACTAGAAAATCAAACGAAAATGTGTTTTCGTGACCTTGAAAGGCATGCCCTCTAAAATGGGGCGCACAATCACGCGTTTCTTGGAATATTTATTTACAAACTGTTTACATAATAAAGAACAATAATGATTTCTACAGCTCCTGCAGCAAACAGAATTTTGACATACAACGTCACTCAGCCATGTCGGAACAAAACAAAAAGAAAATTAAAACTACGTACCGTGTCGCCATTGTAAATCCCGATGTGTCACCGACACTTCGCCCGATGGTTCACATTTTTCCGATTAACTCCCGTTGATTCACCGTTTTTCTAATACACCGTTTCCATAGGTTGACTTTCTGCTGGTCAAATATTTATTCATTAAGGTCTGTAGAATGCTTTAATTAAAGTAAATTGAAAAATGTTTGTTAAATATTTATTCAAGCAATTTAAGGTTATTGAATGACCTATAAGGTAATATATATGCACTCATCAGATCCATAAAACTTCTTTCAAACATTTTAAAAGTACCATAAAACGGTATATGGACAAAACACCCCAGGGACATAACCCTCCTCGCCCATTTTGGTATGCATGGACACCCCCCTGCACACATTTTTTTGAACATGGACATAACCCCCCACACCAAACATTATAACATGGACAAAACACCCCCTGCAGATTTTAAAAATAGGACAAGCCCCCTCATATTTTTCATTGTTCCCCATATGACATGACTGAAAATTGATGGCTGGGATTTTATTTTAGTATGAATGTCTTATGTTTTAGTTCCCCATATAACATGACTGAAAATTGACGACTTGGACATGAAACCATGGTTTCATGTTGGGCATAGGGGTTAATTGTCAATGTTCAAAAAACATGGGGGGTTTTGTCCACATATACCAAAATTGATGTGGGGGGTTATGTCCGTGGGGTGTTTTGTCCTGCACTCCTTGACAAAAGGGTTGGCTCAGGTTTAGACTCATGCAGTCAACCAGAGTCAGCAGACAATACTAGAATCTTAAGTTCTGAAGGGAAAGAAAGCAAATTATCTGACAATGCATTGACGAGTGCCAGTATAGTATATTTCTTTGAAGATCAAGATATGTAGATTTTGGATTTAATCCAGAATTATGCATTTAATGTGTTTTGCATTGCTGAAAAAGATGGCATAGGTATGTCACTTCTTTCTCTAAATGCATCTGCTTTCTTCACATTACGAAAACGTGCCCATGCAATAACCTGATATTTTTTGAGCTTTAAAAATTGAAAATTTTCAGCTGAAAAATTTTGGTATTTTTTTCGCTCAAAAATAATAAAAATAGGTATAGCCCTGCATACCTCAGTTTTACTATATAAAAGTGGGGTTAAAGGGGGTTACTGTATTCATTGCACGGATGTGTTTTCCTGATGAACATTGTTAGGTTGTAGCAACTTAAAGAAACTAGTAAAAATATTCATAAGGAGAAAGAATACAGAAGTCTTCTTTGAATTTTCTACCCATGATCTCATGACAACTGCTTCTTAGCATATCTAACCACAAGACATGCTTTTTGATAACTTAATTGCCAAGAGGTGGGCTTGCTGTTAATACAAACCTCAAACCACAAGCTGCTGGGATTGGAATGGTTCATGTCTTAATTTCTTACATTGTACTTCCGTATACTCTCTCATCCTCAATCATGCTCTTATCTTTGTTGAAGATCTCTGGTGGATTTCGTTTGATCATCAGCCTACTACCCATTAGCATCTTATGGGGAACCTACTACCCCTTAGCATCTTATGGAGAACCTACTACCCCTAAGCATCTTATAGGGAGCCTGCTACCCCTCATCTTATGGGGAACCTACTACCCCTCATCATATGGGAAACCTACTACCCTTTAGCATCTTATGGAGAACCTACTACCCCTTATCTTATGGGGAACCTACTACCCTTAGTATCTTATGAGAAACCTACTACCCCTTAGCATCTTATGGGAAACCTACTACCCAATAGCATCTTATAGGGAACCTACTACCCCTTAGCATCTTATGGGGAACCTGCTACCCCTTAGCATCTTATGGGAAACCTACTACCCCTTAGCATCTTATAGGGAACCTACTACCCCATAGCATCTTATGGGGAACCTACTACCCCTTAGCATCTTATAGGGAACCTACTACCCCATAGCATCTTATGGGAAACCTACTATCCAATAGCATCTTATAGGGAACCTACTACCCCTTAGCATCTTATGGGGAACCTGCTACCCCTTAGCATCTTATGGGAAACCTACTACCCCTTAGCATCTTATAGGGAACCTACTACCCCCATAGCATCTTATGGGAAACCTACTACCCATTAGCATCTTATGGGGAACCTACCCAATAGCATCTTATTGGGAAGCTAGTACCCTCTAGCATCTTATGGGGAACCTTCTACCTCTGGGAAACCTACTACCCCTAAGCATTACCCACTACCCCTACGTGTACATGTTTCAGCAAAACCAATTTCCCAAACTTTTGTGAGTACCCATTGTTTTATGTATCTATCTGTTCTACTGTAAAGTCATTGCTTTCTTGTTGCATGTTAATTGGGATCTATGGATCTTTGCCACCTGTATAACCTTTATCAATAATTGCATGATGTTGTATCAATCACATTCCCCTGGGTAAGTCATGCTCTTTCATTAACCTGTATGTACTTTCTCTTGTTATGATGTAACACCTGCTGCTCTGCCAATGACCTGTTTGGAAAGAATGCCGGAAGAAAGAAAGAAAGAAAGAAAGAAAGAAAGAAAAAAATAAAGAAGGAAAGAGAGAAAAGGGAAGGAAGGAAGGAATGAATGAAGGAAGGAAAAAAAAAACAGAAAAGAGAAAGTAAATGAAAGGATAGATGAATTTAAGTATGAGTGAAGAGTGAGTGGGGGAAGGAAGAAAAAAAGGAAGAATGGACAGGACTGGAGGATGCAAAGAAGAAGGAAAAAGAAAGAAAAGAAAGATGCAGTCAACTCATTCCCTATGGTGATGCTCTTTCATTAGACTATGTACTTTCTGATGTTATGATGTTAGGAAAGAATGCAGGCAGTTAGAAAGAAAGAAAGAAAAAAGAAAGAAAGAAGAGAAGAAAGAAAAAATAAAGAAGGAAAGAGAGAAAATGGAAGGAAGGAAGGAATGAATGAAGGAAGGAAAAAAAACAGAAAAGAGAAAGTAAATGAAAGGATAGATGAATCAAAGTATGAGTGAAGAGTGAGTGGGGGAAGGAAGAAAAAAAAGGAAGAATGGACAGGACTGGTGGATGCAAAGAAGAAGGAAAAAGAAAGAAAAGAAAGATGCAGTCAACTCATTCCCTATGGTGATGCTCTTTCATTAGACTATGTACTTTCTGATGTTATGATGTTTGGAAAGAATGCAGGCAGTTAGAAAGAAAGAAAGAAAAAAGAAAGAAAGAAAGAAAGAAAGAAAGAAAGAAAGAAAGAAAGAAAGAAAGAGTGGATGAAAAGATAGATGCATCAAAGCATGAGTGAAGGAAGAAAGAAGGAAAGAAAGAATGCAAGAAAGCAAAGAAAGAAAGAGAAAGAAAGAAAGAAAGAAGGACTGATGCATCAAAGTATGAGTGAAGGAATGAATGATGGAAGGAAGAAAAAAGGAAGAATGGGCAGAAAGACTAGGGGATGCAAAGAAGGAGGAAAAAGAAAGAAAAGAAAGTTGCAGTCAACTCACATTCCCTAGGTTGGTGTTGTTTCAGTAGACTGTATGACTTTGTATTGCTACCTGTAGAAATGAAAGGAAGAAAAAAAAAAAAAATGAAACAACGGAAGAAAGAAAAGCCAACAATTGTTCTTGATGATCTAATTTTGTAATATCTATTCTATTGTTTGTTCATTGTTCCTCTGAAATAAAAGAGAAGGATTGTGAGCGTATTCCTGTAAGCATTTAAATCTTATGTCTGGTGAATCCTGAACGTTTTTTCTAAATATGGTTTATTCCTATCTGAATTAGTTTGCGGTTTATTGCAAGGCGTGTTTGAGTGTTGGTAATTTTCGTAATGACTGCTTAATGTCAGCGAGAGAGACTAGTTTGGCTGAATATGACTAATCTTCTTAATATGCATGCAACAATTCAGCCGCCGCATAAGAAAACCAAGAATCTGCATATGCGAAAGCAAAGACGCAGATCAGCTTCGCAGTTACTGCGCCTTTGTTTTCTCTAGATGGATAGTACAATTCCTCTACTTTCTAAATCCAAAATTTCAGGTCTCTAGCTGTCTTCTGTGACTGTACAGCTTGGTTTTTGTGGAATTTTGTCGAACCTGTACGGAAATCACATTGTTGGTTTTCTCATGATGTGGCTCAATTATTACTGCTAACTGAATAAAATGCTAGAAATTTGGTCGAGCATTTCTAGTTTGTCACAGTTATTTTGCGTTTTGTGGATAAGTACCCATGAAGTTGGTACATTTATTTAACTTATCTGATTTTATTAATGAATTGTGTATCTTACTAATATAATTGTTTGATGATCTGAGTTTGGCTTCATATTCGTCGATATCCTGAAATGATCAGTTTTGCAATGCCATTGGTGGTAGGTTTTATTGTATGGGGTCGTTTACTCTAGTGTGATGGCCTTTACGCTTTCACGTTTCTAAATGGCATGTGACCCGTAGCGAAAATGGATATATTAGAGGTTTTACTGGAAATTATGTTCATTTTAGTTTAATTTCAGTTTCAGGCTAGTAATTTGGCGTATTTTTGTGCTCTTCATTTGCTTTTATGTCATTAAAAAGGCAACAGTAGTTATTATAAGTAGTAAATTACTTAATGCTAATATACAAAGTAACATACTAAAGTTGTAATTTCATTATAATGAAATTACAACTTTAGTATGTTACTTTGTATATATTAGCATTAAGTAATTTACTAATTATATAAAGTAACTTATTCAGTTTAAGTATACTAAGTCTATTTGTAGTGTTTCAGTATAGTTAGATTGCAGTGATGGCATGGCTTCTGGTAACATTTGAGCTGCATCGGGAGAAAACGGGATTATTGCCTATGCGAAAACAAAGACGCAGATCAGCTTCGCAGTAACTGCAAGCTGATCAGCGCCTTTGTTTTTGCAACACGGATAGTACAATCCCTCCTCTTCTTAAATCCGGAATTTCAATGTTCTAGCCTGCTTCAGTGACTGTACAGGCCAGTTTGTATTGGACCTGGTCGGAAACCCCGAAGACCGGTTTTCTCGCGTCGCGGCTCATTTATGGGTACATGTAAGAAGAATCTTTGCAGTAGTTTAGTATAGGTAATAGTACAATTCTTGGCAAAGGTGAAACATTTCTGATATACTCTGTAGCAATATGTGAGCGATTTTTACACATGCTTTTATTTTAGGATTACTTTGTGATGGTGAAGCATACAAAATCATATGAAATAACGTATGTAACATGACTTTGTGACAATAAATTTTAATGTAACATTTGAACGAACAAATAGAGCTCACAGTGAATGTCTGAACAGTAGTGTGATTTATTCTTTCTGTTGAATGGATTACGAAAAACAGAATTTTGAGTTAAAGTGAAAATCATACCTGAGTGTGGAATAGTGTCAGTGCAATAACACAAAGTGATAGTGTCACTGCAGTAACAGTGTGTAACATTAATGTTAGTCCTGTTACTTTTTGAAGATTTTTGACGTTTTTGACCATAGTTGAGCAAGAGCTGAATTCAATGTTTAATATTGTCTGAGTACAATAACAGAAAACAATAGTGTCAGTACAGTAACACAAAAATTCAGTGCTGTTACTCAAATAGTGTCTGTGCTGTAACAAAAAATAAAAGTGTGTAACATTGATGTCATTTCTGTTACCAAGAGAGGATTTTATGAATTTTAAAACTTTGAGTGACAGTTAACATGGCACGGAATCGAAAACATGAAAACAGGGGCAGATTACCCCAGTATAACCCAAGTGAGGACGAAACAGAAAGTTTTGATGTGAGTATAAGTCATTTATATCTCTTTAGATTTACAACTGAAAAGCTTGAGGTACATTACGAAAACTTGCCCATGCAATATACAAAGAATTTTTTCAGTTCAAAAATCGAAAATTTTCATCAGAAAAATTTTGATATTTTTCTTATTTTTGCTCAAAACATAGATTGTGGGTACACGTTAGAACCGCCTCAGGGAGTACCCACAATCTATGTTTTGGAGCAAAAATAAGAAAAATAGGTATACCCCTGCATACCCCAGTTTTGCTATATAAAAGTGGGGTTCAAGGGGGTATACATTACACGGACATGTTTTCATGATGTCTCTTCAGATTTACAATTGAAAAGCTTGAGGTTAAAGTTTTCATACTTGTTTGTTGTGTTAAGGTAAAAGTTCCAATCAATATCAAGTCATGTCTGGACTGAACCCCTGTTTCCTGGGTATTTAACCGGTACTTTAGGGAGCATAATGTGTCTAGCTCAAGGTCATGAGACAGTGACTGTGGGATTCAAACCCAACTTGATGTTTCAATTCATATTTTTTTTCCCATGAAAAGCCAGGTTGTGGGAGCCAGTCACTAGGAAAGGGGGATGAAAAATTGTATCAGGGATGTGAGCAGCATCAAGTGTTGCATCAAAATGTTGCCTTTCAGGTTCCGCTCAAAGAAAACAAGTCTGTTTCTGACATAAAATAGCAGAAAAAAGACAATCCTCGCCAACTTTGCTTCTGAGATATGGCTTTGGCATAAAGTAGCAGAAAAAACAAAGCTTAGCAATTTAATAGTAGATTGTTATATAAATGAAAGCACCATATGGTAGCGATTCTTGTGCTATATAGTGGTTTATCCTTGCCCTATTAACCTGAAAACACCTGGCCTGGGTCCAAGGATTAAGTCAGGTAGGCTCTTATAACACTGTCGGAAATCATGTACAATAATCATGTTAATCAACGAGTCATGAAAAAGATAATATGAGCTGTGACGTGAGAAAATGGTTCTTTGAGGTTTCGACCACGTCTGACACAAACCGACCTGTACAGTCACAGAAGAAGGCTAGAAGCTTGAAATTTCGGATTTAAAAAGAAGAGGAATTGTACCATTCGAGTATCGAAAATAAAGGCGCTGATGCTGATCTGTGCCTTTGTTTTCACATATGCAGATTGTTGGTTTTCTGATGCGGTGGCTCGTATCACTTATCACTTCTGTTATGTTTGATTGAATAGTTATATTGCCAAGAAATAGGTATACTGAAAGCAAAAAGAAATGCAATCTTTCTGAGTTTATATGTCATGAAGAATAAAATCACTTATCACTTCTATTGGGCTTGATGGAATAGTATAATGCCAAGAAATAGTTATACATGACAGAAAAAGAAATGCAACCTTTCCTAGTTTTTGTCATGAAAAGATAACCTATTGTGCTTGATGGAATAGATATATAATATTGCTAAGAAATATCTATAAATGATTGAAAAAGAAATGCAACCTTTCCAAGTTTCCATAATGTTTTTTTTTGGTCATGGAAAGATAATTATCACTTGTCACTTCAATTTGGTTCAATAGAATAGTTACGATTGTAAATTGCCAAGAAATAACTACGCCAAAAGGAAAGAGTAATGCAACTTTTGCATTACACCGTTTTATATAAATGAGTTTAAAATGTTTCTATATTTTTAGAAAAAAGCTTTTCATGAAATTGAATACTTGGTTACCTCATTACTCTAAATGTCCATGATTCTAACAGGGCAGATTCGTGCAACAAACTGCGCTGTAAAAAATTAGGTTGCATCATGGGTACATGGTGCCAAGTGGCATAGAAGTACTTATGATAATGCCACTTGAAAGTGCTCATTATAGAAATTACCCAAACCATTGACAGCATAGAATTTGGCCCCAAATACCTCCTTTTGCAAAAGTAACTGCAAATGAATGGATACAAAAAGCACCACAAACGTACCCCATATTCGTAGCATTTTATCCCCAGTTTCTATATATATTACAGCCATGATGTTGCCGTATTGGGGAATCGGGGTGGGATTATTATCATCATTTCTTAGATAAAAACATTTGACTAGGGATTGAATCGCTGTTTTACTGACCTATTGATACTTAACCCACCATGGCCCAGGTGTTCAAAATTGACAAAATTGTTAGTTTATGATTCGTTAAAATTTAATGTGAGAATCCATTGCAATGTCTCACATTTTATCAACTAAAAATAACCGGGAAAATAACACTGTATTTGCTTATGTAGTCAGCATTTACATAACAAGTTGACAAGTTGAAGTCTTAACATGATGTTAGGCTAACAAAATTTTGAGCAACAGTTACTGGGCCCAGGCTGTATGGCCTAGTGATTGTAAAAAAAAACGCACTTGCTGTAGCAGTATTCAGTGTAACGAAACCGTCTGTGACCGGATTAACTGTCATTAATATGCCTTGATCGTAGAAAAACTGTTTTCTGGGCTTGTGACAAATAAAATTTGTGCCGTGACTTGCCGTCACATACTTAATTAACACCTGTTATGCAGAAACTGGACTAAGGTTACTATTGTAGATGAGAAGCCCAGTCTAGTTGTGTGGGGATGGTGTGTTTGCAAGCTGAATGTCACTCTAGCCTGGTTTAAATCTGTATTCATATTGCGAACTTCTCATGTCACAGCTTATTATTTAGCAGGGTTACAGTTTAGGGAGAATATGACGATAATTGGTGATAGGTCAGAGATAATTTCACTTAATTCTTCATAAAAACCTATGTTTGCGGGTGCTCTATAGTCGAGGCATTTCTGCCGAGCACTCATAACTTAGGTTATTATGGAGAAGTAACAAAAATTACACATCTATTATCATTAAACACTCCGTTTATCTGGTCTCCTGTCATTAGCATGGAGACAGTCTCACTTTCCAGTAGATCATATGAGCTGCATCATGTAGAAACACGATTTTTGCCTATGCAAAAACAAAGACGCAGAGCTGCACAGCTGATCAGAACCTTTGTTTTCGCTACTCCAGGGATAGTGCAGTCCCTCTTCTTCTTAAATATGAAATTTCAACCTTCCAGTCTTCTTCTGAGACTGTACAGCCCGGTTTGTGTCAGGCCTGATCGGAAATTACGAAGACCGGTTTTCTAGCATCACGGCTCATATTGAATATTGATTTCAGATTGAGACTGGATAATTTGCAAGAGCAAATAATTTACCTCTACACCTGCTCTGTGTACCAGAATGTTGATCTGTTTATTGATTGGTTGAAATCCTCTGTCACTGTTTATTGATTGGTTGAAATTGTCTGTCAGTTCAATTGTATCGCAATCACCGCCATATTGAATATTGTGACTTATTGATAGAATTGTCTAGTTTGTTTATACATTTTTAATGACAACATGCTTTCTATCAGGCATTAATTGAGAAAACTCTGAATTAGGGAGATTCATATTTCGGTAGAAGGATATGCATAGTGATTATTTCTTCTGTGATTGTTCTTTTAGTCTCATAATTGCATTTTAATTATATATTGTCTTTACTGTGCAGGATAGGTTGCAGGATCATTAGAATATAAATAAGTTCTGTGGATTTTAATAGTTCATCATTAATTTACTTGATGATTAAGCTTTTGGGAAATGAATATGGATATGTGAAATGCATTGCGCAATAAATGGTAATTTAATGGTCTCAGAATGATTTGAATGCATTGCATGAAAAATCAATTGATTTCAAGTGAAAGACTGCATGAATAGATAATACAATCTCAGTGGATTTAATAGGAGTAGTCTCAGATGTGATGGAAAGCAAGCAAAAACTATGAAAATTCAAAGAAAGAATAATTATTATTGAAACATACTACTGTCTATTGAAACTTAATCAAGGGAAGTACTAATTAGGTTACATCACAGTTATTTATAGCTTAAAGGGAAGCAACTAGAACTTTCTGTGTCTATATTTAGACATTAAGATTTGAATATAAATCAAACTTGATTTGTCAGTTGAATGTTATACTGTATAAGACACAAAGTGAAGGCACGTCTTTACCATCATTGTTGTTAAGGTGATTGTATAGGACAACAAAAAGGGAAGTAACTGGGCTTCACAGTGATTATTTCGACGGCTATGAAATTTACCATAATTTCCCCATGGGAAGGATACTTGGACCACAAGACTTGTCTTCAGTAGAAAATATGAACGATGCTCAGCCTACGAAAATGGGAAAACTTCGTAAAATCCTGTCAGGATTAAGCGACATTGATTCACTGGTAAATATCAAATGAGCTGCAACGCGGTCTTTGGGATTTCCGACCAGGTCAGACACGAACCGGTCTGTGTATTCACAGAAGAATCTTAGATGCTTGAAATTTTGGATATATTATGAAGAGGAATAGCTCTATCTGCATAGTGAAAACAGGCGCTGATCAGCTGTGCAGTTAAGCGATACTGATTCACTGGTAAATATCAAATAGTGTAGGTTTGGAAATTTTTGTCAGAAAGTAATTTTTGCAAATTTTACTTGTTCTGTCCAACACCTTACCTTCAACAGCGGCCCGCCCTGCTTTCCGTTATGCATGTTAAATGTTGCTACCTATGTATTATATTTTCTTAAAATGATTTTCCTTATTTCCTGTTTATATTATAATAGAACCACTGCAGAAGCTGAGGGTAAGGTTATGGCCATGGCCATGTAAAACTAGTTTAAGCTCGCCAGTCATTAGCTCACCTGAGCCAAAGGCTCACAAGGTACTCTTATAGTACAGTAGTCGAGCCGGCATCCATCTGTGCGTCTGTGCATCCGTCCGTCTGTCCGTCCGTTCACATTTTCAAACTCTAATATCTCTAAGACAACAAGGCCAATCATGATCAAATTTTATCTAAAGCATCATCGGGGAGGGGGAAAGGTTGTGTTAGGTTTTGGGTCAGGTCCGATCAGAACTCTGGCTTCCATGGCAACATATAGCTCCCATAGACTTACAATGGGAAAAACATAAAAAATCTTCTCGCAAACCACAAGGCCCAGAGCTTTCATATTTTGTGTGTAGCAATGTATAATTGTCCCCTTTATAAATCCTGCCAACCGTGCCCCTGGGATCCATACGGGCCCCGCCGCAGGGGCGTCATGGGAAAAACATAAAAAAATCTTCTTCTCTGAAACCACAAGGCTCAGAGCTTTCATATTTTGTATGTAGCAATGTGTAGTGGTCCTCTTTATAAATCCTAACAACCATGCCCCTGGGGTCAAAAATGGCCCCGCCACGGGGGTCATTAGCTCCCATAGACTTACAAAGGGAACAAGAAAAATATAATATGAAGTTCATATTATATATGGCGTTGCTACATGCAAAATGAATTATCTCCATCATATTACTAGAAAGTTTTTAGAAACGAAGGCAGATTTGACATAGTTTATAACCCAGAAAGTAGTGGCTTCTCACTATGACAAAATAATTTGACTGGAAAGTTAAATAAGCCATCATTTAACTAAAGTAAACCAAACAAAACTGGAAAAGCAGTCACTATTTGATCCAACGATGACTTTAACCCATTTTGTGGCGATGTCAAATTTTGTTTCTTAGGCATTTCTAAGATATTACTGTGGGAAACGTTGTAACAAATTGGAATAAGACTTCGATTGAAAGTTGGTTAATATACACCATGAGGTTTAGAGGAGACTTTCATTTATCATGTACAAATAAAATTGACAAAGCCGACTGACGCCATGACATGCCAATCCTTTTAGCTTTTGAGTTGGCATATGTGTTGGACTGATTTCCCTCCTGGTGCACCCCCTAGTGAAGTATTGTCAATTTGGCGAGTCACTGGTAAACCATTCAGATTCAGATGCAAACTTCTGTGGTGCTTCTTTTTGTTTTATGTCTTGGTGTTTAATACTTTTGTGCTGTTGGCGCTTTATGTATGTTTTTCATATTTTTAGTTAACTGATTGGCCGCCTATTGGGAAAATAGCTGCTCATTCGGCTTACGAAATGTTTTCAAGGTATAAGTACCTGATTGTTAGCTTGGTTTTTTCCCACTTCGGGTTTTTGGAGTGGGATTCTTTTTCTGATTGTGCCTTTTCCTGATCTTTGCCTACTTGTACCTTTTTTAAAATACTGTATGTGTTCTGTGAAGAATGTTATGATATGTAATCAGATTTTTGGAGTTCAATATCACAGACATTGCCGGTTTTAATAAGAAAATGACACAGTATCCATTTATCATTTACTTAAACTGAGCATTTCAGCATTTCAATATTTTCTTTTGTACTGGACATTAAATGTGTAGACCAAGAATAGCCGCGTAGTCTGAAGCATTCTCAATTTCTCATCATACACTCTTACTGTTTCAGTTATGTTTGCAGTCCATCTCAATTCATATTTTTTCACCATTTACTAAAACTGTCATGGTTTTTGGTATACTTGTCATTTTCAAGCCAATGAGCTCAACAAATTTTGAAAATTATCATCAAATTCCATGAATGACAAAGTAATTTCTTTCAGTCATCTTTTCCAAGGAATATCTCTGCATTTAGCACTGCCGGAGTTGAAGAGCTGGTGGTTGAAGGAACTGGCCTAATTTGAGACTGGCAGGTTCTCTGAAACGAAAGGGTCAATCGTCTAGTAAATGATAACCTGAGGTCTGGTATATACATGTATAACAATATTAAAACATGTATGAATACTATAAATGGTCAAATGCATCAACTTTGGTGAATTATATTTCGTTGGCGCGTTGACAAAACCTCGTAACTGCAAAACCAGAGGACCAATGATCCTGTAAACGCTCACCTGAGATCAGCTGCATATACCAATAAACATGTTTGAATATTATGGTATTTAACTCCAGTGCAGGGGCAGATAAGCCCTTGGGCCATTTTCTTTTTTCAGAATCTTCAATATTCTGTCCATTTGCCAATTTCCTGTTGGCTTTTTCCTTCAAATGACATTTTAACAGTTTTCCCAATTCAGATGCACAGGCAACCCATGTTGACCTTGCCATAAACTTGGTCATGGTCATCACAGGGTCATGATTTATATATACATTGGAGTACTTTAGCCATCGATGCCTCACGCCAAGTTTCCTTGAAATCAGTCTATTGGTTTCAGAGAAGATGATTTTTGATGGGTTTTTACAATATATGGGCATGGCGGCCATCTTGGTCATGTGACCTAGATTATTTATATACACATTGATTCCCCCATTCTATAGATGCTTCACTTAAAATTTGGCTTTGTTTGGCCAAGCGGTTTCAGAGGAGAAGACGTTTGAATATTATGGAAATATACATGTATATTGCCCCGGGGTGGGGGCACATGAGCCCCTGGGGTCCAATTTTTTTCAGAATCATTAATATCCAGTCCTACTGCCCATTTCCTGCAAGACTTTCACTTTAAATGACATTTTAAAAGTTTTCCCCATTCAAATGCATTGGTGACCTATGTTGACCTTCCCGTAAAATAGGTCAAGGTCATCACAGGGTCATGATTTATATAAACATTGTAGTGCTTGAGCCATCGATGCTTCGTGCCAAGTTTCGTTGAAATCGGTCAACCGGTTCTGGAGAAGAAGATTTTTGAACGGTTTTTACCATATATGGGCATGGCGGCCATCTTGGTCATGTGACCTGGATTTTTTATATACATATTTGTTACCCCTTCCTATTGATGATTCACATAAAATTTCGCTTTGATTGGCCAAGCGGTTTCAGAGGAGAAGATGTTTGAATATTAGGAGATATACATGTATATTGCCCCGGGGTGGGGGCGGATGAGCCTCTGGTGCCCAATTTTTTTCAGAATCATTAATATTCAGTCCTACTGCTCATTTTCTGCAAGATTTTTTCTTTAAATGACAATTTAACAATTTTTCCCATTCAAATGCATTCGCGACCTATGTTGACCTTGCCGTAAAATAGGTCAAGGTCATCATAGGGTCATGATTTATATACACATTGTAGTGCTTGAGCCATTAATGCTTCATGCCAAGTTTGGTTGAAATCGGTCCAGTGGTTCCGGAGAAGAAGATTTTTGAAGGGTTTTTACCATATATGGGCATGGCGGCCATCTTGGTCATGTGACCTGGATTATTTATATACACATTGGTTCCCCCTTCCCATAGATGCTTCATGTAAAATTTGGCTTTGATTGGCCAAGCGGTTTCAGAGGAGAAGATCTTTGAAAATGGTGGACGACGGACGGACGGACGGACGGACGGACGGACGACGGAGCATGGGTATACTATAAGCTCACCTTGTGAGCCTGACGGCTCAGGTGAGCTAAAAAAACAAGCAAAAAACTAAAACTTGTATATAAATGATATATAATTGTGCATGTTTACAAATTGTCGTATATACAAAACTTGATAAATGAAAGCTAGAAGCAGATTCTTATGATGAATTAAAGAATGCATTTATGAGAAATCAAACATATGCAACTTTTGCATATCTAAAAGATAAAGATTTTCTTGTATTTAAATTTTTTGAAATTGCATATACGAGGTTTTGTCACCTTTTTTCAAGTCCGTTTACCATTTGTAGTTACGAGGTTTTGTAAGGTCATCGAAAAACTAACTTCCCATTGGACATAACCTACAAAGCTTTGTCACAAGCTGAATTTGAATGTTTTGAATCGCGCCATGTGAAAAAACGATTTTTTGAAAAAAGTGCAGTTACGAGGTTTTGTCAACGAGCCAACGATTTGTCAGTAACTATTTCTGAAGAAGGTGAAATACAAAAGGTGGTTTCCAAACATTTTATATTACTATACTGATTGTTCAAAGGCCATACTTCTGTTGTGGTTCTAATTGTTTATGGTTATTGGTTCACATTATGTGCTGTTTGCTCTTTATGCAACAGTTTTCATATTTTTAGTTAAGTTCAATTTGCTGAGTGACCACCTTGGAAGCAGCTGCTCATTCGCTTACCATATGCTTTCTTGGTACAAGTACCTGATTGTCAATTTAGTTTTTTCCCATTTGGGTGGGAATTTCTTTCCAGTTGTGCCATTTCATGACCATTGCCCACTTTTGCCTCTTTATAAAAAGAATCTGATATAGAACTATAAACTGGTTGCTCTATATTTCACCAATAAATAAACTTCATGACCATCTTCACTTTCCAACATGCTCTTACCCATTTACTACATCTGTGCCACCCATCAAACAAATTCCTTCATGTGTTCATGTCAGATAGTAAACTGTCTACAGACTCTGTATGACTGATTGACCTGAAAAAAAAAGAGAACTAGAAATGTGTGTTTGTAAAACACCATGCACCCAACTGTATGCTTGTCCCTAAACTGGCACTTTGTATGATTCATTTATTTCATATGAATGAAGCGAAATTTGATTTCCTGAAGAAGTTGTTCGGACCAGAAACAGAATGTAAGCTTTTTGCAGACAATGTAGAAATGGAGTAAAAAATCAAAAAAGGAGTAATTTTGTCGAAATTTGGCTGAAGTCCTCAAAAGTTTACCAGGTGAGCTTCTCAGCATCAACCAGTATACCAAATATGAAGACTCTAGCTCAAGTACTTTTTGAGATACTGCACACAAGATTTTCAAATTTTGTTTTCAAAGGGACATAACTCCAAAAAGGGGCATAACTTAGACATGAAAAAATATGGGTCAAAACCGTCAAATATTTTTTCATGAGGAATTTGTATATGAAATTTCATAACCCATCATTCACCATTCAAAGGTTTCAAGTTGACCGAAAAGTGGAAAAAAAAATCAATGAAATTTTCAAAAAATTTTGCATAATTTTGTCAAAATTTGACAGAAAGTGCTAAAAAATTATTCATGTCATCTACTCCTCAGCCCCAATCAGTGTACTAAATATGATGGCTCTAGCTTTAATACCTTTTGAGATTTCTTGCACACAAGATTTTCAAATTTTGTTTTCAAAGGGACATAACTCCTAAAAGGGGCATGACTTAGACATGAAAAAATATGGGTTGAATATTTTTCATGAGGAATATATATTTGTAATTTCAAAATCTTAATATTCACCATTCAAAAGTTCCAAATTTCACTGAAAAGTAGAATAAATCAATGACATTTTCAAAATTGCATAATTTTGTCAAAATTTTAAAGAAAGTTCTCAAAAGCTAATCAGGTCATCTACTCCTTGGCCCCAACCAGTGTACCAAATTTGATGGCTTTGTAGAACTCCGTTCCTTAATGCTTCATGCCAAGTTTCAAAATCATAGGCCTTCTGGTTCTGAAGAAGAAGATTTTTAAACGTTTTTGCTATTTATAGCCATGGCGGCCATCTTGGTCATGTGACCTTGACCATTCATACTAACTTTCATTCCCTCTTCCTAAGGATGCTCCACAAAAAGTTTGGCTTTGATTGGCCTAGTGGTTTCAGCCTCGGGGAAAAGCCGGGACTCTACTTTTGGTCCAGCAAATGCCCGCTAAAATCCCCACCCCATGCCAGGACTTCTCATTGGCAAAACCACCACTGTTTTCCCCCCGTAGCCTGCTATCTTTCCTTTTTCTCAGCCCTTTTTGACTATATAAAGCAAACCCTGCAAATATCTTCCCCACACTGCCATGGCAAAATTTTGGTCTAAGCCCCGCTCATTTTTACAGCTATCTGTGTCTTACCAGTGCCAAAAACATCTAGTACCACCGTTTTTATAGGGTGAACCAACATCATAAGGCCAAAAAAAATAGCTGTGTTTCCGCTAACAGTCTGAAAAAAACTAGAAAAAGTGCCTTGAGAGGCACGTATACCCCCGGCTGATAGCCACCAAGCCCCCTTCCCTACCCCCTACCTAAGCAATCCGGCACATGTTCACCCCTGACATTGAACCTCACATCACCAACGAAAAACAATACCCTTATCAAGTACATTTTAGAAACCACCAAGCCCCCTTCCCTACCCCCTACCTAAACAACCCGGCACATGCTCACCACTGACATTGAACCTCACATCACCAACAAAAGACAGCACCCTCATCAAGTACATTTTAGAAATAAGCAGTGTAAAGTACTTTACATACAAACATGGGGAAGTGTAGTTTTAGAATGACATATCTATTTTAGAGCGGTATACAGAGCTGACGTGTATACCCAATCTAGGACATAAGCGCGGACATTTTGGGTCAGGTCCTCAGTCCTAGATTGAAATGAAATTAGAATGTCATTCTTAAAAAAAAAAAAAAAAATAAAAATAAGATGTCCTAAATTTTGACCTCTAGCCCCACCCCCAGCATGTACCCTAGTGTCTAATGTCATTAGAAACAAGGCAAACCTTATAGAGTACCTATGGGGCAAGTATGAATGATTTCTTAACATGATAGTAAAAAAAGTACAGAAAATTCAATTATTAAGGAAGTTCTAGATTTTGACCTTTAGCCCCCCCCCCCCCGGCACATAGACCCTAGAGTCTGAATCTTACATGGTACCTATGGTCTAAGTATGAAAATGCGTTCTGGCAAGACTTAGTGGATCTCAAGAAAACAGACTTACAGAAAGTTTATCATGGTATATATCATATAAAAATGTGTCCTAGATTTTGACCTCTAGCCCCACCCCTGGGGACGGTAACCAGGATTTGGTGACATTGAATATGAAAGCAAACCCTAAAGGGTATCTATGAACTATATAAGAATACATTCCTATGATTGTTTGTTAAGATATGAACTTAAGAGAAGAAACATTCACATTGTAAACAACACATTTTAAAGGTGACCTAGATTTTGACCTCCAGCCCCACCCCCGGGCATGGACCCTGGGGTCCGAACTCATGGAAACAAAGCAAACCCTATAGGGTACCTATGGTCCAAATATGAATAGTTTCTGACCATTGGTTCATGAGATATACACCTCTAGAGAAACTTTAACCAAAACTTTGACATAAATTCTACGAACGTTCCGGAATTACGAACGAAGAAACGAACTAACGAACGAACGAACGAACATACGAACGGACGAACGGAAAAGCGAAAACTATATACCCGTCGGCATAAATGCCGGGGGTATAATTAGGGTAGGTAGGTAGGAAAATCTTTTTATTTTCATTTTAATTTTTACGCAAAAAAATCCAGGGTAGGTAGGTAAATGTAATTTTTTTATATGCAGTTTTTATTGAAAAAGGTCAAAATGGTCAATGGCGCGCAAAGGTATGAGGTCTACGTTCTTCAGCCATGTGAACCCATCAATGTCAAAGACTGGCAACATATTTTATACCTTGCCTCAAATGCGGTTGATAAACTTTCAGTCTCATCTTGTTCATAGACCACTATCTGAGAGCAGGTTGGCCTAGTGGTAGAGCTTGCTGAACTGTAAAGTACTGTGTTAGAATCCCACCAGCACTGGGTCTTGTCCTCCAGAAAGAAACCTTCTCTCAGATATGCATCCCAACAATGGCAACATGACCTAAATAAAGTTGACTGCGATGCAAAACCCCAATACAAACAATCTAGGGGATGGTAGTCTGACATATTTCACACAACAATACTCTTATTGCATGCAACTTAGCAGGAAAGGCCAGTATTGACAAAATAATAAGAAATAAACAGCTTTATTTTCAAAACGAAATCTGAAGAACACAAACCATCAACATGTACGATAAAAAGACTACTCACGAATTCAAAACTATAACTGTAACTGCATATCTGTTCCGGGTCACCTCAGCCCATTGTACAACTGCAACTGCAACTGAACCAACGAAAATGCCAAATGTAGGGACTCCCTTTATAAGGGATTACTGAATCTGAATACATGTAGTTTACTGGTGACACGTCAAATGACATCATTTCACCAGGGATTTGGATGGGGGAGTATTTAGTCCCTAGAACGCACAACTGAAGAATTCTCTGAAAGCAACACCTGTTTATTCTGATTGTATTATCCTCCAACCGCTAGGAGGTCTCTGCTATCCTCGAGTTACGGTATGATTACCATCACAAGTCTCCGATGATAGAACTACATTACCCGCCACTTACTATCATCTTAACATATTTACAGTATGCCATACTCTATCATTGAAGTCATTTTATTTTGCGGGGGAGGTAGGAGTAGGTGGAGAGAAGCCAGTGTTCGCCTTATAAATGCTGAGCGCATTTTAGCAAGATAGCCACTGGTACCATTTTTTAACGTCTTTGGAATGACGCAGCCGTGGATCGAACCCACAGCCTCCCGCTTCTGCAGCTGACCCTGTATCATATTGCAGAAAGACAGGTTAGACCCAGATGAGAAAAGTTTGTTTAATTAAGAACACTTTGAAGTGTTGTGACATGCCTTCGGTATATTCACTTTTAGAACAACTTTTAGGAAGTGAGGTAGCCGAGTGGTTAGCGCACTGGCTTCTTGTGCTAGAGGTCCCGGGTTCGATCCCCGCCAGCGGCGAGAAAATTTGTTGGTCCGAACTTGCTTCCCTTCGTGTCATTTGCAGGAATGACATGATAAAGTGCGCCGTCCTTCGGATCGGGACGTTAACTGGAGGCCCCCTGTGCAGGGACAGTCATCCCCTGTGCAGGTTAAAGATCCCTACACAGGTTCTATCCTCATGCATGTAGGCTCATCCTGCAAACACACCGGAGTGTACAATGTACACCTCCCAAGAATAATCAGAAATTGATTGATGGGAGTAACAAGAAAACAAAAACAAGACATTTCTAATTCACAGTGGAATAAACTCCTGAATGGCTCAGTTAACTCGTATGCCAGTTGAAAACGCATGAAGTCAGTGTGAGTGTGTGTGGGTACAGATTTTGTCCGTAAGTCATGTCTGAAGACTATTCACAGCACAGTCTTCAGCCTCGTCACAGTATGTCCTTGTGAGCAGTTTGTTCTGGAAAATTGTAATGGGGCCTCGGTTTATAGTCTCAATACGAAGGACTTGAGAAACCCGGGATCGTATCTACAATCTCTGGTTTACAAGGCAAATGGCTTAACCACAGCGCCACGGTGGCTTCTAAATGACACCAAATTCTACGTCATTTCGACGGAGTCTCGCTAAATAATCGGGGGAACTCTTCGATACAACAGAATAGACGCTGAAACTATCAGAGACATATCAGAAAAACCAACAAAACCCATGACACGAAATGCTTGGGTCGGGCTACAGAAAATGCTGGGTCGGATGTCGTAATTTTTATTTTTTTATTTTAACCATAAAAATAGCAGAGTCGGCGGGTTGAGACAGGGTCGGTCGGGTTAGCGGAAACACAGCTATTATTTTTTTACGCCTAACTCAGTTAAACTGATGCGTTAGGCTATTAAATAAACATATAAACACTTTGAAAAAACACAGGCATGCATCTCGAGAAAAATCTGTAGGTCAAACAATGCATCTTAGCCCAAGTTCTATTGTCCCAGGATGCCAAATAAAAAAAAATGTTCATACAATGATAATGCAAAACAGTGCAGAGAAGTAAGCATTTTCGAAAAGTTTTAACTTGTCATTCGTTTTGTTCGACTTCACTGACACTGTTAAATAAACTGATCATCGAGCAGATTATGAGATAGAAACTTACAAATATCAGCGTACTTCAAGCATCATTATGCTTCAAGCTGACATAAAATGTATGATATTCCATAAAAAGAGCTACTCGGCCATGTGTTATTTCCGGTCAAAATGAAAGTAGAAAACGAACCACATCGGAGCGATTTTTAACAAAATTACAAACGGTTTTCTGCCTGTTAAAACACACCTTTAACCAAGGCTGAGGTAGCACTGACCTAAAGTAGTGAATGAAAAATAAATGGGCCAATTAAGAAAATTATAGCCAGATACTGATTTCACTTCTTTCGACCACTCTATTGACGTATTGTCAATTTAGCGTATCAACAGTAAACCATTCAGATTCAGCATAAACTGTATAATGTGGTAAACTTGTTCGATTGAATTGACATCGAAGAAAACTTAGTTAATCATAATGTCATTACAAGCCAGTCTGAATAAAATCGGAAATCATGTTGTTACATTATAGTGCAGCTCACAGCAGCTTGACACACATTCTTCACGTCAGTTGTGCATTTGATTGGTCGACAGAGCCACACCTCCAAATCGACGGCATTTGATTGGTCTACAGAGCCGTAGGTGATTTAATATAACGAAACCAGGTCAAACACAAATCGAGACCCAAATCTAACGTTTTATACCCTCGTTTGCGAAAAACTCACTAAACATGCAAAGAAAAATGTACTCACCGCACGTCAGTCCAATAAACACACAAATTCGCCAATTAAAAGCACGAA
This sequence comes from Rugalucina vietnamica, assembly GCA_964017185.1. Classification (NCBI taxonomy): domain Eukaryota; kingdom Metazoa; phylum Mollusca; class Bivalvia; order Lucinida; family Lucinidae; genus Rugalucina; species Rugalucina vietnamica. The sequence goes on from OZ024884.1 coordinate 31,495,679, forward strand.
ATTTCCGTCGAGAATAAGCTATGGAATCACCGACTCGAGAAAACAAAATGGCGACGTAAGTCAAGCTTGTCATGAATCAAAAACCCAACTGATTGGTTCCCCGCAGCAGGTATTGAAACCCTTTGTAAAATTATTGAAACGAGTACCAGAGGGCTCTCTATGGCGTAATTTTGGACTGATCCATTTAAAAGGGGACAGCAGGTTATTTTAACTGTATTTCAATACATCAAATAACGAATTCATAGTGACTAACCATAATAACATTCTACAAAATAACAATATAAAGCTGCTCCGACATTTTAGTTCTCTATCTTCTTCGAATTTTATTAAAATAAACAGCTAGTCAAATCTAAACACCCACCAAGAAGATACCAATCGAATTTTGATTATAAGATTAGGCACTATAAGACTAATTCTTTAAATAATTATTCTATTAATTAATCTAGAGAATTATTTATATTTTGAATAATTATAACAGTAATAATTAACGCCTAGAAAACATAAAAAAATCTTCTTCTCTGAAACCACAAGGCCCAGAGCTTTCATATTTTGTCAGTAGCAATGTATAGTGGTCCTCTTCATAAATCCTGCCAACCGTGCCCCTGGGGCTCACACAGGCCCCGCCCTGGGGGGTTATGTGTAAAACATAAAAAAATCTTCTTCTCCGAAACCACAAGGCCCAGAGCTTTCATATTTTGTTTGTAGCAATGTATAGTGTTCCTCTTTATAAATCCTGCCAACCGTGCCCCTGGGGTCCATACGGGCCCCGCCTTGGGGGCGACATGGGAAAAAGTTTAAAAAATCTTCTTCTCCGAAACCATAAGGCCCAGAGCTTGCATGTATTGTATGTAGCAATGTATAATGGTCCTCTTTATAAATCCTGCCTACTGTGCCCCTGGGGTCCATATGGGCTCTGCCCCGGGGGTCATTAGGAAAAACATAAAAAAAATCTTCTTCTCCAAAACCACAAGGCCCAAAGCTTTCATGTTTTGTATGTAGCAATGTGTAATGGTCCTCTATATAAATCCTGCCAATCATGCCACTGGGGTCAAAAATGGCCCCGCCCCGGGCGTCATTAGCTCCCATAGACTTACAATGGGAAAACATAAAAAAATCTTCTTCTCTGAAACCACAAGGCCCAGAGCTTTCATATTTTGTCAGTAGCAAAGTATAGTGGTCCTCTTTATAAACCCTGCCAACCGTGCCCCTGGGGTCCATACGGGCCTGGCCCCAGGGGCATCATGGGAAAAACATAAAAAATCTTCTTCTCCGAAACCACAAGGCCCAGAGCTTTCATATTTTGTTTGTAGCAATGTATAGTGTTCCTCTTTATAAATCCTGCCAACCGTGCCCCTGGGGTCCATATGGGCCCCTCCCCGGGGGCGTCATGGAAAAAACATAAAAAAATCTTCTCCGAAACCATATGGCCCAGAGCTTTCATATGTTGTGTGGACCAATGTATAATCCTCTCCTTTATAAAGGCTGCCAACAGTGCCCCTGGGGTCCATACAGGCCACGCCCCAGGCATGTCATTATCTACCATAGACTTATAATGGAAATATATGAAAAAATCTTCTCTGCAACAGCATGACACAAAGCTTGTATATTTGATATACAACATTGTCATGTGGAGCTCTACATTAATCCTGCCAATCTTGGCCCTGGGGTCAAATATGGCCCCACCCAGGGGGTCATTATAGGACCCTGACCTAGATGATTTTTTCAAGTGAACCAAAATGGCAGAAAAGAGGATACACAATCCAGACAAGAGCTCTTCTGCTGATGTAAGTAGGGTTTCAAGGTCACATGACCAAGATGGCCACCATACCCATATATGGTAAAAACCCTAATTACTTTGTCCAGTGACTGTACTTGTTGACTCTCAGGTGAGCGATTGTTGCCCCTGGGCTACTTGTTTATATTACTGATCGTTCCAAGGCGATAAGTCATACTTCTGTTGTGGTTCTTATTGTTTTATGTCTTGATGTTGAATTTTTGTGCTGTTTGGGATGATTTCATATTTTGTATTTTGAAAGCTCAAGGCTGGTCTTAACATTGTTTTATATGAGCCACGGGATGAGGAAACCGGTCTTCTGGGTTTCCGACCTGGTCTGACATAAACCGGCCTGTACAATCACAGAAGCAGGCTAGAGGCTTGAAATTTTGGATATAAGTAGAAAAAGAATTGTACAATCTGAGTAGCGAAAATAAGGCATTGATCAGCTGTGCAGTTACCGAGACCCTTTAAGAGCATGCAGTGAACATATTAATGAGAAATGGGATGGGCCATTCTACGGTTTTGGTTACTCGAGCCTTGTCAGTGACCCTTTAGATTTGGCAACATGGATCCAAAGAGAATTACTGTAATTTTGCACTCTAAAACAAAACATTAAACAGCATTTAAATAACCCATTCATGATGTGGTTTTCCAGTTCCATGTATAATTGTTTTCCATGGCCAACTTAAAAACTATTGTGCTTTGTAAAATAAACTTTAGCTTATCTTTATCATTTATTAAACAGGGTAGTCAGAAAGTTGGTGTAGTCTGTAGCAACGATAACTGTCCATCAACGACTTCTGTCCACCATGGGCAATTATTGTTGCAGCCGCAATGACTTCTGTCCACAAGCTAAATGAACAATAATCCTTGAGCATGTATATATAAAATTTACTTTCAACGAATACTGTTCATTTTCTTAGAGCACTACGAAAAAGGTTTATTACGTTAAAACTTTTCTGCTGGTACATAACTTGACACCCATTAGCAGCCAACATTCACACTTTGACCATAAGCACCCTGTATGGTTGGCTTTCAGTCCATGGTTGGACCCTTATGTTCAGTTGTCAAGATATTGATTCAGTGCAGTTGATAAAATAAAACAGGGATTCTTTTAGAGCAACGAACATATTAATGACAAAGGGGGAAGGCCATACCGTGGTTTCGGCTACTTACGCCTCTTCAGTAATCCTTAGGATTTAGCAACATGGAGCCAAAGAGAAGTACTGTAATTTTACAACTTTCATAAGGGTAAGTCTAAACAAATACTAGTATAATCCAAATGGGACCAAACGTATATAAAAACGTTGGTTAGAAAATGAGTCTGAACCGACAATAATTTTCTGATTTCTCAGAACCGTGTTGATGGTGATGTATATTTTGACTTCTAGTCCCATCCAGTATGAATGCTATCCGGAGAGCGGTTGTAAAGATATAGACTCCTATAATCTTTGGCATCTTTGAGAGTAATTTACTGAAATGGACAGTTGTCATTGACACTGCAGGCCATATCAACCACTGCAATGACTTCTGTCCACAATGGACAGAAACGGTTGAAAAATCAACGATTACTGTCTAGTGAACAGAAGTCGTTGAGGCCGCAATGACAATTGTCCATGGTAGACAGAAGTCGGTGATGAACAGTTATCGTTGCTACAGTGGTCAATATTTTCTATGAATGGGATAGGCATTTCTGATGTAAATAAAGTAGCTATTTTGTAACCATTTTTGTTTCACACGAAACAAATTACCATAATCTTTGTTGTTGATATTTTCCAGATTTTGGAATTTTTGCGAAACTAATTATTAGCATAGTCTCGATAGTCTCGTGACATTTGCATGTCTAAAACTTTTGAAGGTTTTAGGCTTGGTTTGTCATGTTTGTTGATGCAAGAGACTTGAAATTTTGTAATCAGAAGTTAGAAGTAGAAGAATCGAAATAATTATGTATGACTGTATGAAGCAAAAAAAAAAAAAAGATTGGTCTATTTTTAGTCCGTTCTTCCTCATACCTGATTCAAGAAGGGTAGATTTACAGTTGAGCCATGTCATGAGAAAACCAGATTTTTTGTCTATGCGAAAACAAAGGCGCAGATCAGCTTCGCAGTAACTGCGAAGACTGCGAAGCTGATCAGCGCCTTTGTTTTCGCTACACAGATAGTACAATTACTCTTCTTCCTAAATCCAAAATTTCAAGCTTTTAACCTTTTTCTGGGACTGTATAGTCCGGTTTGTGTCGTGCCTGTTCGAAAGCCTGGAAGACCGGTTTTCTCGCGTCTCGGCTCAAGTGGGTTTTTCTGTTGATATTGTCAGTGTGGAAGTCAGATTGGCAGTGTGTATAATTATGACTGGGCACAGTAGCGTGTGACCGATTCACATTGAAATTGGACCCAAGAAAAAATGTTCCCTATGTCTATTGCATTCTTCCATTATCTGGTCCATTCTTCTTCAAGAAGAGTAGTTTACCAGTTAATGGCAGAGAAAATTGTATGTGCACTAAGAGCTGGTAATCTTCTTCTTTGAGGCTTGCTCAGGAAAAATGTGGCAGGGATAACTGACTGTAAGATGATCTATGCTGTTTTCAAAGGGCATAAAGCACTTAAGCAAACAAATATTAACCAAACAAAAAAAAACAACAACAACAAAAAAAAAAGAAAACATGAACAAACAAATCCTTCAGATGTATGTAATGCACCAGTCATTTGTAACCATTGACCCCCCCCCCTCTCCCAAACATACACAATGCACACACAACACACACACCTATGGGGGAGGGTGGGGGATCATAAGCCAGGATAAAGTGCAGGGCAGTTACTTTTTGATTGTCCTAGCAGTGCAGGGGAAATGAGGGGTTTTGACATTAGGATCCTTACCCAAGGGTAATTCTATTGCAAATGGCAGGGCAAAGAGCAAAGTCCAGTTTGGCCCCTGTGATTTGTGCTTATAGCAGGACACTGAAAGCTGTGTAGTCATAATTCCTGCCCTGCCCCGTTGGTGGGGGTGGGGGGACAGTGGTTACAAATGACAGGTACATAATACTGGAACAAACAAAAAAAGTCAATAGATTTTATATTATCAGTACAAATAAATAAAAGTCCATCAGAAATCATGTAACATCTGAACAACAACAAAAAAAGTCTTTCAGATGTTACATAATATTGGCCTTATCTGTTCCATATCTGGCAGTCTGGATTATTTGTTTTCACTAAACGTAGAAGAAAATGTACATTCTGATTGGCATCAACTGATTTGTATTGAAGACCCTGATGAGGCAGCTATATAAATGTTTACACCCTTTGTGATTCCATCTGCATCAGTTGACTCAATCTGAGCAAAATCTGTTCAACCTTTCTCATCTTTACAGCAGATTTCAGTCATCCACAATTTTAGGAGGTTTACAGTAGATGAGCATGTTTTAGGATCATTTGGCGTGAATTCTGATTTCAGTTATTGATCCGTTGAGCCTTGATGCGATAAAATGTGTCCTCTCTGTGTGTCCGACCTGGTCTGACACAAACCAGGCTGTGCAGTCACAGATGATGGCTAGAAGCTTTAAATTTCAGATTTAGGAAGAAGAGAGAATGTATTCTCTATTAAGCAGAAACAAAGCGACTGATCAGTTGCGTGGTAATCTGCGTCTCTATTTTCGCGAATGAAAAAATCCGGTTTTCTTATGTCGCAGGACATAGATTGGATTCAGACCTGTTATAAATGTGCCACATCGTGAGAAAACTGGATTTTTGCCTATGCGGAAACGAAGGCGTAGATCAGCTTCGCAGTAACTGCGAAGCTGATCAGCGCCTTTGTTTTCGCTACACGGATAGTACAATCTCTCTTCTTCTTAAATCCGAAATTTCAAGCTTCTAGCCTGCTTCTGTGACTGAACAGGTCGCGTTTGCGTCAGACCTGGTCGGAAACTCCGAAGACCGATTTTCTCGCGTCGCGGCTCAAATCTCAAGAGGACGACTGTTCATCCTTTATGGTTCTTCCTCGAGTAATTGTAGAAAAGCTTTGCGGACGTATTTGGATAATATACGATTCTGAACGTTTTTTCCTGTAATTCGCTGATGGAAGTTTTTGTGTTACTTTTGTTGTTACATTATATCTTCAATGAAATGAAATGAAATTCATTTGATGTTTCACATTTTTAGATTTTGCAGTATTGTCAAGATAATCCTTTGGATTTATATTTGTTTAAACATTAAATTTATATTGGGGACCTACTAGCAATCTGATTGTTCGATGTAAAATGATTTAAATTTCATTACATAATAAACATGTAACTAGATGCTGAATACTACTAATAATGGCGAAAATGAACCCGCTTAATAAATTATTCATAAGTTAAGAAATTGAAAACCGCTGTTACAGTAACCCAGTTTTGCTTATAAATGGGCCTAAATCCATTGTTACAATTTGGACAGTTTTTGTCTTTCAAAAAGAACTTTTGACACACATTTTCTTATTTGTGAGCTATATCTTTATATTATGGATATGCCATGTTCTGTGGTGTCCGACAAGGTTCTCCACTGTTTCCAATGTCATTTTGTTAGGAGAGTATGACAAATGGGTGAATACAGATTTTAATCAACAGTTTTCTTGTACTAAAAAGACGTTTTTTGGACCCTTTTAGAGCCTTTAGACTTAAAGGATGTTGAGTGTTTATGAACTTGGATTTAGAGGGCACACATGTACTTGTGACTTCACAAATAGACACAATTCTTGGTTTTAATGAATAAAAGATATTTTAGAAATTGGTTGCAATGGTAACATACAAACTATATAGTGAAGAACCAGGCGAAACTCATAGATTACTGGATACACGGGAATCAGGGGTGAGTGTTTGGGCAAGGCTTTGGGGAGGGATGGGGGTCGAGAAGGGGTGGGGGTTAATGGGAAGCATAGGGTATGGGGGTTGGAGGTATGAGAAGTAAAAACTCAAAGATTATTGGATGCAAGAAAGTCAGAGGTGAGTGTTTGGGACAAGGCTTTGGGAAGGGATGGGGGCCGAGAAGGGCTGGGGGTTAATGGGTAGCATGGGGTTGAAGGTGTGAAAAGTAAAAACTTATAGATTACTGGATACAAGAGAGTCAGGGGTGAGTGTTTTGGGCAAGGCTTTGGGAAGGGATGGGGGTCGTGAACGGGTGGGGGTTAATGGGTAGCATAGGGTTTAGGAAGTAAAAACTTATAGATTACTGGATACATGAAAGACATCGGAGAGTGTTTGGGACAAGGCTTTGGGGAGGGGTCTGGGTTGTGAATGTGTGGGAATAGGGTTGAGTAGGGAGTGGGCTTGGAGATGTGAGAAGGAAAAAATTTATAGATACATGTAATACTGGATAAATTTAAATGTGAGTGTTTTGGGGTTGGGGGCAGGGCATTTTGCAAAATGCAACAAAACAAGATGCATTTTGTTGGCGATAAAGAAGATTTCATGGGGGTCTTGATTTAGGACACTAGATTAGTTTGGTATGTCAGTGTTCTAGGTAAATCCATATTGAAAAGGCAACAAAAGGAAAATTCCTTCACATTTATGACCTTTTTCAATTTTGATCATAAATGGCCATTTTGACCATAAATGGCCATTTTGATCATTTTGATCATCTATTCCCATTTTCCTTGTGGCTGTTTTAAACTGATGCCCAGTTTTAAGTGCCCATTGTCCCACCAGCAACAGTTACTGATGCCCAAGTTGGATCTTTTGAAACGTCTTGTCTATACATCGGGATAACATGCCTGTGCAATAAATACGCCCTTAAACCCACTTTTATACAGTGAAAATGGGGTTTGCAGCTGTTTACCTATTTTTCTTATTTTTGTACCCACAATCTATGTTTTGAGCAAAAATAATAAAAATAACAAAATTTTTCTGATTAAATTTTCATTTTTTACAGCTGAAAAATATCTCTATTTATTGCATGGGCAAGTTTTCGAAATGTGTTGAAACTTCTTCCATGTAAAAAATTGTCTTTTAATTTGTCTATTAACAGCATTGGATTGTAATAAATCTAAGGCTGATTATGGATATTTATAATACAGGTCAACCTCATTATAACGCTATCTTTGGGGTCCATGAAAACAGACCGTGTTATAAGTGAACCGTGTTACAATGAGGTTATTTACAATAGACATATAGCAAAATAATTCATTTGGGAGCCATGGCATGGCCGCGTTATATTGAAAACCGCACTATAGTGAGGCGCGTTATAATGAGGTTGAACTGTAATAAGATAATTTGATATTAACTTAACATTTAAATGTCATTTCAGGGATCCCAGGATTCCAACTACAGTCAACAGTCTTCCGACATTTCGTTGGACGAAGAAGGTGAAGCACTACGCCGAGAAACGGCAAAGCAGGCACTCTCACAGTTGGACAAAGCTCGGGTAAGTATTTATGGGAAGGGGGTTGGGTATTAGTGGGGATGGGGGTCAGGGGGTCAGGGGATGCCGGGAATATCATTCTAGAGTCAATAGTTCTGACATTTCCTTGGACGAAGAAAGCAAAGCACTACAACTTGAAACAGCAAAGCATGCAGGCTCTCTCGCAGTTAAACAACATTCACGAGAGTGTTTAGGATTCAGAGTATGGTTGGAATGGTCAGCAGGGGATGGGAGACAGGGTGGGTTGATGGTAGGGAATATCTGATTGAGAATGTTAAGCAGTGCTCCTAGAAACAGCAAAACAGGCTCTCATAGTCCTTGGACAAAGCTTGGGTTAGTCACGGGGGTGGGGTCGAGGTAAGGGAGAAGGGTTATTTTATTGTAAATGATGTTGTTGTAGTGATTTTGGGTTGGCTTCCAACTCATACTACAGGGCTGACAATCAACTTTGCCTGGAACCTGTAGGGGCATTTTTGCAGGTTACATGTACTACCAAATGTAATACCCTGATGACTGGGTGAGGGGGTGACTAAGTAGGGGTTGAAGATAAGACATGAAGCCTTTATATTGTCCAAAAATTTAGGAAAAACTATGATATTTACTTGAACTTAGGAATTGATCTATGCTTTTCTTGGTGACTAAGTAGGGGTTGAAGATAAGACATGAAGCCTTTATATTGTCCAAAAATTTAGGAAAAACTATGATATTTACTTGAACTTAGGAATTGATCTATGCTTTTCTTGGTGACTAAGTAGGGGTTGAAGATAAGACATGAAGCCTTTATATTGTCCAAAAATTTAGGAAAAACTATGATATTTACTTGAACTTAGGAATTGATCTATGCTTTTCTTGGTGACTAAGTAGGGGTTGAAGATAAGACATGAAGCCTTTATATTGTCCAAAAATTTAGGAAAAACTATGATATTTACTTGAACTTAGGAATTGATCTATGCTTTTCTTGGTGACTAAGTAGGGGTTGAAGATAAGACATGAAGCCTTTATATTGTCCAAAAATTTAGGAAAAACTATGATATTTACTTGAACTTAGGAATTGATCTATGCTTTTCTTGGTGACTAAGTAGGGGTTGAAGATAAGACATGAAGCCTTTATATTGTCCAAAAATTTAGGAAAAACTATGATATTTACTTGAACTTAGGAATTGATCTATGCTTTTCTTGGTGACTAAGTAGGGGTTGAAGATAAGACATGAAGCCTTTATATTGTCCAAAAATTTAGGAAAAACTATGATATTTACTTGAACTTAGGAATTGATCTATGCTTTTCTTGGTGACTAAGTAGGGGTTGAAGATATGACATGAAGCCTTTATATTGTCCAAAAATTTAGGAAAAACTATGATATTTACTTGAACTTAGGAATTGATCTATGCTTTTCTTGGTGACTAAGTGGGGGTTGAAGATATGACATGAAGCCTTTATAAATATTGTCCAAAAATTTAGGAAAAACTATGATATGAGCCGCCCCATGGGAAAACCAACAATCTGCATATGCGAAAACAAAGACGCAGATCAGCTTCGCGGTAACCGCGAAGCTGATCAGCGCCTTTGTTTTCGCTACTCGGAAAGTACATTTCTTCCTCTACCTAATTCCAAAATTTCAAGCTTCTAGCCTGCTTCTGTGTACAGGCCGGTTTGAGTAGGACCTGTTCGGAAACCACATTGTTGGTTTTCCCACGAGGCGGCTTATATTTAGTTGAACTTAGGAATTGATCTATGCTTTTCTTGGCGGTTATTACAGATGAGCCTCCTCGTGGGAAAACCAACAATGTGGTTTCCGACCAGGTCCGACACAAACCGTCCTGCACAGTAACAGAAAAGAGCTAGAAGCTTGAAATTTCGGATTTAAGTAGAAGAGGAATTGTACTATCCCAGTAGCGAAAACAAAGGCGCTGACCAGCTTTGCGGTTACCGCGAAGCTGATCTGCGTCTTTGTTTTCGCCTATGCAGATTGTTGGTTTTCCCATGAGGCAGCTCAGATTTTGAAATTTGCTTGTCTGTTGCAGATGTATTGAAGTTATTTGTAATGTCAATTTAGATCCAAATATAAGACATATTGATTATTATAGGAGCCAGAAATACTGTATATTTCTCAGAATTCAGCAAGTGCATTGAACCCGTAAAATCTGAAATTGCCAACTGATAATAAGCAATGAGCAGGAACTGACATGATCATAAACACATACAGTTGCCTTTATGAAACACAAATGGAAAATATCTAAAGCAACAATTATGTGAGATATAACAGGAACAAATGGTAGACCAAGATAGCAGCTATTTCTTAAAAGATGGTCACTCGCCTATCTTCCAACTGAACCATATATAATTATGTACTATTGCTAACATTATAAATAGACATCACTGAAATTTACATCAAAACAAGAAAAAGAACTAGACACAACAGTAATTGCCTTGGAATGGTTAGTAATAAATTTCTTAGGGGGTATGACATATGAATGAAAAGTTGGTGCCCTTTTCTGTTAAAACATTGTTTTCAAGCATAATAACAACATTTCAAATGAGCCACGTTTTTTATTTGTAGCAGGTCTGAGATCCAGAAATTTCATTTATCAATCAAGCGAGATTTGTCTTGGTCATGAGTTCAGCCATTCTTCCTCTACTGCTAATTCAAGAAGTGCATGTCTATAGATTTCTTAACAAACAAAGACATTGCGACAAGACTTTTTTCTGCACTTTTATAGTACATGACTATAGAATTTCTTTGTGTGATGGAAGACATGATTTAATTGACTGAAGTTCAAGTTAGGCTAAAATTGAAATTTCATAATTCATCCGAGCCATGAGAAAAAGGAAATTTTGCCTAAGGGAAAACAAAGGTGCAGATCAGCTTTGCAGTAACTGCAAAGCTGATCAGCACCTTTGTTTTCGCTACTCGGATAGTACAATTCCTCTTCTACTTATAGCAAACATTTCTCGCCTCTAGTCTGCTTCTGTGACTGTACAGGCAGATTTGTGTCCGACCTGGTTGGAAACCCGAAGACCGGTTTTCTTATGTCGCGGCGCAATTATTAATCTATCTATGAAACAAAAACAGGGGCTACCTGCACAGCTTGTCTGTATTTTTGTTTTTATGTATGCATAATATTTTATGACATGTTATGCACTAGTCATTTATAACCATGCCCCCCCCCTCCCCCCCCCACCTCCAGGGGAGGGCGGGGATAGCCATGGAAATGAGCAGGGCTTTAACCAAAGTTTTGCCACGGCAGTGGGGGGCAAATACCCGGGGTTTGCTTTATATATGCAAAAAGGGCTGTGAATGAAAAGATAGCAGGCTGCGGGGGGAAAACAGCAGTGGTTTTACCAACAAACAGTCCCCGCAGGGTGGGGCTTTTAGCGGGCATTTGCTGGACCAAAAGTCAAAGTCCCCGCTATTCCCCGGGTCGGGGCGTGGTTACAAATGACTAGTTCATTATAATTATTTATTTTTCAGGCTAAGCCTGTAGCGTTTGCTGTTCGGACCAATGTGTCGTACGACGGGTCAGGGGACGAAAACTCACCGGCACCAGGGCATACTGTGTCATTCAGTGTGAAAGACTTTCTTCATATAAAAGAGGTGAGGCAGTGTAGAGTAGGAATAGAAAGCGCAGAGATTGTACAATCAAATTTAAAATCCCCAACTCGGACACTAGGCAGGAAAGAAAGTACATTTACTTTATACCCCAATTCAGACACCAGGCGGGAAAGAAAGTACATTTACTGTATAGAATATCATGAAAACGTTACGTACAACGCAAATGAAGAGCAAGATGACTACTGTCTAAACACCATCTTCCAGAAACTGCATTTTTCAAAATCTCACTTTTCTGAAAGACCTCAAGAAAAATATGACCATGTCACCATTTTGCATTCCATAAGTCTTACAAAGTGCCACAAAAATTCTGAAAATCGGTTAACAAATAAAAATTTTATGCCAGAAAATAATTCTGGATAGGACTTTTCACGGGGACCCAACTGTTAATCGTGATTATTGATGCGACGTGGAATGTTAATGCATGCTATTATGAAGTTTCGTATGCGTCGGCGAGTTCGTTACGAATGCGACGCTCCACATCCGCTGTCCTTGGACGGTAAGTACCACATGTTTTGCTCGCGTGAAAATAAACAAAGCCGAATTTACAAAATCGGCGTCCACTATGATCTGCAAAAATCTTCTATGTTCCTACTTGAAGTCAATTGGAATACTTATGTCACTTGTGTTTTTCAGCTAATGGTTTATAAAGTTGACAGGTAGATACAAGATTGCCACGAAAACTCATTACATTCTGAAAGTCCTTTTGTTTTTTCTAATTCTTGACCGTAAACTAAGAAGTATAACACAGTCTTGTGGTGTCTTTATTGAAACATGTATCAAAATGGCTTTGTAAATGCACACTTATTTACTGAGCGTGAAAAATAGTAAGATAAGCATCTTTCGTATGCATCGTAGATTTTGTTAAAATTTAATATGCGACACAGAAATGCATCGTGGAAGATTGAGACCGATGAAGCAGTAAAATAAGATAGCAAATGTTACGATATGGAGACAGTGATGCATGTTCTTCAATTAATATTTTCTAGATACATGTTAAAGGGGTCAACCATGTTTTTATACTGTATTAACATTTGCAGAGGCTGGAGAAAGTTGTTTTAGCCTGAGGCCGAGGGCTCAAAGGGCTCCCGAAAGACTCTTCTAGTTGCAATAAAATAACCATAGTTGATCGCTGTTCTTGTACAACACACCATTCCCATGGAAAACTGATTGACAACCGCACCTAAAACTCGCACAAATCCCTTTAATTCTTTTTTCTCCCCCCCCCCCCCCCCCCCCCACCCCACCCCCGCTTATCAAAATGCATGGAGCCACCGATATTAAATGATCAAATAATACTTGGTTTAGCCTTAGTGGTCATTTAATGTTAGAAAACATATTACCTATGTCACTGATATGCCCGAAAATGATTTGCTGTTTCGAAGCAAGAAGTCACTCGAATGTTGACAAAGCTATATCAGAAAACCACTCTGTGACCTCATTCAAAATAAAAGTGGCACATGCTTTGAAGCTCGCTCAACGAAGTACATGTAGTAAAATACGCCATGCAATATTGGCTTGCGCTTGATAAAGGCGCAATTTATGCTTCTGCATTGACGTAAATAACTTTTGTAAGAGCACAACAAAATGCTAATTCTTCCATGACTCATTCTAGTAGTACGTATCTTCATCTTCGATGCATACAAAAGATACTTATCTTACTGTTTTTCACGCTCAGTAGATAAATGTGCATTTACAACGCCATTTTGATACATATTTCAATAAAGACACCGATAGGACTGTGTTATACTTCTTAGTTAACGACCAAGAATTAGAAAAACAAAAGGACTTTAAGAATGTAATGTGTATTCGTGGCAATCTTGTATCTACCTGTCAACTTTATAAACCATTAGCTCAAAAACACAAGTGCCGTAAGTATTCCAGTTGACTTCAAGTGGGAATATAGAAGAATTTTGAAGATCATAGTGGACGCCGATTTTCTAAACTGGGCTTTGTTTATTTTCAAGCGAGCAAAACATGTGGTACTTACCGTCCAAGGACAGAGGATGTGGAACGTCGCATTCGTAACGAACTCGCCGACGCATACGAAACTTCATAATGGCATGCATTAACATTCCACGTCGCATCAATAATCACGATTAACAGTTGGGTCCCCGTGTTTTTCTATTGTAAAAATGTCAGAAGGGGAAGTAACAATTTTCCCGGAAAAAATCTAAATTGATTATTTTTCATTTAAAATGCACCAAACCAAAACAAAATTGTATTGTATGCATAGCTGAGCACCAAACTCTTAAAATTATTTCACAGATTCGCTTGATTTTTAATTTTCAGGTGTATGGATTACCTCCCTTGCACATGCAAAATGCCTATTCAAAATAATTTTTGGACATAATTATTTTACTAGTAAACCGATGTTCAAAATTTTTGCGGCACTTTTTACGACGTTTGGGTTGCTAAAAGATGACATAGTCATATTTTTCTTGCAGTGTTTCACAAAAGTGAGATTTTGAAAAATGCAGTTTCTGAAAGATGGTGTTCAGACAGTAGCTCTTTCCCAACAATGGTTGGTGAATGGGTAGACTCTTACATATGTCTTACTCCAAGCTCTGCCAAACTGCCTTTATCTATATCTTGTTTACAGTTTTTGAAAATGAGATTTTTCATCTAATTTGTTTCTTTTCTTAAAATTTCAGAAGTTCAACAATGATTGGTGGATCGGCCGACTGGTTAAAGAAGGTTGTGATGTCGGTTTTATTCCAAGTCCTGCCAAACTAGAGAACATCAAACAAGTGCTATCTGGGGGACGCTCCAAAACCAACACAAGGTGAGTACAGTAATGTCCTAGAATTGCGAGCCTTTGGTGAGTTTTGGTAAGGATGATGAATTTTTTCAATGAGATAAGCAAAGTTTAAAGTCCTGCCAAATTAGAAAACATCAAAAGAGCAATCGTGGGACGCTCCAAAACCAACACAAGGTAAGTCGAAAAAACTCGCAGCTTACGAGCCTTTGGTGAGTTTTAATAATCAATAATAAATCATCTCAGTGAGATGAGCGCAAGTGTATTCATTTATGTCCTGCCAGACTAGAAAACATCAAACAAGTGCTATCTGGGGGACGCTCCAAAACCAACACAAGGTGAGTTCATAAAACTCTCAGCTTACGAGACTTTGGTGAGTTTGATAGATTTCATGTGATCATAACATTTTACATTTGAAAACCATAATTATATGTGTAATAGCAAACTGGGAAGACTCTTGATCAGACTATTTAAGGCAGATGGACGATGAGTGATTAGTTTGTATATCCAACTGAACAGCTCAGGGTTGTCAAAAGGCGACATATCCTCGGTTTAAAGTCACATCCAATAGAAAAGAGAAGCCTGGGATAAAACCCACTACCCCTGGTTTACAAGGAGAGTGGCTTTACCACCATGCCTCGAAAGCTTCTCAGATTGACATTGGTCCATGTGCTGTAAATGTGACAATGTCATCATTTGTTTGTTTTGCTTTTTTCTTAGAACACAATGATATTGTAAAGACAGTACTCACTGAATATAAATCTTAGCTCTAACATAACATGACAGTTGGCTCATATGATCATCTGCATATAATTCCTAGAAGTACATGTAAATGGGTTAATGTTACTGGAAAGGTCATATTAACCAATATTCATGTTTACTTGCCTATAAAAGATGAAATGACCCAATAACTGGACAGTAGATATAGCAACACTTCCTCCCCCTCTTCTATTATTTATTCCCAGGAGCCAGAAAACTGGTCTTCAGCATTTTTTGATCAGATCAGCAAAATCAGGCTGTATTGTTTCCGAAAAATCTTTAAGGTTTAATCATGTAGAGATATTGTATTGTCTGCAGGATGGAAAAAAGACACTGATCAGCTGTTCGGCTTCCACCCAGCTGATCGGTGTCTTTGTTTTCGCATATTGCAAAAATCAGGTTTTCGATTAATTTTGTCAATATTATAAACAAAAAATTGTAAACATTGGAAGAAATCATCCAGTTATTGATTTTTCGATGACCTGGCGGCATTCTTGTACTTGTGGTGGAATTCTGTAAATAAGTTCAGCTAGTCGTGCTGTATTGTTACATATTGTCCTCAGTCAATTGATTGGAAACATGATTTGATTCAGCCTCTATATGAGTCAACTCATGGGAAAACCAACAATCTGCATATGCGAAAACAAAAGACGCAGATCAGCTTCGCGGTAACCGCGAAGCTGATCAGCGCCTTTGTTTTTGCTACACGGATAGTACACTTCCTGTTCTTCCTAAATCCGAAATTTCAAGCTTCTAGCCTGCTTCTGTGACTGTACAGCCTGATTTGTGTGGGACCTGTTCGGAAACCACATTGTTGGTTTTCCCACAAGGCGGCTCATATGGTTGTAGCATTGTTCACAGGTTCAGTTTTGGGAGTCTAGGGACCACAGTAAAGCATCGGACTACGAATTGACAGGTCCTGGGTTCAAATCTTGCATTGGTGCCATGTTGTGTCCTTGAGCAAAACACATTTACTCTCTGAAGTATTAGATGAGCCCCGTCACGAGAAAACCGGATTTTTGCCCATGCGAAAACAAAGGCGCTGATCAGCTTCGCAGTAACTACGAAGCTGATCAGCGCCTTTGTTTTCGCTACAAATAGTACAATTCCTCTTCTTCTTAAATCCGGAATTTGAATGTTCTAGCCTGCTTCTGTGACTGTACAGGCCGGTTTGTGTTAGAGCTGGTCAGAAACCCCGAAGACCAGTTTTCTCACGTCGCGGCTCAGATAACACCCAGGAATGAGCGCTAACTTGTATCCTTGAGCAAGAATCATTAACTCTCCACAGCACTGGTTAATACCCAGGCTCCGACCCCACATTTACCCCAACCAACTACATGTACATAGGTTTTTATGAAGAAATAAGCAAAGCTATCTTAATACTGAATTACCATCAATTTTCTCCAGATTCTCCCTTTATCTAGTCTTTTGCATAATATGGTTTGTTTGTATGTGTCCTGTTTGTAACAGTGTTAACAGGTTTGATTCCAAGGTTCCACAAACATCCTGCCATCGGATAGGTCATAATTATTGCTTGGCGCTGCCAAGCGCCAAGCAGTTGAGACGGAACGAGGATTTCTCTTCAATCTGCGGGGTCTTTTCCTTCAATCTGTGGGGTTTCCCTTTGACAGCCAGGGGCCTGGTTCCACTCGCAATTTTTTGCTACTCGCATTGTAAAGCAATTAAAAACGGTAACCAGACCTTGCTCTAGGACTTGTGGGAAGAATGACGTGCTGGCTCTAAATGTGTAACATATAGCGGCGTTCTGGGCGGATAATGCTAAAACCTGGAACTTGTCCAAGGTCCGACCAAGTATGAATGTTAGCCACCGAGGAAGTCTTTTAGCTGCTCCACTGCATTGTAGTAACTAACGAAATTTTACTTGCGGAAAACCTGTAAGTGGGTCAGCTCCAGCGCGGGCATTTTCCCGGAGAAGCGTCTGCTAGAGGATCTAAAATTAACATATTGTTGTTACCTAAAGTAGCTTCTGAACTTTATAACACAATGTTAATAGCTGCACTTAGTAATAAATCTATTGAGCCAACGCACTGCAGTATCAGCAGAAATAAATGTTTTCATTGTATTTAATTTAACGGCCACATTTAAACAGTGCCTAAGTTGTCTGCATGAAGCATAGCAAAAGCAAATGTTCTCATTAGTCATATTTTGGTCCACGCTTGCACATGGGATTAATGGTATTTTGTGGGCTTCTCTGTGTATTTAATACTTGGGACTTGAAGTATTTGAATTTTCGTTATCAGAGTGAGTTTTCAGAAGCTCTATAAACAGAACAGGAAACTTGCAGACGCTCAGATATGACGTTGTATTTACCACAAGAATGAGCTAGTAAAAATCCAGAGCTGGCAGGTTAAGCAAAGTTCAACATTGGTTATGGAATGATCTAGGAAGTCTTCTGCTGGGGAAGGAGTAAAACCCGGGATCAAAATCCGGAACCATTTTTTTCGGTCATCAAAAAGGCACTATCATATGACCATTTTTACGGTCATCAAAAAGGCACTATCATATGCATGTGTAGTTTATAAGGTCATTTCAATGATGTTAATCATCGTTTATCCAAAGAATTCGAATATTTGAAATTTTGATCAAAATATGGGACCCCATTTGGGAACCCATCCAAGAATTTAGATCCGGGACCAGTTATGCAGTATAGACGAAATAATGTTTTATACAGACTAGCCAAGCGTTCCTTTTAACAAGGAAAATTTATTTGTTCTGATACCTTCCAGTAACTGTCATTTTGCAATTATAAGGCTGTTTAATAGCAATTATTGGGTAAAAGATGTACACCATTACGAAAACATGCCCGTATGATATACAGTTATTTTTTTCAGGTCAAAAATCGATAATTTTTAGGGGAATTTTTTTGATATTTTTCTTATTTTTGCTCAAAACATAGATTGTGAGTACTCGTCGAGGCGGTTCTAACGAGTACCCACAATCTATGTTTTGGAGCAAAAATAAGAAAAATAGGTATACCCCTGCATACCCCAGTTTTACTATATGAAAGTGGGGTTCAAGGGGGTATACATTACACGGATATGTTTTCGTGATGATTTTGCAATTATAAGGCTGTTTAATAGCAATTATTGGGTAAAAGATGTGCACTCAGTGCCGTGCAACAGCTTAGATTGACTGCCCAGGAAAAACTGACCATCTTGACATGACCTCTTCTGTTAACCACACAGTAAATGTGTGTTGATGCAATGTAGTACAGGTCAACCTCATTATAACACTATTTTTGGGGTCTGTAGAAGCAGATCATGTTATAAGTGAAATCGTGTTATAATGAGGTTCTTAGACATAGAGCAAAGTTATCAATTTGGGAGCCATGACATAACCATGTATATATAGGTCGCCAATGCATTTGAATAGGGAAAACTTTTAAAATGTCATTTAAAGTGAAAGTCTTGCAGGAAATGGGCAGTAGGACTGAATATTAATACTGCGTTTACACTATGTTCCCGGCGGCCCCGGCAGCCCCGTTTGCTAGAAACGTAGCTTGCCGTGGAGTTTCGGTAAGACATTTCTCTGATTTTTAAGATCTATTACGTTTTCTTACGTTTTCTTACGTTGTATTACGATATCCGTAACAAGCCGTGGTAGTGATAAGCCGGTGTGTCACGGAGGCGCTAAGGTACGTTACGGTTATTCACGGTCTATCACGATTATTAGCACGTTCTATTACGGCCTGTTACGTTTTGTTGCGGTCAGTTGCGTTTTGACAACGGCGCAACACGTTTTTTCGGTCTGTCAAGGTCAGCTACGGACGAACCGTAGACACCATACAATATAAAGCACATTTTTTTCCTTTTTGTATACGAATAAGTCCTTTGAAATAATAATAACCGCGCTCCTGAACAACCGACTGCAGAGTTGATTAAGAAAGTTCGGGATTGCATAGTGCAGCGTATGGTCTGCATTGTTCACTATAGTGACTGCTCCAATATGAAGGAACTTGTCCCCATGATATGCCATTTTATATCTATAAACTTCACGCGCCGTGATAACCGTAACAGAACGTGACATACGTGGTAGAATGGGGTGAACACCGTCAAAGACCGTAACGCACCGTAACTTAACGCAACAAAACGTGTTGAGTATTCCGTAGGAAACGGGACGAGACGTGAGACGACCGTGATCAAACGCAACAGAACGTGGAAGATCCGTAGCTTGCCGGGCTATTCACTAGCTTCCCGTTGCACTACGGACCACCTCCACGTTTCGCTACGTACTGTTACGTTCTGTCACGGTGTGTTACGTTCAGCCCGTTTTATCACGACCCATTACGTTTCTCATTTCCGCCGTGCCTGCCGTGGCAGATTTTTAAACTGTCAAAAAATTTGTCACGGTGTCCACGGTTATCCCGGCGTGCTACGTTTGCCTATCCCGTTCCCCTGCGTTGCCTCACGGTTATCCCGTTTTGCTCACGGTTGTCTGAAACGTGGCCGCTGTGACCGCCGGGAACATAGTGTAAACGCAGTATAATGATTCTGAAAAAAATGGACCCCAGGGGCTCATCTGCCCCCACCCCGGGGCAATATACATGTATATTACCATAATATTCAAACATCTTCTCCTCTGAAACCGCTTGGCGAATCAAAGCCAAATTTTATGTGAAGCATCTATGGAATGGGGGAATTAATGTTTATATAAATTATCTAGTTCACAGGACCATATAAGGTAAAAACCCTTCAAAAATCTTCTTCTCCGAATCTGGTGGACCAATTTCAAAGAAACTTGGCATGAAGCACCAATGGCTGAAGTACTACAATATGTATATAAATTATGACCCTGTGGTGACCTTGACCTATTTTAGGACAAGGTCAACATAGGTCGCCAATGCATTGGAATGGGGAAAACTTTTAAAAAGTCATTTGAGGTGAAAATCTTGTAGGAAATGGGTAGTAGGACTAAATATTAATGATTCTGAAAAAAAAAATGGACCTAAGGGCTCATATGCCCACACCCCGGGGCAATATACATGTATATTACCATAATATTCAAACATCTTCTCCTCTAAAACCACTTGGCCAATTGAAGCCAAATTTTATGTGAATCATCTATAGGATGGGGGAACCAATGTATATATTAATAATCTAGGTCACATGACCAATATGGCCGCCATGCCCATATATGGTAAAAACCCTTCAAATATCTTCTTCTCTGAAACCAATAGATTGACTGCAATGAAACTTGGCGTGAAGCATCCATGGCTATAGTACTACAATGTATTTATAAATCATGACCCTGTGATGACCTTGACCAAGTTTATGGCAAGGTCAACATGGGTTGCCCATGCATTTGAATGGGAAAAACTGTTAAAATGTCATTTGAAGGGAAAAGCCAGCAAGAAATTGGCAAATGGACAGAATATTGATTATTCTGAAAAAAGAAAACGGCCCATGGGCTTCATCTGCCCCTGCACTGGGGTTAAATACCATAATATTCAAACATGTTTATTGGTATATGCAGCAGACTCAGGTGAGCGTTTACAGGACCATTGGTCCTCTGGTAGTGAGACACATTATAATGAGGTTTAATTGTACATGTACATGTATACACGCCTACCAAACGTTCCGGTGCTCAACCGTTGGTTGAGACAGAAAATCGATAGGAGTAGTTTCCGGTTGAGCATCGAAGTAGCCAGAAAGGTAAACAATTGTTGCATGCTCTTTGTTGTTTGATTAATAACTTTTCTTCCAGGACGAAAATAAAAAATCTGGGAATTGTGTACAGTGTCTTACATATTCATACATCTGTGGTGTAAACATGAGGTCGAGGAATTATCGCGTTTTGACTGAATCCATTTCAGCGTGATGAAGGTGTACTAGAAACCGACAGAATTGTGTAGAAAACGGGTGTGTTTTAGGCTGTATTTACACTTTTGTGTCGTGTTTCAGGGTAATTTATATACCGCTGATCAAGACACAGTCATACAAATGTCACTTAAATTTGCAAGTCCATTCAGCCGAAGCAATGGGCACACTATCTTAGAAAACAACTCTGAGAATTTTGGTTGAGCATCGGATAATTAAAAATGATAGGGAAATTGAGTTGTGTCATTTGACCATTATTTACATTCATCGCTCAAAATATGTTTCAGGAATGCCACATGAGTGCACACAGAGTACTTATTCCCACATTTGCCACTCTAAACTCTGATTTTTCCTAAATATACAAAAATAGAAGCTGCAGAGTAACAAATACATGTAACACGGTGTATTTTGTGAACGACAGCCCACAAGCTGGTTCGCATAACTTAAACGGTACTAAAAATACTAAAAAAATCCCTTTTTTCCCGAAAGAAAATGTCAGTTTTTTATTTTTTGTGTGGTTGCGCACCGGAGTATTCGGTTGAGCATCGGAAGATCTGAGCATAATTGCCAGTCTTTATGTGATTTTTGGATGTAAAATCATGCAATAATGGCCTTTATGCGCTACTGTATACATTGTTGGTGAGATTTTAAATGACTTGAGAAGTTGACATATTGCTGTGTATCACTTAAGGTATATTGGTGGTAGCAACTTGAATATAAGCGATGGATTGAAACATGGTTGCATTTTGCATCAAAATATTATACAAAACGACACAAAGGACAGAATGCACAATTTCGTATATGTTACAAAGGCGTCCTTTGTGTCGTTTTGTATAATATTTTGATGCAAAATGCAACCATGTTTCAATCCATCGCTTATATTCAAGTTGCTACCACCAATATACCTTAAGTGATACACAGCAATATGTCAACTTCTCAAGTCATTTAAAATCTCACCAACAATGTATACAGTAGCGCATAAAGGCCATTATTGCATGTTTTTACATCCAAAAATCACATAAAGACTGGCAATTATGCTCAGATCTTCCGATGCTCAACCGAATACTCCGGTGCGCAACCACACAAAAAATAAAAAACTGACATTTTCTTTCGGGAAAAAAGGGATTTTTTTAGTATTTTTAGTACCGTTTAAGTTATGCGAACCAGCTTGTGGGCTGTCGTTCACAAAATACACCGTTTTACATGTATTTGTTACTCTGCAGCTTCTATTTTTGTATATTTAGGAAAAATCAGAGTTTAGAGTGGCAAATGTGGGAATAAGTACTCTGTGTGCACTCATGTGGCATTCCTGAAACATATTTTGAGCGATGAATGTAAATAATGGTCAAATGACACAACTCAATTTCCCTATCATTTTTAATTATCCGATGCTCAACCAAAATTCTCAGAGTTGTTTTCTAAGATAGTGTGCCCATTGCTTCGGCTGAATGGACTTGCAAATTTAAGTGACATTTGTATGACTGTGTCTTGATCAGCGGTATATAAATTACCCTGAAACACGACACAAAAGTGTAAATACAGCCTAAAACACACCCGTTTTCTACACAATTCTGTCGGTTTCTAGTACACCTTCATCACGCTGAAATGGATTCAGTCAAAACGCGATAATTCCTCGACCTCATGTTTACACCACAGATGTATGAATATGTAAGACACTGTACACAATTCCCAGATTTTTTATTTTCGTCCTGGAAGAAAAGTTATTAATCAAACAACAAAGAGCATGCAACAATTGTTTACCTTTCTGGCTACTTCGATGCTCAACCGGAAACTACTCCTATCGATTTTCTGTCTCAACCAACGGTTGAGCACCGGAACGTTTGGTAGGCGTGTGTATAAGTGCTTTAAATTATTATGCAACTGATGTACTATAGGGTAGTTGTCAGTTAGTTGGAAAAAGATGTGCATTTAGCTCTGGTCAACAAGTCAGACTGACAGATCAGGAAAGCTGATCAACTAAACTTGACCTCAGCTGTATACCACACAGTAAAAGTGTGTTGATGCAATGTAGTACATGTATTTTGTAAAAGTCTTTCCTTTAGTATGGGGAGCACGGTGGTGTAGTGGTGGAGCATCAGACTCCATCAGGTCCTGGGTTCGATTCCCACAGGTGGCTGTGTGTTGTGTCCTTAAGCAAAACATATTAACTCCCCACAGCACTGGTTCAACCCAGCAAGCGTTTGCTCCATCCCAACATTACCTAAAGTTGTTGACGGGGATGTTAAATCTTTAGTACAGAAGTGCCTTAAATTATAAAGATATAATATAGTGAAGCCGACTAGAGTTGGCAACTATTGATGTTTTTCTGGACCGAGATCTGATTAAAGCGCAATTCTGTATTGAATCATGCAATATCATTGGTCCCAAAGGGACAAAAATTATTTCTGCCGCATCTTGAGAAAAACAGCTTTTTACATAAATGCCAAAACAAAGACACAGAGCAGCTGTGCAGTTACTACACAGCTGATCAGTGTCTTTGTTTTCGCTTTAGAGATAGCTCAGTTCCTCTTCTTGTTAAATACAAAATTCCAAGCTTCTGGCCTTCTTCTGTGACTGTGCAGGCTGGTTTGTGTTAGATTTGTTCAGAAGTTCCTCAGGCAGACAGGCTTGTGATGTGGCTCATACAGTCATCACCCTAGGGACCTCCGAACAAATTGAGTTTAGTTGGCAACTTGTGATATGCTGCATTTAGGTTACTTGTTTTTAGGTATTGAATCCATCTTACAAGAAAAGTAATCTTCCACATTTCACATCAGGTTCAACAAAACCTTTGGAGACGGCGAAGAAGGGTTACAATCCTATTCGTTTGTTTGATTGTGTTAGGGTTTTACATCCCATACAACAAATTTTCAGTCATGTCGGAATGGAGCCAGCCTTTCCATGGTATTTTAACCAGTACTATGGGAGAGTTAATGTGTCTTGCTCATGGACACGAGCTGGCACTAGTGGGGTTCAAACCCAGAATAACTTGATCTGGAGTCTGACACTCTACCACCAGGCCACCGCGCTCTTCCCTGAGTGATATTCGTTTTTATGTCCCCAACTCTGAAAATATTTAAAGGAAATCTTTTTTCTGTGATTGTGCATGTAAGTGTTTTCTGGCATCGTGCACATAAGGTCACTAATGACAGCACAAATGCAAACTCATTTTGGTGGCTCAGTGGTGGGGTATAGGGCTCAGAATCAACAGGTCAAAGGTTGGAAACTTATTACTGCCTATAATTGTATGTTTTTGAACATGACACTTCACTCATCATTATGATCGTGGACACAAGAAATAGTGGCTCTTTTTTACTTCAAGACTGAAAATTTATCAAGGACATTTAGCATAAACTTGAACAACAAATCAATTAAAAAGCAAGTTTTCATCCAGCTATTCTATGTTTTCTGTTGGGGGAGTACATAACTACAGTGTAATTATATAGATTTTCAGCTTCAACCTGTAAATTATTGATGACCCAAAGAGTCAGAAAAAAATCCTTCCTTCCGCAAAATCTTCATTTCGCAGTCGCTCAAAACAAGATTTAGCATTACTAAAAACAATGGCTGGCGGAATAACTTAAATTCCCCATTAGATTCTAAAACTGCTATTTTGGATTTGATCATTTGTGGAATTAGCCGTTTTTGTTTGTTTCATTTAATTTCATTTAAGTGCAGACATATTTTTTCTTGACGTTTTTCAAATCAAGCGAACAATATAAAAAGCAATAGTAATTGCAATGACAGTGTGTCCTGTGTCATATTGCCATTGAAGTGTAAATAAACGGTAATTGAATATAAAAGTTGGGATCCTCTCGTGATGAAAAAGATGATTTTCCTTCATTTCTCCATAAGACATAAAATATATATTGTGGGTTCCTGTTTGAATAGCCTTGACAAGTGCAAGGTAATAGGTACCCGTCAAACATGGTTTTAGCCAGGAACTTTGTCAAATCATTGCTTATTTATCATAAATATGATATGAGCCGCCTCATGGGAAAACCAACAATCTGCATAGGCGAAAACAAAGACGCAGATCAGCTTCGCAGTAACCGCGAAGCTGATCAGCGCCTTTGTTTTCGCTACTCGGATAGTACAATTCCTCTTCTACTTGAATCAGAAATTTCAAGCTTCTAGCTCTTATCTGTGCCGAGTGTAGGACAAAACACCCCACGGACAAAACACCCCACGGACAAAACACCCCACGTCCATTTTCTTATAGGTGGACAAAAACCACCACATGTTTTTTTGAAGGCTGACAAAACACCCCACGTCCAAAAGTATAATGCGGACAAAACACCCCATGCAGATTTTAAAATTAGGACAAAACCCACCTCATGTTTTTGCAGTGTAGATAAGCAGATGGAAGCAGACAGAAGCATCCTAATGCAAACAACATACATTTTCTGGTAATATCACTTCCTTTTCCTTCTTTCAATTCTATGTAGATGAATGGATATTTTCTTTTATGCCATTCCAATAATCACTTATTTAAACAAATGCATGTATACTGATCGTGTTTGTACATGTATTTTAAAATCATAATGTGCTAATTGAGGGCTATTATTTAATCATTTAATTATTTTTCACAATTAACTCAAACACCTTTATAATCTGTCTGTGCTAAACTGGTTGTTTTTCAATTGAAGTCAAATTGTTAATTACTTGTTTGTCTGATTGAAATGATTTGAAATATGATGTGTTATTATTTTTGTAACATTACCACAACCAGATCTTTTCATTAAAAAGTTTAAATCTTAAATAAGTTCATATGCAGTTTTCATTAACTAATGTAAAGAAATAAATAAAATTTGGCCATGGTTTCATGTCCAAGTCATCAATTTTGTTATGTTATATGGGGAGCTAAAACATAAGACATTCTTATTGAAATCAAATTTGGTTATGGTTTCTTGTCCAAGTCATCAATTTTCAGTCATGTTATATGATTCATATTATCTTTGATAAAGAAAACATAAGATTTGGTTTACGCCTAAATTTTCCAGCCATCAATTTTCGGGTCCGTGACACTTCGCCGAAAACCACTTTGCCGAAAAGACACTTCGCCGAAACGACACTTTGCCGAATGCGACACTTCGCCGAAATATTGCCGAAATTCGGCAAAAATGCCGAAAAATATGTTTTTATGAGTATTTTATACAATGTGATTTTTTCTAAACTTTTACTTAAATCCACAGCATTATAACGATTTTAACGATTACATTTGTATAAATCTATAAAGAGAGGCATTCTAAATTCTTAAGGAAATGAATGATTAGGTACATCAATGACCAATTATGGCGATCAAACTAATTAATATATGGCCAATATAAAACATGGCGATTAACCTAATCGTATTATAATTGGCATGAACACATTTTACTTCATAAATAAACAAACAAGGTATAACAAACATAAAACGTAATTAAAATGAACTGATATTAAGTCCCCACTAAGACAATTAAGGTCTAATAACGTTAGTTTCCCTCAAGCACTGATGACTCATTGTTAATCATTTGAAACTTTCGGCGAAGTGTCGCACCGGAGAAGAATTTTCGGCATTGTATCGTTTCGGCGAAATGTCTTTTCGGCGAAGTGGTTTTCGGCAAAGTGTCGTGCACCGCAATTTTCAGTCATGGCATGTGGGGAACCAAGAAAAACATGAGGGGGGTGGGGGTTGTCCTAATTTTGAAATCTGCATGGGGTGTTTTGTCCACGTTATACTATTGGGCATGGGGTGTTTTGTCAGCCTTCAAAAAACATGTGGTGGTTTTTGTCCACCTATAACAAAATGGACGTGGGGGGTTATGTCCGTGGGGTGTTTTGTCCGTATACCATCTGTGCTTGTACAGGTTGGTTTGTGTCGGACCTGTTCGGAAACCACATTGTTGGTTTTCCCACGAGGCGGCTCATATATTTTTTCATTGATTTAATAAAAGAATTTTGTTCTATTTTGTTGGAAATGTTGGTTTTGACAAACAGTGCAGACTCTGATTTTACTTCATTTGGTGTTCAATGTCTACCAGGAGTTTTCATTTCTGCGATCAAGACTCAAAACTGTCTATTTTAAGGACAGTTGCAATTATAATTATCAATGTCCCCACAGCTTTATTGCTTTTACGGTAATCGTTGGAAATTTTCTATTGAACGTGTAGCGGGGGAGTGCGATCTGATCTAACGAGATATGGATTTTTGTGTCAACTCTGCCGCCAGACAAAATAATGCCAAATTACGTCGTGTCAGTCATCGGAAAATTTACAAAAAGAAAGCACCGAGAGTGAAAAAATGAAAACCCAAGAGATGCTAATCGTGCTTCTTGAATGTCATGCTGTAAATGACCGATCTGTTTAATCTATACTGAGCTTTGTCTACATGATTGTGTTAGCATGACGCAGAATAAAGCTGATCAGGGTTATTATATGTGAAATCAGTTGAATAGATATTTTGCCAGAATTCATTCCTGTTTTTGGTTAGGCAGAATGGATTTCATATAAATCTGACAGTAATGCATTTAGCCTGATTCACTATTGGGTAATGTTTTCCCCTATTCTGCATCTCGCTGAATAGACTTGCAAGCCTCCATTGTTTTAAAGCTGTTTAGATGACAGATTTGTTCCAAACCAGGGCTATAATGCTTCTGCCAAGTGTTTACATCACGAAAACATGTCAGTGTAATGTATACCCCCTTGAACCCCACTTTTATATAGCAAAACTGGGGTATGCAGGGGTAAACCTATTTTTCTTATTTTTGCTCCAAAACATAGATTGCGGGTACTTGTTAGAACTGCCTCGCCGAGGCGGTTCTAACGTGTACCCACAATCTATGTTTTGAGCAAAAATAAGAAAATATCAAAATTTTTCAGCAGAAAAGTTTCAATTTTTAAAGCTCAAAAAGTCTCTGTTTATTGCATGGACAAGTTTTCGTAATGAGACAAACAAATTTCTGAAACACAGAAAGCTACTTTGGTGATCATATGTGGTGAAGAAACCATGAGGATCACCAACCTGGACAGCGACCACATCCTAGCAATGTCTGTATACCTGGATTTGTTTGTTTGTATTGAGGTTTAACATCCCAGTCAACAATTTTCAGTCATGTTGGGATGGAGCCAACGCTTGCTGGGTTTAAGCAGTACTGTAGGGAGTTAATGTGCCTTGCTCAAGGACACAATACAGTGACGCCTGTGGGAATCCAACCCAGGACCTCTTGATTCGGAGTCCGACGCTCTACCACTACGACACCGAGCTACCTGGATTTGAACCCGGACTGCAGAGCTGATAAGTCAGTGGTTAACCACCATAGTTACTATATAGAAAAGTTATTTGCACTGACCCAAAGGATTTGTAAAACAGAATTTGAATCTGTTGTTATATCTTGTCTGATTGGACACTGTTGGAAATTTTTTCATTTCAGATGATTTTGTAGCGTGCAATTTCATTGGCTGGAATTTTCTCTTTCCTTGTGTGTTGTTGACAGCACTTCCTGATGCTTTGCTGACAATACTTGTCTGTAAAAAACAATAAAATGCCAACTGCAAACAAGTAGGATTCCATTTGCTGGTAGCAATGGCAAAAGTGCATTATCTAATATGGGAGTGCAGTGTTCTGTTGGTAGAGCATTAGACTCTTAATTGTGAGGTCCTGGGTTCGATCCCCACACTGGGCACGATATGGTGTCCAAGAGAAAGACACATTTACTCCCCAGACCAAACTATGATAGTCCCTCTACTTCCAACATCGCTTCCTTGGTCATACAGTTTGCTTTGGTTTGTATCTGGAACAGGTCTTGGTTCGTTTATGGAACAGGTTTTTGCACAGCATGTATGAGCTGCGACGCAAGAAGACCGGTCTTCGGGGTTTCTGACCAGGTCTGACACAAACTGGCCTGTGCAGCTACAGAAAATAGGTAGACGCTGGAAATTTCAGATTTAGGAATATGAGGACTTGTACTATGTGTGTAGAGAAAACAAAGGCGCTGATCAGCTGTGCGTTTACTGCACAGCAGATCTGCGCCTTTGTATTCGCATAGGCAAAAATCTCTCGACGCGACTTACTGACATATGGTATTGATTTTATCTTGACTGCATTTCGTTCAGATTAATGGGACAGTTGTGCTAATTAACACACTTTCTGACTTTCTAGAAACTTCAGAAAATAACAAAAAATAACAAAACACTTGATGAGTAGCATTTTGTGAAAACCAGCATCTATGTTTTTGCTGAGCAAAATTTCGTGTCATATATGAGCCGCATCGTGAGAAAACCGGATTTTTGCCTAGGCGAAAACAAAGGCGCAGATCAGCTTCGCGGTAACCGCGAAGCTGATCAGCGCCTTTGTTTTCGCTACACGGATAGTATATTTCGTCTGCTTCTTATATCCGAAATTTCAAGCTTCTAGCCTGCATCTGAGACTGTACAGCCCGGTTTGTGACGGACCTGGTCGGAAATCCCGAAGACCGGTTTTCTCGCCTCTCGGCTCATATCATAGTTATGTCTTCCCAGAGCACGAGTTTACGAAACACTTTTTATGCCAAACTCATCTGAGCATGAGATTTAAGCACCAATGAGTCTAGAAATTTATCTTGATCACAAATGATCAAATGCTCAATTATCAGTTAATAGCAAAAAGAGTGTGCACTGCATAATGGTTATCTGCCAAGACTGATTTAGTAGAATAAATTCCTCTTCTTTTTGGATGTGACCTGGCCTTGAAGTTGAGCTTAGCATAAAATTTGAACGGCTGAAAAAGGAGAAAATGGCCCAAATAAATTGAAATTTCTGGTTTAGATCACCAAAAGCCTGTAATTTATCCTACTTATAAATGTTAAAATGCCAACAATTGTTGACATTTTAACATTTATGAGCAGGATAAATTTTAGTCTCAGCTGAGCTGAGCATGAAAAAAGTTTTATAACCTCGGGGCCTGAAATATGTTTAATGGGAGGTAAAACCAATTTTGGAGCAGGATAGACTGGCTTTGGCTTTGAGCTCATTTTTTTTTTTATTTATTTTTTTTTTTTACTTTGTACTGAGTCAATCAAACTCCGACCATTACTTCAGGAGCTGTGGAAATGTGACTTGCTGAAGGCCACAATGAAAGGCGCACCGGCTGAGGGTCGAACCCTGGACCTCTGGGACTAGAGTCTTACACTCTGCCCCTGCGCCAGTCCGCTTCACATGTATTGTCTTCATGTACTTTAGAAAATGTCCGTAAAACAGGAAAATGTTAGCTAGTATAGGAAAACCCAGTATTTATTATTGATTATACAACAATTACAGATGCAAGACACTGGTTGAACTCATATTGACATAATTCCTGCTTTTCTTGAACATGAGCCGCCCCACGGGAAAACCAACAATCTGCATATGCGAAAACAAAGACGCAGATCAGCTTCGCGGTAACCGCGAAGCTGATCAGCGCCTTTGTTTTCGCTACTCAGATAGTACAATTCCTCTTCTACTTAAATCCAAAATTTCAAGCTTCTAGCTCTTTTCTGTGCTTGTACATGTCGGTTTGTGTCGGACCTGTTCGTAAACCACATTGTTGGTTTTCCCACGAGGCGGCTCATATACATGTATAACTATAGATGACTCATAGTATGAGAATGGTGCAAGAAAAAAGTTTACAACCAAGTCTGACACAAGATTACTTGAGGGAAAAGAGGGAAAGTTCCACCTAAGTAGGGAAGACCAAGACATACTTGCTGCGCAGCTGATCGGGCACAAGGACTGCATGTCTTAACAGCTCATTTTCGTGACTCAACAGACAACTAAAAACTCGAATTCTCTCGTTTCAGTCGGAGTTTTTCCTCATCCCAGAATATTCCAGTAGATACATTGTTACGAAGTAATTCCAGAGAGTCAACTACCCCACCCACTCCCGGTATAGAACAGGAGAACGGCGTGGATAGTGTCGACGACTCGGATAGTTTAGGAAACTCTGGCTCAAAGAAAAGCAATCTAACACCGACAACCACCACACCGGGAACGGCAACCAAAGAAAAAAGAAAACCATTCTTTAAAAAGGTAATTCAGTGGGTCCAATATTGAACCGTACATATGGGAGTGTGGTGGCCTAGTAGAGAGTGTCAGACTAGGCACCAAGATGTGACCCTAACTTCTAGAATTATTACTGATTAACCCAAAGAATCAACTTAAACAATTAAATTGTGTCCAATACTGAGCCATGCTTTATCCTTAAACCAAAGCATCCAGATTCAAATATGGTATAAAAAAGCCTGCCAAAGAAAGAACAAAATAGTTCTTTGAAAAAGGAATGTTTAAAATATAACATCCTGGGCCCAGTTGTTCAAAACTAACGACGTCGTTAGTTAACGTTTTGTTAAAATTTCAAACATTAATATTACAAATACACTGTTATTTTTTGTTGAAAAAAATGTGAGAATCCTTTGCACTGCAAAGGATTCTCACATTTTTTCAACAAAAAATAACAGTGTATTTGTTACTTTAGCTGATATTTGCTTAACAAATTTATGTCTTAACGATATTGTTAAGCTAACGATGCTTTGAACAACTGGGTCCTGTACATCTTGAGTGATAGCTTTAGTTATACAGTAAATGTTTTGTTTTTTTTTTCTTAACATTCTAAATATAGCTAAAACTTGCCGTCATTGAAAAGCTACAAGGTCATGGAAATTCTGACAACTTATCATTTGAGCTGTGACGCCAGAAAACTGGTCTTCGGGTTTTCCAACCAGGTCCAACATAAGACGGTCTGTGCAGTCACAGAAGAAAGCTAAAATATTGAAATTTTGGACATTAGTAGAGGAGAAACTGTACTATCCGTGTAGCCCCCCCCCTCCCCCCCAAAAAAAAGGTGCTGATTAGCTGTGCATTTACTGCTCATTTAACGATACTCATTTATGTTTTGTTTCATTGTCAGTCAGAGAATATACCTCCGTATGAAGTTGTGCCTTCCATGCGTCCCGTAGTGTTGATAGGGCCGTCATTAAAAGGCTATGAAGTCACAGATATGATGCAAAAGGCTTTGTTTGATTATTTAAAACATAAATTTGATGGCAAGTAAGTATAAACAGGCATTATGAGTATTTGATTAAAGCATAAACTTTAAGGGGAATTGTTATGCATATGAGCTTTATGAGTCCTTGAGGCCTAGTGAATATGAAATATAGTTTATTTGTATATATTTTCATTTTTCTAAAACCTCCTTAGATGAACCATTAGATGTTCATCTGTGTTCATACTTCCATGAACACCATTGTGTCACGCGACGTGACGTAATCCAAACTTGACGTCAAAAAACATGAAAATCGCCAATCTGATTGGACGTTGTAAACGTCGACGCTGTTCCGCTGTTTGAACACACACTGTGTGTAGATTCTCTGTTTGCTGGTTAATGTGACCGCCTTGGTGATTTTTCAACAAACGATATAGAGAAATGAATGTAAATATAAGCAATGAATTTAACTTTTCTGTTGTTCATGGAGCTATGAACCGCAGTGGGTCGCTAGCAAAGCTTACATGAACCCCTTTGGGGTTCATTCACTTTGCACGCGACCCACTGCGGTTCATAGCTCCATGAACACCAGAAAAATGAAATTCATTTCTTAAATATACTAATATTTGTAGAACATGCATATTGATAAAAGTTCTACAGAGTTTCACACAGTTCTGTAAACTCTGTGTTAACAAATGAGCCACCTCATGGGAAAACCAACAATGTGGTTTCCGAACAGGTCTGACACAAATCAGGCTGCACAGTCACAGAAGACAGGTAGAAGCATGAAATTTCATATTTAGAAAGTAGAGGAACTGTACTATCCGAGTAGCGAAAACAAAGGCGCTGATCAGCTTCGCGGTTACCGCGAAGCTGATCTGCGTCTTTGTTTTCGCCTATGCATATTGTTGGTTTTACCATGAGGCGGCTCAAATATATGCATACTTCTGGAATTTGTGAAGAAAATGGCATGAAGCCTCACTTATTTTGATCAGTATACATCAGTATATGACCACAGCAATATTCCCATAACTATTCTAATTTCAGAATCATTATAACTCATGTGACAGCAGATATATCATTAGCGAAGCGATCACTTCTCAATAATCCTCATAAACGGGCTATCATGGAGCGGGGTAACAGTCGGGCCTCAGGTCTGGGTGAGTACTGTCTTATTTACATAGAGTGGGACGGAAAACACGAAATCAACCTATGAATCGATCATTCTAATAATAATAATTTAGCTATCATGGAGTGAGCAAACCATCGGGCCTCAATATTGTGTGAGCACCGTATTATTTGAACTGTGTCATAAGAAAACCGGATATGCATATGCAAAAACAAAGGCGCTTATGAGCTGTGCAGTAACTGCACATCTGATCAGCACAATTGTTTTTGTTACACGGATACTACGATTCCTCTTCTTTTCATATCCAAAATTCCAAGTTTCTAGCCTTCTTCTGTGACCATACAGGCCAGTTTTTGTCAGACAAGTCGTAATGGCCCGAAGACTGTTTTTCTCTTGTCACAGCTCATTGTCACAGCTCATTTAGTTGTTGAGTGGGAAGTAAAGCAAGAAACCAGCCAACCAGTTGTTAATCCTTTGTAAATGGAAGTCCCATCTCTATATATAGCATAGCTATTGTGAAAGCACAACCCACACCAATAAAATAGGGCAGCACAAAGCACAAAAAAGAAGACTGATCCACAAAACTTTGTGTAAGAAATAGAAAATTCTGCTCATATTTGTTTTAATTTACGAAGGTTTGTAAATATTATGAAATATATTTGACTGTACATGTATTTGTATGTGTCTGTAAAACATAGTGAAACATATTTTGACTGTGTATGTATTTCCATATGTATGTAATCATTATGAAATATTTGACCATGTTTACAGGTGAGGTTCAAAAAGAAATAGAGCGTATATTCGAGTTGGCTCGATCTCTACAAATCGTCGTTCTCGACTGTGACACGATTAACCACCCGTCACAGCTGGCGAAGACGTCCTTAGCTCCGATAGTCGTCTATCTGAAGATTGCTTCACCAAAGGTTTTACAGCGTTTAATCAAATCTCGTGGGAAGTCGCAGAGTAGGAATATGAATGTTCAGTTGGTAGCGGCCGACAAGTTGGCACAGTGTAGTCCCGTAAGTATGAAACTGTTGAGAAATTTTAGCAGTTTGATTCTATGCAGTCACTTTCCAAGCTCTGTTGGGATATTCTTTAGTGATCTATTTGGGAGTCTTTTAGTGTGTCATTTTTCAACAACAACAACAACAACAACAACAAAAAATGTGCTTGAAATGCAAATAATTTTTAATAATATGAAACTTTTTTTTTCTTTTGAAGAAAACTTCACAGTGTACATTCGTACATACACTTCAGCTGTTATTGTTAAAATTTTACTGCATTGTAAACTATGCGTCTGCCCATATGGGCTGGAAGAAATGGATGGGCTGCTTGATGCTTTCTCGCAGAGTTTCTTACTGGCTGACCACTTGAGTATCAATTTACCTCTTAGAAAGCCTAATAGACCTAAAATATTATAAGAATCTTACATGAGTGTCAGGTATGGATAGACAAATCTGTCCCGAGGGTCACATTTTGGCATCACGAGGCTCGCCGTGTGATGCCAAATTATGACCCGAGGGACAGATTTGTCTATCCATACCTTACACGAATGATGGATTCTTTTTCTTGCTCACCTTAATGCAGCGAAGATTATAAGAATCTTACATGAGTGTCAGGTATGGATAGACAAATCTGTCCCGAGGGTCACATTTTGCCATCACGAGGCTCGCCCGAGGGACAGATTTGTCTATCCATACCTTACACGAATGATGGATTCTTTTTCTTGCTCACCTTAATGCAGCGAAGATTGATTTTTATACTATTTACCTAGAAAAATGATAAAATCGCGGCGTCCGCCATTTTGATTTAAAACGTTTTGACGTCATCGTGACGTTTGCGCTTAGCGACAAAATTACGTGACGTCCTATACAACCAATGTTAAAAAAGAACACTTGAACGCAGCGAGCGACGGGGTGAGATAACGAGGGTGAGATAAGAATTTCTCACATGAGGTAAAACCTAGGATTTCTCTATCTGGTGTGCAAGAATAGGATGTCCCACAACATTAGAGCCATAATAATGGGGAAGCTAACAAACAAAGTAAGGTTCACTTAAGAGTTCATTGATTTTCAACTGACACCTATTGTTTTTCTCATTTTCAGGATATGTTTGATGTGATACTGGACGAAAACCAACTGGA
This sequence comes from Rugalucina vietnamica, assembly GCA_964017185.1. Lineage (NCBI taxonomy): Eukaryota > Metazoa > Mollusca > Bivalvia > Lucinida > Lucinidae > Rugalucina > Rugalucina vietnamica. The sequence continues at coordinate 31,531,047 of OZ024884.1, forward strand.
GGACGCATGTGAACATTTAGCTGAATTCCTCGAGGCGTACTGGCGCGCCACGCACCCACAGACAATGAACCCCCAGTCCCCGCGCCGGGACCCCAACTCCCCTCACCAGATAGCCCGTATCCCTCATTTAATAGCAAACCCTCGTACTCATAGTCTTGAACGGCAACGTGATCGCGACGCGTCGCCGGAGCATCTGCCTCGGCGAGGACAAAGTGAGTATCATCCGCGTCACAATCCGGAGGACGTTGATTTCGATCGGCAGTCGGAACGAGATAGAGACTCTAGACGGCTGTATCCAGGCTCACCTAGTAACCGTGGTTACGATAAAGAACGGCAATATGGCGGATCACAGCGGAACATTCGGCATATGCCAAGGGAGGGAACTATTGATATATAGTGTTGGATTACTTCTGTGTTAATTAACCGCTCCTTTTGACCTAGACTTGAGCTATATCATGAGAAAATCTGTATTCTAGCTTTATGAGGCCAATTTTGACATAGCCTTACAAAAGGCCAGCATTTAAACAGGCTTTTATGCAGCTTAGGCTAGCTTGTGAATCTTAAAGCAGTTAAATTTTGTACCTGAACAACTGCTAAAACTGCTAAAACATACTAATCTGGGAGGCAATTTTTCTCATTGCAAGCTCATTTCATGTACCTTTTTTGCATTTTTTTCTCACATTTGTGATGGAATAGATTAAAAATTGAGTATTTGATGATCATATATGGATGATTTTCTTATTTCTTCATAGAAAGGATATGAGCCTCTGCATGAGAAAACCAACAATTTGGGTTTCCGACCAGGTCCGAAACAAACTAGCCTGTACAGTCACAGAAAAAAAGGCTTGAAATTTTGGATTTTAGTAGAAAAGGGATTCTACGATCTGTGTAGCGAAAACAAAGGCTCTAATCAGCTTCGCAGTTACCGCAAAGCTGGTCTGCGCCTTTGTTTTTGCCTATGCAGATAGTTGGTTTTCCCATGCGGCAGCTCATATGTTCAGTTTTCTTGCTTTGGTCCCAAAAATTGGCTTTTTTCTGATTTTAAAAATCACACAGAATTTGACAATTTTATGGAGAAATAACAAAATTATCCTTCAGTAATCATTAAATTCTCAAAATCTTTGTTTTTCACGTTTGTTGAAATTGATGAAAGAAAGTGAGTTTTCACCACGTTTTTTGGATATTTTCATATGTATTCGGATACTAGTGTTTGATTCTTCTCGGAGTATAGTGTGATTCTGTTGGAGGTTTTATACTGCTTATATTTTACACTGTTTGGCTGATATATGATTTATAAATAAAGTTAGGACGATACAGATCTATAATTCGGTTTATCTGCTTTTTAGGAAAACATTGACTATTGCTTTTATAAACGATTTAGGAATCTCACAATGTTCCATGAGAAAATATTATGATACAGTTCAACATCGTTATAACATGCCTTGCTATAGCATGGTTTTCAATATATCACATATAAATATGTCTGTTTCTATGGACCCCAAAGACAGCATTATAATGAGGTTCACTTGTACATATAAATATTTTGGAAATATTGTGACGCGTAATATTTTCGCTGTGTTTTCAAAAATACTATGCCAGAAATCTAGAAATGCTCTGGCAAATGGTTTCATAGAATGACACAGTATATGGTTGTGGAAAAAATATTGAGTATAGTGGCCAGTGTTTGACAAATGTACTTCTCATTATAGGGATCAAACATGAATTTCCATTCATTAACATTCGCGAGGGGACCTAGCGAATGTTAATGAATGACAAAATCATTTTTGATCGCTATTATTGCATAAATTCTGCAGAAACGAAAGAAATAATGGTGCACTATATTTGACTGCCTGAATACATTCTCATACGCGTAAAAGCTTCCGTTTTTATGCTCATTCCGGGCTGACCAGTTTCTCATTATTAGCACATGCTTTGCTTGGCGCCCGGTAATGAGCATAAGTAAAAGCCATGTATTAACAACATTTGCACGCGTGAATTGCAATATTAATGCATGGCTTTCTCTTCATTAATAAACGGCTGTTAATATCGTGTGACACGGGTATTTATGCAATAATGAGAGTTAAAGGGTTCAAATCTTGTGTCCACCACATTGAGCCATCCTGGAAATTGTTACTTAGTCCTGACATGACTTTAAAAAGTATCGACTGGGATGTTAAGCATAAAAAACAAATAACCAAATTTTAAACATTAAGAAATTAGCACATTTATGATTGTTATAATCCAAATTAGGCTGAGATTGCGAATAAAATCTTTCATTTGCAACAAATATGTTTCAGTAGTATTTGTTTTGTACAAGTTAGATTGGTTAAGGGATTTTGCCTAAAACAGCGATATGTCTCCCCGCAGTTTTACCATTATGTTAGACAGAAGAAACCGCAAATACTGTTTTTTTATATAAAAAAAAACCCCTTAATATAGTCACTTTAATGAGCCATGTCACGAGGAAACCTTTCTGCGGGAGTTTACAACCATGTCTGACAAATGAGCTTGAAATTTCGGATTTTAAGAAAGAATAGGGAGTGTACTATCAATAAAGCAAAAACAAAGATGTGAATCAAGTTAATTGCGGTTTTGTCTTTGCGAATACAAAATTAGGTTTCCTCACTATATGACTCATATAGAATTGCCGTATTGTTTGAGGTAAAAGCAGATATAACTGACTTTTGGAGCAAAGTCACTTCTGTATGAGCCGCGACATGATAAAACCGGTCTTCGGGGTTTCCGACCAGGTCTGTGCAGCTACAGAAGAATGCTAGATGCTTGAAATTTTAGATATAAGTAGAAGAGGATTTTTTCGCCTATGCGCCTTTGTTTTCGCATAGGCAAAAATCCCGTTTTCTTATGACGCGGCTCGTATGTTCTTCTGTATGTTTGTTAAAGAATAAGTTTACATTGAAATAAAGTTCCGTAATTTGGTGACATTTTGCACTATTTCTCCTATATTTGTGTATATTATTATATTTTGTGTTTAGCTTGTTTTGCTCCTTGCTGGTCAATGGAGGTTATATTTATTTAATTAAATAACATAGTCTTGGAAAAATGACAACAGAACTCCTCAATCATACAAACAATCATGTTGGCTCGAAATGTAATGAGCTTATGATATAAATCCGGGTAACTGAGAGCCCACCTTATGGAAAATAGCTGCTCACTTAGCTTATGATGGGTCCTCTTTTTATTGAGTACCTAATTGTAAATTTACTTTCACATACTGTCACAGGCTATGTTTCAGCAACATTAATGCAAAAAAAATGCATTTAGTGTCATTAGCATGTATTGGAATCCTTTGGTCATGGCAAACTCAAATAATTTTTTAACTTACCATACGGGTGTAACTAAAGGAAACTGATGGGTTTGTTTGACTGTGATTCAGTTTTGAGCATATGTCTATTGGGAGTTGTTAGACTGAGCCACTTTTTGTTGTCATTTTTCTAGACTGGTTCCTATGCTCTTGTATGTTTATATTGGAAAATTTTCCCACATGATATTATTTATTTTAGACGATTGTATGGAATTGCCTGTTAGAACTTAGAACAAGAAGTTATTGGTTGACAATTTTAAGATCATTTTGTAATTTCTCCTTACAAATCTGATGTTTTTGTTGCTCATTAGAATGACATTCTGAATAGTGCTGCCACAAAGATTTTTTTGTTTGTTTTTGATTCAGTTTAACGTCCCTTTCAAGATTATTTCAGCTCATATGAGACGAGCCAATGGGTAGGTGGGGCAAAAATGGAAGAACCTCAAACAAAAAACACCTGGCACACCCGCAAGCGGAACTTGGTTTGTGTCACATGTGCCTTGTCTGGGGCTCGAGCTCACACCAGAAACTGCGGTGAGATGAGCAGTGAATAGTGCTGTTATGAAATGAGCCGCCTCAAGGGAAAACCAACAATGTGGTTTCCGAACAGGTCCGACACAAACCGGGCTGTTCAGTATCAAAAAACAACTAGAAGCACGAAATTTCGTATTTAGGAAGTAGAGGGATTGTGCTATCCGTGTAGCGAAAACAAAGGCGCTGATCAGCTTCGCGGTTACCACGAAGCTGATCTGCGCCTTTGTTTTTCGCATATGCAGATTGTTGGTTTTCCCATGCAGCGGCTCAAATATCAATGCTCTTAACCACTCAGCCACGGCGGCCACCGGTCAAAGTAGAAATAAAGTTATTCTACTCAGGCTTATGTCGATAGGATTCTTAATCCAGAAGTTCTGGGTTTGAACCCTACCTGTGCCAGGCTGTCTTCACCTTGAGCAAAACCCTCATCATTCTAGATTGTAATTAGAAACCCTTGGCTCCTTCAAAAATTCTTGACCAAGACGTTACAATTCACATCATACAAACAAATTTATGACACAGTTACTCAAAAGAGCATCAGAATTTACATATTTCCAGAAATATGCATATTTGCAGTATCTACTGAGTTAAGCAAAATTATCTATGATTTTTCAGCCAATGAGCTTCTTCTATGTTCTATAAGTGCATGTACTCAGACTGCTGTGGCAACAGGCTGATCTTGTTTGTGACTTGTGATAAAAAGTAGTTATTCATTTTGTTATTTTGTGTATTATACATTATTATTAATTGGGTCTTTTTTTTTTGGCAAAGACGTCTATCACCAGTGAAAAGATATATCTGACAAATTAATATGTTTATGGGTCCTCTTTGGGTCCTTCAAAGAAAAAAAGGAAAAAAAATAACGACAGAAACTTACACTACAGTAAAATTCACAATTAACTTCTGTGAATATCTTGTGGATTTTATTAGAACTGACTAGCCCAACCATCTGCCCTCAAATGAATATTCACCAAACATTTTTTTTCCTCATAGAGAAATAGCCAAGTCCATCTATCAAAGAAAAAAATTTTGGCAGATTTTTACCTTTCTATGTTTATTATTGCTATGAGTGCCAGCTGGTTTCTCACAGCTGTATAGAAGATCACTGAATGTTAGTTTTAATTGTTAAACCAGTCCTGGATCATCAGAATCTACACCATGTCAGGAGCCAAAGTTTCAGTTTGACCTTCATATGTATAGGTCCATGTGGCAATGAACTTTTTGATTAGCAGTTTTGCCATTAATTACAGGAAAGATTTGACTTGACTTGTAGGCTAGAAAGTTCCAATAATTTGGACTTTCGATATTTATTAGAAGTGGAAATTGCATGCTCAGATGGAATGAGCATGAAAAGTATTCACAGCCTTTTCATATCTATGAAAAAAAGCTTCACAACATTTTGATAATTCTTCTTTGCTGAACCTAGCTCTAGAATACAGTGATAGCTGTTGAGTGGGACATAAAGCACCACCACCGGGAGCGAGGTGGCGTACTGGTAGAGCATCAGACTCTGAATCGAGAGGTCCTGGGTTTGATCCCCAGTGGTGGCACCGTGTTGTGTCCTTGAGCAAGACATTAAGCCCCCAGAGTACTGGTTAAAATCCAGGAATTGGTGGCTCTGTCCCGGCATGACTGCAAAATTGTTGACTGGGGCGTCAAACCCCAAAACAAACAAAACAATACTACCACCAAACAAGCTAAGGTAAATAACCCTTAGCTTAATTTCGTATTTAGGGCATGCCAATAGGTGGGTGGGGCGTTGGTCATGCCATACTAAAATCTGATAGTGACCAGGTGTAGATTTTGATGGATCAGGCTAAACTGTGAATGTTGTCTTTCAAGTATTTATACATTTTTACGAGGTTGTGTATTGGTTTACTAGGAATGCACTCTTGTATTTCACGAGCCTCATCTTGGGAAAACCTGCCTCTGAATTTTAGAGCTGAAGTTACTCTAAAGACCAGCATTTTTATGCCCCATTCAAGATTATTTCACACATCTAAGACAAGCCTATCGGTAGTAGGTTGCGTAAAAGCTGAAGCAAAATAACAAGGCACACTTGCAAAAAGAGTATACCGTGTCCTGCATGTTGGGCTTGAACACACACTGGCCACAGTGGTGAGTGATGATATCAAAAAATTTTAACCACTGGGGGGGGGGGGGGAGATTTCCAATTATAGTTTAAGAGGCATGTTTTCTCAAGATGAGTCCCACACTTTCGATGGCTGAGTTTTGAAAATTCTTATGAGTATGTGGGATGAATGATTTTTGTCAGAATAAAAGGCTGGACCTAATATATGAAAAGTTTCAATTAATGTACACATTTTAAAAATTGTATCACCAATTTTGTTTTCAATTCCTTGATAACAAGGTAGGTATTTCAAGTATGCAGCTAAATATTAGAGAAAAATATGAGTTTGTTATTTTTAAAACTTTTGGAACTGTTAAAAAGTTGATTATCGAATTCTCAAGTGCTGTCAGAAAATTCTTCAATTTTGCATTGAAAAAAGTTAGAAATCTCATGAGTGATACATGAAGTTGATCAAATTAAAACAAACGGTTATTTTTTTTCACTTCCACCCCACGATTGACTGTCAATTTACTGTCACAAAGTCGAGATGAATCATGAGAAAACCAGCTTTCATTGTTTCTGACCAGATCAGACACAAACAGACCTGTACAGTAGCAAAAATGATCAATGGCTGGAAATTTTGGATTTAGGAAGTGTGTTTTATGATTTACGTAGCACTCAACAGTGACAGGACCTTGGTTAAAAGTCTGATCCCAAAGACTGGAGAAGCCTGGACCCAAGGTTACTCAGCTGAGACTAAAATTAATCCTGCTCATAAATGATAAAATGCTCATAAATACTGAAATTGTCAACATTATTGAAATTTAGGGTTTAGATCACCACAGACAGTAATTTATCCTGCTTATAAATGTTAAAATGCCAACAATTTTTACAATCTGTCTCAGTTGAGTTGTGCATGAAAAACTTTTATAACCGCGGGCCTAGACTCAAATTTGCAACCTCTAGTACACATGGTGAGTGGCTTAACCACACCACCTAAAAGGCTTCTAGATTTTAGGAAGTAGGATTGTACTATACATACACATAGGAAAAACAAGACAGGTAGGAAAACCAAAGGGACTGATCTACTGTGCAGTTACTGCTCAGCTGATCTGCACCATTGCTTTTCCTAGCATAAATTCAAAAAGCAGGTTTACTCATGACGTCACACAATGTATGTTTGACAATGTATGATAGAATTTCTCTTCCTTGCCTTTTGAACCTGAGATTTACTCAGTTGTGTTAATGTGTACAGAAAATAAAGTTATCTTCTAACCAGTTTACATTGGGTGTCTTTCTTTTTTTCCTCCCCTTAAGCATTGATCAGTCTCTGTGTGACATTCGCTGTTGGTTGGCTGTTAAAACTGCAACTAGGGAGCGCAGTGGCCTTGTAGTAGAGTGTCAGACTCCAAATCGAGAGGTCCTGGGTTCCTTGAGCAAGACACATTAACTCCCAAGAGTACTGGTTAAAACCCAGGAAGCGATGGCTCCGTCCTGACATGACTGAAAAATTGTTGACTGGGACACGTTAAACCTCAATACAAACAAACAAAAACTGCAAATTCACGAAAAAATGAAATAGCTTCTAAATGTAATTTCGTAGGCGATTCATCCTTTTTCCATCAATTTAGGAGAAATTGTTGGTTCCTGACAAAAGTGTGTGCAGTAAGTAATGGTAATATCACCAATATGAGCCATGTCGAGAAAACCGAATTTTTGCCTATGAGAAAACAAAGACGCAGATCAGCTGTGCAGTAACTGCACAGCTGATCAGCATCTTTGTTTTCATGACTCAGTACAATTCCTCTTCTTTTTAAATCCGAAATTTCAAGGAACAGCAAAGATAGGATAACTGACCATCATGCTTGTTCTGGTATCATGGCAAAATGTTGGACCAACTCTGAGATATGTTGCACTGTTATGGCACCGCACTACTTGCGGATATGATGTCATTGAATTGGGACTAACCTAGAGTAGGTTGACGGCTAAGCACCAATTCCGATACTCTTACTTAAATCTTGGAACTCAAAAACAACAAAAGATGTAGAATAAATAAACAGAACTTTATTATTTCACTTTAATTATATACAATGGTGAAAGTCATACAATTAGGCCAAAGTTAATCGTGTAATTCAAAACGTGAAATTTAAAACTGTACTTTTTTTTCAAAGATGTTATATTTTGGCAGATTGTTTGGATACAAAAAGTTTGCAATTTCAATTTGCCACAGATTTAGGTAAGTTTAAATGTTTGAAATATAGTTTCCTTTTCATATCCTGTAGGGTTTCAGCAAATTGGGTATTTTATCACAGACAATTTAGTAAAATTAAAAATCTTAACTTCAAAACAATAATCACAATTTCTTAAACAAACAACAACTACAAGTATTTACAAGTTTGTGATGTGTGAAGCAATATCACTGTATGGACGGATAGTCTTGTATTGTAGAGACGTTACTTTTGAAGCTTTTCTTGAGACTCCTGAGGAATGTACTTGGTGGTCAACAAATAAACGTGCGGAAGAAGCATTTTAATATGGAAAGCTCTTGCAGATAATGTACTTTAGGTAATATTCTGTATTTCGGTTTTATATACTGTAAAGTATATTATCCATAAATGTTTGTGATGTTTAAAATGTGTCTCTACTCTAGTGTTCAAATCTGTACATTAACTGCAGAGCTCCATGTATAAGATAAGAAAATACATCAATATAAATAAATCTATGAAAATACATGAATACATGTACAACTATTAAAATCAGTATCAAAGAAAAATATTCAAAATACTGTCTTTATTAAACCTGATACTTTGTTGGACGGAAAGGATCAAATTGTGGTTGATGTTCAAATAAAACACAAACAGAAATGTAAAATCCTTTGCAAAGGGAGGCTACCCCTTTCCAGGCTCTACTTTCCTTTGTGTCTATGGTGTAGAGGAGGCTACATGTATGTTGTTTTTTTTTTCTGTTTGAACATACAGTATACCTTCACATTTCACAGCAGCATTTTTATCAGCAGTTCGTACCACAATGGAATGTATAGGAAAAACAACCAACATGACTTTAAAAAGAAACAATTCTAAAATAATGCCTCTGTTGGAAAAGTCACAACCTTCAGCAGATAATTTTCAAATTATAGGAGGTATGAGTTCTTATAACGACATGATTCTGTTAATGTACTATTTTTCCCACTTGTAATGAAATATCCGAAGAACTCTTATTAAGTAAAACCACATAAAAATAAATGCAAGCAAAATAATCTGCTCTTAAATTTCTGTCAATAGCACAATTATAAATATCATCACAACACTGTATGTACAAAATATCACAATTCCGCTTTTTAAGTCTATAAATAGGTTGCACTAAAAATAGGTCATTCAATCAAGGTCAGGGCCACAGACCAGAAACAAATATGAATATTGATGTCTTGTAGAGTTTTGGTTTTCTACTACATGTAGTAATCATTATTTGAAAAGAAACCATTTTGTAGTTTTGACTATTTAAGTATCTCAACTTTCTATAGGAAATATGAAATAAAGATACACATTTATCTATAAAATCATTAGCACTTCAACTGGGGATTAAAAATAACAATTTTGAAAGAAAAAGTGTGATCAAATTTCACATACAAGGTGCAAATGAAAATTAAGCAAAGCAAATTATGAAATAATGAAATATATTCCCCAGCTACAGGCCCCTTTGTGACCATGACCTTAACATAGAAATCCAGTTTTTAATATTTTGTTTTCTGGTGACCATGACCTAGTTATCTAGCTGACAGAGCAAGGCCACACCTCTCTGGACCCAGTGATCTTCAGATTTATCTGTGGGCACCAACATACCTGTGTAAACAAATGTAAACAAATATGTTTATGTCAAATGTAAACAAACATATACATGAATGTGTTGAATGTAAATAAAACTATGTATTTACATTGAATGGAAATAAACATATATATTTACATTTAATGTTAACAAACATAAGTACATGTATATATGTTTACATCAACTGTAAACAAACATGTGTTCATTGAATGTAAACAAACATATATATGGCTACTTAGAGTGTAAACAAACATATTTTCAAAACAAAATAATGAAAAAATAGAATTTTATATGTTTGCTGACTATAAAAATATGTACCAACAAAATATTGAGTGGGTGTCAAAAATTGATGATTTTGCATTCTTCATTGTTATTCATTGAAAGTAGATTTATATACATATATTTGTATGAATATGAATACTGCTGATGCCATTACAAGTCCATTAATGGAAATAAATTTCATTCTTTACAATACATACCAATGACGTAATTGGTGGAATGACCCGTGGTTGACAGCGTTCCACGACGCTCACTCGTCTTGTAGACGGGAATGTGATAGACGCCCTTCTCGTCGAGATCATCTCTCTTGATTGGTTTAATCCAGATCTGCAATGCAAAAATAGGTCAAGGTCAACAGCATCATACTCAAGAGGCTGGATTGCCAGCATCGTCTCTTGTGCCAGACAGCCCAGCATCATGCAATATATACTGGATCACCCAGAACTTTTGCTGGATTGCCCAGTGCAGCATCATTTTGCCCCTTACCCAATTTTTTCTTTAAAAACAAACACAATTAAATTAAAATTTTTAGTCAATATTAATGCTTTTCCAAAACAGAGAATAATAAAAATTAATGGTACATACCACTGGCATCGGGTCAAACAGAATCTTAGGATAGGATTCGCCGAGCAGTTTGGTCTTTCTGTCCCATCGTGCTCCCTCAACAAACAGACCTTTCACAAATACACCTAAAACAAAGATAGAAGAATATTAAGAATATCACTTTTATACGGTGATTGCAATCAAAATATATATTATTCATCAAACAAAATACCAATGGACAGGGGGAAGGGGGTAGGAGGCTATTCTAAAGCTATCTTTTGTACGGGGTCAAGGGGCCAGGAGGCCTCTCTAGGTCCAGCTTTCCATAGAGGCAGGTGAATAGGGGGTAGAGGTCAAATATTGGGCTATCTTTCCATGGGGTAGGGGGCCAGGAGGCCACTCTAAGGCTATCTTTCAGACTTTCCATGGGACAGAGGGACATGAGCCAACTCTAGGGCTATCTTCCTTTGGAGGCAAGGGGCCAGGAGGTCACTCTACGACTATCTTTAAATGGGGTTGGGTAAACAGGGGGTAAACAGGTGGGGTACCTACCATCATCTGGTGCTGTGGGATATTCCTTGTCATCCAGAACCTCATAGTCAAATGACAGAAGATCAATGGGGATAGTGTACTTTCTGGCATAGTTCTGTTGAGCTCCCGTCAAGAAAGCCTGGGTAAAGTAGAAGCCGGAAATCCAGAAAACGCTTGGAGACCCATTGTCAAACCAATCCTGAAAAAAAAATTAATGTTATGATCAAATCATATTCAGCTCTTCAATCCAGGTAGCTATCAAAAGCTTTGGTTATTTCCATTTAAGGTTAATTTGTCAGTTAACTTATGACATTGTTCCACTGCTGGTTTCCAAAGACATTCATCAATATTTAGTGTGCATATTTTAATCTTTTACCCACATACATGTAAGTATAATATACCAGAGGACCAATGGTCCTGTAAACGCTCACCTGAGATCTGCAGCATATACCAATAAACATGTTTGAATATTATGGTATTTAATCCCAGTGCAGGGGCAGATGAAGCCCTTGGGCCATTTTCTTTTTCAGAATAATCAATATTTTGTCCATTTGCCAATTTCCTGCTGGCTTTTTCCTTCAAATGACATTTTAACAGTTATTCCCATTCAAATGCATTGGCAACCCATGTTGACCTTGCCATAAACTGGGTCAAGGTCATCACAGGGTCATGATTTATATATACATTGTAGTACTTGAGCCATCAATGCTTCAAGCCAAGTTTCCTTGAAATCTGTCAACTGGTTCCGGAGAAGAAGATTTTTGAGAGATTTTTACCATATATGGGCCTGGCAGCCATCTTGGTCATGTGACCTAGATTATTTATATACACATTGATTACCCCATCCTTTAGATGCTTCACATAAAATTTGGCTTTGATTGGCCGAGTGGTTTCAGAGGAGCACATGTTTGAATATTATGGAGATATACAAGTATATTGCCCCGGGGTGGGGGCATATGAGCCCCTGTGGTCCATTTTTTGTCAGAATCATTAATAGTCAGTCCTTTAGCCCATTTCCTGCAAGACTTTCACTTTAAATGACATTTTAAAAGTTTTCCACATTCAAATGCATTGGTGACCTATGTTGACCTTGCCATAAAATAGGTCAAGGTCATCACAGGGTCATGATTTATATATACATTGTAGTGCTTTAGCCATCGATGTTTCATGCCAAGTTTCATTGAAATCGGTCCAACGGTTCCAGAGAAAATGATTTTTGAAGGGTTTTTACCATATTTGGGCATGGGGGCCATCTTGGTCATGTGACCTGGATTATTTATATATACATTGGTTATCCCTTCCTATTGATGCATTACATAAAATTTGGCTTTGATTGGTCAAGTGGTTTCAGAGTAGCAGACGTTTGAATACAGTGAAGATATACATGTATATTGCCCCGGGGTGGGGGCACATGAGCCCCTGGGGTCCATTTTTTTTCAGAATCATTAATATTCAGTCCTACTGCCCATTTCCTGCAAGACTTTCACTTTAAATGTCATTTTAAAAGTTTTCCCCATTCAAATGCATTGGCGACCTATGTTGACCTTGCCGTAAAATAGGTCAAGGTCATCACAGGGTCATGATTTATATATACATTGTAGTGCTTTAGCCATCGATGCTTCATGCCAAGTTTCATTGAAATTGGTCCACCGGTTCCAGAGAAAAAGATTTTTGAAGGGTTTTTACCATATATGGGCATGGCGGCCATCTTGGTCATGTGACCTGGATTATTTATATACACATTGGTTCCCCCTTCCCATAGATGCTTCATGTAAAATTTGGCTTTGATTGGCCAAGCAGTTTCAGAGAAGAAGATGTTTGAATATTATGATAATATACATGTATATTGCCCCGGGGTGGGGGCGGATGAGCCCCTGGGGCCCAATTTTTTTCAGAATCATTAATATTCGGTCCTACTGCTCATTTCCTGCAAGATTTTTCCTTTAAATGACAATTTAACAATTTTTCCCATTCAAATGCAAAGGCGACCTATGTTGACCTTGCCGTAAAATAGGTCAAGGTCACCGCAAGGTCATGATTTATATACACATTGTAGTACTTGAGTCATCGATGCTTCATGCCAAGTTTGGTTGAAATCGGTCCACTGGTTCCGGAGAAGAAGATTTTTGAAGGGTTTTTACCATATATGGGCATGGAGGCCATCTTGGTCATGTGACCTGGATTATTTATATATACATTGGTTCCCCCTTCCCATAGATGCTTCATGTAAAATTTGGCTTTGATTGGCCAAGCGGTTTCAGAGAAGAAGATGTTTGAATATTATGATAATATACATGTATATTGCCCCGGGGTGGGGGCGGATGAGCCCCTGGGGCCCAATATTTTTCAGAATCATTAATATTCGGTCCTACTGCTCATTTTCTGCAAGATTTTTCCTTTAAATGACAATTTAACAATTTTTCCCATTCAAATGCAAAGGCGACCTATGTTGACCTTGCCGTAAAATAGGTCAAGGTCACCGCAAGGTCATGATTTATATACACATTGTAGTACTTGAGTCATCGATGCTTCATGCCAAGTTTGGTTGAAATCGGTCCACTGGTTCCGGAGAAGAAGATTTTTGAAGGGTTTTTACCATATATGGGCATGGCGGCCATCTTGGTCATGTGACCTGGATTATTTATATACACATTGGTTCCCCCTTCCCATAGATGCTTCATGTAAAATTTGGCTTTGATTGGCCAAGCGGTTTCAGAGAAGAAGATCTTTGAAAATGGTGGACGACGGACGGACGGACGGACGACGGACGGACGACGGACGGACGGACGCCGGATCATGGCCATCCTATAAGCTCACCTTGTGAGCCTGACGGCTCAGGTGAGCTAATAAGAGGATCTTACACGAGCGGTCATTTCATATGAAATTCATTAAACAAGCCTTTGGCAAGTTTAATAAATTTCATATGAAATGACCATGAGTTTAAGATTTGTTTTATCATATGAGTTTTAAAATATGATTTTATCGCCTTCAAAATGTACTTATTTTTAATGAACATTTACATTGTTGTTACGGACATCGTCAATGACGTTACATATTTCCGCAAAAGTGTTAATACACATGACTTTCATAACACTTTTATAACATGACGTTATCCACTGGAAAACAGCGACGTCATATGATAAATACCTGTAAGAACTGGAGTCTAGCCAGGAAATCAATCACGTAGCTGCCGAGAGGTTTCAGTGATGGGTATGATCTCTTCATCCACATACCAGGTATCTTCCCCTGGAATAGAATAGAACAGAGGATAAGTAAACTAATGAAATGGTAAACTTCATTCCCAATCCCCTAGAACAGAATAGAGGATAAGTAAATTGATGAAATGGTGAGGTTCTAATGAGGGTATGATCACTTCATCCACATGCTCGGTATTTTCCCCTAGAATAGAATAGAATAAGACATACATGTACTTTCACAAGGGGCACATTTCAGGGCATGTAACACAATACATACAAACATAATCAAGACCACACATTAACCACAATTGAAAAGTCTAAATCATAGATAATATTCTATCTTATATTTCCATTTCCAAACTAAGAGAGCAACAAAGTAGAGCCTGAGAGCCCTTAAAGGGAAACATTACTATTTAATTCCCGCATATGATTTTCATGAAACTTCCTATGCTTCAAGATAATTGTATCCTTGGACTAAAATCGAAATAAAAGGGAGGAGTCACCGGCCTCGTTTCCATGGTATCAGAACTTTTTGGATGTTTCACGTGCATTCCAGAAAACCACACTCGTAGCGGACATGTGTTTTAATATATATGTTATTACTGCAAAACCAACTTAAACACACGATGAGTGTTATTTTCTTACATTTTGAGACTATTTGCTCTTAAACTGATGAGATTACATGCAAAATTAACTTTCCCGCCATCTTTTTAAACCTGGAAAAAGTAAGTATTTTTACAATATCTCCTAAACTACGCATATGATTTTGATTAAATTACACCATTTAAAAGTACAAATAAAAAGTGGGGGTCACCGGATTGCGTTGGAAGATATAGAGAAAAAAATATTCCCGCCTTTTTCGTTTTAACGCCAAACGTTGCACTGATGTCGCGTATATTTATGCCACGTCATCAACAGCGAAATAAACGTTTTCACATATAATGAACCTTATACACAAATTTGGGTATATCAATTGCCACAGAACTTCTTTTAAAATAAAAATGAACAATATGTATACCCGCTTTAGGACTTAATTATGCAGAAACAAACAGAATTAGATTCTACAGCTTGCAATGTCATTGAGAAATCAAAACAAAACAATGTTAAAAACTACGCGTAACATGCACATACAAAACGCCGACGTTGCGCATACAGTATGCTCATTAACAATAGTAATGTTTACCCTTAATTTCTCCTATGCAGAAAATTTTAATATAATCTTCTCGAACACCTTATTTATGGACTATTCAACAGCATGTCTTCTTAATGAATACATGTACTTACTTTGAGAATACTTAGCACAACTTCTTCAAGGTCGGCAGACATGACAACAAGACCCTGAAAAGATAAATTAATTCAATATGACTCATGCCAGAAAAAAATACACAAAGACTTTCTACAAAAAGTCTACACGGAAAACATTGCTATGTAACAAACGAGTACAAAGCATTCACATCATGTATTTTTGAACTTTGTTTTTGTGCCCAGCACTTTCAACAATTTTATGTATGGCACTCTCAAACATCTGTGATTGCTCCAAATGTGCCTAATTTCTTCTAAAAAGTTCACTGTTGATATTAAGACCGATCACACCTGTCTTGTAACCGGAAAAAAAAAAATCAAAATTCAGTACTTTTCAAGGTCAATGTCTAATTTTCAAGCACTTTTCAAGGTAAATTTTGTTTTCTAGGATTTTACAAGGGTGGCACTAAACACCACAATCCACTACAGAACACCTTTCATTTTCAAGGGCATTTCAAAACAACCCACCATTTCAAGCCTGTGCGAACCTGTATTGGGAGGTAATAACTTAAGGAAATAATCTAAATAAGCAATAGTGCTTCTGTCCTGATCCTATTCTATAGTTTACATTTATGTTTCCATTTCTGAAACTCTAACAATTCCAAAAATTTGAAATATTAAAAAAACATCAGAAACATGACATGGTGTCAGAAATTCATCATTACTCACCTTGATGGCCTTTCTGATGTTTATCAAGCTGGACCTGATAACGGACAGTAATCTGTTGAACCTGACCATCTCTTGCACTAAAACAGTGTTCATGCTCTGTTTGTAGGATGTCGGGAATTTACGCAGGGCAGCATCTGTGTCAAAATTGGGTGGGAGTTTTCCGACAATGTCAGCAGCGACTTCATCAACAATATCATCCGTAGACTTCGCACCAGCACCCGAAGCACGGGCCTAAAAAAGAATAAATCTAGGTCAAAGTCATCAAGAATATGTCAAGCAACATGCACCTTTAACCAGTGCGGCAAAGTACTGTTTTAAAGGAAGTTTACTAAAGCATGCAAAATTTCTCAATAAGCATTAAAGAAAACTCATTATTAAGCATATAAGCTTTAAGCCTGACAAAAAAGTAAAACTAATGCAAACTTTAAGAACACATTAAGCAAGTACATGTACATGTAATTCAAAACTCATGATTCTCAAATAAAATTCAAACATATAACTTTTGATGTAACTCAATGGTGCAAAATTAATACTCCGTGGGCCAGGAGGGCTTACCATGCACCCCCCCAAGGATCCTCTGGGAGTGGTATAACATTGTTCATTGGACCTCCCTGATTAAGAATCAAGATGTTAACACTCAATATCTTGGTTCCGACCCACCATTTTGGACGGTTTTCAAGATGGCCGCCATGTAAAAATAACAAAACGCATGTTTAGCTAACAGAACTCTTAAAACTTGTAATCTGCTTACTTTTATGAGCTAAACATGCGTGTATATGTGTCTAGACTCCATTTCTGATATTAATTTATCAAAGTTAGGTCTTTAAATGACGACGTACAAGATGGCCGCCACATTGAAAAGCATATTTGGCGATTTTTGGTACTTTTCCCACAAAAAAGCTTTTTTCTTCAGTTTCACTAAAATCTATGTTGTTTGAGTCATTAAGAGAGATGCAGCCATCAGTTTTATGCTAATTCATCCACAGTTCCAATTCGCCATTTTGGACGGTTTTCAAGACGGCTGCCATGCAAAAATGGCAAAGTGCAATGTTTAGTATATTAGAACTCTTAAAACTTTTAATTTGCTTATTTTATGAGCAAAACATGTATGTATATGTGTCTTGACTCCATTTCTGATAAAAAAAAATATCATAGAAAGGTCTTTATATGATGGTATACAAGATGGCCGCCACATTGTAAAGCATATTTGGGGATTTTTGTTACTTTTCCCCTAAAAAGCTTCTTAATTCAGTTTCACTTAAATCTATGTTGTTTATGTCATTAACAGAGATGCAGCTATTATTTTAATGCTAATTCAACCAAAATAATCTTGTATAAATGTAAAGTACAAGTCTATAATCTCCAATATGTCACAATCTGCTGACCATGCTAATTAAATGACTTCTTTCATCGATGTGTAAAATTGCTAATACTGCACAAAGAAGACTGATCAAAGATGCAACTTGATTCAAAATGTTCTGATAATAAAGGAGATTTGCATTATAAATGTGTAAAATGTGCAGTTTAAAGTTTAGGTTTATTCACAAAGGTATATCTATTAACGGCCAACAATTAATCACAAGACAATCTGGCAAACTGAATTTGCAATAATGACCGCAGGTGCTAAATGACAGATAATTATTTCAATATCGTGTATTCGCACAAGCAGACCCTAATTTACAAATGGAAAAGGTAAATAGATAGCAGGCATTAGTACACTGTTAAATATGGTCTTTGTGGACTTTTCTAACTGTCAACATTAGATTAAAGAGGCTTGAATTTACATCTAAAACACATGGGACCCTAAGCATCGGGATTATTTTGCGAAGTTTCACTGGCCTGAGAGAGACGATAGGGTTGATTTTCTACTAAACAGGTATGGTGATAGTCAGTGCGGGATGTTTAAATTGATATAAGTTAGTTTATTGTTAAACATCTAGTTTGTTGATCCAATGGGAAGATTCTATCTAGTGAAATTAACCTAAAATGCTATAAAACTGCGGAGTACTACAACAAGATCAAAGAGCAAAACAAAACAGTTAAAATAAATATTTGCCTTGTATGAGCAAACAAAGTCATACCTTTAAGGTATTTACCCAGTCTGTGACTACATGTAGCTGTATCAACCTTTAACAGACCAAAAATAAGTAAATTGGACATACATGTAGTTAGTGGTAGGTAGTTATAGTTTTAATACTGATACTGGTTGTGGTTGTGTAATGAAGACATATAATATTTACTTTCCAGTTGTAAAATCATCAGATCCCATTATTTTCCTTTCAAGATACTCAAATACTGATGAGTGCCTCCAAAGCAAAGAACGTAACTTGAAATCACACGCAATGTTTTTATTGGTTCTAACAGGCTAGGCTTGCATTTCATTTAGCTACTGAAGATGCTCATCAGGTTTTTGTGCGCTTGAAAGCAGAACAATGAGATTTGATGTTTATTTTTACATCTAGGATAGTAAATACATTTTGGGTGGTTATTTCTGGGGGTATTTCCAAGCAGATGCCCTTTGCCTGGGTCGCATTAGCAGGTTTCTCCTCTAGGCTAAATGTTTATGGGCAGGTTGTGAACCGCTAATAAAATTATTTGTAATGGCAATGCATGTGTTCTTTGTTTTTGTTGTTGTTTTATTGTTTCTTACAGTCTATGCCTGCAAATGTCTTTTAGCTTCTGAAGCTGCTCCTCAGATTGAGCGTTTGAAAGCACAATAGTGAGATCTGAGGTTTTAAGGTCTGAGATGGTGAATAAAACTTGTCTCTGTTGCGCCACTACCACAAGTATCAGAACTAAAATTATATCTCTGTGTCAGACTTACTCTTCTTTGGTCTACTAATGGTCACAGACTTGGTACACACCTGAAAATGTATTAATATGTTAGCTCGTACAAGAAAAGGGCATATTTTAACCATTTTGGCCTTTTATCACCTATTAATTATATGGCAGCCATTTTGGATGCCATATTACATGAAATAATTTAACACTTTCAAACACCAAGAAGAATTAGACTTGTGTGGATGTTTCTTACCTAATCCAGTTATCAGAAAGCAATTTTAGAAAAAATGTTGAAGATAACAAATCTAGCTTTCATTAGGCTTGTTTAATTATGTCAGCCAGCTTGTCTGACATATTGGAGATTATAGACTTGTACTTTACATTTATACAAAATTGTTTTGGTTGAATTAGCATAAAAATAGTAGCTACATCTCTTTTAATGACATAAATAACATAGATTTTAGTGAAACTGAAAAAAGAAGCTTTTTAGGGCGAAAGTAACAAAAATCCCCAAATATGTTTTACAATGTGGCGGCCATCTTGTATACCATCATTCAAAGATATATCTTTGATAAAGTTATTGTGTTTATATCAGAAATGGAGACAAGCCACTTATACATACATTTTTTGCTCATAAAAATAAGTAAATTAGAAGTTTTAAGAGTTCTATTATACTAAACATGCACTTTGCCATTTTTGCATGGTGGCCATCTTGAAAACCATCGAAAATGGCGAGTCAGAACTGCGGTTGAATTAGCATGAAATAAATTGTAGCATCTCTCTTAATGACTCAAACAACATAGATTTTAGTGAATCTGAAAAAAAAAAGAGTTTTTTGTAGGAAAAAGTACCCCAAATCGCCAAATATGTTTTTCAATGTGGCGGCCATCTTGTACACCGTCATTTAAAGACCTAACTTTGATAAATTAATATCAGAAATGGAGTCTAGACAGTTATTTATGCATATTGTGCTCATAAAAGTAAGCAGATTACAAGTTTTAAGAGTTCTATTATGCTAAACCTGCGCTTTGTCATTTTTGCATGGCGACCATCTTGAAAACCGTCCAAAATGGCGGGTCGGAACCAAGATATTGAGTGTTAACATCTTGATTCTTAATCAGGGAGGTCCAATGAACAATGTTATACCACTCCCAGAGGATCCTTGGGGGGGTGCATGGTAAGCCCTCCTGGCCCACGGAGTATAATAGTGATACAAAACTCTAGACAACAAGTCAAGCAAATAAAACTGTGCTTTAAAATTCAGACAGAAAAGAAAGCATTGATATGAATGTTATCCACTTTATGTTTGCATCTATAAAGTGCTGCAAGGCTACAAAATTATAAGAAATATCAAAGACACAGTACCAAGACCATGAAATTTACTGCGTGGTGCTAAAATCCATTGAATCTGGTTGACCTAGGTAGCTTGATTTGCTTTCATACAAACAAATTTCGTTATGTGTTTGACTTGATACTTGAATGTCTAAATGTAATGTCTAAAGCATCTAGATTATAAGAATCTTACATGAGTGTCAGGTATGGATAGACAAATTTGTCCCGAGGGTCACATTTTGGCATCACGAGGCTCGCCGAGTGATGCCAAATTGTGACCCGAGGGACAGATTTGTCTATCCATACCTTACACGAATGATGGATTCTTTTTCTTGCACGCTTTAATGCGGCGAAGCTTGATTTTCATACTATTTACCTAGAAAAACGCTACAATCGCGGCGTCCGCCATTTTGATATAAAACGTTTTGACGTCATTGTGACGTGTGCGCTGAACGACGAAATTACGTGACGTCCTATACAACCAATTTTAAACCAGAGGACCAATGGTCCTGTAAACGCTCACCTGAGATCAGCTGCATATACCAATAAACATGTATGGTATTTAACCCCAGTGCAGGGGCAGATAAGCCCTTGGGCCATTTTCTTTTTTCAGAATCTTCAATATTCTGTCCATTTGCCAATTTCCTGTTGGCTTTTTCCTTCAAATGACATTTTAACAGTTTTCCCAATTCAGATGCACAGGCAACCCATGTTGACCTTGCCATAAACTTGGTCAAGGTCATCACAGGGTCATGATTTATATATACATTGGAGTACTTTAGCCATCGATGCCTCACACCAAGTTTCCTTGAAATCAGTCTATTGGTTTCAGAGAAGATGATTTTTGATGGGTTTTTACCATATATGGGCATGGCGGCCATCTTGGTCATGTGACCTAGATTATTTATATACACATTCATTCCCCCATTCTATAGATGCTTCACTTAAAATTTGGCTTTGTTTGGCCAAGCGGTTTCAGAGGAGAAGACGTTTGAATATTATGGAAATATACATGTATATTGCCCCGGGGTGGGGGCACATGAGCCCCTGGGGTCCAATTTTTTTTCAGAATCATTAATATCCAGTCCTACTGCCCATTTCCTGCAAGACTTTCACTTTAAATGACATTTTAAAAGTTTTCCCCATTCAAATGCATTGGTGACCTATGTTGACCTTCCCGTAAAATAGGTCAAGGTCATCACAGGGTCATGATTTATATACACATTGTAGTGCTTGAGCCATCGATGCTTCATGCCAAGTTTCGTTGAAATCGGTCAACCGGTTCTGGAGAAGAAGATTTTTGAACGGTTTTTACCATATATGGGCATGGCGGCCATCTTGGTCATGTGACCTAGATTATTTATATACACATTGATTCCCCCATTCTATAGATGCTTCACTTAAAATTTGGCTTTGTTTGGCCAAGCGGTTTCAGAGGAGAAGACGTTTAAATATTATGGAAATATACATGTATATTGCCCCGGGGTGGGGGCGGATGAGCCCCTGGTGCCCAATTGTTTTCAGAATCATTAATATTCAGTCCTACTGCTCATTTTCTGCAAGATTTTTCCTTTAAATGACAATTTAACAATTTTTCCCATTCAAATGCATTCGCGACCTATGTTGACCTTGCCGTAAAATAGGTCAAGGTCATCATAGGGTCATGATTTATATACACATTGTAGTGCTTGAGCCATTAATGCTTCATGCCAAGTTTGGTTGAAATCGGTCCAGTGGTTCCGGAGAAGAAGATTTTTGAAGGGTTTTTACCATATATGGGCATGGCGGCCATCTTGGTCATGTGACCTGGATTATTTATATACACATTGGTTCCCCCTTCCAATAGATGCTTCATGTAAAATTTGGCTTTGATTGGCCAAGCGGTTTCAGAGGAGAAGATCTTTGAAAATGGTGGACGACGGACGACGGACGGACGACGGACGGACGGACGGACGACGGACGGACGCCGGAGCATGGGTATACTATAAGCTCACCTTGTGAGCCTGACGGCTCAGGTGAGCTAAAAAGAACACTTGAACGCAGAATGAACCTGGGGTGAGATAACAAGGGTGAGATAAGAATTTCTCACATGGGGTAAAACGTAGGATTTCTCTATCTGTGTGCAAGAAACCCCGTTACTTATATTCACAACCTGTTATCACTGAGAGGTAAACAGACAAGGAGAAGCGTGCTTACAATACCCAAGAGATGGTGATAAAAACTACAACAGTGTATAAACTCCTGTTTCTAAGTCACTTATCAATTGTGTGCTACTGTTCAATGACAAATTACTGGTCTTGTTAGCTGCCTAATGGGTATAACGTCTGTTTTGTCTGTTTCCTGAGAGAAAGGTTGTGGGTTCGATCCAAGGTCGCGTCATATCAAAGACCTTAAAATTGGTTCCAGTGGCTATCTTGCTTGGCACTCAGCATTATAAGGCAAGCACTTGGTCATTGGTAGCCAACCGCCAAAAAGTCATATTAACTTATTCATCCTGGAGTTTTTAGGGTCCCAAACTGAGCTATTCTCTAAGAATAATTTGCAACTGAATTGAGAAGTTTATGGCCATATGCGTTTACCAGAAGTACTTTGGCTAAACAATATAAATTTTCGAGATTGATATATTACTGAATATACAACATCGATAACATTACGGATTGGACAATTATAAATTACCAGCTGTGTCAATTGAAATTCTAAGCTCTAAAAGAAGACAAAAGAATGTTTAAGAAAAAGGCATAAAAACATAAAATGAATGCATTTTAGCAAATTAAAACAAATTAATTTTAACTCTCTATATAAAATTTAATCGTCTGCATTTTCATTTTTATACCCAAATTCTACTGAACAGCCAAAACCTTTACTTCAAATAGAAGGCATAGTACAAGTGTATGGGACTGACATTTATTTTTAAGAACTCAAGAAAATTGTAAATGTACTACACCTACAAAATTCATCATTATTTACGATTCTATTAGACTTTTAAACTATTCTAGCTATACTTTCTAAGAAAATGTGCACTAGAAGACAGGATCAAGAGCAAATCTCTAGCTACATTCATAGAGCAGCCCAAAACATATCAAATAGCTCATAAAATACACCATATTAGCGGCAATCGTGAACAACCAATTTGATAAACAAAAAGAGTTCTATATTGCCGAAAAAAGGCGTTTTGGATTGCCAAAATGACGATGTAGAACGTAAATTGAACATTCTTGATTGCCAACACATGCTTTTTGGCAATCTAAAATGCCTTTTCTGGCAGTCGGCAAAACAATTTTAAATAAATTTGTATGTTCCGCATTGCCGCTAATACAGTGTGTACAAGATTGTACAATGCAGAAGTTCCTGTATAAAATTATTGTCATTTAACTTATGAGGCATGCATATAAACATTGTTGAACATGCATTATTTGCGTAATAAATGCTAAGATACATTAGATTTTTGACACAAGGAATTATAAAGCTTCAATGACAATTAAGTTTTCATCATCCAAAGTATTCTTCATTTCTAGCAATGCCACTATTTCAAAAGAAATAATTTATTCATATTATTATTAGTTGACACATTTGTGACAGAATATCACTTGGCAAGCTGAAAGCAAAACGATATCATATCAAGCTCTGTAAAATATTGAGAACATGCAGAAATGTATGAGCCTCACAATGTAGATGCTGTTTTGTAGTAGCTACTTTGAAAAATTTCTCTTATCACATTACGAAAACTTGACCATGCAATATATAGAGATTTTTTTCAGTAGGAAAAATTTAAAATTTTATCAGAAAAATTTTGATATTTTTCTTATTTTTGATCAAAACATAGGTGAGGCGGTTCTAACGAGTACCCACAATCTATGTTTTGGAGCAAAAATAAGAAAAATAGGTATACCCCTGCATACCCCAGTTCTGCTATGTAAAAGTGGGGTATAAGGGGGTATACATTTCACGGACATGTTTTCCTGATGACAGGGGCGGATCTAGGATTTCTGGGACGGGGTTCAAATCTACCAAGGGGGGTTCGTTTTCACAATTTTACTCAATTTTTCATAAAATTTCCCATGAAAATGAAATAATTTTGTCCCAAAAGGGGGTTTGTTTGAACCCCCCGAACCCCTCTAAATCCGCCACTGTATCATTAAATAAAGCATTGATAGAGCTCAAATAAAACTTCAGAAGTTTGACTTTATTTTGTAGAAAATTCAAGTGTGAGTATTCAGAATGCCTCATGCCTGAAATTGTTTACAAATTAAGCAATTCACATAGGAATTTAGAAACATAAACTACAAAATTTTTCTAAAAGCTTAGATTTAACATGGTTACTGGACAATTGCAAATAACAAGAAACAAAACATATTTTATGTATACAGAAATAATATATGATGTTACATTTTTATATTGAATGGTAAAGCTCATACATTATCAGATAGATAGATACCATATATAATGTATGGTGATATGTACATGTATTGGAAGGGTGTGATACAAG
The DNA here is from genome assembly GCA_964017185.1 of Rugalucina vietnamica. Lineage (NCBI taxonomy): Eukaryota > Metazoa > Mollusca > Bivalvia > Lucinida > Lucinidae > Rugalucina > Rugalucina vietnamica. Next base: position 31,555,916 of record OZ024884.1, read on the forward strand.
GTTGTATGAAGTATAAACCAATAAATCTGGCTAAATGTTTGTAGTACTTTTTCTTGTAATTGTATCTTCAGATTAACAATGGTAGAATTATGAGTAACATATACGAAGACAACATAAAAATTTTGCAAATGCTAAAGTGTTCCACTTGCCCCAACAAGCATTTGCTAAGATCTTTTCTGCTTTTTGAGATTCAAATTCAGCCAGAATTATTTCCCTTTAAGATATCCCATCTCCATGCAAGGAAAGGTAGATCACTCTAAGTTTCTACCAGATAATACATGCTGTTATCTCCCTTGTGGAGAAAATCTTACCCGTTTCTGTATTTACAGTACAGTGGGTTGTTACATACACCAGTTTATATGTAGCAGGTACATAAACCACAGGGAAAACAGACCAGCACACAAAGAAATGAAAATAAATGGACATATGTTAGCAAATATGAACATAAAAATCAAATTAAAACAAATTTTGGTTAGCGAGCCAATTTTAAAATCACGGCATCATAGATGATACCTTAATCTGAAATTGTGTGTCTGATGAGCATAAAACAAATAATAGTTATGAAGGGTGATATCATTTTATACGATTCCTCAGCCATGCAAGCCAAAATGGTCATTAGGGTATCGCCAAAACATGACCAAACTGCAAATATTTTGCCAACTTGTCTCTTGCTCTCTGGCTGTGAAAACTGTTTTCATGATACCAAAACTCTTCAGAACTGTCAGCCAATTATCAGATTATCAAGCAGGTAAATGCTATATTTGACAAAAAATATAAACAAAGATAAAACAAAATATAAATTAAAAATATGGAAAAGTGCAGTGAAAATGGCACAGAAATGAAAAGTGAAATACATCACAATTCTGTACCAAACTTTTTCAACGATTTGTAACATAACAACAGTTCCTTACTGACCTCGCCTTGAGACTAAAAATTTAGAATAGATACTCTAAAAAACGCTGAAATCTTTTGAAGGCTTCAATGATCATTTTCTTGATCAATTTCCATTAAAGTATATCAACATTTCTTATACCATTGACTTTTCAATATTTAACAGTTTTACTCATAAATGCAAGTATGGAGCCTGTAAAACTCTTACAAGTATACATATGAATGAAATTCTTGGAAATCACACTGTTAGTTTGACTCATGATATACAGAATCATTGGGCCTTCCAAACACACACTGGGTATGAAATCTCTAATAACAGGAGTTGGGCACACACTTTTTTTTATCAAACAAATACATTGTCTATGGTTCAACAAAATCATACGTTTGTCACACAGTATGTTAACAAATAAAAATTTGTGTTTTATTACAGGAGGGTAAAAAACGTCAGCTAGTTTTCTTTTTATCATAACTTACCGCTGAATTACCCTATTATATATACATGACATACATTAGACATAATTTATTTTCAGACTTTTTACGAAAATTAAGCAGTTAAACGAAGCTGTCTAATCTAATTCAAATTGAAATTCTACTGCAAGAGCACCTGTGAATAAAGCACATCCTCAAAAGCTAAAAACTAAAGCAATTTCAACATGACAATGCTTAGTCCATAGAAATAATGAAAATTGTATTTCCAGTTAAGAGCTCCTTTTTAAGTAGTGATAATTTTAATGAGAGATGATCACTCATACAATTGCTTTGGCTATGTTGCAAAGAGACATTACTCAGCTTTTGCAAGCCTTCCAAATCTAAAGGTGTGTTCATACTAGTTATTTTGATCTAATAAAAGACTGATCCAGATTAACCTGATCCTGATTAATAAAAGTAAAACCGAGATACTTTAAGAGCAGTTAGCATATTAATGAGAAAAGGGATGGGTCATACCTTAAATTCTGCATTCACACTTATTTTAATTGCTGACAAGGTATAATTTGGATCAGATTGGTTGGCTGATTTGGGTTTTAACATCCCACCAACAGCATAGGTCATATGAAGATGGGACATTGGTTTATAGTCTCATCTGACAGACTGTCTAGTGTGAACATGTTAATCAGGGCCAAATTAAGCCGGATCTGTCTGATATTTCAGATTAAAATTTAGGTGCAAAACCAACAATATTGTATTTTCAGCTCATATGCAATTTATGAAAACCCTACCTGAGTCAGGAGAATATTCTCAAATAGTTGTCTGGTTTCTGACTGGTCTTTTGTGATGTCAGCGTTATCGTGCATACCAAAGATTCCTGGTTTGGCATTGTGGGGTAGATTGTTGATGTACTCTATGTAGGATTCATACTGAAATGAAACAATATTACATACTGAATATCCTTAAATGATCAGTCAGTCAGTTGTAAGCTTTGCCTGGAGGCACTGAGCCTATCTATTTCTCACTGCCTCGCAGTTTGCTTAAAAAAGAGACATGTATTTAAAGTTGTACCTTTCGGTCTATGCAACAGACCTGCAACATTCTAAAGGCTTATGCAAACTGTATTGCAGATTGTGAGAAATGCCAGACATGAAAAGATCCTCTCATAACACCCAGATTGAGACACGTATTTTGGGCGTGATCCCTGTTACTGACATTTTCGTGGCAACACACTACTTCATAAAGGAACTAGAAATGTGTGTTTGTAAAACACTATGCCCCCAACTGTATGCTTGCCCCTAAACTGGCAGCTTGTATGATTCATTTGATTTGAATGAAGTGAAATCTAATTTCCTGAAGAAGCTGTTCGGTTGCCACTGTTTTGACCTCTATCCAGAAACAGAATGTAAGCTTTTTACAGACAAGTTAGAAATGGAGTGAAAATTTCAAAATGGGGTAATTATGTCAAAATTTGATGGAAAGTCCTCAAAAGTTAACCAGGTGATCATCTTCTCAGCCCCAACCGGTATACCAAATATGAAGGCTCCAGCTTCAATACTTTTTGAGATATCTTGCACACAAGATTTTCAAATTTTGTTTTCAAAGACAGGGGCATAACTCGGACATGAAAAAAAAATATGGGTCAACCATTTTTTCATGTGGAATGTGTATATGAAATTTCAAAACCCTAACTTTCACCTTTCAAAAGTTTCAAATTTCACCGAAAAGTGGAAAAATCAATCAAAATTTCAAAATTCTGTATTTTTGTCAAAATTCGACGGAAAGTTCTCAAAAGCTAATCAGGACATCTACTCCTCAGCCCCAACCAGTATATTAAATATGAAGGCTCTAGCTCAAATACTTTTTGAGATATCTTGCACACAAGATTTTCAAATTTTGTTTTCAAAGGGACATAACTCAGAAAAAGGGCAGAACTCGGCCATGAAAAAAAATATGAGTCAACTATTTTTTCATGAGGAATACACACATGAAATTTCAAAACCCTAGCATTCACCCTTCAAAAGTTAACGGACGCACACACACACAGACAGACAGACAGACAAGCCAAAAGCAATATGCCCTTCCAACTTTTTCAAAGTTGGGGGCATAATAAAAATGGAAGCATTTCCTTGACCAACATGGAAGCCACTCGAAAGATGCTGCAGGTTCAATGGCCTGCTTTATCCTGTTTATCTGAATTAACAAAACATGATACTAAAACTCACCTTTGGCATAACATGCTTATTTGATTTACATAATGTTGGTGACTTGTAATAAGTAAAAACTCTAGAACCACTGGGGTGCATACCACCTACTACCCCTACCCACTAGCCCAACCTAAAGTCCTGGCTTCTTACCTCTCCATCTGGTGGGGCAAAGTACAGTTTAGTGTCATCAAAATAATAGTTCTCATTCTCTATGATGTCTGAGACGTAGAACTTGTTCAGAATGCTGTGTAGTGTTCTACGATCTCTGTCGTCTGTAACACGACCTCCGTAGTTACACTCGCCAGTCAGGTAGCGGAGGGCATCGTATTGTACGTCCTGAAATTATTAGACAATTTTTATTACAAAATAATGTAATATTGTTGCCAAACTGATTTGCTCTCTTTGTCTTTTGTCTTTTTGTCTGTTTGTCTGTTTCTTTTTCATGTACAGACCTGTGCTGAAATATCTGCTATAATATCATATGTCAAAAGAAACCAGAATGAGTTAGTCCTGAAACATTTACAAACCTCGAAAGGAGCTTGGGTTGATGAGTGCACTTGCCATGATTTTTTATTATCTTTTCAAAAATATTTACTTTTAGATAAATTTTGGTACATTTTTATTTCTCTTTTTTTTACAAATGCAGATTTTACTGTTCAAATTACTTTATTATTATTATCATTATAATTATCAATATTATTATTATTATCACTATTATTATTTTTATTATCATTATTATTATTATTGTTCTTTCCAGAACTCAATTCATAACTACAATAGTGACACATTCAAAACTTAAGAGTAAAATAACTGACACTAAAGAACTCACATCATAGTCGTTGAGGAACATGCTGAGTTGTCTCACACTGATTCTGAGATCAGTCTCGTTAAACTCGTACGGGATGTTCCAGCCGAGGGGGCCAAACTTTCTCCTCTCTTGTACAATACCGTGGAAGAAACACAGTCCAAACAACAGCTTCTTCCAGGCATGCTGTTGGATAAAGAATTGAAATTCATAATTAATTCACTGTACAAATACAGGCCAACCTCATTATAATGCTATCTTTGGGGTCCACAGAAACAGACTGTTATAAGTGAACTGTGTTATAATGAGGTTTTTTTCTATAGACATATAGTAAAATAATAAATTTGGGAGCCATGGCAAGGCCGTGTTATATTGAAAACCGCATTATAATGAGGCGCATTATAATGAGGTTGAAGTGTATCTTAACAAGATCTGTAAAATTGAACAACAAATATGAATGAAAAAACAATCAGATCTATGTGAGGTTACAATACACTTTTTTTTATTCAAATCTATATTTAGTTTGAAGCATTTATGGATAAAACACAAAAATAAAATTGTAAGGCATTATGCATATTCATATCTTTAAGTAAAATAGAACCTCTAAATTCCTCTGAACAAAAAAGACATTGCAAGGAAACTTTATTTTTTTCAAACAGCTTAGGCAGATGTGCAGGATTTACACATCTTCACAATCAGACCCCCGCATCATGTAAAAATGTTTCATTTGCACATAAACCATCTCACTCGGTGCAATCAAAACTTTCCAAGGAAAACTTGCTTTTTGATCAAAAGACTTTGCAAAAAGATCTAGTGCAGAAAAGAACGTCATCAATCAAATAAAGTTTGTTTGGTTCAGCTTATTTTGCATAACTTCATCATAATTCTGTCATTATATAAATGAGTCTTGTCACAGGAAAACCATATTTTTGCCTATGCGAAAACAAAGGCGCAGATCAGCTTCACAGTAACTGCGAAGCTGATTAGCGCCTTAGTTTTCGCTACTCGGAAGTACAATTCCTCTTCTTTCTAAATCCAAAATTTCCAGTCTCTAGTCATCTTCTGTGCTTGTACAGCTCGGTGTGTGTGGGACCTAGTCGGAAACCCCGAAGACCGTTTGTAAATAAATAAATAACCATCTCACTTGGTGCAATCAAAAGTTTCCAAAGAAAATTTACTTTTTGATCAAAAGTCTCTTGCAACAAGATCTAGTGCAGGAATGAATGTCTTCAATCAAATAAAGTTTGTTTAGATCAGCTTATTTTGCAAAACTTCATCATAATTCTGTCATTATAAATGAGCCTTGTCACGAGAAAACCGGAGTTTTGCCTATGCGAAAACATAGGCGCAGATCAGCTTCGCAGTAACTGCGAAGCTGATCAGCGCCTTTGTTTTTGACACATGGAAGTACAATTCCTCTTCTTTCTAAATCCAAAATTTCCAGTCTCTAGACATCTTCTGTACTTGTACAGCTCGGTTTGTGTGGGACCTGGTCGGAAACGGTTCAAACCCCAAAGACCGTTTGTCTTGCGTCGCAGCTCCAATGATTCTGACAGAAGCTTGTTCTTTTATATAAGCATGAAATTTTATTTTTGCCAGAAAGGTGTGGCACTAATTGCCTTAAAATTGCAAGAGAGAGAGAGAGAGAGAGAGAGAGAGAGAGAGAGAGAGAGACAGACAGAGAAAGAGAGAGCTTTTCAAATGTGCAAATTCTTTTTTTTTAATTTCATTACAAGCTAAAGATAAAATGTCAGTATTTTGTAGCCCCTGTTTGCATCAAACTCAACTACATGTATATCTAGTATTTATACATATGAACTAGCAGTTCTTTTATATCAGTATGAAGCATTAGCCATTCTTATGTATAATGCAACATGCACATGATGCACGCAATCTAAATATGAATTTAAATGGATCCCATTTTCATTTTCCTGGTTGGTGGAATGGCCAAATAATTATTTATTAGATGTTTCATTACAGTTTAACAGCCGATGAACAACCTGGATGAATTAAGCTGGCCAGTAACCTAATCGCACTATCCCTGTGTAAACCTTGCACAGGCAGTGTCTTCTTTACTCATAATCTCTGGGTTAATTGTCTATGAATCAGCTATGCTACCCAGAGAGAATGGCAAAGAAAGCTTGTAGGTTCCATGTGTATATCAAAGCAATTAGAAAGAAATGAAATGAATGCCCCACTTATAAGGTGTTGAATGCTGAAATGTTGAAGAAGCAAAGACTAGCATATAAGCAATTTTTAATATGATACGGCAAATAGTTCACAGAATCATCTATCTAAATCTTGGTCTATCTAACTCTTGCAGCCTTTGTGTACTGTTTCTGTATAATACAAGTCTCCCTTAACCACCATATGACCATCATTGTGAGAGAACACATTATTACTGTTTGTTATAAATGTCTAGCAGTAAATTGTTGGGAAAGATTTCACTGTTTGGATGCCAGATGTAAAGTGGATCCAATCGTGTGTGCTGCAGTGTGATTTATTTGTCTGCATATAACTGATGGTTTGAAAATCAACTCAAGATACTACTGGCTTCAATTATCAAGTCATAAAAATTCCTTTGATTTAACAATTTCAATAATTATGTGGTTTGAATTTCATGCTCACCTAAGGTGCTTGAATTTAAGGAGCAAGAGGGCAGTTTAGAGAAAGGTTCTCTCACAAAAGAAGTCATATAACAAATCTTGCAAACCAGTGTATAATATTCCCATTTTGCTGTTACTTACAAGGTTTTCAGGCTAAACACATAGAGTGTAGCAAAATAATATCAACGTACACACAAATTAAGCTTCATGAGTATCAAAGTTATATTAATACATGTGTATGTTATTAAAATGCATGAGTTAAAAATGAAAATCAAAGTACATGTATTATTTTTATAGCCTGTAGAATTAATATTTTAAATGCCTAAACAACTATGAATGTTCAGTCAATGATAATGCAAAGTTATGCAGTGGCTGAAAAATTCAACATTAGCAAAGCATTTTTGCAAAATCAGTGAATAGTAAATAACATGACGAATCTTCATCTAATGCGGATATCCAATGCTCACCTTATTGCTCTCCACAGAGTTGAAGAAGTCCATGTCCGAGATAGGATCAGAGAGATACGACCTCATCACGTTGAACCTCAAACCTTTTGGAGGCTCGTTGGTCATCTTGACTCCGTTTTGTAGGATTGAGACGGGGAAAGTATTGGACGGGTAACTGGTCAACCAGAGTCGGAAATCAGGGTGGGTCTGTTCTGGGTTCAGTTCCTGTAAGAGAAGAATGTATTGATAGATGTTCAAAATAAATACACAATTTAGCATATTTTGTCAAGCTTGGATCAAGTCAATCATGCTGAAAATTATAGTGATAACACTGATTTTGAAGATGGAATATACATTCAAGTTATTTTTTCTCACAGAAGAATGTGTGCTTACAAGACCGATTCATGAAAACTCAAATAAAAGTGATTTTGATTGTTTGTTTGATTTGTTGTTTTATGTCCCAGTCAATAGCTGTGGTCATGTTGGAACATTTCCTCCATTTTATGGGACTTTTACCCAACATTGGGGATGTTATGTCACCATCAAAATGTGCATTGAATTTAACCACCCAAGTGAAGTGAGTGTGTGCTTATTGGAGCATGTGCACTTATTAGTATAAATATGGTAATGTAACATTGCAGAAATATGTCAATACCTCACAAATTTTCTCCAGCGTCGTCATCCAGGATGTGGCCAAATGGCAGTTCTGTAACATGACCCAGGTCCCTTCCTTCACTCCCCGGTCAATCATCTTCAATGCTATAGGTCCTTGACCTTGACCCAGAGACAGGGAGTCAAACTTGTTACCACCAAAACCCTGTGAAACAGAATGGGATAATTAATGTCAAGAAATCAACAAAGTTCTTAAAATGAAATAAAAGATCTCCAAATTAGCAGTTTTCCTGCATTCCTGAATGCATTGTACATCAAACAAACAGAGAAAAGTAAAGTATTAAAATTCAAAATGCTTAAATGAAACTTCCAAATAATATGAAAAACAAGTAATGTAAAATAGGCAAGACAACTTTTGGGCTGAAAAACTTTATTTTGTGAAAACAGATTTTCAATTTTTTTTTTTTTTTTTTTTTTTTTTTTTTTTTTTTTTTTTAATTCAGTTTTACGTCCCTTTCAAGATTATTTCAGCTCATATGAGATGGACCAATCAGTAGGTGGGCGAAAATGGGAGAACCCCGAGAAAAAACACCTGGCACACCCGCAAACAGAAGTTGGCTTGTCTCACATGTGGCCAGTGCGGGTTTCGAACCCTCACCAGATACAGCGGTGAGATGATCGAGTGATTAAGAAACAGTGCTCTTAACCGCTCGGCCACGGGGGCCGCTTCAAAAATTTTTGTGGCACCTTTAAAGACATATGGAATGCAAAGCAATGAAAATTCCAAATTGTTTCTGGTATTATCTAGAAAAATATATTTTCTAAAGGAAAATGTTTAGAGAGTAACATATAGCTCTTACCATATCATCGGCAAACTTGAGCAGTGCGGACATTGGATCGGCACCCGGTGACAAGACAAACAGAAGAGGTGCACAAGAATTACTGTCTCCAAAGGCTTTCGGCAGATCAAACGGTGGCGGCTCGATGTACTTCTTGCCGATCTTCTCTGTCACAAAGTCTTGGATTGCAGGAATCACCTACGTTGATAAAAATACCGGTAAGCAGTGTTTAGTGTGTTTAGGATTTGAAGCAAAAGAAAGCATGTCTTTAACTAGAAATTGGCTGCAAGCAAGGCTTTCAGTATACCCCCCGCAAAATTATCTAAGGCCAATCACTTAAAGGCCTTTAAGTGAAACATGCAGAAAATTTGTCAAAAATATCTTTTCAGCATTACAAACCTTCATGAAAATCCTCCGTACATGTCTGACTCATGTCTGTAAGGTAATTAATAATATACTGAAAGCCCAGGGAGTAAAATTATTGTTGATTTCACTGTACACTGTTGATCATTATTTATCATGAGAAATGGTCAAAAATTGGCTATGCTAAAAAAAGCTGTAAATTTGTCAAAAATAAATTATTCAGCATAAGAATTCTTCATGCACATCTGAAATATATCTGGAACAAGTGTGCAAAGAATTCAAATAAAACAATGAAAGCACTAGGAGGACTTGATTTCATAAAGTATGCACTACCAGCCGTATTGTATATTAGCGATGGTTGAAAAATGTCTAAGTTGAAAAATGCTGTAAATTTGTCAAAAATTATTTTTTCACCAATAAAATTCTTTATGCACATCTTCAATATGTCTGTAACATGTCTGCAAAGTATTGAAAAGAATTACTGAAAGCCCCAGGAGGAGTTGGATTTCACAAAGTATGTACTATCAACCATAATTGAATATAAGCAGAAATGGTCAAAATTGGCTAAGTTTAAAAAGCTGTAAATTTGTCAAAACTAAAATTTTCAGCATAAAAATTCTTCATGCACATCTTCAATATATCTGGAACAAATCTGCAAAGAATTAAAAAGAAACAATGAAAGCCCTAGGAGGAGTTGATTTCACAAAGTATGCACTACCAACCATTATTGTATGTAAGCAATAGTCCAAAAATGGCTAAGTTAAAAAATGCTGTAAATTTGTCAAAAAATATTTTTTCAGCATTATAATTCTTCATGCACATCTTGAATATGTCTGTAACATGTCTGCAAAGTACTGAAAAGAAATACTGAAAGCCATAGGAGGAGTTGATTTCACAAAGTATGTATGTAAGCAATAGTCGAAAAATGGCAAAGTTAAAAAATGCTGTAAATTTGTCAAAAATTATTTTTTCAGCATTATAATTCTTCATGCACATCTTCAATATGTTTGTAACATGTCTGCAAAGTACCAAAAAGAAATACTGAAAGCCCTAGGAGGAGTTGATTTCACAAAGTATGTATGTAAGCAATAGTCGAAAAATGGCAAAGTTAAAAAATGCTTTAAATTTGTCAAAAATTATTTTTTCAGCATTATAATTCTTCATGCACATCTTCAATATGTCTGTAACATGTCTGCAAAGTACTGAAAAGAAACACTGAAAGCCCTAGGAGGAGTTGATTTCACAAAGTACGCACTACCAACCATTATTGAATATATGCAATTATAGAAAATTTGCTAAGTTAAAAATGCTTTAAATTTGTCAAAAATGATTTTTTTTCAGCATGACAATTGTTCATGCACATCTGCAATATATCTGAAACATTTCAGCAAAATATTAAAAGGAAACAGTGAAAGCTGTAAGAGGAGTTGATTTCACAAAGTATATACTTTCAGTACTATGGCAAACATGTTACAGGAAGACTTAAAAAGTCCCATAACTCTTGCAATACTGACCCTTTGGCCCCTAAATTCATACCACACATGTATTGTCTGATGGTGCAAGTGTGGTGAAAATTTGAAACAAATCAGGCAAAAGCTACTCAAGTTATTCAGCAAAGATGTCCAAATGTTGACGGAATGACGGAATCACGGAGTCACGGAATCACGGAATGACGGAGTGACGGAATGACGGAATGACGGACAGGCTGAAAACAGTATACCCCCCTAAAACTTCGTTTTGCGGGGGGTATAATAACATTATTACCAAATAGGCACTTCATTCCATTTAATAAGACAGAAAGGGATTTCCTTTTTTTTTAATTAGTACTTTACAATTTAACAATGGTAAACAGCTAAGGTCATGTTGTGAAGGTCAGTTATACTAGCCACATCCATCATCAGCAAGCTTCCCATAGGCAGTTTAATAGTACTTGGTGCACATCCCTTTAACCACTAACAGACAAATGCTCTTTTTCAATCAATGGAATGGGATGAATGGTCACAGAAATATTTTCATGACTGAATATTTATGAAAGAAAAGTTCCAGGCAGGAGGATCTATTGTGGGTCCACTCATTTTAAATCGGATAGGCAACCAATCCAGCCATTACGAAAACTTTCCCATGCCCTATAGAGAGATTTTTTTTCAGCTGTAAAAATTGAAAGTTTCACCAGAATAATTTTGATATTTTTAATAATTCCGCTCAAAACATAGATTGTGGATACACATTAGAACCGCCTCGGCGAGGCGGTTCTAACGAGTACCCACAATCTATGTTTTGGACAAAAAATCAGAAAAATAGGTATACTCCTGCATACCCCAGTCTTATTATATAAAAGAGGGGTCTAAGGGGGTATTCTTTGCACAGATATGTTATCCTAATGTTTTTCAAATGACTAAACAGAGAAACAAGTTGTGCTTCCACTGACCTTATCTGGCCTAAGACATCGGAGTAGCAGCAATCTTTGAAACATTCCCAGTTTATCCTGCCACTCCCCAGGTAGGTTACTGTGTTGAGGTTCCTGAAAACAAACAGAGAATATTTCTTGAAGATTAGTGTACAGCCATATGAGCTGCCCCATGGGAAAACCAACAATCTGCATATGCGAAAACAAAGACGCAGATCAGCTTCGCGGTAACCGCGAAGCTGATCAGCGCCTTTGTTTTCGCTACTCGGATTGTACAATTCCTCTTCTACTTAAATCCAAAATTTCAAGCTTTTAGCTCTTTTCTGTAGCTGTACAGGCCGGTTTGTGTCAGACCTGTTCGGAAACCACATTGTTGGTTTTCCCACCAGGCGGCTCATATCAATTTGAAATACAAATAGCAAACTACAATACTTTATTATCATTTAATTTAATACTGTACTGAAGTGTTGTCATGTACACGTTATATACACCTATTAGGCCCGTTTGTTTGATCCACATTATTTTTGTCACAAAATTCTTGTACAGTAGTTGAAATAATTTTTGTTGATCCGTTGAATTCATATCTCATAGAGACTTTAAAATCTTACTTCTGGGATAAATACTTTATGTCGTTTTTGCATCATTTTCATTCACTAATACACAGAATCTGGATACTTCTCAAAATAGAAAATGTTCAACTGTGTCCCAAAATCAATGTTCTGTGCAAAACTCAAGAGAATGTCATTATCTTTCTTCTGAAAATTACCATTTTAGCAGTCAAAATGTTTGCAATATACGCAGTAAATCATAGCCATGATTTTTAGCCAGAAATCTGACTACGTACCACACTGTCATAAATCTCTTTCCACTCATCTTTTTGTTTGATAAACTTTGTCCTTATGCCCTTAAACAGCGGCAGGTCATCTAGACGACAGATCTCGTCCCACGATTGTATCGGGAGCCAGGTCGTCGGGTTGCTGTGCGGGTTCTCGAGGCCAATACCACCAGTAAGCAAGAACCGCCACTCTTCCTCGTTTACTTCCTTGTTGTGCTTAAGGATGTTGACACACAACAGGAATGAGAACAGCAACTAGAAAAAATAAGCATTATTTTTATCAATACACATTTTTTTCTTGGATTCAACTCTAATAAATCTAATGGCCTTAAAACTGGAGGATTTCATTTTCACTTTGAAAGATGCATGTGTTATTCTTAAGTTAAACCCACTCAAGGCGGCCCCCATGGCCGAGCGGTTAAGAGCGCTGTTTCTTTATCACTCAATCATCTCACCGCTGTGTCTAGTGTGGGTTCGAGCCCCGCTCTGGCCACATGTGAGACAAGCCAAGTTCTGCTTGCGGGTGTGCCAGGTGTTTTTTCTCGGGGTTCTCCCATTTTTGCCCCACCTACTGATCGGCCTGTCTCATCTGAGCTGAAATAATCTTGAAAGGGACGTAAAACTGAACTTAAAACCCACTCAAAATATAAATACAGTAACAAAGCCATGAAAATTGTGTACATGTACAATAATTTGTGTTCCTAATGATTTTAAATAGAAAACAGCCATTATGTCATTACAAATCAATGAAACATACATGGGCGGATCCAGAGGGGGGGACAGGGGGTCAGGACCCCCTCCTGGAATTGCCAGATTATTAATTTTTGCCATATTGAAAATTTCCGTCAGACCCCTTCTGGGAATTTGGACCCCCCCCCCCCCTGAGAAAATGTTCTGGATCCGCGCATGACATACCATGATTACTGACTGCATTTAGCCTTATGGCTGACATGGTTTGGTTTCTATTAAACTATTTACTATGTACAGTTAAAGGGAATGGTTAAGTACCTAAAATGGCTATAGAATGGAGTTGCACTGACTTAAAGCTGTATGTAAAACATTACCTTGTCTTTTTCAAACAGGGATCTACAGATGTTACAGTAGAGAGAGTACGTAAAGTGATGATATAAATTATCCAGTCGCACTTTCAGGTCGTCCGACTTGTCAGCATTGTCGATCGAGAGGATAAACAGGTTGATAAACCACATGAGGGAGTACTGGTACATGGGCTCGATGTTGGCGAGGTCGGCGATTGAGAAGAAAAGAATGGTGGAGTGGATTGCGATGGGTTTGTATCCCATACGAGCTGTATCAATCTTCTTCTCTGTCTCTTCGGCGATAGCCTAAAAATAGAAATGCACATGCAATTGAGCCCGTGAAGTGAAGTCATAGGCTATCAATTTACATTTTACAAAACTCCTTTTATATGAAGTGTTTCATTAAAATAGAAAACACTCATTTTTTTACCTTCCTGGCCCATATACTTTACCAAGGTTATAAACCATTCTTGACATGTCCAGTTAGTATATAATTTTCACTGCTCAAAAATAGTTTAGAAAATAACTTGAGCTTTAAAATTCAAATAGGTCCATTGCAAAATTTGCTCATGTGTAAATGTACAAATTCCTAACATTTTTTTTTTCATTTTTAAATGTACATGTATGACCTAAGTAAACTTAACACTCAGTTTAAAAAGCATCTCAAAATATCTCAAAACCTCTAGCTCTAAAACGATGTGATCCACGAAATAAATGTTAACAGAACTATACTCATATTCTCTTTACCTGTTTCTCTGAGATTTCATTGGCCAGTACTTTAGAAGAGGACAGAACTTTAATGGCTGTCTCATCTTCTAGAATGTTTCCCTCAGATGTCGATAAAACTTCCAGAATCTTGTCTTCAATCTCCTTCAGTTGTCTAAATTAAAAGAAAATTGGTCTACAATGCTGTGTGGGAACTACAGTCCAGCCTCATAATAAATTCGGAAATTTTCGCATGATTTTCATATTGAGAATTTTTGATTTCCGAATTATAAGCAAGTTTTTAAATTCGTGAGCACACGGCTTTCAATATAAAATGTCAACGTCATCGCTCCCTAATTAATTACTTTGCTACATGTCAATTGTAGATAACCTCATCATAACATACACTTGTATAACGGTGAGTTTTATGGACACCAAGGGTAGAGTTATTATGAGGTTAGCTTGTATCTTTAAATATAGGATATACTTCAAAACAGAAGAGCTCTTTCATCAAAGCAGAATAGCATGACTTTTTATGAAAAAAAAAAGAAAAGAATTATTATTCTAACATCTTGCAATATCTTACTTCTTATTCTCAGCACTCTGTATAATGAGAGCGGTTCTCTCTTCCTCCAGCTCTGGCCGTTCTCGGGCCACCACAATACCCAGCAGCTGGTCTTCTAGACCCTCCGGGGTGATCATGAAGTTCAGCAGGGTCACCTACAAACAATTAACATTATGATTAAGTTTCAAACCCCTTGAAAGATTATTTCCCTCATACGGGACAGTAGAATGTGCACCTGACACACGCCTAGCCCAACTGTGCCCAGTTTGGGGCTTAAAGCCACACTGGACATAGCTGTGAATAAAATCAGCAACCTTAGCCACTCTGTCACGGTGGCGAGACACAATAAGTGTTGTCAAAGTCATGCTTCTTTTCATTCAAAGTAAGTGCAACTCACAAATCTCTTTAGAACAAGCAAATTCAGAGAATTTATGTCCCCCGCCTTGATAGTTTAGTTACACACATATATTATCTTACAAAAACATATATCCAAACCACATGCACTTTCTTAGTGTAAATGCCTGAAAAACAACTTAAGTTCAAATTTCGAAAAGTGATAAAAATTAAAGTGAGGATTATATCCATACCGCATGGGTAAGTTTAAAGCATGGTCAAGACATCTGCAAAGTTTCAAAAAAATCAGAATAAAACTGTAGGAGGAGTTGTGTGCACAAGGTACCCACTGTCCATTCACTTTCATTGTCAAAATGTCCGAAAAAATGACTAAGTTCAATTGCGAAAAAAGTGTCAAAAATTAATCTGAGGATTATATCAAAATCACATGCATATCTTCAAAGCACGATCAAAACATCTGTAAAGTTACAAAAGAATCAGAATAAAACTGTAGGAGGAGTTGCTTGCACAAGGTACCTTTCATTGTCAAAATGTCCTAAAAATGACTAAGTTCAAATTGCAAAAAAAGTCTCAATAATTAACCTGAGGATTATATCCAAATCACATGCATATCTTCAAAGCATGATTAAAGCATCTGTAAAATTATAAAAGAATCGGAATAAAACTGTAGGAGGAGTTGCTTGCACAAGGTACCCACTGTCCATACACTTTCATTGTCAATATGCCCGAAAAAATGACTAAGTTCAAATTGCAAAAAAAGTGTCAAAAATTAACCTGAGGATTATACCCAAATCACATGCACATCTTCAAAGCATTGCTAAGACATCTGTAAACTTTCAAAAGAATCAGAATATAATTGTAGGAGGAGTTGCTTGCACAAGGTACATACTCCTATAGGGGGACGGAAGGACGCACGGACAGACGGATGGACGGAATGACGGAAAGCCAAAAACCATGTCCCTCCGCTTTTCTTCGAAAAGGCGGGGGACAACAAAGGAAATTACAAATGATGGTTTCGGAGAATAATGAAGTTCAATAGAAAAGCACTGAATTTTTTCATGAAAAATAAATGAATTGGAACTTGAAACTAGAATTGTCAGAGGATCTGACTATAGCCCCGCTTCTGAGCTTTTTGCCAGGGTGAGACAAACAATGATGAGCTAGATCTTGTTAATGTCGATGCACATAAAAAGATTGGTCAGACTCTGACAATTTGTTCTCATGGTATTGAGCAGAAACAAAATTCTGATGTCAATCAAGGGCCAAAACTCTGTCAAAGTTTGCAAAAAATGACAGGCAACAATCCCAAGCTAGATCTTGTCAGTGTTGATGTGCATACAAAATTTGGTCAGATTCTGTCAATTCATTCCCAAGATATTGAGCGGAAACAAAATTCTGACATCAATCAAGGGCTGTAACTCCGTCAAAAGTTTGGGAAAAAAGACGGGCAATAATCCCAAGCTAGATCATGTCAATGTTGATGTGCATACAAAATTTGGTCAGCTTCTGTCCATTTCTTTTGGAGATATTGAGCGGAAACAAAATTCTGACGTCAATCAGGGGCCGTTACTCCGTCAAAATTTTGCGAAAAAAGATGGGCAACAATCCCAAGTTAGATATTGTCAATGTTGATGTGCATACAAAATTTGGTCAGAGTCTGTCCATTCGTTCTCCAGATATTGAGCGCAAACCAAATTCTGACATCAATCAGGGGCCCTAACTCCGTCAAAATTTTGCGAAAAATGATGGGCAACAATCCCAAGTTAGATCTTGTCAATGTTGATGTGCATACAAAATTTGGTCAGATTCTATCAATCCGTTCTCGAGATATTGAGTGGAAACGAAATTCTGACGTCAATCAGGGGCCGTTACTCCGTCAAAATTTTGCGAAAAATGATGGGCAATAATTCAAGCTAGATTGTGTCAATGTTGATGTGCATACAAAATTTGGTCAGATTCTGTCAATTCGAGGGGAAACAAAATTTTGATTTCAATCAAGGACAATAACTCTGTCAAAATTTTGCGAAAAATGATGGGCAATAATCCCAAGCTAGATCTTGTCAATGTTGATGTGCATACAAAATTTTGTCAGATTCTGTCAATTTGTTCTCAAGATATTGAGCGAAAACGAAATTCTGACATCAATCCAGGGCCGTAACTCTTGTCAACTTTTGCGAAAAATGATGGGCAACAATCCCAAGGTAGATGTTGTCAATGTTGATGTGCATACAAAATTTGGTCAGATTCTGTCGATTCGTTCTCAAGATATTGAGCGGAAACAAAATTCTGATGTCAATCAAGGGCCGTAACTCCGACAAAATTTTGCGAAAAATGACGGGCAACAATCCCAAGCTAGATCTTGTCAATGTTGATGTGCATACAAAATTTGGTCAGATTCTGTCAATTCGAGGGGAAACAAAATTTTGATTTCAATCAAGGACAATAACTCTGTCAAAATTTTGCGAAAAATGATGGGCAATAATCCCAAGCTAGATCTTGTCAATGTTGATGTGCATACAAAATTTTGTCAGATTCTGTCAATTTGTTCTCAAGATATTGAGCGAAAACGAAATTCTGACATCAATCCAGGGCCGTAACTCTTGTCAACTTTTGCGAAAAATGATGGGCAACAATCCCAAGGTAGATGTTGTCAATGTTGATGTGCATACAAAATTTGGTCAGATTCTGTCGATTCGTTCTCAAGATATTGAGCGGAAACAAAATTCTGATGTCAATCAAGGGCCGTAACTCCGACAAAATTTTGCGAAAAATGACGGGCAACAATCCCAAGCTAGATCTTGTCAATGTTGATGTGCATACAAAATTTGGTCAGATTCTGTCAATTCGTTCTCAAGATATTGAGCGGAAACGAAATTCTGACGTCAATCAAGGGCTGTAACTCCGTCAAAATTTTGCGAAAAATGACGGGCGACAATCCCAAGCTAAATCTTGTCAATGTTGATGTGCATACAAAATTTGGTCAGATTCTGTCAATTTGTTCTCAAGATATTGAGCGGAAACGAAATTCTGACGTCAATCCAGGGCCGTAACTCCTTCAAAATTTTGCGAAAAATGATGGGCAATAATCTCAAGGTAGATGTTGTCAATGTTGATGTGCATGCAAAATTTGGTCAGATTCTGTCAATTTGTTCTTAAGATATTGAGCGGAAACAAAGTGTTCACGGAATGACGGAATCACGGATTCACGGAATCACGGAACCACGGAAGGACAGGGTGAATCCAGTATAGCCCCACTTTTCCAAAGCGGGGCTATAATGATAAAAAGTGCTGTCTCCTGGCAATTATATTTTTGTAAGATCTGCCAATACCTTGACAGACGTTTCTGGTAGATAATGTTTGATTCCTAGGTTTGGCTGTAGAACTTTAAGTCCTTTGAGTACTGTATGGTACTCTCACCTAGCAACTGAGAAGATGCTGATTTTTTTTTTATTCTTTTTTTTTTCTTTACAAATGTCCGTACCTTGACGGAGGTTTCAGGTAGATAATGTGGGTTCCTCAGTTTGGTTGTGATGTAGAACTTGAAGTCCTGCGAGTACTCTATGGTACTGTCTCCCAGCCTGATACACAGGGAACCACCCTGTTTGAACGTCTGCTTCAGCAGGAGGGGCTCCAGTATGGGGTCGAGTTCTTCTAAGACGTTCTCAAGCAGAACCTGTTGAATAAATGTCATGTCTGGGTATGAAAGACACATTTTTATTCATGTAATTGATTAGCACACAAGGCCGTCTTATTTAGTGATGATATTCAAAGCATAATTTTGAAAAAAAAAAAAAAAAAAAAAAAAAAAAAAAAAAAAAACCTTGTGGTCCATACTAGTAACAAGCTTCTAGGTGATGTTCACAAAACTAGGGGCCAGTTGTTCAAATCTTTGTTAGCTTAATGTCATCGTTAAGACCTCAACTCTTTAAGGAAATGCCGACTATGTAAGCAAATACAGTGTTATTTTTTGTTGATAAATGTAAGAATCCTTTGGTTCTCACATTTTATCAACAAAATATAACACTGTACATGTATTTGTAATATTCATGTTTGAAATTTTAATGAATCGTTACCTTTAAGGATGTCGTTAATTTTGAGTAACTGGCCCCGGATGTTTTAATTTCATTCCTTCACTTATCATCAAGTGTAGTGATTATTATTTTTTTTTTCTTAGAAAGCAAAGACAAAGGTAATTACTTACTGGTGTACCGAACTGTATGCAATTTTCTAGTGTTCTCACAAAGTCGGGGTTTGTCAGTTTGATCGTGTGAAGATTGTTGGCTTTCTCCATATTCTTGACCCATTTATTGGCCTGGCCCTGGGGATCAATCATTAATGGCCAACGGCGGGAATTCCTGGTGAGAAAAAAAACATTATGATTTATTTTTACATTCTCGACTGAAAAAAAAAATTCTAGTTTGTATCATGTAAGAACGCTATATGACCTACTCATTTTCTGAAATTAAATAAATTGGGGCGTCATGATTTCAAACACAGGAATAAGAAATAGTGTCATACCTGGGCATTAAAAATGACAGCTCCATACCAGAATATTTTCTCAACAACAATTTTGCCTTTTACATATACCAATGACCACAAACTAAATTTTATCATTTGTTTGTCAATGTTGATAAGCTGATATCCTTAGTGTCCTTCCACACATCATTTTCAAATTATTTTAAAATACTGTACAAGTCCGAAAATTTTTGCGTGACTTTTATTTCACAAATTTTCGTTTTCCATGTTATTAGCAATTTCTTGAATTTGCGAGCGAGTCATAATGCCATCTATAAAGCTCATTGTAATTCTTTATAAGCGAGAAATTTATTTTCCGGAGGCGATGAATTCGTTAATATTAACGAAAATTAAGTTCTCGCAAATATTTCCGAATTTACAGTAATAAAAGAAAGGAAACAACTGAAACTTGATCACTTACGATAACATAATTCCATTGTCGACAGAGAAAGAATCTGTGGGCAATCCCGAGATGTTCCAGGATCTGATCTTCACTGGTTCTCCGAGGGTGGTGATCAGGGAGAAATCACTGGAACAAGGGATCCCTCTGTCTTTCACTTGTTGAATCCATAGCTCTTCCTGGTCCTAAAATAGATTGAGCTGATGTTGAGATACATGCAAAAGGGTTGGAAAAGAGTAACAGTCTGTCCAAAAAATTAGGATCTGTTTGAAATTATGAGAGTAAATTATATCACAACAGTAGATTATCCTAGCCACTATTTATGTGAAAGCAAGCACAGGCAATTTACCAGAATTTTAACCCCATTTTTTATTCAGTAATGGTCTCCTTGCTAATCTTGAATCAGATTTACCACATACGTTGTCCCTGATGCCAGAATTCTGTCTGCTGTTTAACTAAGCTAAGCCTTATTAACCAAGGGTACCATGCTGGTATATCTCAAACAAGATTATGAATATTTTGCTAACACCATAGGATTTTTTACTTACTGATCTAAAGGCTGATGTGAAACAACCAAGGTACGCCACAATTCCAGAAGACACCAACACGTCACCAGTCGAGTTGGTATACTTGACAGCCAGATCACTAGCAGCCTGACTCCATCTTGATTTCTCACCGCCTAGGCCACCGATCAGCTGCTCGGCTCTGGCTAATTTCTTTGTACAGAGATCGACTTGGTTTTCAAGATCTACTTTCTTCTGTTTGTTGAACTCGAGTTTTTCTGTGAGTTTCTCTAGTTTATCCTGGACCTCCTTCAGTGAGGCACGCTTCTTTTCCAGTGATGCCATGGCCTCAGCTAGCTCGGCGTTAGCTTTCTTGAGAGCCACCTTCTTGGGGGCTACAACTTTAGCGACTCTGCAATGAATCATGGGATACAATCAATTATATTATCCACAGGGCACATATGGTTAGTGAAATAAGAATTTTGATTCTAAAGTAAACCCTTCTATTCTATTTCTGTTTCTTGTGTATAATTAGAAAGTAAAAACATGGTATCGGTATTGTATATTTGCCTTATACAACAGCTCTAATGGACCTAAGCTTTGCAAAAATAAGTTTTTACCTCTATATCAGGCCAGGATCATCAATTTTCAGTCATATCAGGAAAGAACCACTGCTTACTGTGTATATAACCAGTTCTAGGGGGAGTAAAGTGTCTTGCTCAATAACATAGAACAGCAATGCTCCACTACTGAGCCACCATCATAAAACCTACTTAATGGCAAGGCACGAAGATTGATAAAGATCATAATTACCTGTCATATACATCCATGGCACAGATCCACTTGCAGAGACCTTCACAGGCCGTCGAGGCAACTCGCACCTTGTCAGGATCAAAGTCCGGGTTCTTGATGTATTTGTCACGAATCTGCTTCATGTACGCTGGGTTGATATTGTCCTGTAAGAGAAATATATGGAGTCATAAGCCAATGCTTTGTTTTTTGTTTGCTTTACTGCTTTATGATCATGGTCAATAGTTAAGGTCATGTTGAGAAGGTCAGTAATCATTACTGGGCAAGTCTCCCAAAGGCAGATTACCAATACTTAAAGCATAGTCCTTTCACCACTGACTTATTAATGCTCTTCATGAGTAGGCGGAAAAGGAAGAAAGACCTTAAAGTATCATCATAACCAATCTTCATGAAAGAAATGTGCACGATGTGAGGATTTTTTTTCGGAGTTCACTTTAATACAAATCGAACATGTTATGGATAGAGCTATCGCCCCTTGGTAATTGTAGCAAATTTTAGGCTGTCAGAAAAAATCAGAAACACAATGGCAGTATCTAATGAATCATTGTTTATAGAAATATAATGACAAAGCATTAATACTCTCTGTTTGTTGTGAAAATTTTCCGATAAGACATTCCAAACAAATGCACAAACTATAACAACATTTGAGATGTACTGTAAGCCGAGTTATTCGCTCACCATTTATTTTCAAGATTTTCACTGGAAAGAAGAATTTGCAATTGTAACGACAAATGTGTCCATTTTTGACAATCTACACTTTATGCCTGCATAGCCATTATTTCAGTCCAGAAAAAAATCATCCCATAAGCATTCATTGAGACAAATCGGTTAAATTCAATAGCCACAAAAATATGTTGGGTAACAGTATTACTCAACAGCAAACTGTCACACAAACCTTGTCAAAATCTTTCAATCCCTCCAGGAACTTCATGTCTCCCAACATTTTCTTGGACGGACCCCAGTAATCCTCAATCTTCTTGCCCGAGCCCGACGGGTCAGGGACCCTTTCTGGTTTGATCCCCTTGATCACGCACACGGCCTCCAGCACAAGTCGGATCATGCTCGGTGGACTTTTCATTGATTTCACAATGGTGATATCCTGAGGTGTCAGGGTGTTCAAAGCGTCCAGGGCAGCGTTAAGGGCAGGCATGGCCTCTGCTAAGTCGGCGTCACATTCGTCTTTGATGGCTTTAGAAGCTTTGGCTTGTTCGTTGGCAACAGCTTCGTCTGCTTTCACGACCTACGGCATATAAGCATAGCATCAGGAAAACATGTCCATGTAACATTTACCCCCTTATACCCCTCTTTCATATAGTTTATTATACTACAGGGGTGTACCTATTTTTCTTATTTTTGCTTCAAAACATAGATTGTGGGTACTCATTAGAACCGCCTCGGCGAGGCAGTTCTAACGTGTACCCACAATGAATGTTTTGAGCAAAAATAAAATATCAAAACTTTTCTATTGAAAATTTTCATTTTTTACAACTTTAAAAATATCTGTATATTGCATGGACAAGTTTTCGTAATGGGCAAATGAATTTGGGCTAAACATGTCTCTCTGACAGACTGTATAGAAGATTTCTTGAGCAAATTGGATTTTGTGGAAAATAATTTTTCTTCATTTAACCCTATAAACTAGATTTAACAAATTTCCAATTATATATTGCAGCCAATAAAGCCACAAGCCACAAAGAAAGAAAGAAAGAAAGAAAGAAAGAAAGAAAGAAAGAAAGAAAGAAAGAAAGAAAGAAAGAAAGAAAGAAAGAAAGAAAGAAAGAAAGAAAGAAAGAAAGAAAGAAATTATTTAATGAATATGGACAAAAATACCATTGCAAGAATGTCTTATAGATTCATTCAATACCTTTTCTACTTTAGCCACTTCTATTGACTCTCTCTCAATGATAACCATAATCTCGTCGACGTCTTTACTGGCGACGATCAGCTGTGGCTGGAGTTCAATCAGTTCTTTCTGCATGTCGGCGACCTGGTCCCCGGCTGACTGTAGCTTCTGGAGACCGACCTCGTATCTCTTCTTGGCCTTTAGAACATCTCTGTATAAGAACAGTAGAAATTGTACGAGCAGTGTAGGCTTTGATCTTATTTTTTTTTTTTATTTCTTATATCATCTGCAATAACAAACTCAATTACTGTCATTCATCTTAAACATATATGAGCCACGACGCGAGAAACCCGGTCTTCGGGGTTTCCGACCAGGTCTGACACAAACTAGCATGTACTGTCACAGAAGATGGCTAGAAGCTTGAAATTTGGGACTTAAGGAGAGGGGTTGTACTAACTGAGTGGCAAAAACAAAGACGCTGATCAGCTTTGCAGTTACTGCGAAGCTGATCTGCACCTTTGTTTTCGCACAAGTAAAAATCTGGTTTTCTCATGACACCGCTCATATAAGAAAAGTACTGCAGTGAAAATGCAAAAAAGAAGTGACTTATTTACCCTCGTTTGATTCCAAGCAGTGTCTTAAATGTATTAATCAATTCTAGGTATGATGTTGGTGTGACGTAGTTATGTCTTTCCAACTCTAGCAGGTATCTCTCGGACAGCTCTCTGGTAGTCTGATGGAAGGATTTACACATCTCAATACAGCCGTGTCTTTCATCGTCATCCAACTCAACGTCTTCGAGGAAACGAGACGCCACGGCTTGTAGAGCATCTTCTGGCCAGGACTGGATAAGAAGAATTGCACGAGATTAATATAGACTTTTATAAGGAACAACTCTAAAATGAAAATTCTGGTACTTTATAAATAGTTTGAATAACATAATTCTGGAAATAATAGGTATTCAAATTTTTGAAGAGACTGAATTCAATGACTTGCAAATAAACGGCAAACACTAATACAAAGTTGAAGATAAATTGAGTTATACATATATTCTAAAATCAAATTTTCACGTTTTTTTTTTTTTTTTTTTTTTTTTTCTTTTTTTTTTATGATAATAACCAGCTACACACCTGGAACCAGTCAATAGTACAACAGTTGACGAGAGAAGGGAACTTCCTCAGTCTGTTCCTGAATGCCTCACCGATAGGACTCATTGCCAAGACAACATGAAGCTGGTCTCTCACACGCTGGACAAACATGTTGAACAATGCCACTGGGGAACCATCAGTCTGCTTCGTCTTCTCACGTTGTCTGAAGGAAATAATAATAAAATTAGCTGCTAAAATCAAAATTGTGATATTTAGAGAAGACTGCCTGAAAATTATCATCAACAAGAATTATTTCTTCCTGAAATATAAAATTCTATACAAATTATTCAATGATCATCTGCTTCATTATGTTTTTGTTTCTTTTTCTTTGTTTTTTACTTTTTCAAAAAGCAATTTATACTTGAGAAGTTTACACTAAATGCTAGGATGGTACAAAAACAGAAGATTTACGTGATCATTATGGGTGCATTGCATTTGTCCAATTTTGGATGATTTCTCTCAGATACCTTTTGCACTGATGGCATACCTATTGTGCATTTTTGATTAATTATTTTGTCAGACCCAGACAGACTATAATAAATATTCTTGAACTTTATAAAGAATTACCATAAAACAAAAAAAAGTCATTTGTGTTCATACATTATGTACATAATATGCAAAACATGAAAAAAGAAAATAAAAAAAAAATGTGAGCAAAAAAGTGTCACAATATTTTGTACATTGACCACGGCTTATGAAACCATTGTTTTACGATAATTAAAATCAAGTGAATCAAAATGTATGTAACTGACAATGTTCACACAATATTTGATCACAACACAGTGCTGAAATATGAATAAATATAACATGATCGGACATCATTGTGTGATACATATGAAAATACAAAATAAATGAAGAAAAAATATATTTTATATATCAACCATTGGTAAAAACAAATGAGCCGCCTCGTGGGAAAACCAACAATCTGCATAGGCGAAAACAAAGGCGCAGATCAGCTTCGCGGTAACCGCGAAGCTGATCAGCGCCTTTGTTTTCGCTACTCGGATAGTACAATTCCTCCTCTACCTATTTGCAAAATTTCAAGCTTCTAGCCTGCTTCTGTGACTGTACAGGTCGGTTTGTGTCGGACCTGTTCGGAAACCACATTGTTGGTTTTCCCACTAGGCGGCTCAAATGTGATAGCCATAATTACCCTGTATTAGCGGCAATCACGAACAACCAATTTGATTAACAAAAAGAGTTCTAAATTGCAAAAAAAAGGTGTTTTGGATTAAAAAAAATGACGATGTAGAACGTAAATTGAACATTCCCAATTGCCAACATGTGCTTTTTGGCAACCCAAAATGCCTTTTTTGAAAGTCCAGAATGCAATTTTGCATAAAATCACTCATTCCGCAATGCCGCTAATACCCTGTGATAATCATGCATACAATTTGTGAAAACGACTGTGTGTAACAACAATTCAATGTGTGTAACAACAATTCTATCCAATCTCTTCAATTTATGTTCAATTTTGTGAATATCGAGTGAAAAATCCTACAACAATGTTAATGGACATATTCCTACTTACAAATCCTGAAGCATCATCAAATCTTGATTTATGAATGTCAGAGCATCAGGATTCCTTAATGATCTATATATGTTCAAATGTGATAATATTACCATATTAGTATAAGATATTATTTGCACCTCAAAAATTGCTTGAAATATTTTTTTACAATTAGATCTATTGTCCTTTACTGGCAATATGTTTAAGGAGTGGCAGAATCCAGTAATTTCTTTAGAAAAGTAAGATTATTTCAAAGAGGATATGTGTCAATTTTACAGAGCTCAAGATATTTTTTTCTTTGTCTGAGGGTGTACCCCTATTTTAATTTCATTTTTTCAAAGAACATTAATTTTGATCTTTATAAAAAAAATTCATGATATAAACAGATTAATTTTAGTAAAACTTGGGAAAAATGTAGCCAAACATTTGAGATGTAAAAATGAATGTCTACATGATAATTTATCCATTTATTCATTATGTTGCTTTTTATGCCATTCACAATATCTTTACTTACTCTTCTTTCATTCTTTGTTTAGCCAACCTACACAAGGAGAACTTGATGTAATACAACCAATTAACGTCACAGAAAATCAAAGAAATTACAGAAATCTCATGGAAGATTCCTTTATTCACGGATTTTGATATTAGGAAAATAGTTACAATTAGTGTACTGTTTCTTTCTGCAATTTTTTATGCCCAAGGTTTGCCATTTCTTTTTTAATATGCAATATCATCAACATTATGAATGACGATCAGCTCATCTCAGGCATACAATAAAATTTATAACATACAATCTATTCAGGCTATCAATTTACTGCCAAACTTATCTTCTGTAACACAAAGTCGCCATCTAAATTTTCATTATCAAAAACTTTAATTACGAATATTTATCTATCAAAGAAAACCTCAAATTATTTTCAAGTCACAAGTAAGCCATGATGACTGTGTGAATGAACAAGACATGACAATACTTTGTGAATATTGAACTTACTCTTCAGCTTTTTGCCGTGCCATCCTTGAGAATTAACAACAAACAACGTTAATTCAGTTTTACTTCATTTCGTTTACAATACTTCGACTTTACACTCAATTATCATAGATTCGAATTTGTTAAATATCGCAGTTATCACAATGGGAAATGAGTGTCCATATAAATATTTCTTTGAATGAATGCATGAATGGACAAAATAATAAATGAAATTATGAACAATAGAATGAATGAATGAACAAAAGAATGAATGAATAAAAGAATGATTGAATGAATGAACAAAAGAATAAATGAATGTGAAAAAAGAAACTAGAGGTATCTAAATGGCTACTTCAACTACAAATGGATGAGAAAAAAAAACAAAAACATGAAAAATGAAGGAAA
The DNA here is from genome assembly GCA_964017185.1 of Rugalucina vietnamica. NCBI lineage: Eukaryota > Metazoa > Mollusca > Bivalvia > Lucinida > Lucinidae > Rugalucina > Rugalucina vietnamica. The sequence continues at coordinate 31,583,115 of OZ024884.1, forward strand.
AATGAGTCAAGACAAGTAAAAAAAAAAAAGAGTATGAAAATGTAAAAATGAATATCAAATGTTATTCAATCAAATATTTGTGAATAGCAGTCCCAAGTTTTGTTGGAGTCAGAATGATTTTCAAATGTTCAGTAAGGTTTATTCAAATAACTGCAACTTCAACAAGGAAAAAGAACTTTACAAAAGTGTAAGGAAGATATAAACATGTCCCTTGTGTAAATATTCAGCATATTGATGACAAAATGTGACCCTCTTGACAAATTTGCATACGAGTGATGCATAGAAAATGAACATGCATTCTTATACATAATGTATCTACGTATATATGAACTACTCTTGACAGATTTAAAAGCTTGCTACAGCAGAATTTACATAACACTATAGCACATAAGCAGTTATGATACATGTACTGGCTTCCTAACATAACATATAACATTGCATATACACATACATACAAGATTACACATATGCAAGACAGCAGTATGTAGTGTTTCAAAGTAGTTTCACTACCTTGTCTACATTTATATATTTCCGCTAAACCCAGTGCATTTAGAAACATACATGTTGTGTTAAAAGTATATGTAACTGTCTGTTTATTCTAAGAAAAAGAATTCTTACCCTGTAAGATACATTTGTCTTAAATTGTAAATTAAAATCGTAAACATGTCCGAAGGATGTAAAGGCTTTACAGATTTCTTGTTTAATGCTTTATACTTATTAACATCAGGTTGATCAGTTATCCTACTTGCAATTTTTCCTGGTCAGGCTTTACCTTAGTACTTTATCAGTAGTCAGATATCATCTTTTCACAAGTAACTGATGACTTGTAATTTTAAGTATGTGCCAAACAAAGGATCAAACCTGAAAAGCCCCAAACAGTCAAGGCATGATATCATAAGCACTTTGGCATGATACCATCTGGTTGTGAACTACATTTTGATTAAAAGCCTCTTTCCCTGAATGGTACAATAGATTTAATATATGATTTAGTATCATAAAAGGATACATTTTAATACTTTCTCTTTAGCAAAGAATAATGTGATGCCTAACAAATATTGTCATAAATGTCAATTCCTTAGATTTGCAATATATAGACATGCCTTGACAAAGAACTGACCATGGATCAGTACAATCAGATCTATACAATATACCATGATCAGGGTCCACACTGTATTCAATGGTATTCAGAATCTACTCTGCACACAATTAATGTGATTAAGATCTACACTGAAGGCAAGCTCAACTCTATGAAGAGCCCCTGTTTTAATTTACGGACAATGCTGAGTGTTCGAAAATTAACAAATTGACAATATTTTCATATTTACCTGTCTAACTGTCTCATCTTCTCACAGATTTCTTGTTTCTCATCGAGTGGGTAGAGGTTAGGAACTTCACCGGCATTCAGTAAATTATTGATGTCCTCCAAGAATGATTCTTGTTTAATCTGTAAAAGAATGGAAGAAACTATTGCCAATTTCTTTTGACCGCAGACGTTGAGCAATTTGACTACTGTACCAGTGTATCTGTTGAAACTGTTAGGCCAAGAGCACAGTTTCTGAATTTGTCCATATCCCTTATATCTCGAACAAGTCAAAAGTCTTTCAAATCATTTTATCCCAAATTAATGTAAAAAAAAAAAAAGAACTTTTTTAAAACAATATGTTGCGTATCTGATAGAATAAACCATATATACGGACAAAAGCACCATATTCATCTTCTGCAACAGTACAGACTGGTTGTGTTTAAATGAAATGTTTTCTTCTAATAAAAAAGACCAGAGTAATTCATTTGAAAAATCATCAAGGTGGTTACTGACCTGTGTATCAGAGAAGAGGAAGACGGCATGGTTATCTGTCTCTGTAGATTTCCTCAAAATTCTCTTCAAATCTTCACGCCATTCCACGGAGGTGTAGGATTTTGATATCTCAACCTGAAATTTACAATTTGTTCATTAAACCAAAGTCGATTTTCATTTTGTCTCATGTTATTTTCATTTTGTCTCATGTTATTATTACAAATCACATGCAAAATATGGCAAATTGGAGTTTTTCATAAGAAGCCTCTTAGTTCATTTACAGTTTAGCAATTGTTAGCTTCATTTACAGTATAGCAATTGTTAGCTAGTAATTGACAACTAGAAAGGGAGGAACTGTTTTCTTGACCCAGTATTCTAAACTTTAATGAACTATCTCGTGTTTGAGGAAGCCCCACACTGAGCTACCACCATTTAGAATGTTTTGTATACAGACCATTCATTTTTCAAACTTTATCATACTTGCCGTGGTATATTTTGAGTTTTTAGAAATGCTGAAAGTGTATTTTCAATTTGCAGCTAATCTATTTATAAACCACTTTTTTTCATTACCTGGAATAAGTCGTAGTCTGCCATATGAGCAGCCAGTCGTGTCAAAGACTGACGTCCGGAGCCACCGACACCGACTAACAGGGCGTGGCTACGAGGCTGCTTTATGATACGGGCGATTCTGGATACATGTTCAATAGCAAATCTGGAAGCAAAAATAAACATTTATTCATTTTGTATTCTTTTTATTCAGATTTATGTCCCTTCTGACATTATTTAGGTCATATATGACAGGCCAGTCAGTAGACATGAGGTGCGTAAATGTGAACATCCCTTGAAAAAACACTTGGTACATCAGCAAGCAGTACATGGCTTGTTCTACATGTGTTCTTATACTTGTAAAACAAAAATCAAATGTCTAAATAAGAAGCACACAAATTTCCTTAAAAGAATAAAACATTTTGAACAAAGTTGGCAAGTTCACTCTTTATCAGTTTTTTTTTCTCTTCAAATAAATAATGAAAGAAGAAAACCTACCTAAAGAGTACAAGGTTCATTGGTTTCTTGCTCATATTATTAAATTCCTCCAGATATCCTTCAACAACGTGTCGTAACTGTTCTAGATCCCGAACTTCAACATAATGTTTAGAGTCAGATTTAGGATCGGCAAAGTCACAGTAAACTAAACTACGGAGGTCATCCTCCGTCACTTTGCCATCGTTATCAAAATCCAAATGAATGAAAAGTTGATCAAAGTCTTCTCTAAGTTTGTCTTTACATGTGTCTCTGGTAAATGTAAACAGCCAATCACGATCCTTGTCGTCGACCAGACGATCATAGTATACTCGGAACACCTGAAACAGGAGGAATAGAGTTACAGGGCCAACAGTAAGAAAGCAAAGTACATGAACTGGACATAAATTAAATTAAAGTAAAACATTTACCCAAATAACTTCGTCATATTCTTTGTGTAACTCTTGAAACCATTATGACAATAGTGCACAAGTTCCTGATTATTGCTTTTCTTTAACTTTTAAGAGAAGTAAGTTTGAACTTGACTCTATGACAAATTCACGATATATCTCCCATACCTCATGGACCCAGAGTCTTTTCATCGAGGCCGGCTCCTCCATAGTTTCTGGTGTTGACAACAACACACCCTGGATTACACGGCCAAAATCTCTCGTGTTGAACAGGTAGTGGGACTTGGCGGGTGTGGGCAGCAACTGTTGCATAGCTTCTTTGTAGACTTGTAGGGTACCATTCACAATCTGGTCGATACACGGCTTGAACTCATTGCTGAAGCCTCTGTTGAGAATGTGAGATAATGGGTGTTAGTTATCATTTACCTTCATATAAAAAGTTCAATTTTCATTAGAAAGTTGAAAAACATTTTTTTGTTTCTTTTTTTTCACATAGATAATGAAATCAAAATTTTATACTGATTTGTTCATTTTTCTTGATATAATGGTATAAGAATGGGTATTTTACTACCTTGTAACCTACATGTAGCTACACCAATCCAGTGGCAGTCCCCAAAGCAGTTTATCCTTCCTTAATGCAGATTCTTTTGCTAGAGACTAACAATAACTGTGCTTGAATCAGCAGTGAGAAATATTTCCAGGAGAGACTGCTGGTGTTCAGGACCACTTGGATAAGTTTTGAATGTTTTTACCACAACTAGGCTTATTGCATTAATGCATTTAAAATAGTGTAAAAATAAAAAATTAACTGCATACTTTGATGAGATGTGCCAGTCCAGGATTCGTCTGAAGATCATGATCATAGCGTCATCGTCAAACTCGTTGATCGAGACAATGTTGAAGTGACGCATAAATCTTGGTGTGACTGGATTACGACCACCACCTATGGGAGAACAAAAATAGGAAGTGATTTATATGGATGGTTCTAATTATAATATATATGGCATGTTTGTTTTTTATTTGACATCCCTGTAAACATTTTTTAGTCAAGCTGGGACAAGTCACTGCTTCCTGTGTACTATAGGCAGCTTAAAGGTTAAACTCAGGACCACCACACACTGGGAAATTTTCAGTATTGCTGTTATTGCCTGGAATATATTCAATGAAAATGGTCTGACAGTAAAACTGAGAAATTATTTTACGGGAATGATCTGACATTCAATGAATAGATAAGATCTGACAAAACTATGCAAACCCAGATCAGTCTGCATATTCTGAGCAAATTATCTTTGCTTTGGCCTTTTTCCAATTAAGGGTTTTACCTGCTAAGTTTTCTAGCATCCAGATTTAAGAACTTAACAATATAATGTTCAGAGTAGCACCTACCAGGTGGTCCCATAGCCGCCACCAGTTGTATGTCGATCAGTTTGAGCGGCACTACATCCTTGAGGTCGTACCATGTCCAGTGATCAAGCCACTGTCGTAGCAACTCAATAGGGGGCTGGGCACCAAAGGTCTCCAACATGGGCATGTTCATGTCGTCAACAAAGGCAATCTGGTGAAAGGCATTAATTAAAGGTATCAATTTAAACACAATTAGTGTATATGCATATTTTATTGGTTTCAGTAAAGTGTGCAAGAAAAAGGTACAAATTTACGCAATTTGTTGCGAATCTTATCTTTCAAGAATTTTCATTTATTGAGAATTGATGTAGCTGATCTTAGGCGCTATAGACCAAGCTATTAGTCTGGCAGATTTGGGAGTGGACCTGGATTTGCGGTGTATAGAAAATGTTTTGACTGATTATGATAGCCAACACCTTCAGAAACAAGAATCCACTTGATGCCACCTTGTCACCCTTGGGCAACTCTCATAATTCAAGATGGCGGCCAAGAGGGTTGTCATCTGTAAAAACTTTAAAGTACAAGACCTATATAGTGCAAAATTCAAACTTTTCTGAGCATATTTTATCCATAATTGTTACAGATGTATCATTTTGTGAAAGATTTATACCCTCAATGGTCTTTTGTGACTGTAAAACAAAAATGGCATCCAAGATGGCCGCCTAAATTTAAAAAAAGTTGAATTTTCAACCAAATTTCATACTTTTTCATGTTTTTTTAACATTATAAGTGGTGTAGAAGACGAATATGCAACAAATGAACACAACTGACATCACCTTGTCACCCTTTGGCAATAAAATTAGTTCAATATGGAGTCCAAGATGGCTGTCATCTATTTCAACACTACAGTACTAAACGCCTGTAGTGCAAATTCTTGTGTTTTCTGATCCGTTTTAGTCCAGATATGTTATATATGTATCATATTGTGTAAATGTTGCACACATATAAAATGAGATTTATATCATTGTGAAATAAAAATGGAATCCAAGATGGCTGCTAAAACTAAATAAAATGAAACTTTTCATCAAATTTTAGTCTTTTTACACTCTTTTTATTTATCAGCAGTGTAGACAAATGATTACAGCTCACTAATCCAATACATGCCATCCTTAGGTAACTCTCATAATCAAAATTGCACTTAAGAGGGTTATCATCTCTTAAGACAATACAGTTTTGTGTATATTAACACCTTTGAAGGAAACAGTAGCGTCATTGACAATGTCCGTAACAACAATGACAGGATGGACAAAATGGCGGGGTTAACTAAACTGGTACCCTGTTTTCACTATAAATTATACATGTAATGGTATGGAACAAGTCAAAATGACAGGGATCAAGAATGCTGTTTGTATATGGTTTGTGTTTTGGTAAGATACATTTTGCATGCAAAAGGATTTTCGTGATCTGGGGTGGGGGGGGGGGGGGGTACAACACATTCTTCTAGTTTAGTGTAAAATGCTAAAATGCTTTGATCAGAAAGATTATTAGTTTATATATTATGTATCATAAAGGCACAGACTGATGATGAGACTTTTCATTTCATACCCATAGATCATGTGTTACAATATATACATCACATACTCACATGGAACAACTATTGAAATATATATGATTGACTGGGCAAATTTATCACCTATGAATATGAATAGAAGGCATCAATCAAACATGCCCAAATTTGCTTCAGGATATATACATGTAGTCTGTTCTGTGGGGTTACCTTAAAAAGACAAAACACATTTAGATAGGTGGCACAATGTGTGTTTGTATAGGTCACTTACATAAGAAGTTTAAAAAAGAAATAAAGAAATAAATAAAAATAATGAAACGGAATCGTACCACTACCTACAGATGTTTAGGAAGTTTAGGAAGTTCTTATTAAGGAGCCATTGTATAGCTCTCCCTTATACTAATATAAACATCATCTGTAACATATGCTGGGTGCTAATCCCTACCTATCCCATTAAATATTTGCATTCACTTCATTTTGTGAACTTGGCACTTGGGTCTATAAAGTCTTACTGACTGACACAAATATAACTAGCGCCACCTTGTTGATGTATGTGGTCATTTGTAATGTTAACAAATTCCCACTAGACAAACAGTCTGTCGAAAAGCCATATATAAGGGTGGTAGACTGAATCCTTAACTTTGTTAAATAATAAACTGGTGCAGTCATTGGTATCTGGCATTTCATAAGTCGTTCAACGCTCGTATGTGATGTACATAAAACATCATCTTTGGTAATAAATTGAAATGTGATGGGAAGCTTCAGTCTTTGCGTTAAGGGCACGATAAATAGGGCATAAGTGTATATTTTGCTACAGTTTATTATGGTTTGAACTCTCTTTGGTCCAGTCTTTGCTAGTTCCTTGGTGGTTTCACCACACTACCATTTATCAATCTAAGCAAAGAAACACTAATCCGTAAATAGGACTTAACAAGACAGTATTCTGCTGAAGTAAGAAAAACACACAACAAATAGTGGCTCCATATGACATGTATATGTAACCAATGGTCTAGAGACAAACAAACAATAATTATAAAGAAGTATCAGCTGTAACTTCAGAAATAATCGTGATAATGTTGCTTTAGATGTTTTGAATTGTCTGTTTGCAAATGTCACTATCTTATCTTGTGTTTTTATATTTGTTGCTTTACAGTTCAGTCAACAGCCATAGCTGTTTCTTGATGGTGTCTCCATGTTTAAGACTCCTACCGAACCATAGGATGTCATGACATGTTAAATATGCTTCAAAATCCAACCATCCACAACTAAGGCTTATATTTATGCATGAATGTTTTACGTAACCGCTTTTTCAGAATAGGCTCAGAGCTTTGCCTTGAGGCACAAGCAGACCATCTTTTTGTCACAGCCCTGGGTTTGATCTTGTGCTTTTCTGGTCTTTTGGATGAGAGAATTTCACAATGATATAATTCCAACTTCACTAATTTCCTACATTCTGATTGGTTGTTTATAAGACTTTATACTTCGATAAAAGCAATGCGTAAGAATACTTGGTTTTCACCTTAAAAACGGCGCGACGTTACGCGATTACGTGACGTTTCCTCGAGGAAACGTTGACGTCACCAAATCTAAACGTCATAAAAACAATGGATGAACGCGTTTTGAAGGCGTCGAAATGAATATTTGGAATTTTTAATAAACATGGACGCTTTTTCTTTTAATACAACATCGTAAGGTAAGCGTTTTTATCTTCTTGTTGTGTGTTGAAATTTGACGTTTGAATTTCTAATGTTCCGAGCCCCAGTTCAAAATCGACATGTCTTTCTATCGGCCCAGACGGCGACATTTCCTCCCAAAAGAACAATTTTGAATGAAGGGGAGATGTTTTAAAGCTCCCGCTTTTACAGCTTGCCTTTAGGAAACCAGTTATAGCTTCTATTAATTGCGAGAAGTGAGTTCTGTGCCTTGGAAATTTTCAAGATGGCTGCCTCATGAAGATCCGTTTTGCTCTATTTTCCTTCCGCTGGCTATAAAAAATGAAATCAATGTAAATAAATGCAGTGTAATGGGACAAAGTTGGAATTATAAGGAATGAATTATTATTTTTGTTGATTTTATCGATGTGTAAACTCAGGCGAATCACTCACAAACTTTTTCATAAAGCCCTTCGGGCTTTATTTAGTTTGTGAGTGATTCGCCTGAGTTTACACATCGATAAAATCAACAAAAATAAAATTCATTCCTATAATAATACCCAAGAGGGTATGCAACATGTGTGGACAAAATCTGATCAGAAAACACACGACTTTGCACTATAGGGGCTAAGAACTGTATTGATATAACAGATGATAACCTTCTTGGATGTCATATTGAATAATGTGAGTTGCCAGAGGCTAAGTTAAATCCGCTGAGTTCATTTGTTGTACACTCTTCTTCTACACCACTAAAAAGTTACAGACAATGTAGAATTATAAAATATGGTTGAAAATTCGACTTTTAAAATTTTGGCGGCCATCTTGGATGCCATTATTATTGTTATTATTATTATTTTTATTATTATTACCCATTAGCGTGCAACTATTTCAGAAAATGATACATTTATGGCATTGGTGGACTATATCTGATAATGCACTGTACTGCACTATTATGGGGCCATTGTATGATTGTGTAGATGACAGCCCTCTTGGATGCCATATTAAATTAATTTAATTACCCAAGGGTATCCACAGGGTTCATTTGTTGCATATTCGTCTTCTATACCATTTATAAAGTAACAAATAATGTAAAATTATGGAATTCGGTTGAAAATTCAACTTTATTTTTAATTTTGATGGCCCTCTTGGATGCCATTATCATTTTACAATTACACAATACCTATGAGAATGCAACTGTTCCACCTATGTAACATTCACGAACTTTGTCTGATAAGGAAACACATGATTTTGCACTATAACTGCTTAGATCTGTAAGGTTTTATCAGATTGCAACCCTCTTGGGTGCCATCTTGAATTATGGGAGTTGCCCAAGGGTGACAAGGTGGCATCAAGTGGATTTTTGTTCCTGAAGGTGTTGGCTATCATTATCAGTCAAAACATTTTCTATACACCGCAAATCCAGGTCCACCAAAAATATGCTGTTTCTCTGCCGGACTGAGACTCGTCTATAATGCAGTAATCAATTTTTTTTTTTATCATTTTCATTCATTGCAGTCTGGTTTCGGTCAAACTATAATTCTCATGATAGACTATTGATGTGGTCAAAAATATTACTTACAGCTCTTTTCCCAAGGGGTGGTCCGTAGACACCTTTCCTCCTCTTGTCGAGTTTGGACATGATCATGTTCTGTGTCTGGTTGGCGCTGGTCTGAGCGGAGAAGTTGAGAATGTTGGGTTTGTACACCTCCTTGTCGAGTTTGTGCAACAAGAAATCCTGGAAAAGAATAGATGAGGTGATGCATTTACAACTTTAGGAATATGTCCACAAATAATGTCAAAGGTTAAATGTACGCCACTGATCAAAGTCTACTTAGAGATTAAAACATTTAAGTTAAATGAGTCAAACTCATGTCATTCTATGTACTGAGCATCATGAGAAAACCAGATCTTTGCCTATGCGAAAACAAAGACGTGGATCAGCTGTGCAGTAACTGCACAGCTGATCAGCACCTTTGTTTTCGCTATGCAGATGGTACAATTCCTATTCTACTTAAATCTAAAATTCCAAGCGTCTAGCCTGCTTCTGTTACTGTACAGGCCGGTTTGTGTCAGACCTGATCGGAAACCCTTAAGTCCGGTTTTCTCGGGTCGCAGCTCATCTTATAACATAAGGTGCTATCAGTGCAATGAAACCTTTATAAATGACTAAAACAATCAAATTTATAACATTTTTTGATTGACTTACAAATGGCAGTAGGCTTATTCCAAAGCAGGCTGGTCAAACGTTTTGTTTCAAACGATTAAAAGTTTTCATCAAAAACTAAATTATTCTGTACTTCATATATTGTGCTAAAAATAAACTTACTGTGACATAGACACTTTTTCCCGTGCCTGTCGGTCCGCAGAAAAGTACAGCTTTCTTGTGTTGTATCAGTAGGTCCATGAGGGCGGTGTATCGGACCGTGTCTACAGTAGGTACGATAATCTCGTTGAACAGGGCGTCCTTGGGGATAGGTGCCTGATCCTTGAGGTCCTCAGTCCAGGGTAACCATTTACCAGCTCCCTGGGGGAAAAGAAATAATTTAAGGTAGAGATAAGCATGGATATTATAAAAACAATAGCCACAACAAAGATAGATCCAGTTAGTCAGAGGTCTTTGCTTTTAAGCATAATCTGATGCTGCCTGCGGGTCCACGCATTCTAGATACCTCCATCTGCATCCATTGCTAAGCCTTTTTGAAGTTACAAATTCATTCCCGTCTTTTTTTTTTTTTATTTGGTTTGTTTGTTTGCTTGTTGTTGTTTTTTTGTATTTTTTTGTCTGAATTGTGGCTTAACATCCTAGTTAACAATTTTTCAGTCATGTCATGACGGAGAAACCCATTGTTTCGAGTGGCAAATTTAAATGCTTTACAAAGCCTAGCCTTTGCCATGATCTTTCATTTCTCTTTCCATGGATTCGACAATATTTGGGCATGGATGATATACAAGTTCAAAAGAGATTTTTTTTTTATATTTAGCGAAATTTACCTATCAATTTTCTGCTCTTTTTTGCTTCCATTCCTTCTTCAATACAGCCCAATTGATAATATGCATTTCCTCATACATTACCTACAAAGTCCAGAAAATTCAGGGAATTTACCTCTTTGACAAATCTGTAGTCATAGATCCTACCCTTGGGTGGAAAGGGGTTCATGTAGGGTTTCATTGGGGGTTCCACGAGCTCGGGTAAACTCAGTTTGATCCTGGTCTCTTCTGTCATACCACCCTATATTGAGAAAGAATTTAATTTAGTCATTTACAGGACAAATTCTTGTACATTGATATTTTCATCAAGAACAGGGCTAAATTTCTTGAAGAAACATACACCCTGACACAAACAAAATCTCTGGTAAAATCAAAGAATATTTGCTCGGCCATAGCCTAATTAAAAAGGAAGAGCTGGGATTTACATAAGGATAATAGACACTATTCACTCTTTTTCCCCCCTGAACATGAATTACAAACAAGTAGGATTGCTTTATTCTGATTTCAGCAACATGCATTGAGCATGTTTAGTAAAATCAAGAAAATTATACAATACCCATTCCTTGTTAAAACATTTCCAGTATTACTTGTGCAGGCATCAGGAATGTAAGCATACTTACAGACATAAGTTCTTTAATGAGTTTGTCAAACTTGACACGACCAGCATCATCACAGCTACCGCCGACAGACCAGGTCAGGGCGAAGAAGAATATACTCTGAAAAATTTAAAGACAACCCATGTTTATTTTGAATATATATAACTATAGAATAAAGGGCAAAATTCACGAATGTGGGATTTAGGCCCTGTAAATATCCATTTTGTGTACATATGTTATTTATGAATGCGACCTCATTTTTACCTAACACTGTCTTTCGTCTTTACAAATAAACAAAAAGCAGCTCCAAAAATTTCTCTCAGTGACTAAAAATAATACCCAGATGAACCATGCGTAGGCAGAAAATCAGCATTTTTCCATAATTTACTGCAAAAAAATGCAGTATAAAATTATGAAGTCCCTCATGCGACATCACCATTTTTTGTGGAATACTTCTCTAAGCCATGTTGAATATTTGATGAAAATTTCAAGGTGTCGCAGACGGGACTTCATTGTCAAATAAAACAAAAACGGAAATGAGCTTGTGTGTGATGTATGATAATTACGCATTTCGATGGCAAAATAATGAAACATACATCGATGTTGTGAGTAACGCCACAACCAAATCACATAAAACGCAAAGACTTTGATCTTTGACTCCTATCATCAACAAACAGCGTCTAGTGCGGAGCTTTCCGAACCAAAGTTACAGCCGAAACAAGGATGAGTCAAGGGACGTCACTCTGACTGGCAAGTGCAACTGACAGTTCCGCGTCATTGACAACATCGATAAAACGGAAGCATGTGTATTCTAGTAATTACAGATGACAGTTTAAACGATTTCATGAAAAGTAAGTATTATTTTCCCTGGTTATATTTTTACTGCGGGTTTTATCCTGTAAAAATGCGATTTTAGCGTGGGATGATCAATTGATGCAGACGGCATAAAACATGAATAGGAAAAGTAACGGAGACGATATAATTCACCTATGTATGGCATAGCGTAAAGGGACCAGTGATCGATCAAAAATAGCCATGTTTGATAAATTTACGGATCAGTCATGCATTGGAGAATGCATGTGTACATACCATATCTAAGCTTGAACCTTCGCCATGTTTTTCAATACGTCAATTTATGACGTCATCATGTCACGTTCTCAGTGACGTCATTTTTACACACCCACCGTCATACAACGTGAATCAGGGTCAGGTGGACCAGTGATCGATCACCTTCTTTTTCTCTCCAAAACCGCGGCTAACTTGGAAGGTATGTAATTTTTTAGAAAGAATAATTATTGTTCACCTCTAGCCACGAAACACAGTTTGGAAATTTTCAGTGAGTTAAAAGAAATGAAGCAGCGAAATGAGGTGGTCGAAAAACATAAACGCCCATAGAAACAATGCAAAACTGTTAAAAATTAGCTCGAAAATCACAGAAATTGTCCATTAATCGCAGCGTTATCCTTTACAATTTGGAATGTGGATCAGTTTTGTTTAGTATGCAGTAAAGTTAAAAAAATTAGCCAGTCGGAACGAATGCAGGTTGTTTCATCTTGAAGAATTTATTGAACAATCACCGCTTTTAAGCAGTACAACTAAGACCCCCTCTTCGTAAAGTGCCGGAAAATGCAAGATAGAAAAGCTTTCCAAATAAATTTAAATTAGTGTTTGTAAGGTAATATAATGCGCCTTAAGTTGAGACTAGCATAAGATTTACTTCAGGTATCCTTTGAGAATTAATAGCCGATAACCACTAGTTGATCGATCACTGGTCCCTGATCGATCACTGGTCGCCTTACGCTATCACAGCAGTCCTTCATCATTTCGCACAAAAATACACGTATAATTGTTAAAAAAAAAAAAAAAAATCGGGATAACCGCAACACAATCATTCAATAATAGTTTATGTGATATATATTAGTTATTTCCCATTATTAGTAGTTAGACTCCATGGTGTAGTGGTTAGAGCTCTGTCTTCGCACGCGAGGGGTCGTGGGTTCGATCCTCGCTGAAGGCGAATTTTTTTTTCTTTTTTTAATTCTTATTTCACCCGCAAAATAAACTGAGCGTATGTACTTTTCAATTATTTATTGGTATTTTTTATTATAATAATTTGATTTCTTTTACATGTATTTACAGATGCCTTGAGTACAGTTGACTGGATGGACATCATGTCAGGGGGTACAGTTTAAAAATCGACATACCCAGTAGCTGTTCTGACCAAATGTAACTATTATTTATGTTTATTACTCACATGTAAACTTACAGGAATATGCAACGATGTATGGCCTACACATACATGATACGTCCATTTTTATATACAACTATAGATACAAAACTTTATCATATGACGTCGCTGTTTTCCAGTGGATAACGTCATGTCATAAAAATCGTATGGACAACTTGGACACGTGTAATAACACTTTTGCGGGAATACGTAACGTCATTGACGACGTCCGTAACAACAATGTAAATTTTCATTGAAAATATGTCCACATTGGAGGCGATAAAACACTAATTTAAAATCATATGATAAAACGAATCTTACACTCGTGGTCATTTCATATGAAATTTATTAAACTCGCCGAAGGCTCGTTTAATAAATTTTATATGAAATGACCACTCGTGTAAGATCCTCTATATATGAACATTTTAAAAATATTTATCACATAGCGAATTTTATTGCCTATTTTTACTTTTTCGAAAGCAAAATTGAAAATTTCATTGGAAAAAAAAGATGATAATATATATATTTTTGCTCAAAACATTAATTGTGGGTACACATTATAACCGCCTCGGCGGTAATAACGAGTATCCACAATCTATGTTTTGACTCAAGAATTAAGAACATAGGTTTACCCCTGTAAACCCTAGTTTTACTATAAAAACGTGGGGTTTAAAGGGGTAAACTTTTCAGGAACATGTTATCCTGATATTTGTTTTTGTTTTACAGCATGCCACCCACAAAATGTGTTCTCTGCAGCAAAAAGCTGAGGATTCATCAGAGACGTCCTGTCAATCAGCATCTTATCAGGTACCTGCGGAAGAATTTTCTTCTAGAATGTTCTCGTTCTGACTACATATGTGGAAAATGCAGCCGTCCAGCCTATCCGTATCAAGAGTCAGTATCCTGTTCAAACGTTAAGGCGAAAAATGTGAATTCCACTGATGATATGACAACTTCAAGTCAGACCCTAAGTCCACCTTCAGTTAGGCTCAGTATTAAATGTGCCAGTAAAAGCCATGCTTATTGTTTCATTTGCAAAAAACCTGGTCCCAGATTGGTGGTAGTTCCCGAGACGTTGAGAATAGACATGTTGCTTAGACACACTATACTTATAACTACAGACAGCAGATGCTGCCCTTCCCATTTAAATGGCAACTTGGACAGTTTTGATCCAGCGGTCCTCTTAAAACAATGGATCACAGTTATCTAAACAGAACAACGATTCTTGAACTTCTTAACAAACTTCGAGAAGTGGCTTTAAAGTCGTCGTCCAAGCGAATGTCATTTGACAGCTTAGATTCATATTCAGATGAAGATCTGCTTAATATGACTGGTCTCAATAAGGAGCAGTTCGTGGATTTATACCAGTATATACAGCCTCATATCAGGAATACACCTGCTAGAACATCATTAACTACCCTGGGACTATTCTTATTCAAAATGAAATCTGGACTTTCGAATAAGTTTCTATCCACACTGTTTGGAATATCCAAAGCAAGTGTCCGTAGGGCTATACATTCTGTTCGACAGGTTCTGATGTTGAAGTTTGTACCATCCAATTTAGGATTCTCTCATGTATCCCGAGAAGATGTTCTTCATAAACATACCCGTGCTCTAGCACAATCACTGCTTGCAGAAAATGACGGACAAGCAATTCTAGTGCTGGATGGTACATATATTTACATTAATAAGAGTAACAATTTTCAATTTCAAAGACGGTCTTATAGTGTTCATAAGGGACGACCGCTTGTGAAACCGATGATAATAGTGTCAACCACTGGCTATTATGTGAGTGTATTGGGACCTTACTTTGCGGATGCGAAAAATAATGATGCATCAATTCTGAACCACATCATGAACAACAATATAGAGGAAATAAAAGACTGGGTTAAACCAAGTGATATATTCGTAGTTGACAGAGGTTTCAGGGACTCTGTGGCTCTGCTGGTATACAAGCTGAAATCCCAGCATTCATGAAGCGAGGAGAGAAGCAGATGTCAACAGAAGAAGCCAATACTAGTCGTCTAGTTACAAAGGTAAGCTTTTTTATAATCTCAACTGATTAAGCTGACGACTGTATACACTTTGACTATATTAACTGTCAAATATACGTTTTATCTGATCGATAAACCATATCCACCCAGTTTATGAACACTTTTTCCTGGGTCTGATTTGTTTACCTAGACTTACCTGTCGCAAAATGCACACGGGAATACAGTGCCAAGCATAAACGTGTCTTATTACCTATGCAAACAAAAAGTCGCAGATTATATCCACGCAGGATGATCATCGTCTTTGCTGTTCGCTGCTTAGATAGAATTCAATAGCATCTTTACTTGCATAGATCTTTGTGATATGTATGGTCGTTTGAGCCTTTGCTGAGATTGTGAACTTAGTCTCAACAAATAATTTTCTTCTTGCAGGTGCGCTGGGTTGTGGAGGCAGCGAATGCGCGTATAAAGAGATGGAAGTATTTAGACAGAATTTTACCAACAAGCCAAGTACCCTACATTGGAGATTATGTGAAAATAGTGTGTGCCATATCAAATAAGTATATGCCACCGATCAATGCCACCAAAGATTCGGAAGAGGATCAGCTCACTGCCTTCAGAATGTTAGACCGGTTAAAACAGTCAAATGAACTCCAACTGTATGTAGAAGAACAACACCTGGAGCGGCGTAGCACGAAGTGGGTCAGCACAGAAGAATGTCAGTTGGATAACTTTCCTAAACTTGATGACACCATGTTAAGGCTTCTAACTTTGGGCACCTACCAGTTAAAACTAAGTAGCAGCTATATACAGGAGTTTGTCGGTGGTGAGTGTAATATCCAGCTGTTTAAGGAGGAGGATGGTCTGTTGCGTGTAAGACTTCAAAGTAGACACGTTTCTGCCAAATCATATCTAGTTTGGATCAAGTACGACTGTGATCATATTAAAGCATGGTATTGTAAATGCAGGGCCGGTGCGAGAACAGTAGGCACTTGTTCACATATTGCTGCCATACTCTGGTATCTAGGACAGTCTATGTTTAACAGGAGTAAGTACGGTGTTAAAGACTGGGGACAGTATCTAGATGATGCGGCTGAAGTTCCAGAAACAGTACTCATCAGACTCCGAGGGTTGTACATGTGAAGAGTAATTTCAAATTGTTACAAAATATCTGTGGGCCAGTTTAGCTCACGGTCATTGTATAAAATGATATTATAAGAATCTTATATGGGGTTCTGTTCTAGATGGAAGTTTCCAACCCAAGGGATGACCGTGCTGAGCGGAACCGAGGCTCCGCCGAGGTTCCGCTCAGCACGGTCATCCCGAGGGTTGGAAACTTCCATCTAGAACAGAACACCGTATTAGATTCTTTTTCTTGCACAACAACCCCCAAAATCTGGTTTATTTCAAGGTTTTGTGTATTTTTAGCCTGGGTGAGAACACCTGGGTGAGAACACCTGGGTGAGATGCAATTTTATCACCCAGGCAAAAAGTGTGGCAATTTCTGTCTGGTGTGCAAGAAAAAAATTTATAAGCTGAGGCGAAACACTTCTTACATCACATACATGCACCCAGCGAATACTTCGATCAGCCTGCACATCAGCACAGTCTGATCAGAGCCTTCATTGGTCGCTTAGGAACATTCATGTTATACACTGAGCACCCAGTGATGACTCTGATCAGCCTGCACGCATGCACATGCTAATTTGAGTCTTCACTGGGTGCATATGTGTAATATGTAGTAATTGTCATGCTTTGGCTCAGTTGTTAACATGTCATGATAAGAGGTGTGACAAGTTAACAAAGATGTCTGCACAGTTTCAGAAGCTAGCTTTACTGTTTCACGCACAAGTCTTTTCGTTTGGTTGTTAGAAACAAAACCATCAGTTTGTGTATTCTGTGTTATTATTCTGGGGAAAGTTCACAAAACATCTTAAGTGGTTGCTATGTGGTTGCTAAGGCGAACTTTCTGAGAAGGAGATTCCCTACAACTGTGAAATTTGCTGTTAAGAAAGAGCCTAAAATACTGTTCCTCCATAGCAAATTTCATAGTTGTAGGAAATTCCCTTCATAGAAAGTTTACCTTAGCAACGCCTTAGCAACCACTTTACATTTTTGTGCATTTATTGCCATGGCAATTCTGTCTTTGAACTGTTTGTGATAACAACTTGCACAGTGACTTGAAATAAAATAAATCTTTGATAAATAAAAAAAGTAAGAAGCATATTCAAACACAATCAAAATCATAAATCTCAGTTATATATTATATTGAATTAAAATAATTTTTGTTTCCATGGAAACAGTTTTTTGATGAGTATTTGCATTTTTTCATTACTTGTTTCTTTCAGATTCCATAGTATTAAATAAAAAAAACTAGACACCAATAGAAAAACACAAACTCAAAATCTGAAAAAGGTTTATGTTTAAATGATCGTATCCTTACTGTATGGAGTAAAGGAACTAATACAGTTACCATGGCAACATTCATGAAATCATGACTGTATCATTTATTATATATTAAGTCATATATTTTCACTTGCCCAGCAAATATGTTACAAATAAATAAGTGTCTTGTTATGTATAATTTTACCTTTTCTTCAATGAAAACCCTGAAAAATCATCATTTCTATAGGTTCATCTTCATGTTGCCATAGCAACGCAGGCTGATGATCTTGACAGTTTTTATTGTAGATTTTGAAAGTGCCCCATCATTGTCTACTACTAGGAGGCTTTTCAAGAAAAATATGTACAGGGCCATTTTTGGCCATTTGTGAACCAAGCCCTTTGATTTTTTTTTTAAATCACTGATTCATATATTCCAGTAGACCAGGTCATTTGCATTTTATTATCAAAATAATTGTACTTTAATATTATATTCAAAATCTACAGTAATCAGCTGTAATTGATTACATTTTAGGACAAAGTGATTTGTAATCAAAATGGCTGCAATGTAATCTACCACATGCCTGATTTCTAACCATAAAACCACCATAAACCTACCTCTAACCATGTGGAAATCTCCCGTTCTTCCATCTGTGAGATCTTAGCCTCGTCTTGGAACTCGTCCATCTGACAGTCCATCAGGTTCATCAGGGACTTCACCATGTTGGTGTCTGTGGTCGGACACAGCTCCTTCACGCCACCTTTCCTCACGAGCTGTATGCACGCGTCGCAGAATCTCTCAAACAAGTCGTTGATGGAGCTCTTGTGCATTTCTGTCAAGGTTGGGGGCATTTCGTTGAGCCAGGACTTGACGATAGGACGCCAGCCCATTGAAGCTGGCTCCATGTAGATCATACCACATCTTGATACCTGGGAAAATCAAATTTGAAATATAGTTTTCAGTAGCACAATTTTTTTGTGTGTGTGTGGGGGGGGGGTCTTTTTCAGTGTTGATTAGTGAACCACTTTGATCTAACATTCTGAAGGCTATTTTCAGAAACTCTGTAACACAGATATGGAATTTCATAAGTTTTTTTTACAACTACAGATATATAGTGCAACCTCATTATAATGCCATCTCTGGGGTCCATAGAAGCAGACCATGTCATAAGTGATACCCTCTTATAATGAGTTACATGTACTTACAAAAGACAAATAGCAAAATAATCAGTCTGAGAGCAATGGCATCTATAGCTGTGATATATTGAAAACTGCATTACAGTGAGGTGCGTTATAATGAGGTTGAAGGCTATCTACAAAATAATATTGCCATTTCAAAAGACATTGTGTCATTATCAAATGAGCTGTTCTCTTGTGATACATACTGTAGCTGGTGAGGCCACTTCAAGATCCATGGGCTCAAAGATGAGGTTAGTTGTTGGGGCAAGCTGGATAATCTCACCGCTCATCAGACACAGCTTCTTGTTGTCGTCCAGTACAGTGTTCATGTTCTCAATCCAGATGGCATCAACGGGGCCGTCAAAGATCAGCCACTTGCGGTCTGGTGTCTGTAAAAAGAAAGTATATCATGTCAATCATTGCCTTTGAATCTGTATCTTTAAGGTTTCTTAACTGCTGATAAAACTTCAAAGTTTGAAAATTTAGCAGACAACCTACGTGATAATTTAACAGACATACTTCTTGAAAATTTAGCATGTTCGTTTTTCAACATTTTGAAAATGTCTAATTTTACATCGGTTTCCGGTGACTGTATCTGAATACAGGTTGAATCATAATCTATAGAAAGTGTGCATCATTGCTATTCATGCAGTAATACAGAAGAAAAAAATATACCGTGGAAGAAGCAAAGGCTCTGTAGGAGACGGCCAACACACCGTCGGACCATTCATGAGAGACGGGGTCAAAACAACCATACAGCTGACCCATGGTGATAGCCTTGGGGTTGATCACAGTTATCTGCACTTTGTTCTCTTCCATTAAACCCTGAAACCAGAACATGGTGTCATTTAAATCTTGTATATGATGTATATCACATTCTGAGTTTTCTTTCTTAAACCAGAATTTTAGATTAAATTGCCATAACTTCTTAGTTTGGTACCACATACCATGTAGCCTTTGGAGATGTGTTAATGAACAGTCAATCAATTTGAATCAAAATCTATGACAAATAATGATTCTTTAATTCAAGTACATGTAAAGGTATTTTTCTATAGTGAGAGTGAAGATATAAAAATTCTAAATGAAACTCTAAAACATTAAACAATGAACAGAATAATGAGCATGATAAACAATGAGCATAATAAACAATGAGCATGATAAATATCTAAGATCTATAATCTGTGTTGTATGCCAATTTTTCATGATGGCAGGACAATTATACCAAAAAGGGCTTATAAAAATAACAATAAAACGAAATGACAAAATGTTAACATAATAACAAATGTAAAAATCAAAATAAAACTTTCAACAGTCTGTACCTCTCCCTTTTTGAACTAGAAAAAAAAAAAAATTAAAATTGTAGTTCAAAAGTTCCCTTTCAAGTGGAAAACTTATTCTGAGCAATAATATTGAAGAATTATTGCAATTGCTTCAAAATGTGTTATTTGTCCAAGCACATAATAGGAGTGTGCCAGTATAGTATACGTGTTTGACAAACCAGAATAACAAAGTAATAAACAGACCTATATATTATTCTTGAAACACAATCAGCAAAACAAAGAAATTTGTCTGTATATAATGAAGCATTAAGCAGGTTTGTTAGAGCATCAAGTTGTTAGTTTTGGTTTGATTTAAATGTGCTTTACAACAAACAGTCATGTCAGTTATGTAACCATACTGTTCCCAGAGGCAGACTATCCCTATTAAGTGCTCATTTCTTTTATCGCTAACTAAAAAGCTCTTCTTCGATCGGCAGAGGATGAGGAATTGCCAAAAAAATATTTTCATGACCAAATGTGTCAGACCTGGGGATCTAACTCATATTTGATTACGTACAAACCAGATATGCTACCAATCGAGGTACCAAGTCAAGTTGAGAATGTTGTTAGTAGCGATGTCTTTTCGAATAAAGAAAATAAAACGTCATCCATAAACGTGATCAATGATTCCTAATGACCTATGGTCAAAATATATTTTTGAAAATGAAATGACTACTGAATTATGTCCATTTTTTATTAATGTTCTTTGAAAATACATATGATTGGGCTTATGTCTGATAGGATTTCAAACTATAAGGTAGAAATAAAGATGCTTATTGAAATATGTTCATAAAACTGCATCAAAATCAAATTCAATTTGAAAGAGCTGTGATTTTTTTTTCCGCTCGTTTTGTTAATTTTTGGCATGCTGTTAACCAGAGCCATGAATACTTGTAAATGTCATGCTTTTTAAAATATCAATCCATCAAAATCTTATATGAGAGAGATTACTACAGTAGAAAAGTAGTCCCACAGCCGAGTGCATGTATAAAACTTTATAACTTCTTCAAGCATGTGATAAGAACTCTATCATGCTTGACCTACCCCATGATTTTTCCACTGAAACAGAAAAACTATTAGAGGTAACAATTGTTATTTTGTTTGCATTGTGGTTTAATGTCCCAGTCAACAATTTTTCTGTCATGTTTGGATGGAGCCAACGCATCAACATTTCATCCTTGGTACCAAGCAAAAAGTATCCCGCTCATGAGTATAACTCACTGGAGGTAGGATTCCAACCCCAGAAGTGTCAATTTAAGGGCCTGAAGCTCTACCACTAGGCCACCATTCTCCCCTTGTGTAAAATGAATGCAATATTCGGTAACTGAGACTACATCGATGAGAATCACATTTATAGGTTACACACGAGAATGCGCTGTCTCTATGTCCCTTCAATGTCATGGTTATCTTTCCAAACAATTTTGCTTTTTTTTTTTTTAACGTGTGAGGTGCTTATCTTATGGTAACTGAATGATAACTAGCTTATGCTTGATAACTAGCCTATTCTAAAATATGGTTTTAAGCATCTTAATCTAACTCGGACAAGTTGCATAAAATGATGAAAAACGTCTAACCTTTTCATGGATATCTCCAAGTGCCTTAGCCAGAACTCTGTAGGCCTGTGTCTTCCCACCAAATGGCTCACCCACTATCATAAAGCCGTGACGCACAATCATCATTTCGTAGATCTGAAATCAAATTTGGGCAAACTGTCAGACGATATTCAAGACAATGCACAATCAAGTTATCATGCACAAAATCAAATCAGATAGCTTAACCAATCTTTACTTTACCCAAGTGATTTACCAGTACTAAATGCTCATAAGTTCACTATTAACTGACAATCATTTCCTGTAGCTAAGATCATTTTTGGATGCAGTGATCATCTTCACATTGTTCCTTAGCAAGACAAATGAGCCGCTGCATGGGAAAAGCAACAATCTGCATAGGCGAAAACATAGGCGCAGATCAGCTTTGCGGTAACCACGAAGCTGATCAGTGCCTTTGTTTACGCTACACGGATAGTACAATTCCTCTACTTTCTAAATCCAAAATCCATCTTCTGTGACTATACAGCCCAGTTTGTGTCGGACCTGGTCGGAACCCAAATTGTTGATTTTCTCATGCACAGGCTCAAATTATAGTGCACATTATTTCATGCATAAACTAATATGTGCTCTCCTTTAATCAGCCTACAAGAAGAAATGGCCATAAAATATTTTCATGACCAAATTTTCATGAAAGAAATATGCCAAACTTAGGAAGAGATGAAATAAAATTAATTTTGATTCTAATATATTTGAGCTGCGTCATGAGAAAACCAGACTTTTGCCTATGCGAAAACAAAGGCGCAGATCCGCTTCGCAGTAACTGCGAAGCTGATCAACGCCTTTGTTTCCGCTACTCGAATAGTACAATTCCTCTCCTAGTTAAATCCAAAATTTCAATTGTCTAGCTTTCTGCTGAGACTGTACAGGCCGGTTTGTGTCGGACCTGGTTGGAAACCCTGAAGACCAGTTTTCTCGTGTTGCAGCTCATTTAACTTAAAGCCTGCCAATTATACCTGTTGAATCTTCTCAAGGAAGAAGTCGACACACTGTAGATTGGACTTCTCACAGTTATCCCTGATGTGTTCGTTGAGGATCTCATAGTCAGGCTCAGGCAGTTTCACGCCAGGGAACAAGTCAGACGTGATGCCGTGGAACAGCGGCAGATCGTGGCTCAAAAACTTGGGTAAGTTTACGTCAATGATGGATCTCAACATCAGAATGTTTTCATCTTCTTCTGGATATTTCAACTGAAATTAGCATAAACTATGTATATGTAGATTGTACATGTATATATTTTTCTCCTAAACAAAACAATAGAAAATTAAATAATGGTTTTCAGAGATGAAATCTTGACAAAATTTGCAAAAATTATGAGGAAACCCTTTTATAAAAAAAAAAGAATCAAGCATATGAAAGTTTAAAAACAGAAAAAGATCATAACTTACATATAATTAAGTGATTCAGCTTTATTCTATTTTGCTTTCACATTGACCTCTTGATTTCTGTAGAGGACACTTTGTTTTCTATCTTTCAATGATTATAAACTTTCAGTGCTTATAAAACGATATATTAGCAATAAGTGTAGATCAAACTGCACCTCTAAGATATGTCTGATCTTGTCATGCATTGTTAAAAGACCAACCCTATCCTAAAACTATCATTATAACCCTGTACACAAAAATTGTCAAAGTAACATAATACCTTAAGGTTTCCGGCAGCCGTGAGTACAGACTTGACGGCTCTCATGCCGTAATCGTAGTGATGCTGTGATGACAGCTGTTCCGAGCACAGTCTGTATACGGCCACAATCTTGATTGACAGCGGTCGGGCGGAGACAAAGCCGCAGGAATACAGCGAGATCTCGGCAATCATAGCATAGTCCGGTACCATCATAGCCACTGTACGGAACAGGGCCTGTAAAGGAATTGGAGAAATGAGCCGCCTCGTGGAAAAACCAACAATGTGGTTTCCGAACAGGCTCGACACAAATGAGCTGTATTGTCACAGAAGATGGCTAGAGGCTAGAAATTTTGGATTTAGAAAGTAGAGGAATTGTACTATCCATGTTGTGAAAACAAAGGCGCTGATCAGCTTCGCAGTTACTGCGAAGCTGATCTGCGCCTTTGTTTTCGCATCAGTACAATCAGTACATATACTTGTGGGTGTCAAGTTGGTTGGCTCGTTTCCTGCTTTACACCTCATTCAACAGCTAAGGTCATACAGGGACAGGACCTTGGTTTAAAGTCTCATCCGAAAGTCTAGAGAAGCTCAGAATAGAACCCACATTCCATGGATAACATTGCAAGTGGCTTAACCAATATGCAAATTTGTAACATAAACTTGTGTTTCAACCATTTGCTCATCAATTATTATTTTTTCTGAGTATGATAATCACCTAGGCAATTCTGAAAAGTATCAACAGCCAACGTTAAGAGTAAATAAATAAACGTCATTTGAAAAGTGATTCAACATATAAAATACATGTCGGTGTCTTAGGACAAAGAAACCTATAGCTTACTTTCAAGTTGTCAGGTAATTCTGATCTCCCGGCATAACCTGGGTTCATGGTGATAAACACAGAACATGTTGGATCCAGTTTGATTTCTGTGCCTTCAAACACCATAGTATCTGAGCCGGAGTTAATACCTGGATGACAAAATGAACAAAACTAATTATTATGCCACTTCTGTTTTCAAAAAGTATTTCAAAAACAGTTCAACTTTTATGAAGATGCTATTACGATGAACAAGCACTAAAAAAGATAAATACCACCCAAAAATGAGCATGTAAGGTATCTTATAATTTTGTTTCTTTTGCTCCTACAAGTTCATTAAACAGCTGTTTTTCATGTTGGAGAGTTGTCCTTACTTTTACCTAACATTAGTATGTGTAATGACATTCCAATGCAACTTACATAATAACAGGGCCAGGCTACTCAGCTATGATTTTGAAGCATCTATACTCAAACCAAAAAGATGTAAAAATAGTTTTATAACTAACTAGCTGATTAATAACACCAAAAGCCTTTAGAGGAATACAGGTACTAAAACTAAATAGTGTTCAGCTTACCTCTCTGAATGGTGAGAATCTGCTGGGCTACGACTGACAACACTTCCAGATCAATTCTGTTGAACTCATCAAAACAGGACCAAGCTCCACAGGATGCCAAACCCTACAATACACAAATTGTATATATCAAATATAACAATTTCACATGGACTTTCTGTCGGGCACCGAAGTATTTTGCTTTACCATTTTATCTGCATTGTTCATTATGCTAACTTCTTTGCTTGATTGTAAGGGTGACTTCAACAAATTTTTGGAGTCGGAAAGTTTGGGCTATTGACTGTATTTCATGCCATTCAGTATTTATTTTAAAGTATAGAAAACAACATGTGACATATGCTTTAGAGATCTAACCCGCCACCATCTCCTTCTTTACATGTTTTCACTGTTCCTACAGATGCTCTTCCTTACTACTTTTGCATACCTTAAAGAATTTTCCCAGGGCAATATAATCCAGACCGTCAGAGCAGTTGAAGACGACGCACTGTTTGGCCACAGCCTTGGCCAGATCTTTGACTGTCTCAGTTTTCCCTGTACCTGCGGGGCCCTCAGGGGCACCACCCAGATGGAGCTGTAGGGCGTTGAACAGGGTTCTGCAAATACAGAAATGAATCATTTATGCTATGAACATAAAAAGGTCACGTTCAGTTTCTTGCTCATTGGTCTCAATGCATATTTTCACTACAATCTAGTTTTACAGATACAGTGCACTTTTCATGCAAAAATCACTCGTGAGAATAAAATGGTTTAGGGCTATTCCAGTTGAACATAGGTACCCCGGGAAGACGGCACTTTAATAAACTTCTATCGTAGGGTCTTTTGTTGGTTAAAATACTTCTGTATGTGGTGGGAGTTGGAGAATAATTGCTTCTATAGGAGGTGGGGTACTTTTTCGTGTTGAAAATCGGTTCTAAGGTGTAAAGTTCAATGCAATGCATAGAAGCAAATTAAACAGACTAAAAACCTTTCGTTCGCCCGATCCGACTTCGATTTTTTCCTGTGAGAGTGCATTGTCGCTGACAGGTAGCGCTTCGCGCACTGACCTGTCGCAGTTGGCCAATGGGATCTGGGAAATTCATGCGGGATGCCCCAGCTTTCTTCGGCTATATCCCACAATTCAAAGCGTCAAATGCGAGCAATCAAAATGAGGTATTGTCTGATCTCGCGAGAATGGTGAGAGTGCTCTCGATCACGTTCGCGCTGGTGACGTGTGCAAAAAAAAAACTGCATCAGGAAATTGTCAGCGATCGAGGTTGTTTTTTGGCATTTTAAGCCTAGAAAAGGCATTTGAACCGGGATTTTGGTCAGAAATCACAATTACAGACCTGTTGAAAGCTAAAATGGTGGCTCCTTGATGAATTTAATGATGTTTAGACACAAAACGTAGCGATATACGGAATTGTATCGCTCTCCCAAAGCAAGTATTAGCTTTTTGGAAAATGCAACATAGTGTTTTTTGAAGCCTGAAAAGTGGCGAAAAAGCGATTTTTTTTTTGCAAAAAAAAAAAACTCAGTGGCACACGTTATTGGAAAAAAATAAATCTCAGCATGATAACGGTTAAGAGTGACGTTACACATATAATTAATTGGATATAGCCCATTGTTGAAAATAGGCACAATAATCATGAAAGCTGATGAGATTCAAACAAGCTTGCTTGTCCATCAGGATGATAAAATGAAGATATATTTTCAAAAAATAGGTATTCAATCTTTATTATTATAGTGAGAACATTATTTTAATGACTTTTGACAAAAATCACACGATTACAGTTCCGTCAAACAGCAATACAAAAATTTACTTCTGTTCCTAAAAAATTCCCTCTTAATTTACTTCTATCCTTTTAAATTTTGCTTCTGTAGGAGGGTGTTTTATTGAAATGAACGGTTCTGCAGGTGGCTCAGTCGAGATGAAATTCACTTCTATAGGTGGAGGGTCAAAATTCAAAGTGCCTTCTTCCCCCCGTACTTATGTTTTACTGGAATAGCCCTTACAGTATATTGTTACTATTGAAACTATTGAGTTCATTTCAACTTTATTTCTGAAATATTCTGTAAGCTCTGATCTCAATCTGAACAAAATCCTTTCACCTATTACCTCATAAAGGTTATGCAGAGATTTATGGGAGAGATTTAGCATTTTAGTAAGCCTTTGAGCGAATCAAGTTATAAAGCAACAAATCTTCTACATGCATGCTTTTAAGACCCTACCTGTAACATCTGTCTGTAAGAGGTGTAATGACAAGACGTCCGGTATTTCCCAGATATTCATAGCCATACTTCAACATGGCACTGATCATACGGGTCACCATACGCTCTTCCTGGTTAACAGATTTAATAATGTTTGTTGATATTTACACACTTGGTAAATGTAATTCATATAACTTTGATATATGCATAGAAAAGATCTTATCTTCAAACTCAGATTTCAGAAGATTCTTCAAATTAAAATTCAGAAATGAATATGGTAATTAGGAATGGTGAAGAAGTTTGTTTTACAATGGTGTTTCTTTACTGTGACTACGTAACTTGACAATTCTTTATGTTCCAAGGAATAAATCTGAGGCAGCTGAGGAAAGTTAATCTTTTTAGGAAATCTGGCCACGAGATTATAAAACTTTTTTCATGCTCAAATCAGCTGAGCATGAAATTTAAACTGCTCATAAATATTGAAATAGCTCAAATGTATTGAAATGGAAGGTTTAGAACTCCAAAGCCTGTAATTTATCCTGCTGATAAATGTTAAAATGCCAACAATTGGCATTTTAACATTTACGAGCAGGATAAATTTTGGCATTTTAACATTTATGAACAGGATAAATTTTGTCTCAGCTGAGTTGAGCATGAAAAAAGTTTTATAAACTTGGGGCCAGGACTGCGTGGATTTTATGCAGAAATTATTCCCTAACATCATCTCTGCCAAAGAAAAGTATCGTTCCATTTAAACAATATGAATGGCATAAACACAAACCTCCCAATAATATCTCAGCTGGCTGAGCCACACAAAATCATATTCACTGGTCATCTTGAGGTCGACAATATGTGCCAACACGTCACGGGCGTGTACGTCCAGTACGATCAACGCCTGTAGTGTAACTCTGTTTTGCTTTGACAGTTTTCCTCGCACCATTTCGACAATGTCTGCTATCTGTGAGTTGTTAAGTTGCAGGTAGTCGTAGAGGGCTGTGCCTCCCTGCTTGATAGCTTTGTGAATGTATTCTGTCCAGTATTTGGCCGTGACGGCAAGGACGCACTGTCCTGGCCACTGCTTCACCCAGTCTTTTCTGTCACTGACAACATATGCTTCAAGTGCCTCACCGGTCACCTAGAGGTGCGAAAATAAACAAGAGAAATGAAGACATAATATTTTTTCATAAGAAGACACTGTCTGAATATTAGTTCTAAAAGTTTTATAACATTACAATCAAAAGTCACAATCTATAATTTTATTCAGGTAAAATATTAGATTGAAAATGATTTCATGATCCAGTTGCCTTGACATCTAGCAAAATCAAAGAACCATGGAGTAATATGTCACAATGTCACATTGTTTTGGGAATTGTGAGTCTACTTTTTTGTGAATTTGTATAGTAAATTATGATGCTCACTTTTCAGACACTTTTAACCAAAATGCTTCATCACAAGATCTTAAATAGAAGTCAAAGTGACATGTACTTAATTCTTGTCTTTCTTATCTACACTAACTTACTCACGTCTACTCATCATACATTACACTTAACACAAACCAACCAACCTTATGGATAGAGGCGACCATATCAGACTCAAGCTCCAAGAGCCATTTCTCGACCTGTCCTCTAGCTTTAGATGTTGAGATAACGTCTCGCAGCTGGACAATTTCTCCTTCACTGCTCATCATGTGCGTGATGTCGAGAACGTCGGTAAACTCCAGCTTGGCGATACCCTCAAAGCACTTCTTCAAGTGTGGCTGTACTCTCTTGGGGTCTTTGGTCTCGGACAAAATCTCAAGCAACTCGTCGTTGGAAAGGAAGAAAAATCGAGGGAAATACAGTCGCTTCTTTTCCAGGTAATCATTGAGACCCTGTAAAAGTTGAAAACAAAGTTGCACACACCTTTTAGTGAAGTCTGACTGCTGATTAGTCTACCACAATATTACCAATGGGTTAACACTACCAAGTTTCTACATGCATTTCAGGATTTGAAGTTTATCATTATGCTTATACCCACTTGTCAGTTCAGCTTATACCCACTTGTCAGGTCAGCTTATACCCACTTGTCAGTAACCTATTTAGGGCTATTCCAGTTGAACATAGGTACCCCGGGAAGACGGCACTTTAATAAACTTCTATCGTAGGGTCTTTTGTTGGTTAAAATACTTCTGTATGTGGTGGGAGTTGGAGAATAATTGCTTCTATAGGAGGTGGGGTACTTTTTCGTGTTGAAAATCGGTTCTAAGGTGTAAAGTTCAATGCAATGCATAGAAGCAAATTAAACAGACTAAAAACCTTTCGTTCGCCCGATCCGACTTCGATTTTTTCCTGTGAGAGTGCATTGTCGCTGACAGGTAGCGCTTCGCGCACTGACCTGTCGCAGTTGGCCAATGGGATCTGGGAAATTCATGCGGGATGCCCCAGCTTTCTTCGGCTATATCCCACAATTCAAAGCGTCAAATGCGAGCAATCAAAATGAGGTATTGTCTGATCTCGCGAGAATGGTGAGAGTGCTCTCGATCACGTTCGCGCTGGTGACGTGTGCAAAAAAAAAACTGCATCAGGAAATTGTCAGCGATCGAGGTTGTTTTTTGGCATTTTAAGCCTAGAAAAGGCATTTGAACCGGGATTTTGGTCAGAAATCACAATTACAGACCTGTTGAAAGCTAAAATGGTGGCTCCTTGATGAATTTAATGATGTTTAGACACAAAACGTAGCGATATACGGAATTGTATCGCTCTCCCAAAGCAAGTATTAGCTTTTTGGAAAATGCAACATAGTGTTTTTTGAAGCCTGAAAAGTGGCGAAAAAGCGATTTTTTTTTTGCAAAAAAAAAAAACTCAGTGGCACACGTTATTGGAAAAAAATAAATCTCAGCATGATAACGGTTAAGAGTGACGTTACACATATAATTAATTGGATATAGCCCATTGTTGAAAATAGGCACAATAATCATGAAAGCTGATGAGATTCAAACAAGCTTGCTTGTCCATCAGGATGATAAAATGAAGATATATTTTCAAAAAATAGGTATTCAATCTTTATTATTATAGTGAGAACATTATTTTAATGACTTTTGACAAAAATCACACGATTACAGTTCCGTCAAACAGCAATACAAAAATTTACTTCTGTTCCTAAAAAATTCCCTCTTAATTTACTTCTATCCTTTTAAATTTTGCTTCTGTAGGAGGGTGTTTTATTGAAATGAACGGTTCTGCAGGTGGCTCAGTCGAGATGAAATTCACTTCTATAGGTGGAGGGTCAAAATTCAAAGTGCCTTCTTCCCCCCGTACTTATGTTTTACTGGAATAGCCCTTAGCTACTGACTATTCTTTTTTAAGTATTTGGTATAATTCTTGCTTCAAGCTAACTCAAATACATGTATCTTGTTGCGTCTGATAGACGGTCATAAAACTGTAGCAAAGGCTGCAACATTCGAATAAATCTTTGCCTATAAAATAATGACAAACCTTTTGAATCAACTCCAACAGTTCATTAGATTTCTTCAGTCTCTCAAGCAATTTATCGATCTTGATTACTTCCAGGACGTGTTTGTCGAACACTGCCGACTTCATGATGTCACGCCAGTTCTTGTCGACGGTGGTGAATCGGCGACCTTCCTCTGGCATCTGCGCCATGATATCTGGGGAGCTGAAGATGGGCTCCAGGTACAGCCATGTGGCCTGGACTTTCAGCCACTCGTCCAGGACGTCCTGCAGCAGAATCAGCTTGCCTTCCCATTCTCTGAAAACATGAACAGAATTTTACATAAACATTTATTACCCAATCATAGGCAATTTTATTCAAAATGATGTGTTCATCTAACAGCCTGAATTTCTCTGTTGCTACAAGCTTTTGACATTGCCCCATTGGGTGCAAAACTATATTTACAGGTACATCAATATTCTATTGATAATTTTGTCAATTTAGGGAATTTGTCAATTCAATTTTGCAGGAACTGAAGTTTTCACTTCACCTACCCGATGTGGTAAAGTAGTCCAGTCTTGCAAAATCTACCACCAAGTAGACATTTTTTGTTTTTGTTTTGCTGTTGTTGCTTTGTGGTTAAACGTCCCAGACAACAACTTTTCAGTTACGTCAGGACAAAGCCACCAATTCCTGGATGTAAACCAAAGACACATCCTGGTGCCAGTGAGATCAAGCCCCCAATCCCTCGCTTCGGAGAATGATGCATTTACCACTAAGCAATGGCCTCGTCGAAGTGTCTCATACTTACTTGATTTCCGTCTCAAACGGTTTGATAAACGGTGACCCTCTCATTGTCTGTGTTTTGACAATATGGTCGTCCAGCAGGAGCTGAATATCATCAACCGATGACAAGATGTTGGTTCCTGTGTCTCTGTATGGGATCATGGTGAACTCAATCTGAAATGATGGTGGAGCAACTTGAAATAAAGATTGTGATAGGATAAAATATACTCCTTATGTTACACTGACCATTCAGTATGTCATATTTTTTTACTTACACACTTCAATATGTTCATCTCATTATTGAAAGGTCATTTTAATTTTGGGGGCCTTTTACCCCCTAAAAATTATGATTTTTACAGTCTTGCAGGAAGACCATAACTGTTTTGATTCTGATCAGCATAAATGACTGGGAAAACATAATCTAGGTCTAAACTGCTTTTAACACTACCAGGAAAAAAGAAAAGAAAAAAAATAGCTAATATACACATTCTGTTACATGTATATGGTACATGTATACTCAAACATGTTTGCATACCATGACCCATGTAGTACATGTAAACCCAAACTTATTCACATGCAAGGCAAATCAATTTATCCATTTTTAATGTCACCAATGTATCAAGAAATCTACATACCGGAGCCCACTCAGATTTCATCTTTTCCATAGCCTTTTCTAGGGAGTATTCCTTGCTGGCTGCTTCACTAATGGATTCAAACTTCGGGATATACTGGTCCAGGTTCATGTCCACAAAACGTGAGAGGCAGTAGCTGTCGTCAGGTTTCATCGTGTAGCCGACAATCTCTGAGATCTGTTCCCAGTGACGATCTCGTAAACCAGGGTTGAAGATGGTCGAGATCAATGGCATGTGCTCACGGAATTCTTCAACTTTGGATTTGACCTGTGAGAAGGAAAATATTAGTTTTAATGGCCAATTTTGACTTTAGTGGAATGACTTAAACAGTGATAAAAGTACAGAACATTCATAAGTTTTAGATGCTGAGCTATAAAACTAGCGACCTTTTCTGCAACTTTCTTTACCAATGTGCCAGGATAAAGCCATTTCTAGAGTTTATACAGCTCCCTCTAGAAGTTTAAAATGGAATGTCAATTAAAGATTTAATTGTAAAAGCAAACAAAGTCACTTGAAGGCTGCATTGTCTACTATTACAAGCTGCGCTAAAAAACCTACTTTTCCAGCAATTTTCTTCGCTGCAGGGACGGAATCAAACCCTTTCTCTAATTTGTAGAGCCCTCTCCAGAAGTTTCCGACCTCCTGATCAACATCATCAGGGTCTACACCGGCCATAGGACCATCCATCCAGTCCCTGGAAAAGAAATTGGCTTCCATTAGTGTCATAGCTTCATGATTCTTGCTTCGTGGAGCTCATTTTATCCCTTAAGCTAGTTTACACTACTAGTTCTCGGCTACAAAAGTTAAATCAATTTATTTCAATGGCTGTAAAGCCCAACTTGTATTAAACGAGGTCAAAAACCCTGCATGCAGATTTAATTGTGCTTCTATCATCTTCAAACTTTTTTCAGTCCCATTTTTGTGAGATCTGAAATTTGAGATTGTTTCCCCGCATACATATGATGTCTAACTAAGCACAAAGGGTTTCCAAAGATACATTACACTTTATTTAGACACCTGCAATCTAGATGGTGGTATACCTAGTGGCCCATGGGCCATAGCTATTTGTCTGTGAAATTGCTATAATTTTCTCACTTGTATTTGTTGTTGAACTCTACGGTAGTCTCGTAGAGCTGTAGGTAGGGTTTGAGTGTGTTGATGATAGTCTGTCTCTGCGGGTACGCCGTTGTCTGCCAACCAAACGCCTCCTCCTCAGCGTTGAAGGCTTCAATCTATAGAGAAAAGTTATGACAGAATTAATACTCTGTGACAGAAGATCAAGAATATGTGTATGTTGATTTTCTGTTTTCCTCAGGTATAAAGTTGCTTAGAAATAATGCCTCAATTTTGCTAAACTGGCCCCGAGGTTATAATACTTTTTTCATGCTCAGCTCAGCTGAGACTGAAATTTATCCTGCTCATAAATGTTAAAATGCCAACAGCTGTTGGCATTTTAACATTTATAAGCAGGATAAATTACAAGATTTTGTGACATAGACATGAAATTTCCAATGATTTTCACTAGTTCAATATTTATGAAGAAATGAAATTTCATGCTCAGCTGAGTTTAGCATGAAAAAAGTTTTATAGCATCGGGCCCTGGTTACATTTCAGACAGTGTTAGCATTTTTGTGTTGAAAAAGAGCCTACCTTTCTAAAAACTTCTAGATTTTGTTTTATATTTTCACAAGGCTCATGAGACGTATGACAAATGAGAAATTTTCTATGCCAACCACACTGGCTGAAACAGGCCCCAGCCCATTCTAGCTATTAGAAATAGATTGGCTGCTTGTGCCTCTAAATAGTTGAGCAGGCTGGTTTGTGTTGCCATCTGTTAGAAAACCCTATAACAAATTCTCTCTTGTAACCCACCTTTTCAGCAGCTGCCTGTAGTTTATTGTCGAGGGCCTGAGCCTTACGGAGATATTTCTGTATCTCTGACATGTCTCCATAGCCCTGGAATTCTTCCACTTGTTTTGTGTAGCCTTCCATCTCCTCAACGAATCTGTCACGCCGTAACTAGAACAGGCAAGAAAAATTTATTTATTATAAAAAAAAAATGAATTAAGAAGGCATTTTCTAACTGAAAAGTTGCCTTGAAATAGCCCTAAACTTTACAAATATAGCTTGACCATGCAATAAGTCATTTTATCTAGCACATTATTTTCATCATATTAAAGTAGCTTTAAAGTAGAGTATAAGATAGTTTTGCAATTCTTTCTGTGGAGGCATGGTTATTCAGCATTTTGTTTTGATTGATTTTAAATGAATTAGAAAGTATTTTGGGGTGGGGGTGGGGAAGTGGGGGAAATGATACCCACCTTGAGTGCATCTTCATACTGACTTCTCTTCTCCGACACGATCAACTTGTGTTCCTCAAATATCGCCGGCATACGTCCGTGCCACATGAAAACGTTGGCATTCAGTCTAATCTCCGCGGGAGAGAACTGGGCAAAGTCGGACAGGAAAGCGAGCCTGTCTTGTGACGTGTAGAGACGTTTCTCCATCTTGAAAATGATGTCAGATTCAACTTTCTCGATGTAAGCTTTCAATTCCATCAGCTGGTCTGTGTTAGCTGGGGTTGTCAACGCTTTCTCGGCAATTTGTTCATAGTCGTCGCACAATCTGAAATTTGGGAAGAAATCATTATTGTTTTAGCAGATAGACAAATTTACCATTTACACGAACCATGATTTGTTATAAAATACTCTTGTGGACTCCTATTTAATTTCTGTACACAGGCATTTGTGTAAGCATATGTCATATCTTTAAAAAGATTCTTCATCGTAATAACCAGAGGACCAATGGTCCTGTAAACGCTCACCTGAAACCTGAGATATATACCACTAAACTTGTTTGACTAGAATGGTAATATACATGTATATAACCCCAGGGCTAGGTCAGAGCAACCCCTGGAGTCAATGTTTCTTTTTGAAAACATAAAACTTCAGTCCATTTGCCAATTTACTGCAAGTTTTGCCCTTCAAATGACATTTTAACAATTTTCCCCATTCAAATACATGGGCCACCTAAGTTGACCTTGCCGTAAAATAGGTCAAGGTCATCCAAGGGTCACGATTTATATAAATTTTGTAGAGCTCCATTGTCTGATACTTCATGCCAAGTTTCAAAATCATAGGCCTTCTGGTTCTGGAGAAAAAGATTTTTAAAGGTTTTTGCTATTTATAGCCATGGCAGCCATCTTGGTCATGTGACCTTGACCATTTATATATGAGCGTCGTCACGCATAAAAGGTCCTTTATAGCGTAATCCATGACGTTGCGAGATATTGACGTCAAAAGCGACGCGTAAATTACGCGACAAATTCATTCCAAATTAACGTCCGTGTGTGCATGTATTATTTTAGCGTAGCGGCTTGTGTTTGCATAGAACATGGAAAATGTAGTGGCGTTTGTTATCTTTGTTAAAAGTCACTGGTAAGTGCATATGTATATGGTAAAAAGAATTGACCAGGCAAATCATGAAAACTACATATATTATATCGCTAAAACATGGATCAAAATGTACCAACATAGCCGCGACCGTTTTAGTCTATTATTTCGACGGCTCTGTCAGGATGTCAAACGGTGTCAACGGTGAAGTAGGGCCTATTATCAATTTGGCGTTTCACCAGTAAATCATTCAGATTTAGACGAATGCATGTATGCATATATTTGTTTTCTGGTCAGTGTTATCACAAGATCTGAATTGAATTTAGTCCCCGATTTAGTCTTGTTGAACCAAAATCTGGTCAAAAATATTTTCACGTCTTTCTCTCTATATGTTCTGATCTTTCCAAAAGTGCCGCTTGTTATATTTTAATTCAAGGGAGAGCAATCTTTAAAAACACATGACACGCATGTTGTTTGAAACTGAAAATGTTATGTATTTTTATTTTGTTTTGAAGCAAAAACAAACAATAAACATAAAATTTAAAAGATTAAACACAAATTGTACTATTTTGCATCTTTTTTACGTTAATTATTACAAATATGCGAATGCATTAAATAATGAACTATTAAAATTAATATTATTATATAGCCATAATTAACTTCTCAATAGATTTCAGTGATGTCAACATCGGTCTGCAAGTAGATTGAAATCCATAGAAGCGTTATGTACATATCAGGATTCATCACCGATTTTATTACGTTACGCGCTTTATTTCTTCTAAAAAAACTTGTATCTGGCATATGTGTAACCCTCTTACATGAACAAGACAGAATATTGTCCCTGTGGCAGATATTGTGATGTAAAACCACTCGAAACAAATCATTGTTATATTAACATGTATATATATGGAGATGGAAAAGGTCACATTCAGAAGAGAAGCTCGACCTTCAAACTAGAGATAGCAGTTACATCAAATAAACTGTGTCTACACAATCATTTCCGCGCGAATTTCTTATGTCAGCCGCCGACAGATGTACGATTTTCTTACCGCCGGATTGGATTGTAATGGACCCAGTATTCCACAGTATGATACATTTTTAGAAAAGAAAAAAATCATATCCCCACATGCACACTCGTCGTACGGACACAGCCGGGTCCAGAAGGAGAGATCTTAAGGTCTCAGGAAAAAAAAAAGTTTATCATTCGGCTGATCGCACGGGTGATGCGAGGTGTCCGTGCAATGCCTGTGAAATAGCACGGATATCGTGCAGCAATCCTAAGAAAATCCCACGACGTCCACACTATTGTCGTTCGGCCGCTTTGCTGTGTGAGTATTTTGCAGATTTTGTCAAGAGCCAGGTGTAGTATAAAAGAAATTTTATTGACCAATACAACCATTCCCGTCATTTGCTTTTATTGGTTGTTGCCATATAATTATATTTATTTATTTATCTATTTATTTGTTTTTTTTTTATTTTTTAAATTCAGTTTTACGTCCCTTTCAAGATGATTTCAGCTCATATAAGACGGGCCAATCAGTAGGTGGGGCGATAACGGGAGAACCCCGAGAAAAACCACCTGACACACCCGCAAGCAGAGCTTGGCTTGTCTCACATGTGGCCAGAGCGGGGCTCGAACCCATACCGGACACAGCGGTGATTATTTATTTATTTCAGAATATAAGGTTTTATACTATGTTTATCGTGACATCTCATTGCGGTTGTACGGAGATCTCGCATTGTTGTTGAACGGAAGATCAGAAAATAGCATAGAACAGATCACCTTACTCCACTTCTGTTGAAGTTACCATGGCAAACCGACGGGAAAATCCCGTCTACTGCAAACAGAATAATGCGCGTATTAAAGGAAATGATAACATTTTAGCCTTTGGGCGTTATATGTTATATACCGGAATATTGTTTGTTTTCGTGTTGACATCACCAGTTGAACAATAAGAGGATAAAACATTCTTTTCCGTGCATTAACGTTTGCCAAGCCCAAGGGCAATAATGTGTTGCAGCCCGAACCGCGTAGCGGTGAGGGCTGCAACACATTATTGCCCGAGGGCTTGGCAAACGTTAATGCACTTGGAAAAGAATGTTATATCGTCATTGTTATATACCTTTCCTCCGATACATGTACATTTTATTTATTTATTTATTTATTTATTTATTTATTTATTGTGAATGCTATGTCTTGAAATCGCGCACGATGACAAGCACACAGCCGTTGATTGGTAAGTGATTTGACGCAAAATGACACGTTAAATTAAGATGAAATATACGTCTGAAATGTACACTCACCTGCCATGTTAAATTTAGATGAAATGAACACCTGATAGTGTCCATAACATGTAAACAGGTGTATGTCATAGTCTCAGGGCAAAAACACCTAGGGCAATAACACCATTATTGCCCTGCTATGACGTCATCTCAGGGCATTAACACCATTATTGCCCTGCTGCGGTGTCAACTCAGGGCATTAACACCATTATTGCCCTGATATGACGTCATCTCAGGGCATTAATGGTATTAATGCCCTACGACGCCTAAAACAGCAGAAAGTGCTGTCCGTTACAACACAACAAGTTTCTATTGTAGAGATATATTAGGTATATAACAATGCGCATTAATATTCATTCATTGTCCTTGTAGTTTCAGTGGACATAAAGACCGATCGAACATGATATTTTGGACAAGCAATTAGCCAACAATATTAAAGAGCCGCATAGTGGGAACACCGGATTTTTGCTTATGCGAAAACAAAGGCGAAGATCAGCTTCGCAGTAAGTGCGAAGCTGAACAGCGCCTTTGTTTGCGCTTCACGGTTAGCTGAAATTCTCTTCTTCTTTAATCCGAAATTTCAAGCTTTTAGCTTGCTTCTGTCTATTCAGGTCGGTTTGTGTCAAAACTGGTCGGAAATCTTGAAGACAGATTTTCTTTCGTCGCGGCTCATTTTGTAGATCGTATCGTGTAGATAATAACTTACGAGCGGCCTATTCTTAAATATATAGCCTACATCTATATTTTGTCAGTCAGTATTCATTTGTAATATAAATATTTCTTTCGGTTGTTTTGTTTTCCTTTTATTTCAGTATTATGTAAATTCAAAATAACGAGTAATAATGTGCAAGATATCAATTAACAACTGTATCGTTTTTTTTAAGATTTGTATTATTTCCCTTGTCATGAGATAGCAAGAATTAACTTTTGAAAGAAAACGTGTAAAAATTTAATACATCGCTCAGGACAGTTCTAAGTGTATTTTTTTAAATTCAGTTTTACGTCCCTTTCAAGATTATTTCAGCTCATATGAGACAGGTCAATCAGTAGGTGGGGCGACAACGGGATAAGAAATAACGCTCCTTACCGCTCGACCACGGGGGCCGTCAAAATACGTGAAGACTCAGAGTAACCAGACACGAGAGTGATGCATACTCGTGTTAGTTAACACAAATACGCCAAAATTTGTAAAATCCACATTTTAACAACTGGCTAAGAAATTATATTCTTTTCTGTCGGTCATGGTCGGAATTTGGAAGGCCTGTCAGAAATTGGTAGGCATACATTTAATAAAGTGTAGTAAAACGAGATCAAAGTGTTTTACGTACATGTGTCCCTAATAACAGTCGTCCTCATTGCCCGGGGTTTATTGTTGTTATTATTTTCTTTGTCATCGCTTTGATTGTTTTCCGATAGGTACTTTCATGATATTGTCGCGAAAAAAAAAGTCCGAGAGGCTTCAGCCGCTGAACCAGAATAATTTTGCAACATATATTACAGAACAGCATGAACATTATGAATACTTTTTCACAATATGTCAGACTTACCTCTTCAGATATTGTATATAACTTATGGCGTACAACTGGAAGCGTCAAGAAAGTTTTTTCATTGACGACGTCGTCACGTCGTTTGAATGACGTCACAATTTTGTTGTAACAATGGTGAGGGTAGACAAGTTTGAAATGCCATAGAAACGTCAATAACAGAGATACCGTCGTCAAATTTTCACAATGACAAATATGTCTCTCTTTTAAAAAATGTAAAAATTGGAATTTCGAAAAATTTTACCCTAAGGACCCTTTATGCGTGACGACGCTCATATACTTTCATTCCCACTTCCTAACAATGCTCCTCATACAGTTTGGCTTTGATTGGCCAAGCAGTTTCAGAGAAGAAGATCTTTGAATATCACTGTAATATTCATGTATATTGCCCCGGGGTGGGGGCAGACAGACCCCTGGGGTCCAAATTTTTTCAGAATCATCAATCTTAAGTCCATTTGCCCATTTCCGGCAAGTTTTTCCCTACAAATGACACTTTAACACGTTTCCCCATTCAAATGCATGAGCGACCTATGTTGACCTTGCCGTAAAATAGGTCAAGGTCATCCCAGGGTCATGATTTATATAAACTTTGTAGAGCTCCAGTCACTGATGCTTCACACCAAGTTTCAAAATCATTGGCCTTCTGGTTCTCAAGAACAAGATTTTTAAAGTTTTTTCTATTTATAGCCATGGCGGCCATCTTCGTCATGTGACCATGACCATTTATATAAACTTCCTTTCCCCCTTCCCAAGGATGCTCCAAATGAAGTTTGGCTTTGATTGGCCAAGCGGTTTCAGGGGAGAAGATGTTTCATTATTATGGAAATATACATGTACATAGCCCCGGGTCAGGGGCAGACAACCCCCCAGGGGCTAAAATTTTCCATTAACATTAATCTTCTGTCCATTTGCCTATTCCCAGTACGTTTTACCCATTAAATAGCATTTTACCATTTTTTCCCATTCAAATGCATTGGAGACCTTAGCTGACCTTGCCGTAAAATAGGTCAAGGTCATCCCAGGGTCATGATTTATATAAAAATATTTGTAGAGCTCCAGTCACTGATGCTTCACTCCAAGTTTCAAAATCCTTGGCCTTCTGGTTCTCGAGAAGAAGATTTTTAAAGGTTTTTTCTATTTATAGCCATGGCGGCCATCTTGGTCATGTGACCTTGACCATTTATATAAACTTTCTTTCCCCCTTCCCAAGGATGCTTCACATGGAGTTTGGCTTTGATTGACCAAGCGGTTTCAGGGGAGAAGATGTTTCATTATTATGGAAATATACATGTATATCGCCCTGGGGCAGGGGCAGGCAACCCCCCAGGGGCTAAAATTTTCCATTAACATTAATCTTCTGTCCATTTGCCTATTCCCAGTAAGTTTTACCCATTAAATAGCATTTCCCATTTTTTCCCATTCAAATGCATTGGCGACCTAAGTTGACCTTGCCGTAAAATAGGTCAAGGTCATCGCAGGGTCATGATTTATATAAACTATGATGGGCCCACGTCCTCGATGCTACATACCAAGTTTCGTGGAAATCGGCCCACTGGTTCCGGAGAAGAAGATTTTTAAAGGTTTTTGCTATTTATAGCCATGGCGGCCATCTTGGTCATGTGACCTTGACCATTTATATAAACTTTTGTTCCCCCTTCCTAAGGATGCTCCATATGAAGTTTGGCTTTGATTGGCCAAGTGGTTTCAGAGGAGAAGATCTTTGAAAATGGTGGACGACGGACGACGGACGGACGCCGGAGCATGGGTATACTATAAGCTCACCTGTGAGCCTTCGGCTCAGGTGAGCTAAAAAGGCATTTTTTTTTTTTCACAAAAAATTTCATGTAATACATATATTTCTTTTTGACTGAAATTCATTTTAACTGCTTCCTTATCATTTTCAATGGCATTAAAATTCCAGTCCTCCAAAGCTTACAGTTTGTTTTCTTCCTGATGGTCCTTGGCCATTCTGCCGAGCAGTTTGGTCGTCAGAGCATCCGCTCTCTTGGACAGAGCTCGTATCAGGTCATCACAGTGAACTTCAAACATTCCCAGTCGTAAAACCTTGAGAAAATATAACAGTGAAATGATATGGGGAATCAACTTTATGCTTTATTCATAAAAAAAAACTATAATGTCAGACTTAAAATATATGTAGCTATATATTATCAATTCTACAGACGCAAATACTGTAAACACAAAAAGGAAAGATTTGTCCTCTATGTTTTTCTATTGCTTAGCACCTAAAGCTCACTGCATCAACTGTACTGGATTCCAAGAACATTGCACTCATTTTTTTACATGTTTGACATGAAAAAAAATAATGCGTTTGTGTGTGTTTCATCATACAGAAAATGTTTTGGATGTTTTAGACAAAGGTTGTATTAATGTTGATTTGAGAACGTCCCACAAACAGCTATGGTCATATGGAGACGGGACCTCGGTTTATGGTCTCATCCGATGGACACAAATAATGCGTTTGTGTGTGTTTCATCATACAGAAAATGTTTTGGATGTTTTAGACAAAGGTTGTATTAATGTTGATTTGAGAACGTCCCACAAACAGCTATGGTCATATGGAGACGGGACCTCGGTTTATGGTCTCATCCGATGGACTGGAGCTCGGGATTGAAGCTTCAACCCCTGGTTTATACGGCAAGTGACATAACCACTGTGCCACAGAAGCTTCTAGACACTGATTAGAGACATCTGCTGATAATGAAGCAGGCAAAATTATAAAGACACATAATTTAAAATAAGAATAGAACTGTAAAAGAAGATTTGTTCCAGAGAAACTAAATAAGAGATCAAATCATTAATATCCTAGCATGAAATAATTATGACTGCATGCAAAAAATTACATGAAAAGTAAATTTGAATGCATCATGAAATGCAAAATAAAGACTTATTTAACTTTAAAATGTAGATGCTGGTATCAAATAAACTGTGAAATTAGCCAGTTAGAACAAACAATATTGTAGGTGATTTCATGCATGAATTTAAAATCTTAAAATCAACACAATTATGTCTCATGTATAAATTGCTTAAAACTGACAGAAATGAAAATTTATTCTGACATGCAGATGCCTAATTTGCATAAAACTTAGTGACATGAACAAAATCATTCAAGTGGAATGTGGCTCAAGATATTACAACAGGCAGACTTACTAGAAGTTTCTATGTGGCTGAAAGATTTCACAACTTCTATCTAATGCTATGGGTGGCTAGAAAGAAAGAAAGAAAGAAAGAAAGAAAGAAAGAAAGAAATGGAAAGGAAAAAAGAAAAGAAAGAAAGAAAGAAAGAAAGAAAGAAAGGGAAAGGAAAAAAGAAAAGAAAGAAAGAAAGAAAGAAAGAAAGAAAGAAAGAAAGAAAGAAAGAAAGAAAGAAAGAAAGAAAGAAAGAAAGAAAGAAAGAAAGAAAGAAAAGACAAACAGATTAGAGAGAAAAACAAGACAAGAAGTATTAATATGAATCTGACAGATTGAAATATCTTTAGAATCTATCTAATTGTAGATCTTGTATAGAAAATCACAGAGAACGAAAAGAGCTATTCTAAATGATAGTTGGGGAAAATATCTTTTCAACATGGATGAAAACAGGGCAACACTGGTGGAAATCTAATCCTGTAAACTATTGGTGAAGCTGGGATTTCTGGACTTAGCTACGAACTGGGAGCTCTGAATTCGGCTAAAATTACTAGGACCCATGCAAAACAATTTTTATGCTTTTAATCAATACCTTTCCTCCTGTCTGTGAAATTCAATAAAGGCATGAAATATTAAAATGGTTCAAACAATTATCGCTGTTGTTCAATTTTGAGTTTGTCAGCTCTTTACTTTAATTTTGTTTATCACAACTTGTACTGGCTGCATCGTACATGCTATGGACCATATTCAATGAAACGATTCTGCTTCTTATAATGGTAAACTTTTCTACAAATTTTAGGTTGATAATATCAAATGAGCCTGTGCATGAGAAAACCAACAATTTGGGTTTCCGACCAGGTCCAACACAAACCAGCCTGTACAGTCACAGAAGAAACCCAGGATCTTGAAAATTTGGGCATAAGTAGAGGAGGAAATGTACTATCCGTGTATCGAAAACAAAGACGCTGATCAGCTTCGTGGTTACCGCGAAGCTGATCTGCGTCTTTGTTTTCGCCCATGCAATTTGTTGGTTTTCTCACGCACAGGCTCAAATTAAACAGGCACCATCTCTTTTTAAAGGCCATATAGACGTCTATCACCAGTAAGTTATCTAAATTCTTACAACAGCATTATTCGACAAAGTGTATTCAATATCAATTATAGCACGGTTTCTGAGACATATATCGTTCACGAAGTGGACAAGATTTTAAAATACACACGGGTGTATTCAGTCAGTAACAATACAATACTGGCTAAAACTTACAATTTATATTTGTAGCTATCAAAAGCAACAATGGATATACAGTATATATACTATTATAACATCTGACTACATTTGACTAACTTCTAAGCAAAGCATGCTGTTTTGTAATGGTACACCCTGAAAGCCCAAACATAATGCTTAAGACAAGAAAATTTAAGAAATGGATTAATTTTATTAATCTAGAAAAAACAGAAAACGAATTCAGGAATTTAGTACGATATGCACCCAAAGTCCAATATTAATATTAAGCAGTTTAACTAGTAAATAGCGGCAAATTATATTCAGCCTTAAAATACAGACTTTTCTCAATTTTAACACTGAAAAACAACATCGGTAGCATGGAAGGCAATGTAAATAGAAGACAATTTATGGTATAAATAGCAAAAAACGAAGCATAAGCGATGCTACAAATTTGTGTAAGCACGTACCTTGACAGAGTTATATGTGATTTCTTCTACGAGTCGGTGGTATTTCTCAACTTCTCTCTTGTATTCGTCAAAAGTGTGAGTCTCTTTCAAGAACTGATCAACATCAGCCTCAGCCTAGAAAAGAATGTAGTATGGATTTCAAACATATTTTTGATGCTTGGTTACTGCTTATTTGTTTGTTTGAGGTGATGCTTTAAATATTCCCATGGTCAATAGCTAAGGTCATGTTCTAGGTAAGCCTCCAGGAGGCAGTTTACCAATAGTCTACATTCTTTTACCATTAACAGATAGCTACTCTCCTTAAATCTGACAGCAAAAGAGGAAACATAGCCGCAGAAATATTTTCAAGGCCAA
The DNA here is from genome assembly GCA_964017185.1 of Rugalucina vietnamica. Lineage (NCBI taxonomy): Eukaryota > Metazoa > Mollusca > Bivalvia > Lucinida > Lucinidae > Rugalucina > Rugalucina vietnamica. The sequence goes on from OZ024884.1 coordinate 31,627,647, forward strand.
ATCTTCACAAAAGAAATCTGCTTGGTAATGGGGCTCAGTCTTTCATCCCCTTCAATATGAATTGGACATGCTATCAACCAAACTACCATGCTAGACCCTCTAGGTCAACTTAAACTAGAAAGAGTTTTCAGAGGAAAACATATGTCCCCCCTCTCTGCTCCAACCCACTTTTAATTTTGTAAATATATACCAACAGACATTTTAAATTAAAACCAATATATACCGACAGACATTTTAAAATATCACATGTTTCAGCTTTCCATATTTATAAAGTTTGAAGTTTCACGAAATTTACCCATCTACAATCCCAAACCAATCCTTGCCGGTATTAACTAATATGCAAAGTTTGAAGAAAATCGGTAAAAAAACTACTCAAGTTAGAGAGCGGAAACGAAAAAAATGCAATTTTTAACCTCAATCAAGGGCCATAACTCTAAGGTCATTTGACAAAATTTACCCATCTACAATCCCAAACCACTCCTTGCCGGTATCAACTCATATGCAAAGTTTGAAGAAAATCGGTCAAAAACTACTCAAGTTAGAGAGCGGAAACGAACAAAATGCAATTTTTAACCTCAATCAAGGGCCATAACTCTAAGGTCATTTGACGAAATTTACCCATCTACAATCCCAAACCACTCCTTGCCGGTATCAACACCTATGCAAAGTTTGAAGAAAATCGGTCAAAAAGTACTCAAGTTAGAGAGCGGAAACGAACAAAATGCAATTTTTAACATCAATCAAGGGCCATAACTCTAAAGTGGTTTGACGAAATTTACCCATCTACAATCCCAAACCACTCCTCGTCGATATCAACTCATATGCAAAGTTTAAAGAAAATTGGTCAAAAACTACTCAAGTTAGAGAGCGGAAACGAAAAAAATGCAATTTTTAACCTCAATCAAGGGCCATAACTCTAAGGTCATTTGACGAAATTTACCCATCTACAATCCCAAACCAATCCTTGCCGGTATCAACTCATATGCAAAGTTTGAAGAAAATCGGTCAAAAACTACTCAAGTTAGAGAGCGGAAACGAACAAAATGCAATTTTTAACCTCAATCAAGGGCCATAACTCTAAGGTCATTTGACGAAATTTACCCATCTACAATCCCAAACCACTCCTTGTCGGTATCAACTCATATGCAAAGTTTGAAGAAAATCGGTCAAAAACTACTCAAGTTAGAGAGCGGAAACGAATGAAGACCCCTGGATTTTCAAACAGTTAATTGACCTTTGTGACCTTCAAAATTAGGTCAAGGTCACCGAAATCTAATCACTCCATTCGGCTGCCCCAATGAAGTTTCTGTGCCAGTTTGGTCTAAATCCATCCAGTGGGGTTCAGGAGATATAATGCAGACAAAAAGCTACGCCGACGCCGACGTTGACGCCGACGCCGATGCCGACGGGATCCACACCAAAAAAAATATGTCCCCCACCCCTTCGGAGGGGGGACATAATTCCCATTGAGTTTTATGGACACGTGTACTTATGATTGTGCCAGTCCCTGGTCATAGCTTACTGGGTGTACAAACCTTTATCGATACACAATAAAACTAGAGGACCATTGGTCCTGTAGCTCACCTGAGAGATTATCACATTGTAAGCTCATGAGATTTAAATTAATTGAGAATCGACCAATGAAAGTCTATGCATGGACACTATTGACCCCCGGGGCATGGCCGAATTTGACCCAGGGGCATGACTGGCACAATTTATAATGGGGACTACCAAACATTGATACATACAAAATATAGAAGCTCTGGGCCTTTTGGTTTCAGAGAAGAAGATTTTTTTAGTTTTTCCCATTGTAAGTCTATGGAGACTATCTACCCCCGGGGCGTGGCCAAATTTGACCCCAGGAGCATGGCTGGCACAATTTATGTAGAGGACCATTAGCCATTGCCACATACAAAATATCAAAGCTGTGTGCCCTGTGGTTTCAGAGAAGAAGATTTTTTAATTTTTTCCCATAGCTAGTCTATTGAGACTATCAACCTCCGGGGCCTGGCCAAATTTGACCCCAGGGGCATGAATGGCACAATTTATGTAGAGGACCATTAGCCATTGCTACATACCAAATAACAAAGCTGTGGGCCTAGTGGTTTCAGAGAAGAAGATTTTTTTAGTTTTTCCTATTGTAGGTCTATGGAGACTATCTACCCCCGGGGCGTGGCCAATTTTGACCCCGGGGACATGATTGGCACAATTTATGTAGAGGACCATTAGCCATTGCCACATACAAAAAATCAAAGCTGTGGACCCTGTGGTTTCAGAGAAGAAGATTTTTTAGTTTTTTCCTATTGTAGGTCTATGGAGACTATCGACCCCCCGGGGCGTGGCCAAATTTGACCCTAGGGGCATGATTGGCACAATTTATGTAGAGGACCATTAGCCATTGCCACATACAAAATATCAAAGCTGTGGGCCCTGTGGTTTCAGAGAAGAAGATTTTTTAATTTTTTTCCCATAGTAAGTCTATGGAGACTATCAACCCCTGGGGCGTGGCCAAATTTGGCCCCAGGGGCATGAATGGCACAATTTATGTAGAGGACCATTAGCCATTGCTACATACCAAATATCAAATCTGTGGGCCTAGTGGTTTCAGAGAAGAAGATTTTTTTAGTTTTTCCAATTGTAAGTCTATGGAAACTATCCACCCCCAGTGTGTGGCCAAATTTGACCCCAGGGGCATGGCTGGCACAATTTATGTAGAGGACCATTAGCCATTGCCACATACCAAATATCAAAGCTGTGGGCCCTGTGGTTTCAGAGAAGAAGATTTTTTTAGTTTTTTCCTATTGTAGGTCTATGGAGACTATCGACCCCCGGGGCGTGGCCAAATTTGACCCCAGGGGCATGATTGGCACAATTTATGTAGAGGACCATTAGCCATTGCCACATACAAAATATCAAAGCTGTGGGCCCTGTGGTTTCAGAGAAGAAGTGTTTTTAATTTTTTTCCCATAGAAAGTCTATGGAGACTATCAACCCCTGGGGCGTGGCCAAATTTGACCCCAGGGGCATGAATGGCACAATTTATGTAGAGGACCATTAGCCATTGCTACATACCAAATATCAAAGCTGTGGGCCTAGTGGTTTCAGAGAAGAAGATTTTTTTAGTTTTTTCCTATTGTAGGTCTATGGAGACTATCGACCCCCGGGGCGTGGCCAAATTTGACCCCAGGGGCATGATTGGCACAATTTATGTAGAGGACCATTAGCCATTGCCACATACAAAATATCAAAGCTGTGGGCCCTGTGGTTTCAGAGAAGAAGATTTTTTAATTTTTTTCCCATAGTAAGTCTATGGAGACTATCAACCCCTGGGGCGTGGCCAAATTTGACCCCAGGGGCATGAATGGCACAATTTATGTAGAGGACCATTAGCCATTGCTTCATACCAAATATCAAAGCTGTGGGCCTAGTGGTTTCAGAGAAGAAGATTTTTTTAGTTTTTCCGATTGTAAGTCTATGGAAACTATCCACCCCCGGGGCGTGGCCAAATTTGACCCCAGGGGCATGGCTGGCACAATTTATGTAGAGGTCCATTAGCCATTGCCACATACCAAATATCAAAGCTGTGGGCCCTGTGGTTTCAGAGAAGAAGATTTTTTAATTTTTTTCCCATAGTAAGTCTATGGAGACTATCGACCCCCCGGGGCGTGGCCAAATTTGACCCCAGGGGCATGAATGGCACAATTTACGTAGAGGACCATTAGCCATTGCTACATACCAAATATCAAAGCTGTGGGCCTAGTGGTTTCAGAGAAGAAGATTTTTTTAGTTTTTCCCATTGTAAGTCTATGGGACCTATCTGTTGCCATGGAAACCACAATTTTGATACAATCTGCTCCAAAACCTAATGTCATCAATCCCCCAACCCAATTATGGTTCACATTAAATTTGATCAAGATCGGCCTACTAGCTTCAGAAATATTCTTCTTTGAAATTGTGGACGGACGACGACGGACGACGACGGACGACGACGACGGACGCCGGATGCCTGCCTATCCTATAAGCTCACCTGTGAGCCTTCGGCTCAGGTGAGCTAACAAATGGGCTCATCTTCAAAAGATTCTGTCCATCTACCTGTTTTGAGATAAGGAAGCTGTATTTGTCATAGATTTTGCAGTGTTCTATTGGTCCGACACTCTCTTTCTGAATGAGGTCTTTCACCATCTGTTTGTGGTTCTCTAGGATGTCCGGTAAAATCACAGGCTTCAGGGAGGCTTTCTTGTCTCCACCCTGTTGAAACATTGACAACAAGTTAACCTTTTTCTTGATTAATTTTGTCTAAACATTTAATGTGATAACAGTGAAAGGATAAAGAAATCTTTTTTTGACTCAGTACTACAGTTAATGAAATTAAACATTTTTAAACAAACATACAACCAACAACTTTCATTAAAAGGAAAATTACAAACATGATTCTGGAAATAATTTAATTCTTCATACAGAGTTTCCTCAAAATGTAGGCATGAGTGTACTTGAAAACAAAGAATGCTCATATATAAGCCAAAATTAGCTTTTGATCCACAAATACTACCATGCGAAGGTGAGGTTCATAATATGTATCAAAATCTTTTCTTCTTAGTACTGCAAGATTTAGTTAAACAGTAGACATGTTGTCATAAACAAAGTCTTACCCATTCAGAGTAGAGTTTGGTTTCTACTCGAGGCACTACTTGTGACGCCTTGATCATGACGTCAAACACGTTGAGTAGGACGACTTCAAAGTCGTGGAACGTCGGCTCAAACTTGATCTGTGTGTTGTCCAGGATGAGTCTCATTATGAAACCAGGATGTTCATACGCTCTGGTCGATCTCTGAAGAATACAAAGAGAAACTGATGAATTCTAAACATGATACTACCTGTACTACAACAAATCAATCATTGAACAACAAAATGTATTTTTATAGATAAAAATGATTAGGAAGTTTTGAGTGGTTGATTTTGGGTTTTGACAACCCGTCAACAGCTATGGTCATAGGAAGATAGGAACTTGGTTTTAAAGGCTCATCTGAAAAACTAGTATCTAGAGAAGTACAAGATTAAATCCATGGTCCCCGAGGCAATGAAGGCTTCTATGATTACTACTGCATCAGTCATTTGTATCCACGATCCTTATGGAGCCGGGCAATAGCGGGACTTTTAACTTTTTAAGTTTTAAAGCATGCTAAAAGTCTGGCACTGTGGGGTCAAATTAGTGGTAAAATCCGTGTTAAAAGCCCCCATCCAACCATCCCCAGAGGCTACAAATGACTCACCAGGTGTATAAAGTGAGTTTGCCTGTCCATGATTTGTTTATCATACCAGCTATAACTTTTCTCACAGAAGGCTCATCAATAAATTTTATATGAAATGGCTACTTGTTTGAGATTTGTCTATAAATTAGGGATGTCATTCAGTGTCAGATTTAAGGTTCGGACGTTCGGAAACAAACATCCGGATGGTTCGAACGTTCGAACTTTTTTCGGCTCAGATCATAACTTATTATATGTGCGTGTACATTTACGTGTGTACGTTAATCGAGTGTTCCCTTGAAAGGATACTTGTAGTCTGGTACCCGACTCCTTCATTAGCATTTTCGGAACGGTTGCCCGTATTGACGACGGGAACCAGGCTAGGATATTTGATTCATAATCAAGAGTTACTGAGCATGTCGTTGTTTCTGTTGATGTGATTCAGAAACGAAACGCCATGCAATTTAGGAAATTTTATTTACATTCACAAAAAGTAACAAACATCGATCATGCTAAAACAACGATACTCAAAACTAACTCTATAATGCAAACTTATGTCATTATCATTCACTGAATTCCCATTGTGTCCAACTGGCGCGTCAGCAAATAAATTTGATTTAGTAGAAAATATAATAGTATTCTGAATGTTTTTCTTCTCTGTGGTATAAACGGGTCAATTTAACAATCCGTGTTTTTGACTTTATCAAATTACAATAAGCAAGATCATAGTAACCATACTTTCGTTTAATCCTAAAACATATCTATTAATTTTCTGACCTGTAGTTTTGCTGGGCGGTTGTCTGTATAATTAGTCCTATTATTTTTAAAACTTGGGAAGTGCGAAAGAAAAGAAAACTACAGAGACCAATTATCACTTTTAATCCTTTCTTTGTTTATTGTCGCTTCCCCGTGATCGGCATTGTCTCGTTACCTGTTAAACCGTGACTTTTGACACTACATGTTTAAAAATTTATATTAAATACCTTGTTTTACATTTTGCTAAGTAGTTATTGTGTATTTTTGTCATCTGATAATGGAAATTTACCTAAATATTGGTCATTTTGATTTTTTAGCGAACGTCCGGATGCTAAAATTTGGATCCGAACTTCGGTACGGGATCCGAAGTCCGAACGTTCGGACTCCGGTTGACATCCCTACTATAAATCCTACCGGTGGCTGAACTAGCAAGTCCTGGTAGTCCTGTAGTGAGAGCAGGGTGAGCTGTTGGAGGTTGTCTGTCATCAGGGTCGCTGCACAGTTGAAAAAGGATTCAAGCTTCTCCTGATCCTGATTGCTGGGTACCTGCTTCCTCTTGTTACCCTGGTAGAAAATGTTCTGGACTTCCGGAAACCATCTGAAATAGGCAGCCATTGTTTTATTGTATAAATTCGATTTTGATGTCGAGTATTTTTGTAAACAGAACAACAACCTGCAGTTAAATGGCATGGATCCCTGCATAAGAGAACAGTTGTGCATCTGCTTAATTGTTTTAAGCCCCAAAGTCATTTTATATTACTGAGTATTGACAACTGACCATTCCAAGGCACTACTTCTGTTGTGGTTTTCTGTAGTCCTTGACTAGGTGCCAGTTTCGGTGCTTTCAACGTATTTGTATCTTAACAATATACATGTATTGAGTTATTTGTAATTTTGGTTCTGTCATGAATTAAACCCTATTAAAGTAAGACTCTTTCAATCTTTAATCAAGTGTTTTCTTGTTGATTTCTGTAATTCGTGTCAAGTTTTCTAGGAAAAAACATCAAAAGTATTTTAAAATATTTTTCCCTAGTTCATTCCGCAACTATCAGTATTATAATGTGCATTTGACCAGTACCCTTTTTGTTGTTTGTTTCTTAGATTCTGCAATATCTCTTAATTTCAATACAAGCCAATCTACCCAAGGCTATAAAAGGTCCCTATAAGTTTTGTCAGGTCAGAGATATGATACTTCTTCGAGCATCAATTAAACATTTATGGCCAATCAATTCTGATTCTGTGAGGTCCTGGCATTAATTCTTTCCAGTTACGTTGTTGATATGTTCATGCCTGATGTCTTGCCAACAGCTAGGAGCATATGGAGACAAGACCAGGGTTTGAACCTCATACAAGAGGCTGAAGAAGCCCTGGGTCAACCCCAAAACCCTTGATTTTACAATGTGGACGGCTTAACTACTTAGCCATGGACATATCGGTCTGTAATCTAGTTTTCTAAGGCGAGACATTTTTTAAAATGCTTATGTAAACAAGAACATTTAAAAACTGTCCTGGTTAAGTAATTACGCATTAGAATTTCAGTCCAAGCGTTATACCTAGGGGAAGTTTATTCGGCCACCTTATAATCCCAAAATTAATAGTCTTTTGGAGATTAAATCAATTGCTAAAGATCAATGCATTCAGTTGTCTAGATCAATAAATCTATATTTAATTGTTCTGGCAGACTATCAAATACGATGTTAAATTTTTTATCATTGTGACAATTTATCTTAAATCAGCTGTTTACATTGCAATGATCAGCAGAGACTGAAAAATTTTGGCTACTATGCAAAGTTTGTGATTTGTCTGACATTTGGGAAATTCAGATACATGCTGAAACTCTAATTTTGAGATATTCCTGCATTTAGTTATGTTCAGGTAACAGGTCGCCTTTAGGGAAATAGCTGCTTACTCAGCTTACCATATATACTCTTTTTGTATCAGCACCTATTTGTCATTTTGATTTTTTTTCCCATCTAGGTTTTTAGCATGGGACTTTGGTTCTGATTGCACTAGATTCCTGATCAGTGCTTAATTTAAATCTTTAAACAGGACTTTTTAGTGTTCAAATATGAGTAGATGGTAATCATCTCTGAGCAAGAGTTTTTTTTTTTTTCAGCTCTTGTTTTCAAAACCAAACTTACTTTTTTAGTAGTCTTTCTTTAGCGGCCTCAATGTGTCTCATACACAAGTTCTGGAAACCTCCGAGCTCCATCGAGTCGGGTCGGTTGTGGAATTCTTCAATGTCAATAAATCTCAGCCGTCTAGAAAGACAAATGTTAAAATGACAATAACAGAAGGCAAGAAATAGATCAAAAAGGTGTTGACAAAAAATTCATAATAAAAACTAGTACAGTTGTATGTGATAACTTTGAAGAACAAATAAAGATCTGGCTTTATACACTTGTACAACTTTTTTCAAACTCATCGAACTGAACATGAGGGTTAAGATTATAAGAATCAATACCTAATCTTCAGAGTCGGGCATTAAGAGGACTATATCAAGTTTCTTGGTGGATATAATGTTCTGTGGATGTCCTTTGCCTCCACAAAGCAATGATAATTGAGCCGCCGCATGGGAAAACCAACAATCTGCATAGGCGAAAGCAAAGGCGCAGATCAGCTTCCCAGTAACTGCGAAGCTGATCAGCGCCTTTGTTTTCGCTACTCGGATAGTACAGTTCCTCTTCTACTTAAATCCAAAATTTCAAGCTTCTAGCTTTTTCTGTGGCTGTACAGGTCGGCTTGTGTCGGACCTGGTCGGAAACCACATTGTTGGTTTTCCCACGAGGTGGGTCAATTTGTGTTTGGACTGATGCTATAATCTACAGTCAATATATCTAAGGTCATGTCAGGACAGTCTGTCATTCTAGGCACAGTGTTCCTGGGCCAGGATTCCAGAGACAGTTTACCAGTAGTTAGCGCACAGTGTCTGAGCAGCCTCGTGGGAAAACCAACAATGTGGTTTCCGAACAGGTCCGACACAATTCGACCTGTACAGTCACAGAAAAGAGCTAGAAGCTTGAAATTTCGGTTTTAAGTAGAAGAGGAATTGTACTATCCGAGTAGCGAAAACAAAGGCGCTGATCAGCTTCGCAGTTACTGCAAAGCTGATCTGCCCCTTGTTTTCGCCTATGCAGATTGTTGGTTTTCCCATGTGGCAGCTCTTCTTGAATCAGCAGAAGAGGAAGAAAAGCTATATGAATCTTTTCGTGACAAAATGTTCATGCAAGAAATATGCTGGACATGAGGCTCAATGTTGGGTCCCCGTCGTTATGAATCAGGATCCGATACCAATTAAAGTGATGACCAAGCTGAACAACAATGCAGGAAGTGACAATATTGCATTACAAGACCAAACTTACTTATTTGGACTACAAAGTCTGAAACACATTATAAAACCGAACATTTACCTAGAAATTAATGGATTTCCTCTCATTATCAGAAATTTCTTGCAGAACACTAGCTTAAGCCGCCATCCCATGATGAAAATTTTGGCTTCATCAAATTGTTTTAAACCATTTTACTAACTATAAATGAAGTAAAATTTAAATAATAATCTGACAATCTTTTTTGTTTGCCATGTGTTGGTAGTCTTTTGACCCTCATTATTTTCCTTCATGATATTTCTTTAATACTTTACAAGTAAAATGGTAAAATGGTAACGATAAAAAGTGCAAACACATACCAAAACAATATTGCAACCTACCCGAATGAGACATGCCAGAGGTCAAGGACTTGTAACATACAAGGATTTGTGACATGTAGATGTTGTGACATTAGGTCAAGGCCACTGAGGTACGACTTGTTCCACGGCTTAGGTACGACTTCAAGTTCTTCTCTGTGTGGAGGGAGCTCCCTCTTTTTGTCTGTGTCTTTTTCTCTGGGGTCTTTTAGCACAAAATCAACTAAAACAAAATCATTTCGTTTTAAAGCAACCTGATATGCATAGTAAAATGGGCTCTCAAAAACAAACTTACTGAAAACTTGTAAAGTTTTTAAGTGGAAAGCTGTACATAACACTTTACTATCATTTGCGGAAGGTTTTCAAAAATGTTTAGCATAACTATGGAAATTCTGAAATCAAACTCAATATTTTCATGACATTCTCAGTAAAACTGAAAAAGTAATAAACATGTATCAAGGTTTAACATCCCTGTCAAAAAGTTTTCAGCTATGTTGGGATGGAGCCAATGTTTCCTGGATATAGACCAGTACTCTGGGGAGTTCATGTGCCCCTACTGAAGGCCCCTTCTGGGAATCAAACCCAGGACCTCCCGTTTCAGTGTCCAGCATACTACCACTAGGCCACCGGGCTCCCTATATGTACATATAATAGATGACCAAATTTAAGAAATGACTATGCTCCATACCTATGGCTTTTTTCACACTAAGTAGGTAGTCTTCTCTCATTTCATCCGATAAATTGTCTATTGTCTCTAAATGGCCATCCTGCAAAATGTCCAAAGATCAGGTACTGAGCAATGCATTGCGACAAGAAATAATGTCTGACGATCAGCTTATGAGTGATACATTTTGAGCTGTATAAGAAAGGATAATTATGCAAATCCACAAACAAAACAAGAAAACTATGGCAGTTCTTGAGACCTGATTTTTCTTTATAAAATGCTTATTTCTTTGTTTTGCAGTTTGTCCTAGTCAATATTTTGTTCACATCGAGACAGCCGCCGCTTCTTGTGTGCATAAAAAATTCGTTGTGAATTTATGTCTAACTCGAGGACACAGTTCAACACAGTGTGATTCGATTCAAACATCTTATTTCTGAATCCATAGTCTAATGGTCTACCACTAGGCCACATCAACCAGTCTCCCCGAAACATTTTATGTCAAAAACAGAATTACATGTAATGTGTTTTGTAAAATAAATATTTAATTACATATTAGTTCTAAAATTAGAATCAATCATTATGTTAAAAAACACTACCCACCTTCAGCTCATTTGCTATGAGGCTGAGTACATTTTCTAACCATGAGTCTTCCATAGGAGCAACATGTTCTGTGTCAATTCCGTGATGTATGTAGTACATGTAACGCTGAAAAACACACACACAATTTTCAATATTTTAAAATGCAAATCAAAATATACCATCATATATTATTCAAAAATTATTTGTGCAATTTCAAGCAAAAACATTTTAATTCTAAACTGGAAAAGAGTAATAATAAATATTCATATTGTTGTGAAACTTTCAAATGGACTCATTTTCATTTGCAAAATTAAAAGTAGAAAATTCTGCATAAGTGCAAATTTTTGAAAACAGTTTGTGATTTATAGTAAACTTAAGATAAACTATAGATATCTAGCCATGGAAGCAACTTCTAGTTATGGATCAAACAATCAATCATTTATTCTGACTTACAAGAATATCTTTTTCCACACTAGTTGGTGACCCAGTTCTGGAAAGAGGCTGGAGATCACCACCATTGACTGATGCTGTTGTGCTGGGCGGTATCTGGCCTTCTTCTTGCCTGGAAAACATGGCAGTTATGATATACAAGTGATTTTCCATTTTTTCTCGCATAGAGAACTTTTCAAAATTTCAAGAAACTGTAAATGCACTTATTCTTATGCCTATGCTGTGGTGTATATGTAGAAGAAAAAAAAAACTTAAATATTTTTAAGAAGTTAGTAAAATGAGAGAAAATCTATTGTTTCAAAGTGGTAATATCGCACATAATATTCTTGAAAGTACCGTCTTTACTACATTATCATTTTAAAGTTAGCAGACTTACATGATAATATCAACCAAGGCCTTTCGGAAGTTTTCTCTGTCTTTCTTAGGCTGCTGAAACTGTGAGACATCAGCGCCATTTGATTTCTCAATTGGTTTTAACTTGTTTGGTCGTCGTCTTTTTGGTTCTCCTGAAAGGATATTGTGACATCAATGAATAGGTTTAATTCAAATCTTTATAAATACATGTACACGTGTAGCTTTCAGAGTCATAAAAATTCAGATTTTGGACAGTCTGATCAGAGTCATAAGTGTTTACAAGTGCATCTTCCTTCTTGATGACCCAGTGATACATATACATGTGTTTCTAAATTCCACTGAATTTTTTAAAATGACAGAAATTATCTTGGACTTTTGAAAGCACATGATAGCCTTAATGCCATTTGGTTTACATAGAGCACTAATTTACATGTAAGTCTGATTACATTAGATTTTTCTGCTTTTTTAAATAATCTCTTTTTTTTTTTGTATAAAATTTACAAACTGTTAACAGAGTCCTCCTTAACTCCAATATTGGAGTTTTAAACTCCAACTTTTTTTATTCTGACTCCAACTTTTTGAAAAGCCCCAATAGTAAAGTATGGGAAGAATCCAACATTTTAGAGAATACCTCATTTTTACTCCAACTTCTAAAATCCTGGTGAGAACCCTGACTGTACTATGAACCCATCATTTCTGACTTACAACATGAAAAAAGTTGGATGGAAGCAAGCTTTGCAGTGTCAGAGCAGAAAGACCAGTTCCAGACTTCAAGTGCCACGTAAAATTACAAAAAATAGAAACAACATAGAAACACTCACAGTAGAGATATTGTGCAGAAAATATTTCAATATCTAACACCAATTTCAAATGTTGCTCAGTGTAGCCACCATGATGGGTGCATTTGGCATTACTTTTTCCTTGTTGTAGTCATGCAAGCTTGACAAAACTTTTGGACATTTTATAGAGAACTTTGTGCAAGAGAAGTTGTGTCTATATGGAGAAGACCTGTGAATCTTTAAAGATTATACTTGAGCATTCCGCAAAAATGGGCCAGCAATGCTGTAAATTTCATGAAGAATGCTTAGCTTCAGCTCAATGATTTTTCTTAATTTTGTCACACAGCCTCTCATTAACATTAATGCCATTAAAGAACCACCATAAAAGACAAATCACAGCAATCAGTGGGCCACATCATAAGAAACCTTTTTTTTTTTTTTTTTTGGCTTGAACAAAACACGCAGACTAGGTGTGCAGAAGCAACTGTACAGCTGATCACAGCCTTTGATTTTCACTAAACAGATAGTACAATCCATCTATTTCCTAAATCCAGAATGTCTTCTGTGATCTTCTGTGGCTGCACAGACTACCAGTTTGTTGCGGCCCTGGGCTCGGACACCCCTAAGACAGGTTTTCCCATGATACAACAATCAATATTGTCAAAGATCAATGCCACTACCAATCAAAGATCAATGAGCCGCCTCGTGGGAAAACCAACAATGTGGTTTCCGACCAGGTCTGACACAAACCGGCCTGTACAGCTATAAAAGCAGGCTAGAAGCTTGAAATTTCGGATTTAAGTAGAAGAGGAATTGTACTATCCGAGAAGCGAAAACAAAGGCGCTGATCAGCTTCGCGGTTACCGCGAAGCTGATCTGCGTCTTTGTTTTCGCAAATGCAGATTGTTGGTTTTCCCACGAGGCGGCTCAAATATTGTGCTTGTCATCTCACCAAACTGATCAAAAGTCTGGCTTCTTTCCAGTTCAAAGTTTTTATCTTCAAAGTTTACAAAACAGTTGCAAAATACAGAACATTCAGTACAAAATATGCAAACACCACAACAATAATTTGCACACCATTTAAAAATTGTTTAATATACCGGTATGCTGTTTTTTTTTGTTATTTTTTGTTTTGTTTTTTAATTCTATTTTTTTAAATAATAACTGTAAAACTTCCTCTAATACAATTTCAAGCTGAGCAAAGTATAAATACAATAAATAAATTACAATGTGCATAAAAAGTCATTAATAATACATGTAGTATAAATATCATTAAATCCATGCATACATGCAGATGTGCATCATTTCTGACAAGAAATCTATGCACCATATGAGTGAAAATTTCTTTCACAACATTGGGACTGCCACCTCAACAGAATTACATCATGCAAGTTTTATTACAATGACTTTACGACAGATTCATTACCAATGACTTGTTCTAATCTATAGATGACAAAATGTTCTTCGGCAGTAATCGAATCCCGCGAAGCCTGTCTGATCCAATCATTGCTTCGACAATGACTTTGTTGGATCAAATTTTGTGAGTTTATTGGTGGAAGAACCACATACTTCTTGTTCAGGAATTCAAAAGCATCTTCAAGATCTTCATCAAACTCAGGACTAACTTCAGAGCAGCAATGTTTCAAACAAAACAGATCATTCTGAATTGTGCATAAAAAACTTATTCTTATCATCAAAATATTATTTTATAGTTTGCTATTTTATGTTAGACTTCAAGTTTAAGTTCTAATAAATGAATTATGTGTTGAAACACCTTTTTGATTCATGACATTCATTATTTGTTTCACAAAGCATCCATGCACATACCGGTAAGCTTTAGTTTACTTGGGTGGTTATATTTTTAAAGCACATTTTTAATGTCATGACATCCTGATGTTGGGTAAAAGTCTCATAAAATGAGGGCAACATCCCAACATGACCACAGCTGTTGACTGGGAGGTAAAGTCAAACAAATAAGCAAACAAAACAAAAACAAAGCCACATGATAAGGTTAGGATATGATTATATATTAATAAGTATGGACACCGCAAAATTATGATAATTTTATATATTAAATATGCAGGGGTATACCTATTTTTCTTAATTTTGCTCCAAAACATAGATTGTGGGAACATGTTAGAACCGCCTCGGCGAGACGGTTCTAATGTGTACCCACAATCTATGTTTTGAGCAAAAATAATAAAAGAAAAAATTCTACTGAAAATTTTCATTTTTTACAACTTAAAAATCACTGCATACTGCAAGGGTATGTTTTCGTAATGACATGTAAATTAAGCGTACGCCGTTCTAACACTAGTTTTTTCTTTGTATTTTTTACTTAGTGTCCTTACTTGCTGTGAGTTCTCCTATCAGGTCAATTTGATCCTTTCCATTCTCCTCTTCTGGTAGTTTGCCGGACAAAACAAACGACGGAGGATTCTGTTGCCATGCAGGCTTGGAACGCTTGGAAGGGAGCACTGGGAGAAAACGGATAGGGTCATTGGTTCCCTTTCCCTTGCTCCCTCCATTTCTGGGGCTTGGCTGAAAAGAATAATGCAACAAATGATATGCAAAAAAATATTGTGTTTTTTATAATGAATACTATTTATTCCACATAAACCTATTAAAACCAAGGGCTGAAATCCGAGAAACAAGTGAGTAGAACCAGGGCTTTTTCTCACCTCTCCACAGAATATTTGCTCCAAACATTAAGGGTACATCCAAGTTTTACCATACATAAAACTTGGATTTAAGCACTTGGGTACACAGGGGCATTTTATCTTGATGGATGGATTCTATTTTTCTTGATAAACAAACCCTTTTCTCTTATTGAAATCCTTCTATATATACTGCAGCACCCTTTTGTGAGGATAATGTAGCAGTTGAATTTATAAATTCATTTTGTTTGTTTGTTTGTTTGTTTTCCTGTTACTCCAATCAATTTCTGATTATTCTTATCATTGTACACTCCGGTGTGTTTGCAGGATGAGCCTACATGCATGAGGATAGAACCTGTGTAGGGATCTTTAACCTGCACAGGGGATGACTGTCCCTGCACAGGGGGCCACCAGTTAACGTCCCGATTCGAAGGACCGCCATTAAGCACTGGTCATGTTTTGTATGATGATATGCCATGAAACATTTTATTGAAAGCATGTGAAAGCCATAAATGAAGGGGAAATGATCCGGTAATCTGAATCTGAATCTGAATAGTTTACTGGTGACACGCCAAATGACATTATTTCACCAGGGGGGTAGATTCCAGTTTAGCGGTCCCCAGAATGATTGACATTTTAATCTTTCTCAAATTCTGAATTTTACGGGGGTGTGGGGGCGGTAGCCCCCATTTGGAACTTTGATATACGTGTTGCACATACAGATTGCACATCTACCAGCATAGCAACTCGCTAAACACCTACTGACCATGTATTATGTGTTTTCTGGGGACCGCTATTCTGGAAGTGTTCCCACCAGGGGGTTCGGATGGGGAAGAAATTAGTCCCTTGAACGCACGAGTGAAGCGAACTTGGACACACAGTCATCAGACATTTCAGTAGAGGAGATAAGTGAATCAGGGAGGTCATTCCAGTCCCTGATAGTCTGTGGAAAGAAACTACTTTTGTACGCTTCTTTGCTAGCTGAAGGTATCTGAAAAGTTGATTTCTACAATTAGTCCAATCCTGTCCGATCTGTCTCTAATTATGTCCAATCCTGTCCGATCTGGTGATTACACACACCGATGACTGTGTGTCCAAGTTCGCATCTCTTAGCCATAAACTGATTACCTCCTGGCGCAGCCCCTGGTTAAGTATTGTCAATTTGGCGTGTCACCAGTAACCCATTCAGATAGCAAAACTGCACACAGTAAAGTGTTTTCTACATGTAAATTATCTTGTGAATGTCAATAAAATAAGATGTGGTGGTGGGGTCACATTTGAAGTTTTTTTTTGTAGTGAACATTTGGACCACAAATTCTACCTGAATCTCAGCCATTTTAATGCTTCTTTCGAATATAAAACTCCAGTATTTATGGTAGCTTTATCCGTGAAAAGAAAACATAGAGAAAATGTAGAATTATCCCAAAATGCGTTTGCTTTGTAACCGTTCTGCCAACCGTTTTAGAAGGTAATGGCGGACTTGGCTTCCCTGTTGCTAGGGGATATGCGTCAAATTATTTAAATTAAAACCATCCAAACTATCAAATACGTATTTCTTTAATGTTGACTATGCGTATAATTGGTGATTAAAACAAAAATAATTTTAAAATTTTAATTTTTATTTCATAAAATTTGGTAAAATTTATTTATTCCATTTGACAAAGGCAAAATCTAAGTAATTTTGAAGGCCCAGTCTACAATACACTTCCGGTAGCAGACGAGCACCTGCTCAATGACAGAACTGTCAAAATTTCGACTTTCAGTGAAGAATGGCGAATAAATTGAACAGAATTCTTGTCAGAGTAGCCATAGCTGGTGCCTGTATAACATCTGGGACTGGAATCTACCTTTACAATAGATTTCAAAGTATGTCAGTCTTTGTTTCTTTTGAGTGTGGTTTTGTGTTATCATTGAATTATTGTGGGTGGGGTGCAGCTCTATATAATTTTGTCTACATTTGGTCTTCATACTTGCGATTTTGACGTGGCAACATGGTAGGGCGGTAGCTCAGTGTTTACCGCACTGGCCTCTGGTGCTAGAGGTCCCAGGTTCGATCCCCGCCAGCAGTGAGGAAAATTTGGTGTCCGAACACTCTTCCCGTCGTGTCATTTGCAGGTATGACACTAACACAGTGCACCGTCCTTCGGATCGTCATGTGGAGGCCACCACTGATCGCAAATGAATGTCATGGATATGTGGCACCTGTAGTAGTGCTAGGTATATTACACACTTGTATCGCCCTGCGGTACAAGTTGGCTTTTACAGTGGTGCGGTAGCGTGTTGGATTAACACGCAAGAGATCCTGGTTCAATCCTTGGCCAGGGTAAAAGGTGTTTAGCATTTTTAAAATCTTTTCCGCAATTTCCTGGTGCTAAATTTGTGCTCACTTTGCGCATGTGCAAGTTGAATGTAAAATTGATAAAACCGAACAGAAATTATCTAATTACCATTTCAGGTCCTTAATAATAACATGGGCCAAGGACAAATACAAAAGCTACTGAATAATGAAATAATTCATACTGTTACACACCTTTTATCTTGAATGCAATGGTATCTTTACAGTGATTTTTTTCGCTATAAAACCAACTCCGTTTTTAGGAGTTGTTCCCAATGGCAAAAAGTATCTTTTTTTTCCCAAATGCGTGGTTCAAAATTCCCAATCTGAGAAAGTTTCCCAATCAGGCTCACAAATGCAACCATATTCATATTAATATAATTTATATGTGTACTGTTAAATTGGTCAATCTGATATTTATGACAAGGAATAATGCTGATTTTCATGCGTCCCAGTTATATGTTTTTTCCTTTTAGAAAACAAATCACTTAACACTTATCATGATATTTCTACCATTTTTACTGGTGTCAAGATAAATGTCGCTGCTTTTCTCACTTGACGGTAAAATTAGGCTATTTTCCCCCAAAGGAACCGGTACTGGTACCATTCCCAAAAGGCTGAAAATAATCACTGCTTTAAAAAAAATAATATTATAATGATGATAATCACAGGATCAACACCATTTTTGCATTAGGCTTATTCATGTCTAAAATCTACCGGTATGTACATTACGCAATAATATGTGACTGAATATTGGACTGTTTATTGATTAATGTTAATAAACTGTTTCACAAAATTTCAGAGGAGACTAAAACTCTAGAGTATGTGATGGAGCCAATGAAGCTTCTCCAGGGTTATCCATACGCCGAACAAATCCTTGGTAGACCCATAACACTCATGAATCTCAAAATTGACCAGACAAATGTTCAGCTTACAGAGTTACAAACAAAGGTTAGTTTACAAGCACAAACCAAGTTTACACTTGGACAATTGTTTCACATTACAGAGTTACAAACAAAGGTTAGTTTACAAGCACAAACCAAGTTTACAAGGACAAATGTACACATTACAGAGTTACTAATAAAGGTTAGTTTACAAGCACAAACCAAGTTTACACTTGCACAAATGTACACATTACAGAGTTACTAATTAAGGTTAGTTTACAAGCACAAACCAAGTTTACAAGGACAAAATAATGTTCACATTACAGAGTTACAAACAAAGGTTAGTTTACAAGCTTGGTATCACCATTGGTCAGTTTCTCGAGTCTTTTGGATGAGACTTTAAACTGAGGTTCAAACAGGATTTTTCAAAAGAACAACATTTCTTTAAAATTGTAAATCTCTTTTTTTTTCTCACCTGATCATTTCTGGTATATTTAATTAAAAAAATCAATGTTTTTCTGTTCATTGTTTTTTAATATTTATTACAATATTATGTTTTCAGACTTGAACATTTGTTTGTTTATCTGTATTGAAGTTTACTACTGTCCCATTCACCAATTTTTCAGTCATGTGCAGACAGAGCCACTGCTTCCTGGGTATTGACCAGTACTGTGGGGAGTTGATGTGTCTTGTTTAAGGACACAACATGGCACCAGATGTGGCGATCGAACCCACAACCTCTTGATACGGAGTACAATGTTGTACCACTAGACCACCACACTCCCCCAAATTAAACATGTACGATACACTGTACATATTTAACAATACAATGAATAATCTTTCCAGATCAATATTCCAGTCAAAGGTCCGAAAGCAAAAGCCATGCTGTTCAGTGTGTGTGAAAGAGAGACACTAGATTCAAAGTAAGAATGCCAATGTAAAATCATGTCTTTGTAACTTTTATGTAACAAGTGAGATTATTCAAAAATACTTTTTTTCTTTTTTGGGAAAGAAAGGGTTAAAAACTTTAATTAGGCACCAAAAAGTACATTTTTTCACAAAATACCTTCAGAGAATGAAATTGTTTTTCTGACACTTTTAACTAAGGCTATGCACAGGGCATCATCCCATCATAACTGAAAGATTGTTGACTTCATTTTAAAATTGGTTACTAAATACTGAAACTTGGTAGTGCTTATGCACTTGTCATTTGTAACCACGGCCCCCACCCCTGGGCGAGGGCGGAGAATAGCCGTGGAAATGAGCACGGCTTTGGCCAAAGTTTTGCCATGGCAGAGCAGAGGAAATGCCGGGGGGTTGCTTTATATAGGCAAAAAGGGCTGTGAAATGAAATGATAGCAGGCTGCAGGGGAAAACAGCAATGGTTTTACCAATGAGCAGTCCCCTCTAAAAGTCAAAGTCCCCGCTATTCCCTGGGGTTGGGGGACCGTGGTTACAAATGACTAGTGCATTAGATGTTGGGAAGATTTTCACTGGATATCTGATTTCCATTACAGATGGGTTGTTAAACAGCTCGATCTTCAGTTGGATCCCAAACAGCCTAGATGGACGTTTTATAAACAAGTTGGCTTCGAAGAAGTAAAATCCAAAGACTCTGTGGCTGAAACTGGTGCTCAAATTTCAGCAGAAAGATTGAAGACCAGAGGACCAGTGGTCCTGTAAACGCTCACCTGAGACCTGAGATATATACCAATAAACTTGTTTGACTAGAATGGTATTATGTATATATCCCCAGGGCAGAGTCAGAGCAGCCTCTGGAGTCAATTTCTTTTTTAAATCATAAAGATTTAGTCCATTTGCCAATATACTGCAAGTTTTGCCCTTCAAATGACATTGTAACAATTTTCCCCATTCAAATGCGTGAACAACCTTAGTTGACCATGCCGTAAAAAGATCAAGGTCATCCCAAGGTCATGATTTATACAAACTTTGTAGAGCTTCATTGCCTGATGCTTCATGCCAAGTTTCAAAATCATAGGCCTTCTGGTTCTGGAGAAGAAGATTTTTAAAGATTTTTGCTATTTATAGCCATGGCGGCCATCTTAGTCATGTGACCTTGACCATATATACAAACTTTCATTCACTCTTCCTCAGAATGCTCCACATAAAGTTTGGCTTTGATTGGCCAAGAGGTTTCAAGAGAAGAAGATGTTTGAATATCATGGTAATACACAAGTATATAGCCCCGGGACAGGGGCAGACAACCCTCTGGGCCCAAAATATTTTCATAAACATGAATATTTTGTCCATTGGCTCATTCCTAGCAAGTTTTTTGCCATTAAATGACATTTTCCTGTTTTTTCCATTCAAATGCATGGGCGGCCTAAGTTGACCTTGCTGTAAAAAAGGTCAAGGTCATCCCAAGGTCATGATTTATACAAACTTTGTAAAGCTTCATTGCCTGATGCTTCATGCCAAGTATCAAAATCATAGGCCTTCTGGTTTTGGAGAAGAAGATTTTTAAAGGTTTTTGCTATTTATAGCCATGGCGGCCATCTTGGTCAAATGACCTTGACCATTTATAAAAACTTTCATTCACTCTTCCTCAGAATGCTCCACATAAAGTTTGGCTTTGATTGGCCAAGCGATTTCAGAAAAGAAGATGTTTGAATATTATGGTCATACACATGTATATAGCCCCGGAACAAGGGCAGACAACCCTCTAGGCCCAAAATATTTTCATAAACATGAATATTCTGTCCATTTGCTTATTCCTAGCAAGTTTTTGCCATTAAATGACATTTTCCAATTTTTTCCCATTCAAATGCATGGGCGGCCTACGTTGACCTTGCCGTAAAAAAGGTCAAGGTCATTGCATGGTCATGATTTATACAAACTTTGTAGAGCTTCATTGCCTGATGCTTCATGCCAAGTTTCAAAATCATAGGCCTTCTGGTTCTGGAGAAGAAGATTTTTAAAGGTTTTGGCTATTTATAGCCATGGCGGCCATCTTGGTCATGTGACCTGGACCATTTATACAAACTTTCGTTCCCCCTTCCTAAGGATGCTCCACACGAAGTTTGGCTTTGATTGGCCAAGTGGTTTCAGAGGAGAAGATCTTTGAAATTGTGAACGACGGACGACGGACGACGACGGACGACGACGGACGCCGGAGCATGGGTATACTATAAGCTCCCCTGTGAGCCTTCGGCTCAGGTGAGCTAAAAAGTGATAGTGCCATTTCAAAAGACCATTCAAATAAGAGTGATAGTAAATCTTCTAAAGAGACAAGTAAAACTGAACGGACAGTGGGTACAGAGACGCAAAATGAGACAGGTGCCGAGGATAAAAAGAGATTGAGATGGTTGTAGCACAGCGGAAATTTGTTTAAATGTCCCAGTCAAAACATGTCATGTCCAGACAGATCCACCAACTGGAGCAGAAGAGGGCTTCTCGGCTGATGAGTATGGTGACAAGTTAATGTGTCTTGCTCAAGTACACAACTCAGCGCCAAAACATACTCTGGATTTCTAACCATGTTTGATAGATACAAACCATCATGTCACATCTGCCGCATCAGAGCCAAGCTGGACTTGAGGCTTAGCAACAAGGCTGGTTTCTTACCAGAACATATGTCTGTTTTAGGTGTTTCTGACCAGGTGTGATAGAAACTCGAGCCCAGTTGTTCAAAATTAACATCATTAGAATGATTCATTAAAATTTCAAATGGCAATATATTACAAATACAGTAGCACTGTTATTTTTTGTTGAAAAAATGTGAATTGCAAAGGATTCTCACATTTTTCAACAAAAAGTAACTGTATTTGCTTATTTAGTCGGCATTAACTCGAGTTGCGGTCTTAACAATGACGTTCAGCTAACAAAGTTTTGAACAACTGGCCCCAGACTGTAAAAGGATGCATATACATGCTTGAAAGTTAGGAAAAGATAGATTGCAGTATGTACATGTAGTTATGTTGCTCTGTAATCGACCCTTAAATTCAAGATTCATGATTTTATTGGCAGGGGTTTGTATTTTACTTCCCACTCAACAGCTATGGTCATATGAGCCGCCTCATGGAAAAACCAACAATCTGCATATGCGAAAACAAAGACGCAGATCAGCTTCGCGGTAACCGCGAAGCTGATCAGCGCCTTTGTTTTCGCTACACGGATAGTACACTTCCTCTTCTTCTTAAATCCGAAATTTCAAGCTTCTAGCCTGCTTCTGTGACTGTGCAGCCTGATTTGTGTCAGACCTGTTCAGAAACCACATTGTTGGTTTTCCCACGAGGCGGCTCAATTATGTAGGCAGCACTTCAGGTTCACATCTCATCTGATTGGATAAGCCCAGGCTCAAATTCAGAGACCTTGATTTAAACGATGAGTGGCTTTTCCACACAAGCTTGTATTTGTAAACTTTACCTTAAACATTTTGTGTCCTATTTTCTTATTTATAGTATACTGGTGTAACTGATGGTCATTTATCCTGAAACAACCTGTAAAGGACAAGTCCAGTGCAGGGAAACAAGTAATACCACAAAAATATTGGCACTAGATTTTTATTTTTAGATTTTTATCAAGCATGATTCATAGCAATGATTTCAAGACAAAACTTGTTATCTATGGCAAAATTACATGTCTATAAAATCGGCAACACCTTCATTCTTCCAAGATAGTATAATGTCTTGGTTTTAACGGTCATAAATTCCAAGCACCTCAAGAGATTGTTTGTTTGTTATGTCATATTACAATTTTTTTATAGTCATGTTGAGATGATGTCATCCTTTCCTGGTTATTGACAAGCTCAAGAACACATGGTTCAGAACCATTATCCACTAGTTCCAGAGTCAGATGCTGAACCACTAGGCCAGCATACTCATTACGAATACATGTCCATGCAATAAACAGATTTTTCGAGCTTAAAAATTGAAAATTTTCAGCTGAAAAGTTTTGATATTTTTCTTATTTTTGCTCAAAACATAGATTGTGGGTACACGTTAGAACCGCCTCACCCAGTTTTGCTATATAAAAGTGGGGTTTAAGGGGGTATTCATTGCACGGACATGTTTTCCTGATGGACCTCTAGAAGGCTATCTAACTCGTATAATTATATACACTGGTTTCGAGTCCTACCTGGGTTCAAGCCCTGAAAATACTTTCTACCAACACATCTCAAATGAGTCTCATGGCTAGAAAATCTGACTTCATTATTTCCAGCCAGGCATGACAAAAGATGATGTTAAACCACACAGAATGACAAGTGGCCTGAAATTTTAGGTGCCCAGAAACAAAACTAATCGCTGATAAGCTGTGTACGTATAACTGACCAGAACCTATTTTTGCAAAATCATACAATAAATTAGAATTACTATAATACTTGGAACAAGCCTATTGCCACCTTTCGTAACCATACTCCAAATTCCATAGAAGCCTCCGTGGTGCAGTGGTTATGTCACTCACCTTGTAAACCAGGGGTCGCAGGTTCGATCCCGGGCTTCTCCAGTCCGTCGGATGGGACTATAAACCGAGGTCCCGTCTCCATATGACCTTAGCTGTTGGTGGGACGTTAAACCCCAATCAACCAACCAAATTCCATATGAGCCTTGTCATGAGAAAACTGGATTTTTCATAAGAGAAAACTATGGCGCAGATAAGTTGTGCAATAACTGCACATCTGATGCCAGCACCTTTGTTTTTGCTATATGAATAATCAAATTAGTCATCTTCAATCCGAAATTTCAAGCTTATAGCTTTCTTCTGAGACTGTCTGTCTGTCAGACCAGATTGGAAACCACAAAGGCCAGTTTTCTCACATCTCGGTTCGTATGAGATCTGTCCAAGACATTTTCTGAGCATGTTACTTGATTTTGCTGTGAAACTTGAAGCATAGCAGGAAGCCAAATCTACAAAATGCCTTCATGAAAATATATTACAAATGCGATGTGCAGCAGAACAGATTGAGGTGCTCATTTTTATGCTATTTTGACCCTGCCCATTAACCTAGGGCTGTGACATATGGACTGGCTGCTTGATGCCTCCCTACAGAAATGATAAGGGCCGCATCGTGAGAAAACCGGATTTTTGCCTAGGCGAAAACAAAGCCGCAGATCAGCTTCGCGGTAACCGCGAAGCTGATCAGCGCCTTTGTTTTCGCTACTCGGATAGTACAATTCCTCTTCTACTTAAATCCGAAATTTCAAGCTTCTAGCCCGCTTCTGAGCTTGTACAGGCCGGTTTGTGTCGGACCTGGTCGGAAACCCCGAAGACCGGTTTTCTCACGTCGCGGCTCAAATACATATAATCGCCACAGTATAGGTAAAATACTATGACCATGCTGCTTAACTTCTGACATAGATATGCATTTGTTGATCAGACTGCTGAAATAACTATTTCCTCAATAATGTAACTATGATGGTACACAATATATGACCACGTGCTTCACATGCCACTGGAAAAATGTGTAAAACAAATAGGTGCCCCTTTTACAATGTTTACAAAACTTCATCATGTGAGTTCAAGTGGCACGGTCAAAGTATTTTACCTATACTATTTGGAAAACTTTGAGCCTTCCTTGGAAAATTTAGTTTGTTTTGTGATTAAAAGTCTCAGTCAACAATTTTTAATCATGTTTTCAGTCATGTGGAGCCACTGCTTCCTTCGTTTATGTCCACAGTAAACAGCCGAGGTCATGAAAGAAATGTGCATGATCACTTCGAAAACCATGAAGTACATGTACACTTTTATACTGATGATGATGATGATATCATATGTTACATATGAAATTGGCACAAAAACACAATACATATAAAGCATGGTGTAAAAATGATAAAACAAATATACTGAATCAATTGAATGATTTTTCATTAAATTCAGGAGTTATAGCTTTACTGTTTTGACCTTGTACAGATTAAAAGACATGTGCATGTAGCAGTGCATGAATGATAAATCTGAATGAAACCCCACAAAAATCTGATGAACTTTGATAGCAAATACAGTAGGTATTTGCATCATAAATAAGCTTTTACAGCGTGAGTGACATTTTATGTGCTGCACAGTGGACTCATTCGATCTTTGGTCCATCTAGAGTCAAGAACCAACTATAATATTGGAAAACATAACATACAGAATATTTTCAATCTCATTTTTTTCTATGAATTTATAAAATCTATATTTTTATTGTGTCTAAAAAGAAAACAGACAAGTATAATTAATACTTGATACAAATTCATAAACTAAACTGAATGTGTTTAAATAAATCAATCAATAATCTAAATGAAAATACCTCACTAGGGGATGTGGGAAAATTAGTCTCTTTTAAGAGATTCCATCTTAAGTACACAATCATCTTCAGGTTTCAGTGGAGAAAATTAGATAATCTTGAGAGGCCAATCCAGACGCTCATTGTCTATGTAAAGAATCTGCATTCCTAGGCTTCTATGAGCTGCAATGCGAGAAAGCCGAGCTTCAGGGTTTCTGACCAGGTCTGAGAAACTGGCCTGTACAGTCACAGAAAAAAACTAGAAGCTTGAAATTTCGGATTTAAAAACAGTAATTGTACTGTGTAGCAAAAACAAAGGCGCAGGTCAGCTGTGCAGTTACTGCACAGCTGACCTGTGCCTTTGTTTTAGCATAGGCAAAAATCCGTATTTTCTCCTACAATGGCAGTCAACTAAGATAACATCAAGTAATGTTTGTGCAATGCCTAGTTGGAGGTATCATCTATAGGCAAATAAGAGCTGTCGCAGGACAGCGTAGCTCGCCTGACTTGTGCTTAGCCACTAAATTTATCAAAATCTATGACCCATGACCTTGACCTCAAGGTCGTTCAGGTGGGTCATAAAAGCATAAAATTTCAGACCAATATCTACAAACATGCAAAGTATCAACTTGATCCATCAACATGTTCAAGAGATGTAGACTTCTAACAACTTTAACGAAAAACTTCAACAAAAAAATTCTAAATCTGTGACCTTGACCTCACGGTCACCCAGGGTGGGTCATGATGGTACTCCATAAAACTTCAGACCAATATCTTCAAACATGCAAAGTATCAACTTGATCCATCAACATGTTCAAGAGATATAGACTTCTTAAATCTTTAATGAAAAACTTTAACATAAAATTTTTAAGTCCGTGACCTTGACCTCAAGGTCACCCAGGACGGATCAAGATGGTACTGCATAAAACTTCAGACCAATATCTACCAACATGCAAAGTATCAACTTGATCCATCAATATGTTCAAGAGATATAGACTTCTAAAAACTTTAATGAAAAACTTTAACATAAAATTTCTAAGTCTGTGACCTTGACCTCAAGGTCACCCAGGATGGGTCATGATGGTACTGCATAAAACTTCAGACCAATATCTACCAATATGCAAAGTATCAACTTGATACATCTACATGTTCAAGAGATATAGACTTCTACAAACTTTAACCGAAAGTGTGACGCGGACGTACACGTAAATGCGGACGACCGAGGTGACAACAATAGCTCTGTGCACTTCGTGCAGGCGAGCTAAAAACATGTAATGACAATTATCTGTGTTCAACATTTGTAGTTTTGTGTACACACTTCAACTACTAAGACCACTTAATGAATCAATGATTAAGATGCTATTTAACAACATCGCAAAGGAAAAATGATCAAAGCTCCATTCATTCATACAGGCCAAATGTTGAAATTTTTCAATTGTATGGTAACAAACAAATGAACAAAAGAGTATTTTATAGCAAAGCATGTACATGTAACATTAAATGAGCCGCCTCATGGGAAAACCAACAATCTGCATAGGCGAAAACAAAGACGCAGATCAGCTTCGCGGTAACCGCGAAGCTGATCATCGCCTTTGTTTTCACTACACGGATAGTACACTTCCTCTTCTTCTTAAATCCGAAATTTCAAGCTTCTAGCTCTTTTCTGTAACTGTACAGGTTGGTTTGTGTCGGACCTGGTCGGAAACCACATTGTTGGTTTTCCCACGAGGCGGCTCAAATGGTAGTTATTTACAGATGTCTCTGACCGTTTATTGAAATATTTTCAAACTACATTTACAATCAAACCCCTGGCTTTCTCGAGGTTGTATTCTGTTCTGAGGTATTATTTCAACCTGATTTTTAAATGAGCTACCGATATAATTTATTCAAGCCATGGCATGAGAAAACCTGTCTTTCCGAATTCTCGTCAGACTGGGATCAGACCTAGTTAAGTTAGTCGAAAAGTGTGTACGTTGGTTGATTTTGTGTTTTACTTTCTACCCAACAGCTGTGGTCATATTGGGACCTTGTCATTCAAAAGGTTTACAAGGCAAGTAGCATAACAGCTATGCCACTGAGCGGCCCCTGTGGCCGAGCAGTTAACAGCGCGGTTTCTTAATCACTCGATCATCTCACCGCTGTGTCTGGTGCGGGTTGAACCCCGCACTGGCCACATGTGAGACAAGCCAAGTTCTGCTTGCGGGTGTGCCAGGTGGTTTTCCTAGGGGTTCTCCCATTTTCGCCCACCTACTGATTGGTCCGTCTCATATGAGCTGAAATAATCTTGAAAGGGACGTAAAACAATTTAAAAAAATTTAATAAACATTCACTTACAGAAACTATAGGTATCCATAAGTGCATTAAAGACACACAGATAGACTGGCCAGGTTTACTCATGACAAAGCTCTTTGCACTCCTATGAAAGTGTATGACCGTTGATATGGAAGTTACTAAGTAAGGTGATGAAATACTCGAGCAAATTACTATAATGATCCTGTCATCCTTATCAGACTGCTTTTATCTACTCTTTAGAATAGGCAAAAAGAAATCAACGAATTCCCATAACAATGTTTCAGTTCTTACTGTAGACTGGGATCAGGGCTCAGTGGTACTCAGTGTACTCAGTTTCACAATCTGTTCATCTATCATCCACAGTGCTGCTGGCTAGACTATTTAACGTATCAAATTTCAATTTCAAAGACTAAAGGAAAATCACTGTTTACCATTTTTGGAATTATCCGCTGGTTCCCAGCTTTCAAAAATCAATATTGGAAGCACAGGTAACCAAAACCATCCTGACCTTGAGGTCTGGGTGGTTTTGGTTACCTGTATTTTCAAAACTGATTATTTCTAAGCTGGAAACCAGCTGATAATGCAAAAAGGAATAGATACAGATGAGATAGATCAGTGAGAACTCTCATCCGGGTCTAATGTAATTGCAATTCCTATATTTAGTTTTGTGGGATGCTTAAGATGAACCCCTAACATCATAGACTTTTGTCAAAGTCAACAATTGTTTAATCATGTCCGGATAGGCATAGAGGCACTACACCTTGGCAACTTTACCAGCAGTATAGGACATTGAAAGTGTCTTGCTCAAGGACACAAGGCGGTGGACTGTTTTGAACCCCTAATTACCGTAGTACCTCCAAGGATTGCTTTACCACAGAGCCGCCTAGCTCCCCTTCATCTAAAACTATATGGCCCTTCAAGGGCTAAAAACAAAGTGTTAAAAGAAATACATATAAATGTATATCACTTGTATCATAACAATCACAATCATAGTATCATAAAAATCACATAGAAATTGCTCAACTACATAAAATGACGAAAATCTCATACTAAAAGATCTATTTGCTTTAGTCAATTTTTAATGTCAATTTGACAATACATTAATCAGATCATCTTTTCTTCTATGACAAATTATTTTTCTCTACCATAGGTTTATATACTTCATAAATACAATTTTAGCCATCATTCTATTGTAAAACAGAATCAATTGGGCAGAATAATAACATAACCAAAAGTCTAACCAATACTGATAAGATCAGTAAATTGTTAAGATCAGTAAATTGTTGTAATCACCTCATGATTATTACAATTTGAGCCGCCTCGTGGGAAAACCAACAATGTGGTTTCCGAACAGGTCCGACACAAACCGACCTGTACAAGCACAGAAAAGAGCTAGAAGCTTGAAATTTTGGATTTAAGTAGGAAAGGAATTGTACTATCCGAGTAACGAAAACAAAGGCGCTGATCAGCTTCGCGTTACTGCGAAGCTGATCTGCGCCTTTGTTTTCGCATATGCAAATTGTTGGTTTTCCCATGAGGTGGCTCATTTATATTCCTTTTTTGTTATAAACTTACTCTTAACCCACCCTACCCTTCCCCTTGTCTAAATCGCACATGAAACACTACACAGTGTCAATGTCACGTTGTAAACAAAGCCTCCCCCACCCCACCCCTCCCCAGAGTCTAAATCACACAAATAATTCATTACACTGTTTCAATGCCACTTTCGTTATAAATCTTAACGTCCCCCTGTGTACTGAGACTTGACAGTGTTTTCTTTATCCGTAAAGCTGTTAATCTGGCAGCCGAATTGTGGTACCAACACTCCTTCATGAGGCGGGCCATCACTCGTAAGGACTAAAAGAAGAGACAGTGATTATTACATATATCAGAATGATATTTAGGGATGATTTTTGTCAGTCCTCCACCAAAAGTTTGTAGGTTAATTTAATCAAAAAGGCATTTCCATTGAGCACAGAAATCATTTCATTTTCCTGAGAAATACTCTTTTTTTCTATTCTTTCATCTAGTTCTCTGTACAGTAAAAAATCAGGCATGTTTTGCAAGAAAAATGTTAATATTCCCAAGTAATTCAACCGACAAATGAGCTTCAATCTGTCAGATGAGATTTTAAACTGAGGTTATGACCTTAGATAATGGTGGGATTTCAAACCCAAATTCAATCAATGAACATGTAAGCCCACACTGTGCCTCTGTTATCTGAAGGTTTTCGCCCTTCTTTAACACATTACAGCATAGGAATGTGTAGTTTCTCATTTAATGTACACTAACTAGAGCCAATGTACACTAGCTAGAGCCAATGTACACTAACTAGAGCCAATGTTCACTAACTAGAGCCAATGTACACTAACTAGAGCCAATATACACTAACTAGAGCCAATGTTCACTAACTAGAGCCAATGTACACTAACTAGAGCCAATATACACTAACTAGAGCCAATATACACTAACTAGAGCCAATATACACTACCTAGAGCCAATGTTCACTAACTAGAGCCAATGTACACTAACTAGAGCCAATATACACTAACTAGAGCCACTGTATACTAACTAGAGCCCATGTACACAAACTAGAGCCAATGTTCACTAACTAGAGCCAATGTACACTAACTAGAGCCAATGTTTACTAACTAGTGCCAATATACACTAACTAGAGCCAACATACACTAACTAGAGCCAATATACACCAACTAGAGCCAATGTACACTAACTAGAGCCAATATACACTAACTAGAGCCAATATACACTATCTAGAGCCAATGTTCACTAACTAGAGCCAATGTACACTAACTAGAGCCAATGTACACTAACTAGAGCCAATGTACACTAACTAGAGCCAATATACACTAACTAGAGCCAATGTTCACTAACTAGAGCCAATGTACACTATCTAGAGCCAATATACACTAACTAGAGCCAATGTACACTAACTAGAGCCAATGTACACTACCTAGAGCCAATGTTAACTAACTAGAGCCAATGTTCACTAACTAGAGCCAATATACACTATCTAGAGCCAATATACACTAATTAGAGCCAATATACACTAACTAAAGCCAATATCACTAACTAGAGCCAATGTACACTAACTAGAGCCAATGTTCACTAACTAGAGCCAATGTACACTAACTAGAGCCAATGTACATTAACTAGAGCCAATGTACACTAACTAGAGCCAATGTACACTAACTAGAGCCAATATACACTAACTAGAGCCAATAAAGTAAACTACCCACCTCGAGATTCTGCCATCTATTCGGCAGGTCCGGCCGTCGTTTCTCTATACACACAACTTTCTTCATTTCCTCAAGGTGAGGGTCAGGACTGACCATGTTGTGATACGGTTGCTGGTAATCCTCAAACATACCTAGAATATGATTAAAATTATGCATTAATCATTCCTAGAAAATCATCATAAAATTATCAAATCTCTATGCCAAAAAAATCAAACATTCATATTTGAGCCACGGCATAAACAAACCAACTCTTATCATCAAAATATTATTCTGTAGTTTGCAATTTGAGCCGCTGCATAGGAAAACGAACAATCTGCATGGCGAACACAAAGACGCAAATCAGCTTCCCAGTAACTGCACAGCTGATCAGCCCCTTTGTTTTCGCTACACTGATTCTTCCTAAATCCAAAATTTCAAGCTTTTAGCCTTCTTCTGTGACTGTATAGGCTGGTTTGAGTCAGACCTGGTCATAATCCAAAATTGCTGGTTTTCTCATGCAGCGGCTCATTTCATATGTTTCACATATTTTCGTTTTTCATGGATTGTCAGTTGATTGGTTCCAGAGATAATGTTTTAAATACA
Source organism: Rugalucina vietnamica (assembly GCA_964017185.1). NCBI lineage: Eukaryota > Metazoa > Mollusca > Bivalvia > Lucinida > Lucinidae > Rugalucina > Rugalucina vietnamica. The sequence continues at coordinate 31,659,387 of OZ024884.1, forward strand.
TTTCATTATGGGCGCCATCATGGTCAGGTGACTAACCATTCATATAATCTTTATTTTTTAGTCTAAAGTGGGTCTATAATCATATCTACATAATTAATATTTTCCACATTTCCTCTTTAAGTTTTTGTTTGTTTGCAAAATGTTCTTTCTAAAAAAAACTCCACTTGAAAAATTGAAAATTTATCTTTGAGGGAGGCTACATTAACCCAAAAATAACAATAATGTACCTCCAACAGAACACCGCCGAGCAATTTCCCATAAGACTAGACCAAACGAATACACATCAGCTCGCTTGAAAGACTCAAAATGATTCATATTAATAGTTTCATCCAACACTTCTGGCGGCATGTAACGCTTAGTTCCAACACGATTGTTGGGGGCAATGTCAACGGAGTCTGTAGCTGAGTCGTGACGTACCGCAAGACCTGTAAATATGAATTTGTCATTAATATGAAGAATCGTAGATAGATAAAGTTCTTTTAAACTAAATCAAGTTTACAGCCTGCTCACAAAACTGCATTAGTTGGTAGTTATTTCCCTTTGGACCTTTAAATATTGCTATTTGTTTGGGTTATTTTTAATTGATTAAAATATGCTCTGGAAAAGCAAACATATCTATTCTTTGAAAGTGATGCCATCATATCAAAAATTTTAATATTTCAAATATTAACCCAGAAACTATTTGTCTATTTGTATTGAAAATCTAGGATACTACTATGCCAGTTTCTTACCTAAATCAGCTATACAGCAAGTGCCATTATTTTTAACAAGAATATTTTTACTCTTCAGATCTCTGTGCGCTATGGCTGGTTTTCCTGAAAAGAAAAAATATATTCATTCAGAGCTTTATTACACATTTTTCCCCATTTATTTTCATAATAAAGGAATGTAATAAGTATTAATTTTCATTGACTAATCATACATGTATTTCATTTTCTTTATTTTTAATAACTACTCTTACATGCTATTTTTCTAACATATTTTTTCAATTTTATTTTTACATACATATTTTGAAGTGTTATAGAACTAAATTTATGCTCTGGAGATAAATGGTTTTAGATATTTGAAATTTGGCTACAAAGTTTTGGTAGAATTTTCATTATTCCTCAGTCTACACAGTCTGAGCTAAGCTATTTAATTTTCATATGAAATTCAATTTCCAAACTATTAACCACTTTTTTAACTTTTGAGCATGTGCAGTCTATAAAGCTTAAGTATTTATAAGCATGAACTTTGAATTCAGGAAGCAACAAATTCACAAACATAAGTGTAAAATGGAAGTTCTTAGGACATTTCCAAATAACAGTAACAATTTTCTCACCCTGTGTGCCCATAATCTCCATATGTAGATGTGCCAGTCCGCAGGAGACCGACAGTGCCATCTTTATCATTGCACTCGGACTGACCGGTGTCCGGTTCAGGTAGTCAAACAGTGAACCTTGCTCGAGGTAGTCTGTGACCAGCCACAGCTGTGTCCAGGTACCGTTATCTGGTGGGGAGAAATAGAAAGTTTCAATTAAGTTCTCTCATTTACCAGGATGAATCAAAGTTAAGAACAGAATTTTAGAATACTACAAAGGTTTTAATTCTATTGACAATATTATTAGGGGGTGGGGAGCACAATTTCCCCCTTCATTATTGACAGTACCTTTAACTTGTATAATTGCTCCAGGGTTTTTCAAATTTTCATGATGATTTCCAGTTATGCATAACAGAACGATTATGGACCAGTTGTTGCCAAGAAATATAAGAATACAAAATTTTCACTTATACATTTATAATTTTGTCTTTCTCCAGAAACCCGTCTCCATATGACCTTAGCTGTTGGTGGGACGTTAAACCCCAATCAATCAATTTCTCCAGAAATTCATGTCCATCAGGAAAACATGTCAGTGAAATAAATACCCCCTTATATCCCACTTTTATATATAGTAAAGCTGGGGTATGCAGGGGTATACCTATTTTTCTTATTTTTGCTCCAAAACATAGATTGTGGGTACTCGTTAGAACCACCTCGCCAATAGTTTTGAGCAAAAATAAGAAAAATAACAAAATTTTTCTATTGAAAAATTTCTTGTTTTACAACTTCAAAAATCTCTGTATATTGCATGGGCATGTTTTCGTAATGTTACACCTGATAATTCCTGTGAGTTACACATGACAATTCCTACATATACCTTTATTATCAGCGGCTATAAATCCCAGAATATTTTCATGTCGCAACATCACGGTCTGGTAGATCTCTGCCTCCCTGAACCAGGACCTCTCCTCCCGGGACGAGAATATCTTCACGGCAACACACTCCCCCTTCCACTTGCCCATCCACACCTCGCCGTAACGCCCCTTGCCAAGGATCTCACACAGCTGGATCTGTCGGGCAATGGTTCTTTGAACGAGGAGAGGTAGACCTGAATGATAAGAAAATATTTTTATTCCAGTTTCACAGATATGAGCCGCCACATGGGAAAACCAACAATCTGCATAGGCGAAAACAAAGACGCAGATCAGCTTCGCGGTAACCGCGAAGCTGATCAGCGCCTTTGTTTTTTCTACTCGGATAGTACAATTTCTCCTCTACTTAACTAGAAAATTTCAAGCTTCTAGCTCTTTTCTGTGACTGCACAGGTCGGTTTGTGTCAGACCTGTTCGGAAACCACATTGTTGGTTTTCCCATGAGACGGCTCATATGCTGTGTTACAGAATTGCTTTCCTCATTGATTTTGATAATACAACAAAAGTTTGATATGGTACAGAAATTGCCCATCAGGCAACAGTGGCTTCTCTATAGGATTGGGCTCCACAAGCTGTGTCATAGGAGGATGTTTACTTTCTTCATCTGGTGTTTTTATAATTATCATTATTAAATAGCAGTAGTAGTAGTAAAAAGTTTTACCGGTATTACCTGCGCCCGACCCACTATAGTCAAACATGAGCTCTGTCAGCATACTAGGCTGCCCGTCGGGCAACAGCGTGGTATCTATAGGATTAGGCTCGACAAGCAGAGTCAATTGAGGATGTTTCTTATACTCTGTGGTATCATTATTATTATTATAAATATAAATTACCTGAGCCAGACCCACTATAGTCAAACATCAGCTCCGTCAGTGTACTAGGCTGCCCATCGGGTAACAGCGGGGTATCTATAGGATTGGGCTCCACAAGTTGAGTCATTGGAGGACGTTTCTTCATCTGGTGACGATGATACAGTAGGAACGCGGTGATGAAAATGATACAGAAGACGATAACGGGGCCAGCCGTAAGGGCGACAAGTTCTGGGATGCCAAGTTCTGTCTTGCCATCATTGTCTGTACCTGAATAAATATTGAGATGAAAATGTCTAATATGTTTTTGTAAAAAGATCACTTGAGCTGCATCATGGTAAACTCGCATTTTGCATTATGCAAAAAAAAAAATAACAAAATGTTTGGCTGCTTGATAATTTGTTTTGTTTTATTAGTGTTTCCCCTAGCCACTTTTACTATGGTGCCACGCCATGCCCTTTTTCCCAGCGCCATTTCCTTTTTCTGAATCTACATTCTGAGCCCTACATTTTGGTATAAAGTTTGTCAAAATCGGACAAAAAATAAGAAAGTTACAAGATTTTTTGTTGGAAGTCGGAAGAAACAAATTCGGCAAAATTTATTATCATGACTTCCACAGTTGTTGATTGCTTTAATCCCTTGTTTATTGTCTCTTAATTGCAGTGGCAAATGTGGATAATTATGAATGGAATGGCAATACCCAATTTGACACCAAAGGAGCTGTTAATCAGAAAAGGTGTGAAAATTGAATGTCTTACCTGGTAATAAGTTTGCCAGTTTCAATTATCAATATTTACTTTTCAAAACAAATCTTGAGTGAGGTTATCTCTTATTTTGACAAGCATACTTAACTTAGTATATTAATGTATTAAATGTGAGACAGAGGGAAAAGAAATTTTCTCGTGTCATATCCTGAAATATGAAAACTGAGTACAGAAAAAAAGTTAAATAGCAAATTTAAAATTACTGAGAAAATATGATGTGTTAAATATAATGACTGTGCTTTAAATGTGCCCTCCTACCATGCTATGGGCCACTTGAAAAAGTGCCCTTTGGCTTGCCACCGCAAGCTGAAAGTGCCCTTTTGACATGTTGCCACGCGTTAAAAGTGCCCTTTTTTTTAGCAACCTTACCATGCCCTTTTTAGGGCTGGGGGAAACACTATTTATAATAATAAATACAATAATTCAATTTCTGGGCTTCCTAAATCAAATTTTTAGGTTATACAGCCAGGTTCTGCAGATTTACAGCTATACAAGTGGTTTTCACATGACACAGCTCATGCTCAAATTAGGCTATCATAGACAAAACTTGTATTCTGTATTTATTTTTAACTCTTTTTTTCTGTATTGTAACAATATTAACTTTGCTGACGTTAATGTTTACAACTTTTACTATTACTGAATTAATTATCATTATTTTATAACTCATTTTTACCATTTGTTAATTTCTAATTATAATCAATTTTTTGTGGTGTTTAAAAGTTTTTGAATTTATGTCTTTCTTAGGTCAAGATTCCACTAGGGTCAGGTAAGTACATCTTATGTATATGTCTACAAATCATGTCAACATTTTTCTATTTATATTACACCTATACTAAGCAAATGAAAATATAAAAGTATCAAACTTAAGACAAGCAAGAAAGTGTTTACTAGATTCTAACTAACAAAATTATGAAGAACTTATACATGTACACATTCTACTAAATGAAACATATAAACAAGAATATAAGAATCTTATATGGGGTTCTGTTCTAGATGGAAGTTTCCAACCCAAGGGATGACCGTGCTGAGCGGAACCGAGGCTCCGGGAGCCTCGGTTCCGCTCAGCACGGTCATCCCGAGGGTTGGAAACTTCCATCTAGAACAGAACACCATATTAGATTCTTTTTCTTGCACAACAACCCCCCAAATCTGGTTTATTTCAAGGTTTGCGTATTTTTTTAGCCTGGGTGAGAACACCTGGGTGAGATGCAATTTTATCACCCAGGCAAAAAGTGTGGCAATTTCTGTCTGGTGTGCAAGAAATGAAATGTAGAGCTCTACCAACCTAGCAACACATGCAATGACACCATAGAAACATAAAACAAATACAAGCACTACAACATACTCTTTACATGTATGTATAGCTCAGAACTACACCAAATCGATGATCTGTACATATTTACCCAAGCCCTCTTATTTATACCTCATATCTAATTTGTAATCTTCGACTTGTCAATGAAATACACTTCACAGATTGTTGTTTATGGGTATAAATAAGGCTGTAAAAATGATGGGTACAGATAAAGAATGCAGGTGGGTATAGATCAGAGAATGAATATTATGGGTACAGCCAGAAAAAGCATGGTTACAAATCAGAGAGCATAGTTAAGCATCCATGGGTATAAACAGAGCTACTTATTTTTTTAGCTGAAATAAAATCAACAAACTATCTTAACAGCCCTCTTTTACAAAGTGAAAATCTGACACATGCATCTGTGAGTTAAAGAAAGAATCATGCAGTTAAACAATAACATGTTACTACACCATGCAATCTACAAGCTGATTAGTTGTTAGTTATCCTATCACTATGCAGCACACCATCACCACATAAACGACCTTCACCTTCAAGGTAAAAGGTCAAGGTCACATACCTGCTTTGACTAAAGGGGGCGCTATAGTCGGCCTTAGTTTAGCATTGCACATATCAGTATAGCAACAATTTACATTATTTTCATAAATATTTGTATCCGAGACCTGACACACCATCGGGTTACCGACCGGCACCAAAATACTGAGAGGCTTGCAGCTGAAATAAATGATAAAACATACAAATATATAATTATGGCTTAAAGATGGGTATTTCCAATGGTATTAAAACATGTCCAAAATATACATATACAGAAAGAGGAATACATGTATGATCTATAGTGTTTGTTGTCCTGTTTATCAAGGGTGTGCATGTGAGTGTGAGATCGAGTGTCAGGTGCATGTGATGGGTTTTGAACAAGTCTGTATGACTTAAGTTTAAGAGGAAAATGTTTTCGCTTGAATGCAGGAATGGTCTTCTTAAAGCAGGTACATGTATAAGGCTTTTTGTGTATGAAATTACAAAGAAATTGAAATGAATTCAATTTAATGAGAAAATATACAATTCACCTAGTATTAAAGGGAAACATTACTATTTAATTCCCGCATATGATTTTCATGAAACTTCCTATGCTTCAAGATAATTGTATCCTTGGACTAAAATCGAAATAAAAGTGGGGAGTCACCGGCCTCGTTTCCATGGTATCAGAACTTTTTGGCTGTTTCTCGTGGATTTCATAAAACCGCACTCGTAGCGGATATGTGTTTTAATATATATGCTATATGCAAAAACAACTTAAACACACGTTGAGTGTTATTTTCTTACATTTTGATACTATTTGCTCTTAAACTGGGGAGATAACATGCAAAATTAACTTTCCCGCCATCTTTTCAAACCTGGAAAAAGTACTTATTTTTACGATATCTCCTAAACTACGCATATGATTTTGATTAAATTACACCAACAGATAGGAAACGTGGTAACCATTTAAAAGTTCAAATGAAAAGTTGGGGTCTCCGGATTGCGTGGGAAGATACAGAGAAAAAACGTTCAATATTCCCGCCTTTTTCGTTTTACCGCCAAACGTTGCACTGACGTCGCGTATATTTATGCGACGTCATCAACAGCGAAATAAACATTTTCACATATACTTAACCTTATACACGAATTTGGGTATATCAGTTGCCACAGAACTTCTTTTAAAATAAAAATGAACAATATGTATACCCGCTTTAGGACTTAATTATGCAGAAACAAACAGAATAAGATTCTACAGCTTGCAACGTCACTGTGAAATCAAAACAAAACAACGTTAAAAACTGCGCGTAACATGCACATACTAAACGCCGACGTTGCGCAAACAGTGTGCTCATAAACAATAGTAATGTTTACCCTTAACAAACCTACATGCTAATGTTTTAATAAATTGTAAGATCATAATACTGGAAATAAAATTTAAGAACCCTGCCATTTTTAGTTCAAATAATGCAACTCACAAACAAATATCCATTGAAATTGAAGAATGCAGAATAGAACTGGACACTAACAATTTGTATGTGCAATAAATGAATTCATATATGTAGATCTAGGTCTTGTCTAAAAATATCACCAGTGTGTGTGCCTCCATGTTGCAGGAATTTAAGGGAAACTTTTGTGCATTGCAGGACCATTTTGAAGGCAAGGGTTTGTCACATACCTTCTACCATTGTTATCAATGTTGGCGTTAAAATTTTGTTACAATAGTTGCTATAGCAACATTCGCTGAATGTAAGGGATGCAACTTTAGTATTCATACAAATGTAGGGGGCGCCAGGAGTCAGGGAGTCAGATTTATCAATACATCTGTAACAATATTTCGTGAAAAATGTTAAATTTTGTTTGATTAGTAGTTTATGATCCAGTCAACAATTTTTCAATCATGTTTGGACAGCAGAGCCATCACTTCCTAGACAGGATATAATATTATTCCTGTCGGTGTTCTGTGATACGTCTCCGCTGCCTTGATAATAACTAACCACTATCAGTTCATGCACGTTGTTCAAGAAAACAATCCAGTGCTACAGGAGTCCAACCCAGGATCTGTCGAAATCTTACTCTCTACCACACTCCTCCACTTAAACATAAACTCATCTTGAAATACATATTTCTGTGTTGCTTTAGACAAAATTTTAGACTGCATAACAGTCTAACAATAAATATAAGTTCTTCGATCAAGAACTCACTTAATATGCCTTTATGTAGAAGAAACAGAAAATAATAAGTTTATCATTGAAAAATATTTTTTATTTAAAAAAAAACAACACTTACTTGTATTTTGTTCTGACAACATCCCCGAATTTGTACACGGAGGTATAGCACGCCCCATCAGTGACACAGGTTTTGTTCTCGGGACACAGTTCATCTTCACACATGCAAATTAGACCTGAAACTAAATGCAGACAAAAAATATGTTATATGTTATCTCTTTTAATTTTAAAACATGGTTTAGTTTCATAATGACATGATTCATTATTAAATGGTTTCTTGAAACAGCTTTTGTTCTCATTGTAAGGCTCATCTACACACGTGTGGGATAAAATAGACATTCAATACATGCTGATCTCTACTACTGTCATGCCGATAGTCATTAAAATTTAGCTATAGCACACTGGGGGCTTTCTTGCACACCCAACAAGAAAGTATCAGTATATCTAAGGTTTTGGCCAGGGATAGAAATTCTTACCTACCCCTGGTTGTCTGACCCTGCGTGCACGTTCCGTCTTTATATTGGTTGAATAGGAATAACTTCGTTGTCAAGTGCACATGTCACAACAACGTCAGAAACGTTCTATTTCAAAATGGCAGACACAATTGCAGAATTTTTCCATGTAAATGTTATGGAAATCAAGCTTTGTCATATTAAGGCATGTAAGAAAAAGAATCTATCATAGGCACGGATAGACAAATTTGTCCCTCAGGTCACACTTTAGCATCGCTCGATTAGCCTAATGAGCCAAAGTGACCCTCAAAACATATTTGTCCATCCTACCCTGACACTCATGTAAGATTCTAATAATCAGCACCACTGTCTTGTCCATAACGCCATTTATCGGCACAACCGTTGTGCGGATAAGCCTCAGCCTCACTAAAGACCGGTAAAATCCCAAGAACCACATTTCATTGGCATTGTCCTTCTACAAGAAGCTTATTGTTTTTTTGGTGAATGAGGGTCAGATTTCAAGTTGATAAGAATTCGTGAACCCAAGCCATGTCAATGTTTGTTTGTTTTTTTTTTGTTTTTTTTTTTGTTGTTTTTTTTGTTGTTGTTGTTTTTGAATCCACTTCCCCACCCACCAATTATCCAGTTGTAAAACCAATTAGCGTGTGAATATGAACGGTTTATTCGCAATTATTACTGTTGATTACCTTGTAAACAGTGCCATGTAAGATACAATGTCGCTATATAAAGCGACTGGTGTACAATGGACACCATTTTTTCGGTTTCTAAGTATAAAACAGATTTTATGTTGGGAGTCTGGTTTTTGTTTTGGTTTTCGCCATATTGCTTGCGATTCGGTTACTTCCGCTAAAGAAAATAGTTTCGTATTAAATTTTTTATATTGGTCTTCCTAGTTCAAAATTTAACTTTTGCAACGCAATTCTTTAAATAACGGTAAATTTTCAAGATGTAGACTTCGATTTTCTTTTGAATTCACAAAATTAGAAAGACGCTTAAATCATGGAGGCGAATCACTGTCGCGTACGAATATTAAAAACAAGTATTAGTTTTGACAAAACAAGATGAAGACTGGGAAGTAGTAAAACCCGGAAGCAACGTCGGGGATCCGGGCCATTTTTTATGCAGTTTTACGTCCCTTTCAAGATTATTTCAGCTCATATGACACGGGCCAATCAGTAAGTGGGTGAAAAAGGGAGAGCCCCGAGAAAAACCACCTGGCACACCAGCAAGCAGAACTTGGCTTGTCTCATGTGGCCAGTGTGGGGCTAGAACCCACACCAGACACAGAAGTGAAATTATCAAGTGATTAAGAAACAGCGCTCTTAACTGCTCCGCCACGGGGGCCGCTCAATTTTTAATGGCATCGTGGAGTCTTGGACAGCATATTAGATAATGTACTCACATGTCACCTTTACGATCTGGGTTCGAATCAGGGGAGAGGCATGTGGCAGAGTAGTAGTGGTTGTCCGTCAAGGTTCAGTGTTATTTCCCGGGGTTTCCAGTTGATTTATGGTCGATTCGCGACCTTCCTGTTCGCACCCTATACCTGTTCGCTACCTGACCTGTTCGCTACCAACGCGTTCGCTACCTGTACATGTTCGCTACCTGACATTTTCGCTACCTTGCATTTTCGCTACCTGATTTTCTAAAATGTAAATATTAGGTTATAGAAGTGATGGTGAAGTCATATAGATGAGTCTAAATGAGTGGTACACTACTAGACAAGATTATTGCTCTGGAAAGCTGGATACATACTGTAAACTTAAAACTCACTTTGGTTGTGAAAAGTATATTAATGAGATAAGAAATTTCAGCTACCGTAGGAGTATTACAAGGTTTAGAATTTCTGCTCATAGACTTAAAATTGAGACTGGGAGGTATATCAAGCTGGATAGGTCAGAAAGGCTGTGTACCAAATGTTCTACAGGTGCAATTGAAGATGAGCAGCACTTTTTGATGGAATGCTCAAAGTTTAATGCGTTCAGAAACAGCTTTTTTCAAATCATTAATGACTCCAACAGAAATTTTATGGAGCTGGATAGTTTCCAGAAGTTTTTCTGGATTCTGACTAATGAAAACTCTGATATACTTCACAAACTTGGTCAGTATCTGCATGAACACTTGGATTAATACATTGTTTTATATTAGATTGTTTTTAGTTTGTGTTATCTCATCTTCGATTTGGATTTCCTCTCTTATTCTCTGTACAACATCTTTGTATGCCCTTGCTGGGCCCAAAATTGGTCAAATAAAGTCTTGTATCTTGTATCTTGTATCTTGTATAGATCTATATCATGAATATTTGATATTGTTTCATGAAAATATGTACAACAGAAATTTCACAAACTATATTCATGGTTTAATACACATAAAATAATGATCGGTAATTACAGGTGACAATTATTTACATACAAACACTTTAACACACACAATGTAGACAATTATAATTATTTATTTTAATATTTTCATAGACAATTAAAAGATGAGATCTGCTGATTGAGGTTATAATTTTAGCATAAAATATATTAAACATGTTAAAAAGAATTATACATTATGATTCTCCTAATAAAAAATGTTAAAACATGAGCAATGATTAAAAACATCTCAAAAAGGAAGAAATGTAATTTAGCATATATTTACTAATATACAGAGAATCAAATAAATAAATAAATAAATAAATAAATAAAAACACTAAAAACACTAAAAACACTAAAATATATACATGGCGTTAAAAATGAAAATCTGTATATTGCATGGACCGTGTGTTTTCGTATTGAAAGGTTCCTTACCTGTGTCACATTTACGGTGCTGCCACTCACCACACCCGTCGCACTGGACCGCATGTTGTCTGCTTGTTACTTTTTAGCACAGTGGATACAATTAAAAAATTTCCGTTTCCCAATGGTTTTAAAAGATATCAAAGTTAAAACATTAAAACATTAATATTCTAAAGCATTCTAAAATCGAATTATTTAAAAACCATCATTTTAAAATTTAAAAGTCCTACTCGTAGGCTACTAATCAACTGTTCATTTGTCGCCTCCAAGTAATAATCAGAAATTGATTGTTGGGAGTAAGAAGTAGAAGTAGAAGTAATTAACGATCATAATTGGCGGGAAGCTGTGAGGTTCAGTAGTGAGTGAATAATTAACGGTCATAATTGGGCGGGAAGCCGCGAAAAACATCGTGGTAGCGAACCGACTAGGGTCGATAAGGTGCGAAAAGGTGCGAAAAATACCGAGTAGCGAACGGACCAATGGGAGGTAGCGAACGGACTAAGTGCGAACGAACCAGGTCGCGAAAGATCCTGTTACCTTCCAGTTTCCTCCACATTTGACCACGAGGCCAACATCTGCGCCTTCAAGTACATGTATATAAGTTCTATGAGCTTTCTTTCTTTCTTTCTTTCTTTCTTTCTCTATATACTGCCATACGCCCTCACGGACATTCTAGGCAGGTGCGCTAGCCTGAGTTACAGAAAATTAATATAAAAAGATAAAAGCAAAGTTGATAGTGTTAGAATAAAAGATGACAGTGAAGGGGATGAAAGATGATAGGTTATGATAGTTTAGATGAAATTAAAAGCAGGTTAAAAACAAACTACTCAGGGTCTAGGGTCTAGAATGCTGTAGCATGCAAACTGCCGCCTTGAAAGCTTCAAGGCTAGGCAGGAATGCAACAGATTCAGGCAGGGCATTCCACTGGACAACTGCAAGGGGGAAGAAAGAATACTTATAATAATCCCTAGATGTTTGCAGTTGTCGGAATGTCATGGAATGGCAGTATCTAGAGATACGGGTATTTGGTTGGACATAATCAGGGAGAGGTATTGCTACAAGGCCGTGAATAATCTTGTAAAAAAGGCAAAGACGCGCATCAGCCCGTCGCTGCTGTAAACTGCGCCAACCCAAAGTTTCAAGCATATCCGATACACTGACCAATCTTACATAGTTGCAGGAAACCCATCTTGCAGCTCTGCGCTGCACCTTTTCAACCTGTTTAGACTTGTCTTCTGTATGAGGATCCCATACGGCAGCAGCGTATTCCAGCTGCGGCCTGACAAGTGTATTATATGCCATCTCTCTCACGCCGGGATGTTTTGTTCTGATGTTTCTTCGGACAAAATTCAGGGTTTTAGTTGCTTTGCCGGTAATCCGTTCCAGGACAGGTCACTGGAGATATCAACCCCCAGATATCTTGCACAGGTAACAGTTTCCAGGACCTGGCCATGAAGACTGTAATTTGCAATTATAGGTTTCCTGGACCCTGTCACCTGTATAACCTGGCACTTCGAGGGGTTGAACTCCATGTCCCAGTCCTGTTCCCACACAGACAGTTTGTCAAGGTCGTGTTGTAGGGCTGCACTGTCATTCTCACCTTCAATAGTCAGATAAAGGGCTGTATCATCGGCGAACAGCCTTACTTTAGAGGTTATTGAGTCGGGTAGGTCGTTGATGTAGATGAGGAACAGGATCGGCCCAAGAACAGAGCCCTGGGGTACACCAGAGCAAACTGGCACCGCATCCGATTCCTCACCTCCAACAACTACAGACTGAGATCTGTTACTAAGGAAGGCTTGAACCCAGTGCAGGACATTAGATCTTATACCATATTGGTGTAGTTTCCATATCAATTTAGAATGATTTACCTTGTCAAAGGCCTTTGAGAAATCAAGAAGAATTAGGTCTGTTTGCTTTCCCCTACTAGCACCCCTGGCAAGGTCCTCGACAAGCATTGTCAGTTGGGTCTCGCATGACCTCTTTTCACGAAAGCCGTGTTGGAGGTCATACAAGAGACTATGTTCATTCATATGCTTAACTATTTGGGAGGCCATGATATGTTCAAGGACCTTGCAAAGGATACAAGTAAGGGATATCGGTCGGTAATTTACAGCCTGTGATTTGTCACCTTTTTTGAATACTGGTGTTACATAAGCTCGGCACCAATCCATAGGAAGTTTCCCATGGTAATCAAACTAATATTGATGGACTGTGAAATATAGGTCAAGAGCAACAGTCAAGGTGCATGCTTGAAGGGTAAATCAAGGACAATTAGTAGGTTAAGGTATGTCAAGGACAACTGAATCCTCCCCTAGCTAGGTATAACCATGCTGATTTGAATGGTCAATTTAAAAATGAATACTAATGATGGGTGGTTTGACGGAGGACTCAATTAGTAGGCAAGGTGTTTACACTATCAGCTATCACAGGTGCAGAGAAAACTAAACTTCAACGGAAAAATTAACAAAGTCAATGGACCTTGATATATAGGTCAAGGGCACCGGGATGAGGTACATGCTTGAAGGGTACATCAAGGACAACTAGAATTTGTTTTCTATGTGAAAACTGATGTCTACCCCCTTTCTACGTGCATGTCCAAAATATGCAAGCAAGAGTTATAGTTCTTGTGCATCACATATCCTGTCATTCTGTTTTATAAGTGTACCAAGTTTCATTGAAATATCTCTTACGGTTTTCAAGTTATAGAGCGGGCACAAAATTGTATGGAAAATAATCAAAGGGAAATAACTCCAAAGATATGAAAGCAAGAGTAATGATTCTTGTGCACGACACATCGTCTCATCATGCTTTATAAGTGTACCATGTTTCATTGAAAAATCTCTAATGGTTTTTGAGTTATAGAGCAGACATAAAATTGTATGAAAAATAATCAAAGGTAAATAACTCCAAAGATATGCAAGCAAGAGTTATGGTTCTTTAGCATGACACATCATCTCATCGTGCTTTATAAGTGTACCAAGTTTCATTGAAATATTTCTTAAGTTTTTCAAGTTATAGAGCGGACATGAAATTGTATGGAAAAATAATCAAAGGGAAATAAATCCAAAGATATGAAAGCAAGAGTTATAATTCTTATGCATGACACATCGTCTCATCGTGCTTTATAAGTGTACCAAGTTTCACTGAAATTTCTCTTACGGTTTTCAGGTTATAGAGTGGACACGAAATTGTATGGAAAATAATCAAAGGGAAATTACTCCAAAGATGTGCAAGCAAGAGTTATGGTTCTTTAGCACGACACATCATCTCATCGTGCTTTATAAGTGTACCAAGTTTCATTGAAATATCTCTTATGGTTTTCGAGTTATAGAGCGGACACGAAATTGTATGGAAAATAATCAAAGGGAAATAACTCATAAAATACTCAAGCCAGAGTTATGGTTCTTGTGCATGACACATCGTCTGATCATGCTTAATAAGTGTACCAAGTTTTATTGAAAAATCTTAAACGGTTACAGAGCGGACAAGAAATTGTATCGAAAATAATCAAAGGGAAATAACTCCAAAAAGACTCAAGCTAGAGTTATGGTTCTTGTGCATGACACATCGTCTCGTTGTGTTTTACAAGTGTACCAAGTTTCATTGAAAAATCTTTAACGGTTTTCAAGTTATAGAGCGGACACGATTTGTGATGGACAGACAGACAGATGCACGGACAGACGACGGACAGACAGACGCATGGGGAAAAATAATATGTCTCCCGACCCCGAAGGGGGAAGACATAATTACTATGCAAGGTTTCACATTCGCAGGTATCACTGATGCAGAGAAAACCAAACTTAGACCAAAAAATTAACAACATCAACGGACCATGAAATATTGGTCAAGGACACCAGATCAAGGTGCATGCTTGAAGGGCAGGTCAAGGACAATTACTATGCATGGTTTCACACTCATGACTATCACTGATGCAGAGACAAGAACACCGCAGAGGTCGATATCGCACCTGCATCGGGCAAAATAATTAAAAACATGAAATATAGGTCGAGGGCACCAGGTCAAGGTGTGCAATTAAAGGGTATTTCAAAGACAATAACTATGCAAGGTTTCACACTCACAGCTATCACAGGTGCAAAGAAAACCAAACTTCGACGTAAAAATTTCCAAAGTCAGTGGACCATAAAATATAGGTCAAGGTCATTGGGTCAAGGTGCATGCTTGAAGGGTATGTCAAGGACAATAACTATGCAAGGTTTCACACTCACAGCAGAAAACCTAACTTCGACGTGATTGTTGACAAATGGACGGACAGACGGACGGAAATTTGGACTCCTATATCGCACCCTGCTATAAGCAGGTGCGATAAAAAACAAACTGATGCAACTTCAACATAAAAATTAACAAAGTCAATGGACTATGAAATATAGCTCAAGAGAACTAGGTCAAGGTGCCTGCTTGAAGGGTTTGTCGAGGACAATTACTATGCAAGGATTCACACTCGCAGGTGTCATTGATGCGGAGAAAACCAAACTTTGACATAAAAATTAACAAAGTCAATGGACCATGAAATATAGGTCAAGGGCACTGGGTCAAGGTGCTTGCTTGAAGCCTAACCAGACGTAAAAATTAACAAAGTCAATGAACTGTGAAATATAGGTCAAGGGCACTGGGTCAAGGTGTGTGCTTGAGTCAAGGACAATTACTATGCAAGGTTTCTCACTTGTGGCTGTCACTGATGCAGAGAAAACCAAACTGACTTAAAAATTAACAAAGTCAATGGACTGTGAAATATAGGTCAAGGGCAGACAAACGGAAATAGGACTCCTATATCGCACCCTGCTATAAGCAGGACAGCGTAGCTCGCCTGACTTGTGCTTTGTCACTAAATCTATTAAAATCTATGACCAAAGACATTGACCTCAGTGTCACTCAGGTGGATCGTGATGGTACAGCATAAAACTTCAGACCAATATCTACCAACATGCAAAGTATCAACTAGATCCATCTACATATCCAAGAGATATAGACTTATAAAAACTTTAATCAAAAACTTTAACACAAAATTTCTAAGTTCGTAACCTTGACCTCAAGGTCACCCAGGTGGGTCATGATGGTACAGCATAAAACTTCAGACCAATATCTACCAACATGCAAAGTATCAACTAGATCCATCTACATATCCAAGAGATATAGACTTATAAAAACTTAAACCCAAAACTTTAACACAAAATTTCTGAGTCCATGACCTTGACCTCAAGGTCACCCTGGTGGGTCATGATGGTACAGCATAAAACTTCAGACCAATATCTACCAACATGCAAAGTATCAACTTGATCCATCCACAACTTCAAGAGATATAGCTCATTAAAACTTTAACCAAAAACTAACATTTTGAGCAATGCCGACGCCAACGCTAACGTCGACGCCGGGGTGACTGCAATAGCTCTTCCTGTACTTTCGTATTTCGTACAGGCGAGCTAAAAACCACACAAATGTGAACACCAATTTTTTAATTCTTTTTTTTAATTCAGTTTTACGTCCCTTTCAAGATTATTTCAGCTCATATGAGATGGGCCAATCAGTAGGAGGGCGAAAACGGGAAAACCCCAGTGAAAAACCACCTGGCACACCCACAAGCAAATTTTGTTTTGTTTGAGTAGATACAACCAAATCTTCCTATAAGAAAAGTTGTCAACTGAAATATATGTAATAGTTTTTCATCTAAATAAATAATTGTTTTTCATTTTTGTGTGTGTGTATGTTTGTTAAATGCCCCCCCCCCCCCCCCCCAAAAAAAACAATTTTCAGTCATGTCATCAGGAAAACATGTCCTTGAAATGTATACCCCCTTGAACCCCACTTTTATATAACAAAACTAGGGTATGCAGGGATATACCTTTCTTATTTCTAATCCAAAACATACATTGTTGGTACTCATTAGAACTGCCTCGGCGGTTTTGAACAAATATTAAAAACATCAAAATTTTTCCATTGAAAATTCCAATTTTTACGGCTGAAAAAACTGTATATTGCATGGGCAAGTTTTCGTAATGTTGAGATGGATCATCTTCTAAGATTGTCAACTTTCACATCACTAAACTGATATACAACATGTAGCAAGCTTTTTGTGATCCTGGTAAAATAGCACAAAACAAACACATACTTGTAATACAGTTTATTGTTAATGCATTAGGTAAAGTCACAATCAATTAAGCCACATCATGAGAGTACCAGATTTTAGCCTATGCAAAAACAAAGATGCAGATCAGCTGTGCAGGAACAGCACAGCTGATCAGCGCCTTTGGTTTCGCTTCATAGATAGTACATTTTGTCTTATTCCTAAATCCGAAATTTCAAGCTTCTAACCCGTTTCTGTGACTGTACAGGCTGGTTTGAGTCAGACCTGGTCGGAAACCAAGAAGACTGGTTTTCTCGCTCAATTAAAGATGTTTTTAAGTTGATGCATGGCACACTTCCTAGAAACTTGCGAAAAGCAACCAATCACAAATCTTATAATATATATTCCACTTCTAGACAGTACAAAATTGTTTTAATTTTTAAAATTTGTGGTTACACATTCAATAAACAATTTTTCTATCATGTTTGGACAGAGCCTGAGGTATCACTAAGAGACCGTTCTCCCCCTCTTTTCTTTTCTTTGTAACATTAGCGGCAAGTCATACAAAAACTTTGAATTCACATTAGGTAGCAAACAGATTTCACTCGACAGTATTTACTCAAACAAGACTCAATCAACATAGTCAACAGCATTTATTCAGTATTCCCTCTACAGCATTTAACATCACTCAACAGCATTTACTAACAGCATTCAATGTCACTCAACAGCATTTACTAACAGCATTCAATGTCACTCAACAGCATTAACTAACAGCATTCGATGTCACTCAACAGCATTTACTAACAGCATTCAATGTCACTCAACAGCATTAACTAACAGCATTCTACATCACTCAACATCATTTACTAACAGCATTCGACGTCACTCAACAGCATTTACTAACAGCATTCAATGTCACTCAACAGCATTAACTAACAGCATTCGACGTCACTCAACAGCATTCAATGTCACTCAACAGCATTAACTAACAGCATTCGACGTCGCTCAACAGCATTTGACGTCACTCAACAGCATTTACTAACAGCACACAACGTCACTCAGCATTAACTAACAGAATTCAATGTCACTCAACAGCAATTACTAACAGAATGCAACGTCACTCAACAGAATCCAACATCACTCACATCTCTTACTAACAGCATTCAACATCACCCAACAGCTCAACATCACTCGACAGCATTTACTAACAGCATTCAACATCACTCAACAGCATTTACAAACAGCATACGTCACTCAACAGCATTTACTAACAGCATTCAATGTCACTCAACAGCATTCAATGTACAGGATACACTCAACACCATTCCCTTAAGTCAACTATGCCTAGAACATAGTCACCATAATTCATTCAATCAACATACTCTTGAAATACATGTAATTTCATTGGCATTCATTCAGTCATTCAATTTAACAGTATCAAGACAATATTAGCATCATTTTACAAATGAAATTATTCTATTCTACACAGGGACATATAAAAATACATTTTTTACAAACTTAAATACATTCTAATATTTTAACATCCAGATTTAGGCAATTCATAAAATATATATTAGCCAGCCAGACACAAAGCTAATGGTACAGCTACATGTTGTAACATTTGAGCTGCATTATGCAAATGCCTGATTTTGTGAGTTCTTTCAGGGAGCTGCATCATGAGAAAAACAGATTTTGTCTATGCGAAAACAAAGCTGCAGATCAGCTGTGCAGTAACTGCACAGCTGATCAGCACCTTTGTTTTCGCTACATGGATATTACAATCCCTCTTCTTCTAAAATCATCTTCTCAAGTTCTGTGACTGTACAGGCTGGTTTATAGGACCTGTTCCGATTTCCCGAAGACCAGTTTTCTCGCGTCGCAGCTCAAATAAACTGCTGCCAGCCCCTTTCAGGGTCAAAGTTGTTTTCAAAGACAAAACCGACTTCAACTATGTAATCATGGTCCGACTAACAAAAACTACCTCCCACTATTTTGAATGGCAGCATCACACAAATACACAAAATCTTGACTTAATAGTGAGAATAAATTAAAATAAATAGATTCCCTGGGTTATGAAAATCCTGGCATGTTCATAGTTTTAGCTCACATTGTTGATATGGGGTTTAATGTTCTGTCATACAGAGAAAAGACCTCTGTTTTTCTTCTTTTTTTTCTGATTCAGTTTAATGCCCCTTTCAAGATTATAAGATTATTTCAGCTCATATGAGACAGGCCAATCAGTAGGTGGGGCGAAAGCAGGAGGACCCTGAGAAAAAACACCGGACACACCTGCAAGCAGAACTTGGCATGTCTCACATATGCCTCGTGTGGGACTCATACCCACACCAGACACAGCCGTGAGATGATCCAATGGTTAAGTGAGGTAATGAAATATCAGCACTCGAGGGCCGCCCCTCAGTATACAATCTCAACACACAGATCTAAAGAAGCCCAGATCAAACCTGCGACCTCTGGATTACACACGGGTAGCTTAATCACTACACTATAGAGGCTTCTGGATAGCTAACATTCATTGAGCAAAACTCCAGCTTATATGAGCCTTCGCATGAGAAAATCAACCATTTGGGTTTTCGACCAAGTCCGACACAGTCGGCCTGTAGAGCCACAGAAGCAGGCTAGGAGCTTGAAATTTCGGATTAAAGAAGAGAGGGATTGTGCTATCCGTGTAGCGAAAACAAAGGCACTGATAAGCTGTACAGCTACTGCACAGTTGATCTGCGCCTTTGGTTTCACATATGCAGACTGTTGGGTTTCTTATGCAGAGGCTCAAATCATAATACAACAGGTTTGAGATAGTAAACATTACATTAAAAAGAAGCTGAAAAGATATTACTTGTATTTGATAGAGATAGCGTTTTATCGGGATCAGCTATTATATACAAAGATGAGCATATACAAACTAAACTGAGCAAAAACAGAAATGAGACAAAAGGTTGTATTTATTACATTGGCTGCCCATATAGAAATTAGCCAAAACGGGTAGAACCAGAATTGAGCCACTAGGCCAAACAGGTATCCTTGTTTGGCCTTGTTAAGATTTTGAGGCTGGTTAAAACACTACAGATTTTACTCTTTTTTTTTTTTATTTGTTTTACTTGTCTTTGGAATTTTTTTTTCTTTAAGATTTAGTTCTAGAGCATTATTTTCATTTACTAAATTGCCACTGAACTACAATGTTTATTTACAATCATGTGGAATCATTTCATATTAAATATTGTGCTGTGTCACATAATCTGACACAAACAATGCATCATGCATGTTTTTAAAAGCATTACAATACTTTTTTCTTCCATGTTTTAGAAATGACAATTTCTATGAAATGCTACTGACATTGCTTAACTATACAATAGATCTACACAGTTCAAACATGGTTAAACCATTTATATTATTAAAGGTACACTATACAAATTAAATTAAGACTAAATACTTAAAATTACATCTGTTAAATGAAAGACTTGTGCACTGAGCTAATTTTCCCCTCTTACTGTAAATTATAATTTGCAAATGTATTGTCTTGCAAATTCAAAATTCATGCTAACAAAGATTATATAGGCTGAAAGAACACTCAGTCATGACTTCAAGATGGAAATAAAAACTTTAGAACATAAATACCACTGTTCACATGAATATTTTCTAAACTTAAATAGTCCTGCACAGTACAAAATTATATTAAAATTATGACTTCTACAATTATTAAATGAAAGACTTGTGTGTGTTTGAACTAAATGTTCCTTCCGTCACTTTGGAATGCCCTCTTGAAGTATAGAAGATATAAGAACTTTGTCCTGCATAGTATGCTCCAATTCACGTTCATCCAACTTGAGAGATATCTGTAAAATATTAAGTTTTGTTGCAGCTTTTAAAACAAGTTTCACGGTATTTTCAGAAAAGAAAATTCAGGCTTTGTATTGTCTCTCCAACTGCTAAGGTCTTTAATAGTGAGAATAAACAACAATTAAATTGCATCTAAAAGACATTCAGCTAGAGAGTCCGAGTCCTGGTTAAAAAAGAAAGTAGCTGTGACATACCACCATGGAGTCTTTTTAATTCTTTTTAATTTTTAAACTAAACACTGTTAAGCTAATAGGTCATTAAAATTTGAAAATTTGGTCCAATTCTTCAAACTGAAAATTCATCAACTTATTTTATAGTTATGCAGCCTGCTTCATTTCCAACAATGGTCTGAAACATATGTTAAACTAGACTAAAACTTACTTTCCATAGCCATTTTCCTTTGCTTTCTTTATAATTGCAATAATTTCTAATTCAAAGAATGACCTTTTGATTCTAAGAATGACATTTTTCTGAGTTTTAAACCGCTTACTTTGGCAAGCCTAGTTTCCTTTGCTTTCTTTATGGCAATCATTCCCCTGGCCTCTAGCAGTGATGTTATACCCTGGAATTCTGAATGATCGACAGCGGCAATCTGTCTCTTCTTACACACTTTCGTGTAGATTTCATGCAACTGTCAAACAAAGCACAAATAACCCATTAATGACAAATGAGCCTCGACGCGAGAAACCCGGTCTTCAGGGTTTCCGACCAGGTACGACAAAAATCGGCCTGTAAAGTCACAGAAGCAGGCTAGAAGCTTGAAATTTCGACTATATGTAGAAGAGATATTGTACTAACCGAGTAGCGAAAACAAAGGCGCTGATCAGCTTCGCAGTTACTGCGAAGCTGATCTGCGCCTTTGTTTTCGCATAAGCAAATATCCGGTTTTCTCACGTCGCGGCTCAAATGGACTTGCCTATCATTATCATTTGGGAGAATCCACTTTCATTTCTAGGTGAATCGGAAATGATTTTGAATTTTCATTCCATTTTTCGATGAAAATCCTTTCAGCAAACAGAATAGCCCGAGATGGGATGCCGTGTTCTGCGGCGTCACATCTGGGGCTATGCTGTTTGCAATGTCCCATAAAAAGGTCACCAGGCTTATACCCTATTTGTGTCTTTTGATTACTTCCTGAGGGTGTAATTTTGTTATCTAATGTTCTTAAACAAAAAAAACATTTTTTGGTTACTTATGTCACAGTCAACAATTTTTCAGTGATATCAGGACAGAATGAAGCTTCTTGGGTATTTAACCAATACTATGGAAGTTATTCGAAACATCTTGCTCATGGGGACAACTTGGGATTGTAGAAATTTACCCCCCCACCCCCCAATCCCGAGTCTGGCATAATTAAACACATCTACATTAAAACATTATTGAAAACTTTATTGAAAAGTTCTAAGTGTATCATTTTTTTTTAAACAAAAAAAAACAAAAAAAAAAAAAAAAAAAAAAAAAAACAAAAAAAAAAAAAAAAAAAAAAAAAATGAAAACAAACAAACCGATTTTTAAAGCTATTAGACATACCTTGCCAACTGTGACTTCTTTCATTTTTCCCTGTTTCAGTAGTAAGAGGAGACTACACATGACTAGCTTCTGTTGTAGCGGAATAGTTTCTTGCTGTGAGGCGGCCGCCCCGCTACCGTAAACCTCCGACAATACTTTGTTGATGTGGACTACTCCAATCTTCTTTGGCACTTCAGAGGTTGACTTCTTGGGACTTTTGGATTCTGGAAAATGCAAGATCAGATATATAGTCATACAAAACATTTCTTACATCAATCATAATATTATAACTCTGAATGCCAGACTAATTGTTCCAGAAATGATTAATTATAATATTTCTATGTATTGGATATACATGTAGTAACAATGTCAAAATTTGTCATCAAAAAGAATGTTAAATACTTGGCACAACAAAATTTTGGGCAGTTACCATATCTGTTAGGTAAACTGCAATATTTAACATTTTACATGACAAACTAAATTTCAATCTTTTTTCAAAACTACAAAGCAAACATATCTGTAATCTAAAAAGGCCAATCCTTTATCTGTTTTAAAATTCAAGACTTTCTATCACTAATATTTCACTACTGCCCAATTTCAAGCCTTGTATCGTCAATGTTTAGAAAAATCTCAGAGAATATATTTACCACAATCAGTTGACTTCAAGACTCGCTGACTATTCACATCATTTGCCACCATTTCTACTGCTCGCCGACAAACATCCAAAGCCTTTCTCATGTCCCCCGCCACTGCTGAGATCTTCCGTGCACAGAACTGTATGGCCGTAGAGTCCATGACATCAACCCCCTCTACCTCCAGCTGGTTCAAAACATTTACGAAAATTGTTTAAATTCAATTTTTAATGTGGCAATGAGATACAATAAAATTGCATTTATATCTTTAGTTTGTATCTTTATGTTCAGTATATATGGTCACATGTGACAGTAACATGAGTAATGACTACAAACCAATGTTGGCGCCCTAATGATGAAAATTGAGAAAGAGCTAATCATCTTGCTGTTCATGTTTGTAAAACACTTCGTAATGTTTTTTTTATTGTTCTCTCTTTCCCCCTTGCGTCTTTGAATTCAATTGGATCTTTTCATTCTTTATACTTCACTGATTTTAACATGTTAATTTTCAATGTTATCAGACCGCTAAAATACTGGTACATACATCTTTGAGCCTGTCTTTTATGATGGCCGATATCTGATCTTTGCTATAGGGGGCAAAGTTCAGTAACTCTGGTTTACAGTTTGGTCGGGCTTGTAGTCTCGGCAGAATTCTGTCGGTTAAATCTAAGGCATTGGCAATCCCTGAAACATAGCAATGTCTCGTCTTAGTGAAAAAGAATTGAAATAGGAAATTACTGATGGCAAATAAATGCATCTTTTCAGTTTCATCATTTAGACACGAGTGCTCGTTGAGCTTATTCTCGGTGTCCACATGTCAAACCTATTCAAAACACACACAGCTATAGTATATTTACCTAAAATCTACCACTTGTGCGCAGCTGGGATATGAGTCATTTGATTTATGTATTTTATCTATAAAGAAAAAGTCTGTTGTTACTTACCGACTAGAATGAGTCTAGATTTCGTCAGTGACGGCCATTCAAATATGGTGTACAGTATTTCTTGATTTTTACTATCCAGTTGATCAATCTCATCCAATACCATGATGCTGTAAATAAAACAATACATCAAACTGTGAATTAACAGTTTTGGCTATGTAGACTTCATCTTGAGATTAGAAAAGGGATAGTGGTCAAACTTACAAAATATGGGAATGGAAAAGCAGAAAGTGAGGAGCCGTCCGAGCAGTCATTTACTTTTTTTCTCAGATTTTTAACATGGTAAAGTAATAATTTTTCTCTTCTTTTCTTGACAAATTTATGCTACAGTCGTTCACAACTTACATAGAAGGCCCATCAGCTGTCAAACATTTCTCCACAGCCCTGAGTCTCTCCTTTGCTGTTGGTGCATTCTTTCCAGTAAGGTCAGTATACAGCTTGCCATACACTGTTGCAGAATCTTTCAATGTCATGCAATTCAGGTATAGTGTCTTACAGCTGTGTGTCTCCTACAAAATATCAATAGATTCAATCTGAAAGACAATTAAAATCGAATATGCCTGTATTTTGTAGATAATGACCCTTAATAAATTCAAAGATGAATGTTGGTTGGTGAGGTGGTTGATATCTTGTTTTATGTCCAGCTCAAAAGCTAAGGTCATATCGAGATGGAACTGTGATTTGAAGTCTCATCTGAAAGACTGGGGTGGAGTAGTCCGAGATCGAACCCACACCTTGCTTACAAAGCAAGCCGTTTAACCCCTATGAAATGGAAGCTTCTAAAGATATATGATGGAACACATAGTGGAAAAATGTATACAAACAAGAACGCCACGGAGGTCGATATCGCACCTGCATCGGGCAAAATAATTAAAAACATGAAATAACGGTCGAGGGCACCAATTCAAGTTGTGCAATTAAAGTGTATGTCAAGGACAATGACTATGCAAGGTTTCACACACGTAGCTATCACAGGTGCAGAGGAAACCTAACTTTGACGTAAAAATTTACAAAGTCAGTGGACCATGAAATATAGGTCAAGGGCATCGGGTCAATGCGCATGCTTGAAGGGTTTGTCAAGGGCAATAACTATGCAAGGTTTCACACTTACAGCTATCACAGGAGCAGAGTAAACATAACTTCGAGGTAAAAATTAACAAAGTCATTGGACCATGAAATATAGGTCAAGGTCATTGGGTCAAAGTGCATGCTTGAAGGGTATGCCAAGGACAATAACTATGCAAGATTTCACACTCACAGCTATCACAGGTGTAGAAAAAAACGAATTTCGAAGTAAAAATTTACAAAGTCAGTGGACCGTGAAATATAGGTCAAGGTGATCAGGTCAAGGTACGTGCTTTAAGGGTATGCCAAGGACATTAACTACGCAAGGTTTCACACTCACAGCTATCACACGTGTAGAGAAAACCTAACTTCGACGTAAAAATTAGCAAAGTCAATGGACTGTGAAATATAGGTCAAGGACATAAAGTCAAAATGCGTGCTTGAAGGGTATGTCAAGGACAATAACTATGCAAGGTTTCACATTCACAGCTATTACAGGTGTAGAGAAAACCTAACTTCGACGTAAAAATTAGCAAAGTCAATGGACCGTGAAATATAGGTCAAGGACATCAGGTCAAGATGCGTGCTTGAAGGGTATGTCAAGGACAATAACTATGCAAGGTTTCACATTCACAGCTATTATAGGTTTAGAGAAAACCTAACTTCGACGTAAAAATTAACAAAGTCAATGGACCGTGAAATATAGGTCAAGGAAATAGGGTCAAGGTGCGTGCTTGAAGGGTATGTCAAGGACAATAACTATGCAAGGTTTCACATTCACAGCTATTATTGGTGCAGAGAAAACCTAACTTCGACGTAAAAATTAACAAAGTCAATGGACCGTGAAATATAGGCCAAGGACATCAGGTCAAGGTGCGTGCTTGAAGGGTATGTCAAGGACAATAACTATGCAAGGTTTCACATTCACAGCTATTATAGGTGTAGAGAAAACCTAACTTCGAAGTAATTGTTGACGGAAGGACGGACACCCGGACGGACGGAAATTTTGACTCCAATATCGCATCCTGCTATAAGCAGGTGCGATAAAAAAAAGATGATGTAAATATTAAATAGCTAAGAAAAAGTACCTTCAAGTCATCAATGATGTGTGTCAAAACTGCCGTTTTGCCAGTTCCTGGCGCTCCAGAGATAT
Organism: Rugalucina vietnamica; assembly: GCA_964017185.1. Classification (NCBI taxonomy): domain Eukaryota; kingdom Metazoa; phylum Mollusca; class Bivalvia; order Lucinida; family Lucinidae; genus Rugalucina; species Rugalucina vietnamica. Next base: position 31,685,732 of record OZ024884.1, read on the forward strand.
ACAGACTTCCTGCCGTTTTTGATGTCATGTGACCTTTCAGAAACTTGTGAATTTCTGTCATCTCTTTGTCCCTGCCCACCAATCTCTCAGGTTTGGCAGTGTGGAATGATTGTTTGGCCTGGTTGTAGGCTTTGCCTGTGAAATAAAAGTTTTGTAAGTTGCATGCATAATTAATTTATTCTTATCATAAAGTTAAACTTCATGATATTGACCATAAAATTTTATAAATTTTGACTACTTTTTTGTGCATTTAAGATTTCATGCTCAGGCAAGTTGAGCATCAAAAGAAAAAAGGAAAAATACTGACCTTCTTGTCTATGTAGCTTCATCACAGGCGACCTCTTAACCGGACTATTTTCTTCAAGCGCTTTCTTCACAGAGAACCCTTTCACATTCAGTTTAGCTGGACTACTTTTAGCAGAGTTCACTTTCAAGGGACTTCCCAGTCCTTTTCTGGGTGACAGGGGATGAACTTGGATATTTGCTGCAGAGTCGAATTGCTTCCTAGGTGACAGAGGCTGGATTTTGGCATTTGCTGCGGCATCTAGCTGTTTCCTTGGGGATAAAGGCTGAGCTTGGATATTTGCTGAGTTGTCAAACTGTTTCCGTGGTGAAAGTGGTAACACTGGTTTGCTTGGTGACAGGGGCAGGACTGGAGCTTGTTTTGTTGTATCTGCAAGTATTAGAACATTATGGCAGATTAGTACTAGTAATTTAGCTTTGAGTACAAGTTTAAAATGTTCTCAGCTGAGTTTTATTTGTGTGTGTCTTTTTTTTTTGTGTGTGTGTGTGTGTTTTACAATTCTTCATCTTTCAGAACTATGGAAGCATTCAGTTAATAACACCATTTTGCAGAAATTGCAGTCATCATCAAAGATACTACAGTCACTTACTCCGCTACTTTGAGAAATCCACAATGTTTACTCAATTTAAATTACTGACTAGTAGCTATTAGTATCCATGTAGAAATAAGTGCCTATGGATTAATTAGCATAAATATAATGCAGGTACAGTACCAAGTGGATATGAAATATAGTGCTTCTTCTAACTTCAGTGAGATTGACAATATTAAGTGTTTTCCAATTTTTGCGGTGTCTATGGCAAAACCTCAATTCAATATTATTACAAACCTTCATCTTTAACTTTTGCCGCAGCAAATTTTGATGCTAGACTATTCCTGGTTGGTGTTTCTCCTCGACGTCGTGGAGTTGGTTTGTTTTCTTTTTGTTTCTTGTTTGGACTTGGTGTGCTCTGTTTAGTTACTGATCCATCAGCTAGAAATCATACATGTAAATATTAAAAGTAATAAGACTGATTAAAGATCTATCATTTTGATTCAGGATCAGAATAGTTTACTGGTGATCTGAAGCTTGAACCATTGGATAAACATCTTCAACTTCAACTGTGATTCTTGTCAAATCCCCTGGGCAGACATCTAAAAACATCTCAACAAGGGACAAAGATAATGCTTCTGACTGTATTCATGTCATTAACTACTCATTATCACTTACATTGGAAATCAGTTTATAAAATTTTACTTTCAAAAAATGCCATCAAACTGTTTGAGTAATAATTGAGAATGAGTTCATCGAGTATAGACGTAAAAACGGTTCTGTAGCAACTCGGATCCAATAAACCCTGGATAGGTAACTGCGGTATATTCTGGTATTTATTGGAAATATGTGGTCTCGGCTAGACTGTCAAAGCTGTAATTGATAAAGTTTAAAAGCTGATAATTTAATAATTTGAGCAAATACCTTAGATATTTTTTCATAAAGCAATAGCTTAATGTATTAACATTATAAGACAGTGTCATTTTATTTCTGGAGAAATCATGTTTGTCACAAATCATCTAGAAAATTGGGTATCAAATTTCACTGTTTTCACCTTTTTTTTTTTTGATAAAAAAAAAACACCAGATTTGGGTAAAAATGAAGGAGAAAACTCCATTTTCATTCATAGTTACTTATAAATTTTGATCAAACATGATAACAACCTCTAATAAAAGCCGAAGTTGTCACTTTAGACCATCCTTTTTAGCGTTTTGTGATACTAAAAATCAAGCAGAGACAACATAAACTGACACCTGCTTTAGTGCCTTATCCAGGTTATTTTGGACCCGAGGTAGCAACAATGCTAAAATGACAAAATGTTTACTTCAGTTTATCTATCTATCTCTATATACTGCCACACGCCCTCGCGGACATTTTAGGCAGGTTAGCGCATCGTCTGTTAGTATCAGACAGAAACAGGAAGGTTTAACATGGTTTGTCCTGTTCATGTCTTACGTCCAACTGAACAGATCACAAAGGCATATGAACTAGAGCCTCAGTTTAAAGTTTAGTCCCAAAGACTGGATCAAAATCATGACCCCTGGTTCTCCACAGCCCCCTTTTCTATTGCGAAAATGGACAATACCTTCACCATGCCGTTTTCTTGGTGACATAGGATGAGTCACAGGATTGTTCTCCGCATTTTGCTTTCCAGCATTCTTCTTTGATTGTCTTGTGACCCGCTTTTTCACTGGGAACTCGAGTTTCCTTTGTACTTGCGTGACCGGCATTTTGACTGAAAAATGAAAAATTCAGCTTTTTTTTCGCGGCTCAAATAAACAATCTGAACATGTAAATCAATAGTTATTTGTTAGAATTCGTAGATTATACTTCAATTTACAAGATTATTTAACTTAAAAACAAACTTTCACTCAAAATTAAAGAGTTTGAAATTATTTTTCTCACCGTCACAAACTTTTGCCACTTTCTTTCTTTTCGCGGATGTCAACAAAATTGGCGGGTAACGATAGTACGCGGTTTCGGATTGGCTAGAAATCAATAGGCTAAAATCCATCGGCTAATACGGATTTAAACCGAACCAAAATAGAACAAATTTCTTACCGTTTCCGAGTTTCTTGCCGTCTCGTTCTTTAAGTGACCAATTTGCACAGTTCTGGACAGCAAAATCAACCTGCAGTATTGAGATATTCCTCATATGCCGATCACTGAATTGGAAAACGGCTCTGAATCAGTTTGGGTAAAGGTATTTGCGAACAAAACTTCCCATTTTGTGGCAAGTTGGTATCGACCTCCAGATGGTAAGATAGAGGAACTTGAGTTATTCAAAGACCAACTTGAAAAGGTGAAAACTTTACATAAAGGAAACAAACCCCACTCGGTCCATGTCTTGGGTGATTTCAACTTCAGAGATATTGTTTGGCCAGATAGACTCAACAAACACGGTTTTTCATTGAGCGTGTCTGAAGGTGCAAAGTTGATAGAACTTATAAGTGACCATGAATTGGAACAGGTAGTGCACTTCCCCTCAAGAGGACAAAACACATTGGATTTGATTATCACTTCACTTCCCGGACATTTTGTTGATATTCATTCCCCGGACAGGCTTAGTGATCATGACATTGTCTCTGGAACTTTGAAAATAGTTATTCCCCCCATCAAGAAACCTAAGAGAAAGGTGTATAAATATCAGAAAGGTGATTATGAATCTATGAAAGGTGATGCCCTTAAATTTGCAAAGGAGAAATATTTCAACGGTTACTCTGGCACACGGTCGGTTCAAGAAAACTTTAATTTGATCACATCTTTTATCCAGGAATCAGTGGATAAACATATCCCATCAAAGACTAGTCGCTCAGTTTCCTCAGTCCCATGGTTAACTCCTGAAATAAGAAGAAAGATTCGTAGAAAAAATGCAACTCACGCTAAAGCGAAGAAAACTGGGAGTGCAAAATTTAGAACAAAATTTGAAACTTTGAGAAGAGAAATCAAAGCAGATATCAGAAAACAGCATGAGTTGTATGTAAATAACTTGGTTGGTGATGTTAAGGCTAACCCAAGAGATTTTTATCGGTACATAAATAGTCAGAAAAAATATGTTCAAGGTATCCCCCTTTGAAAAAGCGAAATGGAAGTGGTCTTGCTGAATCAGATTTTGAAAAGGCTGGTGAATTCAATGGTCAGTTTACGGATGTGTTCACCAAAACTGAACATAGCCAGGTCCCTCTTTTGAATAGAAAAGCCCCGTTTATGGAAGACATAGTGGTATCCAAAGAAGGTGTCACAAAACTTCTGAAAGGTTTGAACCAGTCGAAAGCCTTAGGTCCTGATGAGCTTCATCCTAGAGTCCTTAAGGAATTGGCATCTGAGCTAGGTCCTGTTTTTGCACATCTTTTTCAACAGTCAATAGACTCGTGTGAAATCCCCAAAGAATGGTCTTTAGCAAACATTTGTCCCCTGTTCAAAAAGGCTGACAGGTCTCTTGCTTGCAACTATCGTCCAGTTTCCTTGACCTGCGTACCCTGCAAACTTCTGGAACACATAGTGTGTTCTAATATCATGTCCCATTTGGCCATTTGGATCATCATAAACTTTTGTCAGACAGGCAACATGCATTCAGGAAATCCCATAGTTGTGAAACCCAGTTAGCTACAGTGATTGATAACTGGGCAAAAATCTTAGACAATCAAGGTCAGGTTGATACATTTATCTTGGATTTTGAAAAAGCTTTTGACACTCCTCCGCATGAACTCCTTAAAAGCAAATTGTTCAGTTATGGAATTGGTGGGAAGACAATTAAATGGATTGATGCCTTCCTTTGCTATAGACAACAAAGAGTTGTGGTTAATGGCGTTAAATCAGACTGGGCTCCTGTTGTATCTGGTGTCCCACAGGGCACCGTTCTTGGCCCCTTGTTGTTTTCGTTGCATATAAATGATATCACCTCAGATATTGAATCGGAAATCAGACTCTTTGCTGATGACTGTGTTTGTTATCGTGAAATTAAGAATGTGGAGGATACAGTGAAACTTCATAAGGATATTGATCGATTAGGTAGTTGGGCCAGGAAATGGGGTATGAGATTTCAACCTGTCAAGTGCAACATGATGCAGCTGACAAATAAACGTACTGGTAAAATTCAGGCTTCTTACAAGCTTGAGGGTACTGTGTTGGAAAATGTTGAGAGTATCAAATATCTTGGTGTAACAATAACTAAGGATTTAAAATGGAATACTCACATCAGCAATGTGTGTACCAAAGCCAATAGGACCATTGGTTTTTTGAGACGAAATCTGTTTTCTTGCCCCCAAGATGTGAGAGAAGCTGCCTATAAAGGTCTGGTGAGACCTATTCTTGAATATGGTAGCTCAGTTTGGGACCCTCATTATGAAGGTCTGATAGATGATTTGGAGAAGGTGCAAAAGCGTGCGGCTAGGTTTGTAACTAGGAACTATACATATGAAAAAGGTAGTATGACTGGCATCCTTAAAAAACTTAAATGGGAATCCCTGCAGAAAAGGAGGAAGGATAATAGAATTATATTACTTTACAAAGGTCTAAAAGGGAGAGCAAAAATACCCACGGATGACCTTATCCCTAAAAAATAGGCGTTGTAGGAATCAACACTCCTTGGCATTTCAGATACCTTCAGCAAGTACAAATGCCTATTTACACAGTTTCTTCCCCCAGACCATTAGAGATTGGAATGAACTCCCTGACTCTCTGATCTCCTCTGCTGATTTGTCAGATGATTACTTCTCTTGTGAGATCTCGGGACTAATCCCCTCCGGGCAAGCCCCATCCCCCTGGTGTGGTATTGTCAGTTTGACGTTTCACCAGTAAACTATTCTGATTCTGATTCTGATTCTGAGATGTGCAGTTTGTCAATTTTGTGATTTTTTTCATACCAAACTCACAGAGCGAAAACACAGAAAAAAGCATCTATATGCGTGTTTATACTGGTTCACAATAAATTATGATTTTAACGTGCAAACACTGACCTCTAGTATCGCGTTAAGGAGTTTTATTATATTGAATAATTCTCCTGTATTATGTCTGAAATTGGCATTAGGAAGTAAGTACATACATTTGGTATTTTGATCCCAGTAAACCAATAAAAACATCAGAAACGCACAAAAACCGTCATGTTTATGACCAGATTATTCATTGGGATTCAAGTGATTTATATTGTTTTTGAGAGATCAGAATACTACATGTCTGTGATCTAATACTGTGCCTTAAAAGCAGACTGGAAACAGCCAAATTTTCAAAATCTTGATAAGCGACACTCTAAAGAAAGAATAAATTTAACCAAAGTACGTATCGCATGACACGAGCCTCTGTCCAGTAATATATCTTTTAAAAAACGTCGTCATCTGTTTACATAAACATAACTGAGCACTAGGCATCACAAAGGCGCACATGTACAGACCAGACACTGTCATCAAAACAAGAAGCATAAATAGAACAACAACAGAATAACAGTCTTTAAAAGGCCAGAAGTATATATTCACTGGCTGAACCGACTTTAGAAATTCATAGTCTAGTTTTCAGCCTCAACACTGATGCTAAACATTAAAGTCATTTACGAGCATTGTCACACGTATTGGAATTTTTAACTGATGTACACATCTAGAAAACATGTTATGCACATATTAATAAATTAGTATTATATGTATATTATACATACCGGAATTCTATACGTAGACAGTATTAAGGGGCAACAAGGTTTCTTTTCCATCGTGACTTAATTAAGTTGAATATCACATACAGCTCCTTTCACTGTATGGTGTATTAACTGTATTATGTGTAAATCAGGTAACCGTTTTATTCTCTTTTAGAACAGAACTGAAACAGTGTCCCAGGTTCCAGTGTTCTTAACATCTATTCAGCATTTATCTTTAGGTAATGATGTCACCTCTTTTGATAAAAAACAAACAAACAAACAAACAAAAAACAACAACAACAACAACAACAACAAAAAAAAAAAAAAAAAAAAAAAAAAAAAAAAAAAAAAAACATTGTAACTGTTTGGTTAAAGCACATTTTCAAAATTCTTTGCACAACATATGCGATGCATATTAAGAACAAACACTTGAAACAGGATAGGAACAAAAGCAGAATTTCAATAATTTTAGCAGTTACCTATTGGTATCTACGTGGCTAAAATTCCACATAGTAAGATAAAAATTTCACTTGAGCTTGTCGTTTGAAAGGTCATTTAGTTTGAAACTGTCACTCATATCAGCAGATCAGTCAATCCAGATGTCTTTGTGGACTTCATGAAAAGAAACTCAGATCTTCAGAACTCGTGGTCTTCTTGAGTAATGCAAATGCTCTAACGACAAGCTCGAGTGGAAGGGGCTGTATGTTAATTCTATAACAAGGAATGATTGACTATTTATTGTATATCAAAATAGCTTTTGGAACATTCAGAAACAATTTGTAGCAAGGTGGTAATGATATTAAAACAAACTGTGATTTTTTTTTCAAAAATATACCCAAGGCAATTCCTTTTCCTCAATCCAACATTTTGCATATTCGAAAACAAAAGCGCAGATCAGCTCCGCAGTAGCTGCAGTCCGATCAACGCCTTTGTTTTCGCTACACGGCAAAGTTTCCAGCCTCTAGCCATCTTCTGTGCTTGCACAGCTTTTGTGTGTGTGTGTCGGACCTATCCGGAAAATAACACTGTTGATTTTCTAATGACGCGGCTCATTTATTTCCGCTTTCATTAGTAAAAATGAAAGTGAGAATAGAAAAAGAATGACGAGGGATTGATGCAATTAATAAGAACACATTGCGAAAACTTCATGCAATATATAGAGTCTTTTTTTCTCAAAAGCATAAGTTGAAAATTTCATTGAAAAAAAAAATGATATTTTTTTTTTTATAATTTTGCTCAAAACATACATTGTGGGTACACGTTAGAACCGCCTTGACGAGGCGGTTCAGACGAGAACCCACAATCAATGTTTTGGATCATAAATGGGCCACAACGTGAGAAAATGTACCTTCGGACAATTTTTTGAGTATAATTAAAACAAAGTTACTTTGAATGTTTAATGTTTCTAGAGTCTATTAGTCTTTATTTGACAAGATTATTTAAGTTATTTTGTGAGTTATGACCAATTTACAATATGAACCCTACAGACGTCATTGTCCTGAAAAATGACGTCAAAATTGCGTAATGAATTTCTGCATGTAAGTAAAGCTTACAAAACTCGATGCATTTGCTTAAAACTGTTTAAGCACTGGCCAGAACCTATTGTTAAGATAGAAGCATACCAGCCTTACAGGCAATCTGTCGTAATTATTTTGTCTATTTTTATGATGACGCGGTTGCTATGGTTACTTGTAAACCATAGATAATGGAAAAGTATGTGTATTATGGGCTAAAACAAGGGCAGATAACTCTAAATACTGAAAAATAATATGTTTTAAAACTCATTCATTTGGTAGCCCAGTGTTCTAAGATTAAAAATATAGTGTTATTTCTGAAACGTATATAATATCATTTTCCGCATTTTCCTAGTTTCTACTAGTAATGTCAGAATGTCCGAAGGTACATTTTGTCGCGTTGAGGTTCAAATAAGAAAAGTATGTACAGCCCTGCAAACCCCAGTTTTTCCATATAGAATGGGGTTTACATTTCACGGACGTGTTTTCCTGATGGCCAACCCAGACACCAGGCGGGTAAGAAATGACAAGACAATACAAGACACCACCTAATTTTAAACACCGCATAAGAAGAGCAAGATTACTAGCTCTTTCCAAGCAAGATAGCCGTCCGGCTAACATCAACCAAAAAGAAAGGTGATGAGAAAGACAGAGAAAATAAACACTCAACGTAAAGTAAATGTAAATCACGCCAGAACCGTCTGGGAAAGAAATTGCTTAGGGCTTAAGTCGATTTTAAGGGTTCCCGCCTCCGCCCTTCTTCTACATGATTCAATTACAAGGGTTTGTTTGGTTCAGATTGAAACTCCCAATCTTGTTAATGAAGCAGGAATAGCATGTTACCTCTAAAATCTAAATAATCACTTGCATTTTGTCCACCCGCGGGCCGCAGGTCGAATATTCTATCATCATGTAAGTTAAGACGACATGCTGACCAATGCCAATATTTGTGTTTTTTGTATCTAAAGTATTTGACTACCACTCCTCTAAAACAAATTAAAATATTTTCAAGCGTGCCCCGCCGTAGTACACTGAAGGGATTTAAAAACACTAAAAAAATGGAAAGGCATCAATTCAGTCACCATATTGACGGTGACTGACATTCTCAAATGATATTGACGCCTTTTCCATTTCTGTGTTTTTAAATCCCTTTAGTGACGGCACCAGCGGGCCTTCAGACTTAGGGACCTTCGGACCAGTGGGCCTTCGGACTAAAGGGCTTTCGGACTATAAGGCATTCACCGTCAATAACACAATAGCTAACATGTAACACGCCAATTATGTTGGATCAAAAACACGTTTTCTCCAGACAAACGTGAACTGATGTAACATATAAAACTAGGATATTTAATACATTAAATATGAGCCGCCGAATGGAAAAACCAACAATCTGCATAGGCGACAACAAAGGCGCAGATCAGCTTCGCAGTAACTGCAAAGCTGATCAGCGCCTTTGTTGTCGCTACACAGGTAGTATAATTTCTCTACTTTCTAAATCGAAAAATTTAACCATCTCCGGTGACTGTACAGCCCGTTTTTTTTTTTTTTTTTTTTTTTTTTTTTTTTGTTTTTTTCTCACGCACAGACGCATATGCAAACTGTATCTGATATGGTATTTTATTTTCTCGCAGAAACGCTAGGCACTAAACATTATAAGATAAGGGGTGTACCTATTTTTCTTAAACATAGTTTGTACGTACTCGTTAGAATCGCCTCGGCGAGGCGGTTCTAACGTGTACCCACAATTTATGTTTTGAACAAAAATAAGAAACATATCAAACTTTTTCCAGTGTAAATTTTCATTTTTACAACGAAATATTTTTCTTTATTTTATACTTAGCAGTGAAATTAATGTATATCAAAAATGGATAAAAGTGATATTTTCACTGCAGAATTGATATTGATATTTTCACTAGTGATTGATATCAGCCAATATTTTCACTGTAGAGTTTGGATTACTTCTGACGTTTCCATTCACTTGACGTCATTAAATGTGCCTCACTTCAGAAATTCAAATGCCTATAACTCCGTTATTTATGAACGAAAACATAAATTGTGGGTATTTATTTTCTTATTTACAACGTTAGGAACAATTTGGTACCAAAATTATTTGTGTTTTCAAAATTTTTGGTTTTTGCATTTTCACCGCCTGCTTTGTGAATAGGAAAATGCCCATGTATTGTATAAAATAAAAAGAAAATTTACTTTTTATCGGTAAATACCAAATATATTTCATCTCGTGACTTGAAAACATCTAAATTTTGATGTTTTCAACTCACTCGATGAAATATATTTGGTATTCACCTCAAAAAAGTAAATATCCTCTATGTATATTGCATGGGCGTGTTTTTGTAATGGCTTCTTATCAAGTACATGTATCTGCTCGTTGCTTGCCTTTTAACATGTGCACAAAGTTGAACTTAATTAGACTGGTTCTGGTTCAATTTCGATACTCTCAATCGAGAGCAAGTACGTCTGGGAACCCGTCTACAACTTAATTAAAGCGACATTTCTGTAAGAAGCGGCCGACATTCGTGCAAGCATTGTTTTAAACCTTTAACCCATGTTTGAACTTTAAACCCGGGTTTGACTTTTTTGTGCGACCATTTTTTGAAATTTTCAAACCTACATCTGAAACTTTCAAACCTTTGTTTAAATTATACATGTGCATTTGGCCATCTGAATCCAAAATTCAAACTTTCAAACCATAGTTTAAAACATTCTAATGAGACCAAAGTTTAGCTTAAAGTTTAAACCTTGGTTTAAGGAATAAATGCGCATTTTGCAAGCTGAAACCTCGTTTTGAAAGTTTAAACCTCGGTTTCAAGAGTTTATGTGCACTTTGAATATTAAACCTAGGTTTGAAATTGTCAAACCATGTTTTTTAAAGTTCAAACATAGGTTTAAAAATGTGCACTTGCTACATCGCGGGAAAATAGGACATAATAAGGCATCGCAGTCATTACGAAAACTTGCCCATGCAATATACAGAGATTTTTTGAGCTTTAAACATTGAAAATTTTCAACTGAAAAAAGTTGATATTTTTCTTATTTTTGCTCAAAACATAGATTGTGGGTACACGTTAGAACCGCCTCTCAAAAAATCAATATCTCTATGCCAAGCATATATTTATTTTATTGTTTTTATTGATTTATTGATTTATTTATTAATTATTATATTTTTAGATATATGCGCATATCATATATCACTGAAAAGGGATTTTTACGCTGAAAAATCTGATATACAATACATTTACCTCCCTTTAAAACTGCTATCTATAACCCGGGACATACCGGCATACCCGTAAAACGACTACAGTCGTCGGTGGCAGTGAACGGTAAAAACGACTACAGTCTTCGGCGGCAGTGAATGTGTTAAAAGGCTTATTAACAGGTGATTATAGAATTATAGAAAAGTTTTCTACATTCAATTCAAGGCATGTGTGGCGCATTCAGACAACAAGGAATTTATAAAATGGGCAAAAAGAATAATAGAAAGTGCGTTTTTATTTGTGAACTTTTATTATACATTGTATGTATATGTATGTATAAACTATATGAACAAAACAATCAAATCTCAAGCAGGAGCAGTTCAAGTTATGCGAGACTCTTTACCAGTAATCTTGAACCTTAGTCTTGAACCTGAGATAAAGATGAATCTGTATATGTCTCTGCTTGAACCAATATGGTCATATGTTATAAATTACAGGTATAGTATCACCAATTGTTTAAGTCACCAGCACTGTATAAAAATCCAGTTAAACGTTGGACTCATTAAAAACAATCGTGACGGTGCCTCGTAACATAACGGAGGAAATTTTAGGAAGATATGCCGAGTTATCCGCACCGTTTAGCTGATGGAAATTACACCAATTAGATGTCAATTACTTATTTCTTCCTGTCACTAATTATTTACAGATTTCTTGTGTAATTGTGCTTTAAATGAACCGATTTATATACTGTACAACGATTTTGAATAAAGGTAATTAATCCACCTAAATCACTACAAAGTAACTGAAAGAAAATACGCCGGGAGCAATTGTTTCGCTGACATGAAGAGAAATGGCACATTTTGTAAATCCGCACTGAACTAATTGTCGACATCAGACCCATATACTGGTCCGTCAGAGCACAAAAATAACCTTTAAAACAGCATTGTTTTTACACAATCTGTGGAAATAAAAGTGTTAACCAGTTGTCAAAAGAACGACTGTAAACACTATGTCAGTTTATTGATTTTGAATTTGCTTTTTGCACTGTTGGCATTGTTGGCGTTGTTGGCGTCGTATGCGTCTCATAATGTGTGCTGGATGGGGTCTGAGTTCATATGGAATTGGCTGTAGTGGTTCATCTTTAGCTTCTGGTGGTCGCAACTGCATGGTCATAAGTCCTTGATAGATTCGTCGTTGAGCAAATGCGTCAAGTGATAAAGACGAGTCCCTATAACGAGTTTTCTTTAAATATTGGTCTACCTCGTTCCAACGCATATTAGCTTGGTCCCACTCCGGCGTTCCAGGATAGGTTAGAAAGTATGCTTGCTCAGGGCAACTATCAGAAGTGAAGTAAACCCAGTAGGCGTATGGTTCTTTAACAGCACCATCACACGCCCAGATGTAGTTAATTGAACCATCATCACATCTGTATTCGTACATTTCATAGCCATACCAATTATGTCCTGGGTGGAAGTCTTTCAACCATCTGGTTTGGTAGATGCCTTCATATGGCTCCCTTTGCTTTGGTTGTTTCATTACTGGTGCAATAGTCAGTGGTATGGGGGTTGGTGATTCTGGCACAGTTGCTACCGAAGAATTGTCTGTCTGTACAGATTTTGTGGATGTAGATGTGTTTTTATTAGAAGTCTGTGTTGATGTAGAACATGTCCGTTTAATCAGTGGTGATGGTGTTAAGAAAGGCAATGGATGGACAGCAGGTCTTTTGTAGACTATGACAGGTGTGGATGGCACAGTCATGGTCTCCAGTAAAGGTGGCGCTGTCTCTAGTACAGAATCAGAGTCTGAGTCTGATTCCATTGATGTCTCTTCTTGAAGGTGTGATGTATCTAATGTAGCCCTTTGCCATCTGAGAATTACCTGAAATCATTGTGAATGAATATTAAAATTATGACATTTATAAAATCATCAAATGATGCTCTGTACAAAATGTGGTGCTGGTAGAAAGATAAAATAGAAAAAAAATCTCGGAGAAAATATTCAACAATGTTGGGTGTCAAATTAACAACAATATAAAATGTAATTGCATTGAAATGTTCTAAAATACATGTATACCATACATAATTATAGAATCCGGGTCAACTCAACCTCGGGTCAAGTCAGCCCAGGTCAGCTCAGCCGGGTCAACTCGGCCTTACATATATGTATATGGTATATGCAAGTTGTTAATAATTATTGTTAAAGAAAGGAGCGGATACTAAAGTATAAAGTTAAAATAACCTAAAACGTGGCGTGTCACCAGTAAACTATTCAGAGTCAGATACTAGGAAGAAACTTGCTGGTATAGGACTCGCATTTCACCAGATATTTCCATCCGTCTCTCTCCCTTAATATATGAGACTTAAAATATGTTAATCATTGAATACAGGCCTATTGAATGTAACCAAAACACAAACATGATCATCGCCCCGGCTTCGGTCGGTTTACATCCTATGGGCTGTTTGCCTTTGTTCAATAACCAGATTGTTTACAATAATTTGCTTCTAAAAATAATTTCATCTATTTTCTGTTTCAGAATATATTATCATAGAAACTATAATTCATATCTTAAAGCATAATGTACATATCAAATACCCCTGTAATAGGAAAACTAAGAGGCCTAGTTGACCCGGCAGAGTTGAACCGAGACCCTGTTTACGCATGGGCTGAGTTGACCCCCCCCCCCTTTCCTAATTATAGACCTAAATTGTTGACTTGGGTTGTGCTTTTATGAATTTTAGCACTTGGTCAATGTTATGACTAGAATTTCAAAGTAGAAACATTTTATATATATCTTATGAACATAAAATAAATTAGAATTGACCATAAGATAAATTGAATACAAAGTCAAGGTTTTCCATCAAAGTTGATAAAAAAATGGTACATGTATAAGCAAAATTATGTAAACTACTTCCTTTTAAAGTATTAAGTATTTCAGCTATTTGTCCTGGGAAAACTAAACTAATTGTAATTGAGCCGCCGCATGGGAAAACCAACAATCTGCATAGGCGAAAACAAAGGCGCAGATCAGCTTCGCAGTAACTGCGAAGCTGATCAGCGCCTTTGTTTTCGCTACACGGATAGTACAATCTCTCTTCTTCTTAAATCCGAAATTTCAAGCTTCTAACCGTCTTCTGTGACTGTACAGCCTGGTTTGTGTCGGACCTGGTCTGAAACCCAAATTGTTGGTTTTCTCATGCACAGGCTCATTTGTCAAATTCTAATTTCAGGAAGCTTTTATGATTGAATTTCAAACTTGTTATTTAAAAGTATTACTGAGGCAAATTTCTGCATGTACATTGTACTACATTTATTTTATTGTTAAGCTCAACCAGACTAAAGACAATACACATGCAGAAATTGAAACGAAAAAGAGTCGCAGTTCTGCTTTTGTTTTCATCAGGAAAACATGTCCATGTACTGTATACCCCTTTATACCCCACTTTTGAGCCTGTGCATGAGAAAACCAACACGTTGCGATCCGACCAGGTCCAACACAAACCAGCCTGTACAGTCACATAAGATTGTTAGAGGCTGCAAATTTTGGATTTAGTAAGTAGAGGAATTGTACTATCCTTGTAGCGAAAACGAAGGCGCTGATCAGCTTCGCAGTAACTGTTTTCTCCTATGCAGAAAGTTGGTTTTCCCTTGTGGCAGCTCATATACACAACTGGGGTATGCAGGGGTATACCTACATAGATAATGGGTATTCTTTAGAACCACCTAGGCAAGGCGGTTCTAACGTGTACCCACAATCTATGTTTTTAGCAAAAATAAGAAAAATATCAAAAAATTTTCCAATGAAATTTTCCATTTTTACAGGTGAAAAAAGTCTGTATATTACATGGGCATGTTTTTGTAATGATTTTGGAAAAATAAATAAGAATATAATATTTCTAGAAATTACCTCGACAGTGTCTTTATAGTGTTGGATGTCAAAATCTGGTGTTCCTTTTGCTTTAGAAAGCTTCAGAAACCCAACAAGCTCAAATGGTAGGCATAAATCTTCCATATTCAAAATCTTTCACAATGAGATGCTGTTGGTTCAAAACTGAACAATGTTATGATGCCACTGACACTGACCAATGGGTATTTATATGCCATAGTTGCTCAGAAAGTGACAATACTCAGTGTATTAGGAATCCATCTGTCAAAAGCTCAATTGAGTTAATTACATTTATTTTGACATGAGTGAAATTAGGTCAATTATCATGGTGTCAATTTGTGAGCAGTTGCTGCAAGCCAGTGATTGTTGTTTGTACAAGGTTTCCTGTGAAACAACAGAAGTTTCTCTATTTAATTATCCATAATTATCCTCCTCCAGGTAATCAAGTTATACTTGTGTTTAACACCTCATTTTACACCTGAAGTGTCATTATATATAGTTCATTTATGTATTATTTATATTTTATTATGTATTATTTATTTGCTTGTTTTTTATTTCGAATTTTGAAAAACAGGAATAAATAAAAATTAAAACAAAAAGCACTGATTTTGAACAGTCAATAAAAAATAAAAATAAATGAAAATTTTAGCCAAAATTCACGCATAAAGTAACATCAAATAAACTTAACTTTTTGAGGATAGAATTTATCTTTTTTAAAATGTTAAGATGAAGACCATGAATAATTTATGGAATTGAACATTTCAAGTAAAACATCCTGGGGCATTGTTATATTGTTTTCAAAATGGAAATTTAAAAAAAAAAAAAAAAAAAAGACCAAAGTACTATTTTTTTCTCATTTTCTTCTTTTTTTTTTTTTTGAAAATTAGGTATTAGGAAGGGTTCATTAATCAATGAAAAATAGTGTCTTGGTTGATTAGATCATGTTCATTGTAATTTTTGAAACTAAAGTCTAATTTGCATTCGCAAAAAATACACGCATGTAAATATACTCCGGTGTGTAAATATACTCCGGTGTGCAAATCAACCTGTGAGTATATTTAAATTGCGTTCGCATGGGTTTTATCTCCAGGAGTATTTTTCTATGTAAATTTATCATTTCTGGATTTCATTTCATTTGTTTTCTGTATCTGAAAAAACAAGAAGAGGCTGCTTCAAGGTGTTCTTGTAGACTTTGGCAGCAGAGGAAAATCATGTAATCCTTAGCAGTAAACAGTTCCCTTTTATCATCCTTTCACAAGGAATTACTGTTAAAATGCCCCAAGAATCTCACCAAGAATGATGAAGAAATAGTGTGGCTGTTTGCACTCCATATGATCTAAAATGTGATGAATGGCAATAAACTCTTATTTAGCAACAATGTCCACAGTTTCAGCAACTGTCATATAATCAGTTATGAGCAAAAAATGTGAAAATTTGTTATCTAAAAGCAGAATATTGACTTGAAATAAAAATACTCATGGGTAAATTTTACTTTGCGTTCACATGGGACAAAATAGTAAATTTACATGTGTGTATTTGTAAAAATAAAATTTGCATCTGGTCAGACCCAGGAGTAAATTTACCCATATGTAAATATACTCCGGTGTGTATTTGCGTTCGCATGCGCCATTTGCTTACCCCTAGTATAATTTGCACACCCGAGTATATTTACACGCGTGTATTTTTGGCACATGCGAATTGGACTTAAGAAAGATTCCAAGCAGTGTTTATTTATTTTTTTAGACATTTTTTATATTTTTTGTCAGTGATCTTGTAAATAAAATATGAAACATATTTGTCATACTGTTTAGGGTCATTACTACATCTTAAAATTCAAAGGCTGAGCCCTCACTTTTCAACACTTCCCTTGGGACCCAGCAAATGCTAATCAGAATGGAAAATTATGTTTGATCCTTTTAAAAAAAAGCATGTAACATCAGGAAAACATGTCCCATCAAACCCCACTTATAATAAAAGTGGGGTTTACAAGGGTATACTTATTTTTGATCCAAAACATTACTGTGGGTACTCATTAGAACCGCCTCGGCGAGTTCTAACGTGTACCCACAATCAATGTTTTGAACAAATAAACTAAAAATATATATATTTTTTCAATAAAATTTTTCAATTTTTACTACTGAAAAAATCTGTGCATTGGCAAGTTTTCGTAATGAAGACTGGTCATACGTCATAAGCGAATATCTCGCAGACTTGCATTAGCTGTTGAAAAGGATGTAAAGCAATATTAAAATCAAACAAAAAAGAATTACTACTAGCAATAAAACGTAAGTCTACATCAAGAGATTTGCGCTAATGTGTGACAAGGCCATAAGACAGGTTTTCTGGTGCCTGGACTGACAGTGCAAAAAAACCAACAACAGTGACTTGTTCCTTAATATGTTTTTTAAAATAAGACATTAGATCATTTGAAGCGTGCGTAAACCTTTCAGTTTGTATATTGAGATTGAAAAAATTATGGAATTATTTTTACAGAAGTGTTGTGCTAAAATATCTACAGTCCAACCACATTAAAACGTCTCTCATTATGGTGTGGTTTTCATTATAATGGCCATTTCATGGCTCCCAATACAACTGTATAATTATTTTTGTATTATGTCTATTGCAAATAACCTCATTATGTCTCCCCCCGACAGGGTCGGGAGACATATTGTTTTTCCTCGTGCGTCTGTCCGTCCGTCCGTCCGTCCGTCCGTCCGTCTGTCTGTCTGTCTGTCTGTCTGTCTGTCTGTCTGTCTGTCCGTCACAAATCGTGTCCGCTCTATAACTTGAAAACCGTTAAAGATTTTTCAATGAAACTTGGTACACTTGTAAACCACGACGAGATGATGTGTCATGCACAAGAACCATAACTCTAGCTTGAGTATTTTTGGAGTTATTTCCCTTTGATTATTTTCGATACAATTTCGTGTCCGCTGTATAACTTGAAAACCGTTAAAGATTTTTCAATGAAACTTAGTACACTTGTAGACCTTGACGAGACGATGTGTCATGCACAAGAACCATAACTCTGGCTTGAGTATTTTTGGAGTTATTTCCCTTTGATTATTTTCGATACAATTTCGTGTCCGCTGTATAACTTGAAAATCGTTTAAGATTTTTCAATAAAACTTGGTACACTTATTGAGCATGATCAGACGATGTGTCATGCACAAGAACCATAACTCTAGCTTGAGTATTTTTGGAGTTATTTCCCTTTGATTATTTTCGATACAATTTCGTGTCCACTGTATAACTTGAAAACCGTTAAAGATTTTTCAGTGAAACTTGGTACACTTGTAGACCATGACGAGACGATGTGTCATGCACAAGAACCATAACTCTGGCTTGAGTATTTTTGGAGTTATTTCCCTTTGATTATTTTCGATACAATTTCGTGTCTGCTGTATAACTTGAAAACCGTTTAAGATTTTTCAATAAAACTTGGTACACTTATTGAGCATGATCAGACAATGTGTCATGCACAAGAACCATAACTCTGGCTTGAGTATTTTATGAGTTATTTCCCTTTGATTATTTTCCATACAATTTTGTGTCCGCTTTATAACTCGAAAATCGTAAGAGTTATTTCACGGGGCATCACGCAAAGCACATGCTAATAATGAGAAACTGAACTCAGCCTGGAGCCAGCATAAGAATGAAAGCTTTTACACATATGAATTTGTGATGAGGATGTAAAATATAATGCACAGTTATTTCTTTCATTTGTGCATAATTTATGCAATAATAGCAATCAAAAATGATTTTGTCATTCATTAACATTTGCTAGGTCCCTCGGGGAGTGTTGAAAACATTGCGCTACGCCCGCGGTTTTCAACTGTGACTCCCCTTGGGACCAAGCAAAATTGTTAATGAATGGAAAATCATGTTTGATCCCTCTATTATAAAGCTATCTTTGTTGTCCATGGAAACAGAATGTGTTATAAGTGAAACCCTGTTATAACTAGAATTTGTTTTCTATGTGAAAACTGATGTCTCCCCCCTTTCTACGTGCATGTCCAAAATATGCAAGCAAGAGTTATAGTTCTTGTGCATCACATATCCTGTCATTCTGTTTTATAAGTGTATCAAGTTTCATTGAAATATCTCTTACGGTTTTCAAGTTATAGAGGGGGCACGAAAGTGTTTGGAAAATAATCAAAGGGAAATAACTCCAAAGATATGCAAGCAAGAGTAATGATTCTTGTGCATCATGCTTTATAAGTGTACCATGTTTCATTGAAAAATCTCTAATGGTTTTTGAGTTATAGAGCAGACACGAAATTGAATGAAAAATAATCAAAGGGAAATAACTCCAAAGATATGCAAGCAAGAGTTATGGTTCTTTAACATGACACATCATCTCATCGTGCTTTATAAGTGTACCAAGTTTCATTGAAATATTTCTTATGGTTTTCAAGTTATAGAGTGGACATGAAATTGTTTGGAAAAATAATCAAAGGAAAATAACTCCAAAGATATGAAAGCAAGAGTTATAATTCTTGTGCATGACACATGGTCTCATCATGCTTTATAAGTGTACCAAGTTTCACTGAAATTTCTCTTACGGTTTTCAAGTTATAGGTTGGACACGAAATTGTATGGAAAATAATCAAAGGGAAATTACTCCAAAGATATGCAAGCAAGAGTTATGGTTCTTTAGCACGACACATAATCTCATCGTGCTTGAGCATAGATAAATGCATTGAATTAACAGCACAGCGCACGTGAATTGCCTCATTTATGCACATCTTTTTTCTTCATTAATAAACGGCTGCTAATATCGTGTGACACGGGTATTTGTGCAATAATGAGGTTTATGAGGTTGACCTGTTTTCCCAAAATGTGCACCATGTCAAAATGTCTTCTGTAATACAATACCTATCACTTGTTTGTAAAAGAATAATTGAGCCTGTGTGTGAGAAAACCAACAATTTGGGTTCCGACCAGGTCCAACACATACCAGCCTGTACAGTCACAGAAGCAGGCTATAGAAGCTTGAAATTTCGGATTAAAGAAGAAGAAGGATTGAACTATCCGTGCAGCGAAAATAAAGGCGCTGATCAGCTGTGCAGCTGATCTGCGGCTTTGTTTTTGGCCTAAGCAAATTGTTGGTTTTCTCATGCAGTGGCTCAAATAAGATAAATCCTGATCTAGTTGAATGAAAAACTATAAATTGTTGAAATTGTAAATGCAGCGCACAATTTAACTGGTTATTGAAAGTTTTAGTGGACATTTAGTGGGAATAGATGTTTTTGCAAAGGAGGGAACATTTAGGTACAGTTAACACTTTGGGAATAGATAAAATGGTTATACATTTTGAAAGTATGTAGACATTATGGGAATAGACATTATGGACTGACATTAAAATTGAGGTCCTTTAAGAGCAGTGGACATATTAATGAGAAAGTAGACGTTATGGGAGGAAGCATTTTGGGAATAGACCCAGAGGTTATAAAACTTTTTTCATGCTCAGCTCAGCTGAGACTAAAATTTATCCTGCTCATAAATGTTAAAATACATTTATTAGTGGGATAAATTACAGGCATTGGTGATATAAACCTGAAATTTTCAATTGATTTGGGCTATGTTGAAATTTATTAGCAGTTTGAATTTTAATCTCAGCTGAGTTGAGCATGAAAAAAGTTTGATAACCTCCAGACCTGAGTAATTACCCGTTCCAGAAGATCCATAGCAGTTTAAGCGATGCCATTTCTTCATTACAACTCTGGTTGAAGGATACCTTTTGGGTGCATGGTCAAATTTTGTAGTACATTTTGGGTGTTACCATAAGTCACCATAAGCTTGCAGGTAAACAGAAATTATAAATAAATATTTCAAGTCACATCTCTGAAATTAATTTCCAGTAAGGTGCGACATTTGGTCTAAAAATTCTTTTTTTTTCTTAACTTTTTTTTAGACCAAATGTTGCACCCACTAGATTTTTAGACGAATTGTCCATTAGACGAAATGTCCTTTAGACCAAATGTCCTTTAGACGAAATGTCCTTTAGACGAAATGTCCTTTAGACGAAATGGCTTTTAGACGGAATGGTTATAGTCAAAACGTCCTGCACCCGTTATGACATTCCTAGGTCAAGGAGTGTGGCGGCATGGTGGTAGAGCATTGGATTGAAGAGATCCTAGATTTGATCCATACTGACTGCATCGTTAGTGTCCTTGAGCAAGTTAACTCCCCAGAGCATTGATTAAAACACATGAAGTGGTGGTTCTGTTCCGTTATGACTGAAAAATTGTTGACCGAGTCGTTAAACCCTAATATAAACATTTCTTGGTGGGGTAGAAATTTCATAAAATGGAAGCAATGTCCCTTCATGATGACCCCTGTGGACTGGTATATAAAACAACAACTCAAACAAACAATACAACCTTTTGTTGAATGATCATTTCTTCAAAAGATGTTATAATTTTAGAAAGTTTGCCAAACATTGCGTTCATGTGATATCTCCCTATTTTGGAGGGATCTCCCTATATTTTAGCAAATCTCCCTATTTGGAAGTTCAGAATTTCCCTATTCATTTTATGTGTCTCCCTGTTTAGAATTTCAGATCTCCCTACAAAATATCAAGAATTCGTCATTAATCAATCTCCCTCTTTGGGGAGGCAAATCTCTCTATTTGGTGTCCCAGATGTATCACATGTATGACATTGTAATTTTAAAATGTTTAAGATGTAAGTTTGGGTAACTGAGAGGCCACCTTTTTGGGTAAGAGCTGCTCATTTTGATGTTCTGTTTGTATCAGTATACTTATTTGTTATTTTGGTTACTCACCACCTTGTTTTTAAAGTTTGGGTAACTGAGAGGCCAACTTTTTGGGTAAGAGCTGCTCACTTGGATGTTTGTATAGACATACTTATTTGGGTTCTTTTTGGTTACTCCCTGACTTGGTTTTTTGGGATGGGAATGTGGCTCAGCTTCCACTGGTTATGTCTTTTTTTATTCTGTTTTACGTCCCTTTCAAGATTATTTCAGCTCATATGAGACGGGCCAATCAGTTGGTGGGGCAAATACGGGAGAACCCCGAGAAAAACCACCTGGCACACCCGCAAGCAGAACTTAGCTTGTCTCACATGTGGCCAGAGCGGGGCTGGAACCCACACCAGACTCAGTGGTGAGATGATCGAGTCAGCCACGGGGGCCGCTGCACACTGGTTATTAGTCTTTGCTTACTTTAAACATTACACCTCTGATTCAAGATTAACACTGCACCAGAAAAACAACAATCTGCATATGCGAAAACAAAGACACAGATCAGCTGTGCAGTAACTGCACAGCTGATCATTGCCTTTGTTTTCACTCCATAGATAGTACAATGCCTCTTCTTACTATACATGAAATTACAAGTTTCTAGCTTGCTTCTGTGTCTGTACAGAATGGTTTGTGTGGGACCTGGTCTGAAACCCAAATTGTTTAGGTTCATTTGTCAGTAAATGGTGTATATGATCTCTGTGGGGCTTGCCCTGAGACAGTGTGGCTCCTGGAGTAACTGATTCTCTTGACATGACCCCAGCTGTTGACCTCATATGCAAAGCAAACAAATCAAACTAAATTTAATTTAACATACAGTCATGTTGTTTTTAATATACAGATATTTCAGTGTGACTACATATATAACATTTCATTTACATCAGTAAAATGTCTTTCTATATACATGTACATACTACCTTAACTGTAAATTTGGAAATGTTCATGAGAACTTAATTTTCGTTAATATTCGCGAATTTGTTGCCTCGCAAAATTAAAGTTCTTGCGAATAAAGAATTACAACACTATAAGCTTAATAGACTGCACAAGTACTCGCTTGCAAATTCAAGAACTCGCTAATGATTCAGAAATTGAAAATTCGCAAAAAAGGTCACAAAAAAATTTCCGAACTTACAGTATATATGGATCAGTTTAAGCAGGCTAGCAGCCCATCATTAATATACAGTTAATGGTAATTCCAACAAAAATATACATATAGCATCGGGTTCGGTACAGTTCAGTGTCTTGTTTTCACTGGCTCAGTTGATGTCAAAACTTGGTTTGCAACAGTATCTGTATAGCCCCAGTGGTCTGTTATCCAAGATGAATCCAGATCAATCTGAGAGTTTCCAATCATTCCAATTATTCAGATCCAGATTAAATCCAGATTATTCTTTGGTGACCCCCGCAATCGTTCTTAGTTTATAATTTCAACAATGTCTGATTGATGAGCAGGTCGCTGATGCTGTAGTTTGGTGCATGCTGGGTGGTGGCACCCTCCGATCATTCAAAGAAGATTCCTGATCTTTCTGACATGACTCCCAATCACTGTGGCATGACTCCCAATCACTGTGACATGACTCCCAGTCACTCTGGCATGATTCCCAATCATTCAGAGATGATTCCTGATCACTCTGAGCTTGAATTTCAGCAGTTTCTGGGATCAGGATCGGTCGCTTGTACTGTAGTTTGGCACGATTTGGCATATATATAGTCTCGATTGTTGGTGGTTGTATCTCTCGAATCTGAGATAATTCAAGATTAACATTGTGCGCTGGTGTCTCACCATATCTTTGAAGCTCGTGGGGATTATTATCTGTACACTCTTGGATTGACTCTGTTGAGTCATGCTTTTGAGCAGGTCGCTGATATTGTAGTTTGGGACGATTTGGCATAAGAATAGTCTCAACTGCTGGTGGTCGTATCTCCCGATTATTCTTAACAAACTCCCGATTATTTCTAGAAAATTCCCGATCATGATGAGATCTCACTAAATTTGTCTGATGTTTTTGTTTCTGAATCCTGTTTTTACATGCAGATTTGAGCCTGAACGTCAGCTCAACTTTGACGTGCTCACGTCCTTCGGAAATTCTCCATATTGTCTTGCCTTCAAATTCAAATCCACTCAAGGCAGTTACAAGTGTTGATGGTAGGTTAAATCTAGCAGCCATTCCGTTGTATCTGGTCTGTACTTTTCTTTATGCGTAAGTAGAATAAGATACTGAAACAAAAAAGAAACACACATACATTTAAGTTATAGATAATCAATTGATTTTTGCATGAAGTGCAGTGTTTTGTAAATTATACCACACTTTCAGTGACCTTTCATCATAACCTCACAAGCTGCATCAGACTATTAGAAAATCTCTATGTTCATTTGTCTCATTTTATTCATCTATTAATTGGCTATCAATATTTAGAGTTATCTGCTCATCATCAGAAGGTTTCACACTTTTCAGTTTCCACAAAAAGCACTTGGCATAGAAAAATGTCATTCCTGTATCAATTCACATTTCCGTCGACTAGAGAAGACCATTCATATAAAATATCTGTTATATAAAATATATAAAAATATCTGGTTTTAGGCCAACAAAACAAGATAATTTAATTACCTGTATGTTTCTTTTTCCTCTCAGTATAGTTAGTTTTACTTGTAGTATTACATATAAGCTTCTATTTGAAGTGAACTTCCACGGAACGCTTTGTCTACTTTTGTCAAATTATGCGAGGTAAATTATGACTATATAGTGCCTTAAAACACCTATTTGAGATAATTATGTCATTTACAAAACAAGGGTATAAAAAGATTTTCAGTCTAAAACTGTTAATACTCAGTTCAGGAAATTCTCTAATGCCTGTGGCTTAGTTTGTGACACGAGTTAAGCTTCTAAAATTGTGATTTTCCTCAGTGCATAATTGCTGTCAATCACTAGATTACAAAGTTTTGTGACAAACAATAACAACACCCTCTGGCAATCATAACTCATTTCACACCTTTACAGGTGTAATTAACTAATTAAATTTAAAATACAAAATGTAATCTGAAAAACTAATTTCTGAGTTGAGACCATGGGTGCAGGGGAAAAATTTAGATTTCTTGCTCTAGATAGAAACTAGCCATTATGAAATCATGCCCATGCAATATACAGAGATTTTTGTTTTGTTTGAATAAGTGAAAAATTTTAATGGAAAAATTTTGATATTTTTTAAAATTTTGCTCAAAACATAAATTGTGTGTACACGTTAGAACCACTCCGCCAAGGGAGCCGCTTGTTAGTGCTTTTGACTCTGGATTGACAGGTCTGGTGTTTAAACCCCCCACTCATTTTGTCTTTGGAAGAAGGCTATTTTTGTCTTTGAGTAAGGCACTTTAAGTCCCCACAGTATTAGTTAATACCCTGAATGCGGTAGCTTTATCCCAACATGACTGAAACATTGTTGACTAGGATGTTAAACAATAAAATAAATGACTAAACCAAGTTTGGTTTGTCAAAGAGAAATTGTGATATTTGAGCCGCCGCATCCTAAAACCAAAAATCCGCATATGCAAAAACAAAGGCACAGATCAGCTTCGCAGTTACTGCGAAGCTGATCAGCGCCTTTGTTTTCACTACACAGATAGACTCATAGTACAATTCCTCATCTTCTTAAATCTGAAATATCAAGCTTCTGACCTTCATCTGTGATTGTATAGCTTGGTTTGTGTTGGGCCTGGACCCAGTTGTTCAAAGCATCGTTAGCTTAACGATATCGTTAAGACATAAATTTGTTAAGCAAATATCAGCTAAAGTAACAAATATACTGTTATTTTTTGTTGAAAAAATGTGAGAATCCTTTGCAATGCAAAGGATTCACATTTTTTCAACAAAAAATAACAGTGTATTTGTAATATTAATGTTTGAAATTTTAACGAAACGTTAACTAACGACGTCGTTAATTTTGAACAACTGGGTCGTAACCCAATTTGTTAGCTCACCTGAGCCGAAGGCTCACAGGTGAGCTTATAGGATAGGCAGGCATCCGTCGTCGTCGTCCGTCGTCCGTCGTCGTCGTCCGTCCACAATTTCAAAGAAGAATATTTCTGAAGCTAGTAGGCCGATCTTGATCAAATTTAATGTGAACCATAATTGGGTTGGGGGATTGATGGCATTAGGTTTTGGAGCAGATTGTATCAAAATTGTGGTTTCCATGGCAACAGATAGGTCCCATAGACTTACAATGGGAAAAACTAAAAAAATCTTCTTCTCTGAAACCACTAGGCCCACAGCTTTGATATTTGGTATGTAGCAATGGCTAATGGTCCTCTACATAAATTGTGCCATTCATGCCCCTGGGGTCAAATTTGGCCACGCCCCGGGGGGGTCGATAGTCTCCATAGACTTACTATGGGAAAAAAATTAAAAAATCTTCTTCTCTGAAACCACAGGGCCCACAGCTTTGATATTTGGTATGTGGCAACGGCTAATGGTCCTCTACATAAATTGTGCCAGCCATGCCCCTGGGGTCAAATTTGGCCACGCCCCGGGGGTGGATAGTTTCCATAGACTTACAATTGGAAAAACTAAAAAAATCTTCTTCTCTGAAACCACTAGGCCCACAGCTTTGATATTTGGTATGTAGCAATGGCTAATGGTCCTCTACATAAATTGTGCCATTCATGCCCCTGGGGTCAAATTTGGCCACGCTCCGGGGGTTGATAGTTTCCATAGACTTACTATGGGAAAAAAATTAAAAAATCTTCTTCTCTGAAACCACAGGGCCCACAGCTTTGATATTTTGTAGGTGGCAATGGCTAATGGTCCTCTACATAAATTATGCCAATCATGCCCCTGGGGTCAAATTTGGCCACGCCCCGGGGGTCGATAGTCTCCATAGACCTACAATAGTAAAAAAACTAAAAAAATCTTCTTCTCTGAAACCACTAAGCCAACAGCTTTGATATTTGGTATGTAGCAATGGCTAATGGTCCTCTACATAAATTGTGCCATTCATGCCCCTGGGGTCAAATTTGGCCACGCCCCGGGGGTTGATAGTCTCCATAGACTTACTATGGGAAAAAAAAAAAAAAATCTTCTTCTCTGAAACCACAGGGCCCACAGCTTTGATATTTTGTATGTGGCAATGGCTAATGGTCCTCTACATAAATTGTGCCAATCAAGTCCCCGGGGTCAAATTTGGCTACGCCCCGGGGGTCGATAGTCTCCATAGACCTACAATAGGAAAAACTAAAAAAATCTTCTTCTCTGAAACCACTAGGCCCACAGCTTTGATATTTGGTATGTAGCAATGGCCCATGGTCCTCTACATATATTGTGCCATTCATGCCCCTGGGGTCAAATTTGGCCACGCTCCGGGGGTTGATAGTCTCCATAGACTTACTATGGGAAAAAAATTAAAAAATCTTCTTCTCAGAAACCACTAGGCCCACAGCTTTGATATTTGGTATGTAGCAATGGCTAATGGTCCTCTACATAAATTGTGCCAATCATGCCCCTGGGGTCAAATTTGGCCACGCCCCGGGGGTCGATAGTCTCCATAGACCTACAATAGGAAAAAAAACTAAAAAAATCTTCTTCTCTGAAACCACTAGGCCAACAGCTTTGATATTTGGTATGTAGCAATGGCTAATGGTCCTCTACATAAATTGTGCCAATCATGTCCCCGGGGTCAAATTTGGCCACGCCCCGGGGGTCGATAGTCTCCATAGACCTACAATAGGAAAAACTAAAAAAATCTTCTTCTCTGAAACCACTAGGCCCACAGCTTTGATATTTGGTATGTATCAATGGCTAATGGTCCTCTACATAAATTGTGCCATTCATGATTTGGCCAGTCCCCGGAGGTTGATAGTCTCAATAGACTTGCTGTGGGAAAAAAATTCAAAAATCTTCTTCTCTGAAACCACAGGGCACACAGCTTTGATATTTTGTATGTGGCAGTGGCTAATGGTCCTCTACATAAATTGTGCCAGCCATGCCCCTGAGGTCAAATTTGGCCACGCCCCGGGGGTAGATAGTTCCCATAGACTTACAATGGGAAAAACTAACAAAAATCTTCTTCTCTGAAACCAAAAGGCCCAGAGCTTCTATATTTTGTATGTAGCAATGTTTGGTAGTCCCCATTATAAATTGTGCCAGTCATGCCCCTGGGTCAAATTTGGCCATGCCCCGGGGGTAGATAGTCTCCATGCATAGACTTTCATGATTCTCAATTAATTTAAATCTCATGAGGTTACAATGTGATAATCTCTCAGGTGAGCTACAGGACCAATGGTCCTCTAGTTGGTTTTCTCATGCACATGCTCATTTGATATTACCTATTTCAGTGCTATTTGGGTTGTGAGACGGAACAGTGATCTCAGAAGAAGAATAGAAACTCAACAGAACACCAAAGACAATTTGAAACACAGAATCTCTTGACTCCGGGGAATACGGAACACCGAGAATATGATTCAATTGTGTTGACACCCATATAAAGAACAGAATACCTATCTCTAGACTCATTAAGTTGTCATAGAAACTCAGCAAACTCTGAAATTGAATACAAAACTGGATTATACAATGATCTTGTGAGATGTGTTAAAAACTCTGATCTTCAGCAGCTCCGACGTTTAGATAAAAGTTTTCTATACAATGATCTTCTAAGACCAGCATAAACACTGATCTCATACAATTAACTTTAAAGTAATCCCAGCTACTACATATCCAATGATCTAATGAAGTCAACACACACCGAAGCCCTACCCTAATGGCTGTGAATCCAAAATCTTCTACTTTACCCGCCAACTTACGCCACGCCACCACGGTAACTGACAACAAGGAACAGGGTGGCTTCTTCTCACGGCTCAAGAAAAGATTCAAGTAAGTTATGCAATAACATTTTGTAGTTTATTTTTCTGTCACCAAAGATCTTCAGTGTAAAAAAATGACCATTCACTTTGTTATTTTATGGGAATGGTTAAAATATTAGAAGGCTAGCAGTGACCATGATTTAGTACAATTAGAAACAAACTCATGCTGTTTAAATATGTATCTGGAAAAAATAACATTGCAAGAAGCCATATTTCATGTAAATTTTAGAATACACAAAGGATGATCAAACTGCTTGAGGTCATGACGCTGTAGGTTTGATTCCTAAATTTGGTATGACTTGTATATCAGCTACTAGGGAGCATGGTGGCTCAGTGGTAGAGCAAGAAGTCTGGGGATCAAATGAAAATAAAACAGAGATCCTTTAAAACCTACTTTTGCTGTGTTGTGTTATTGAGCAAAAACTTCACTTTCCATAGTACTGGTTAAGTACCCAGGAAGTACATGTAGTATCTCTGTCCAAACATGAACAATTGTTGATTGGGATGTTAAGCAAAATAAGACTTTATGGATGTAGCATAAGACAGCCTGAGCTATGATAATTGACCAAGATGACAATCAGTCTAAGGTGTTTACCATGAATTATAGCAAACAAACAAAAGGATACATACTACATGTACAAAATATTTGAAATAAAAAACGAAAAAAAAAAAATCTATTTTCAATTTTTTCAGACTACGCAAAGGTCAGTACGATGTTGGTGTAAATACAGGGCACTGTGATAATGTTGAAACTGTATCATTCAGAAAACGGGAAAGTCGTGAAGCACTGAATGAAGAACTGAGATTCAGTCCACCAAAACACAAGAAATTGTCTCCAATAGGGAAAAGACCACAGCGAAGCCATTCAGATGCTGTATCACCAGAGAAACTGAAAATTAAGATTAATTTATCTCCGAAACGTAAGCATGTGGAGCATATTGATAATAATGCTAAAACATCAAAAGACAGTGATCTTGGGGGTAGTGAGCCTAAGCGGGCTAGTAGTTTGAAATATGATGTAGTAAAAGCAAATGATTATAGTGTTATTGAGTTTGAACAAGATGTGAAAGCTAGGAAAGCATTGGATATTGAAAAGGAAGCAGACATAAAGAATAATTGTTTAGCAGTTGATGATAGTGCAGTGGATTTAGATGATGATATTGGTGTAGAACCGGGTTACGAGTCTCTCAACGATGTCAAACAACGAATAAACAGTTCAGACTTTTCCAACAGATTGAGTAGAATAAAAGATCTGACAGACTTTCACTCAGCAAATGTTGGTTTGACTACGGACAGCTCTAATTCTCATGATGAAGACAAATCAAAAGCAACATTTGATGATTCAGCACTGAATCTTTCGGAAGTTAATCTGAATAATTCAAAATCAGACCCACTGACAAGTAGCTCTAAAAGTAAAGACAGTGGTTTTGAAAGTTCTAAAACACAAAGTAGCCCTGATTCTGTTCCTGTTAAATTTGAAAATGAAGAGTACAATGCGGATGAGTTAGAAATAGATCCAGGATATGCAGAATGTGCTGATGCAATTAAAGGAACAATCCCATTGGCTGCATTCTCCGATGGGAGTGGCTCAAAGCTGTCGAGCTGTCAGAGTCTTGATGCGGCACTGGATGAAGATGAACCGGATTACGCAGAATGTGCTGATGCATTGAAGGGTGGGGCTGTCAGGATGAGAATTTCTGTCTCTAACGAACGCTTAGCAGCGAATGATAAGAAATCTAGAAAGACCAAATCAAATGAACATATCAAAACTAGTACACATTCAGAACTGTATGCAAATCCACAGATTTTGTTTAAGAAACGTTCCATAGCTTTACTTACTGACAGAAGCTCAGGAGAGTTTTCTAACAGAAGTTCGGAAACTGACAGAAATGAAAGTTTTACTTTTTCCAGCTCAGAATCTTTACACAAGGATACAAAAGAGGAACAGACTATAGTTCAGGCTCCACCTCTTCCTGCCAGGAATTATAGTCTGTATCTGGATAATGAAGAAGCAGCAGAGATTCTTCCTGATGAGGTTGTGTCTCAGAATATTTCAAAGGGCGATCATTCTGTAAAGGAGGGATTAAACCAGACAGATGATAATGCATTTGAAGATTTTGGTTACGCTGCTGTTGATGAAGTTAGAAAACAAATTCAAGTTACTACACAAGAAAATAGTAGCTCAATATCAGAAAACAGAGGGACCAAAAATGAGAATGAAGATAAAGTTGTCAACCCAATAAAAGATGACAAATTTAATGAAATTGAAGACTTTGGTTATGCATCTGTTGAGGAAGCCAAAAATATGAAGACAAATGTCAGAAATGTTCAAGATACTGAACTTAGAATAGAAAACTGTGTAAGTGATACAAAAGAAAGCTGCAAAGATGAAGCAGAATTTGACTTTGGCTATGCATCTGTCAGTGATGTAAGAAAGGAAAAATCAGTAACCTCAGAGTCAAAATCTGAAAATTCACAAGTGACAGAAATGAGAGAAAAAGTTGGAAACAAAGAAACTGACTTCAGTGATAACAGAAGTTCATTTGAAATAGCAAAATTAAAACATGTTAAAAGCTTAGAGGATAAGTTTGGCTATGCTTCTGTTAGTGATGTTAGAAAGGAAAAATCAGTATCCTCAGATTCAAAGTCTGAAAACTTGGAGGAAGCGAAAATGAGAGAAAAAGTTGGAAATAAAGGCACAGACTTAATCGATAATAGAAGTTCATTTGAAATAGCAAAATTAAGACATGTTAAAATCTTAGAGGATAAGTTTGGCTATGCTTCTGTGAATAATTTAAAAAGACAAAGTAATGAGTTAACCAGCAAGACAATACCTTACTCAGAAGAAACTATCAATGAAATTTGTGATACTTTACAGCAAAACAGCAACATATCTGACAAGAAATTAGATGATTTTGGTTACACATCTGTCAAAGAACATAGTAAAACAGACTCTGAAATAAAGCCAAATATTAGTGAAACTTCAAACAAACCACGTTTAAAACTGAATTCTTTGGACTTAACAGAAACTGATAATGCAAAAGTTGAATATTTAGACAAACAGTTCACAACATCGCCAGTTTCCGAAGTTGTATCTTCAAAGTTCTTGTGTTCAACTCCAGGACCAGTAAATCAAAGTACACCACAAAGTGTTCAAGATAAGTCCAGCAAACTGTTTGAAGACGGTGATGTTAGGGATACACTAAGAAAAACAGTTGATGAAAATAATGACCCATTCACACCAAGAAAGACATTTGATGACGATAATGCTGCATTCACATCAAGAAAGGTTTTTGGTGAAGACAATGCCCCAGTCACACCAAGAAGAACATTTGATGAAGACAATGCAGTAACGTCAAGAAGAACATTAGCTGACGACAGCATGGAGGTTACAGTACATGAAATGGGTGGGAGTTGTAGGGTGTTGAGAATAACAGAAAAAGAAGAACCAGAAAGTCTAATTCAGAAAAGAAAATCTGTAAGATCAAGTCAAATTGTTGTTAGTCAAAACATTGACAAAGGGAAAACTAATGAAATTGAAAAAGAAAATCGGTCTACTAGATCAAGTAAAAATGTTAGTCAGGACATTGACACAAGGAAACCTAATAAAATTGCAAAAGAAAATTGGGAAATGTCTAAAGAAGTGAAGTCAGAAATAGAACCAGATCAAATTGATATTCTAAGTAGTAAAATTGAAGAACTAAAACTGATTGTATCTTCAGCTACTGGACCAAGTTTTAACAAGTCAGACAGTGTTCCTGCTGATCAGAACATTGTATCTGGAATTCAAGGACCACTTGCAGATTCGATGACTGAAGTGGAAAGAGAGTCCTTTAAGCATTTAAGCACAGATTGTACAACATCACATGATCATTCTTGTTTACCAAAAACCCAATGTAAGAAAGGCCAGTGTAAAGACACACGGCATATGGTTTTTGATGCCTTAAAGCTTCCAACAAGGACTAATATACAGAAAGTTAGCTATAGATCTGTAACAGACAGTGATTCAGATGACAGTGATCTAAAAATAGAAAACTTACCAAAGCTTGTGATAGATGAAAGTGTTTTTGATGATTCTGATTCTAGTGAATCATTAGATAAGAATATAACAGAACTCTCTGAAACCATATCACATTTAACTGAGCAGATAGAAAAGGATGTTCACTTATCAGAAACTGCTGCTAGTGTTGTAGACAAGAAAGGTAAAGCAAACTTGCCTGGCTTGTTTGAAAGTGACAAATTGTCATGTAGTTGCAAAAATGAAAAGGAAAGAGATCTCGGTACATTCATATCAGATGCAGACTGTTCTAATGTGGTAGATAGTAAAGATACTGCTTTAGTCTCATGTTCCTCTAATAAAAATTCAAATGAATTGAGTAACATGTTACCAGACTCGTGGGACTGCAACAATGGTTCTAAAATTTCAGAAGATTTTAATGAGCCAATACATACGAGTTTAGAAGAAGTGATTAGTGAACCTATACACATGACTTTGGAAGATGCTTTAAAGCAGAGACATTCAGGAATTTCTGGAACAGATGTTAATGTAGTAAAGACAGATGAATTAGGACATGAAAGTTTGTTCAATTTAAGAGAAAAATTAGGTGACAGGGACCAGATTGAATCTAAACATAAAGCCATATCCGAAAATCAGAATAAAACTGAAATAGAAAACTTACATTTAGAAAACTTACATTTGGGTACAAGTCCAAGCTTATCAAGTTGTGATGATTCCTGTAACACTAATGACAGGTCAAGTGGTGTAGGCATAGCAGTGCCACCACGTCCCCCACCCCCTGTGATTAACAGTCCGGATGATACTGAAAAAGCTACATCAGGTGAACATCAAGCCGACACAACCACAGACCATGGAGATAGTACAGAGATACCAGTACTGCAGAGTCCAGATAGCGACGATGCGGATCAGGGTTTGGGCCAGCTGCCTCTGGTATTCAGGCCGGGGTCGGGCAGTAACCAGGCAGATGGTCATGAGGATGATGGATCGCCCCCTGCCATACCCCCTAGGGTCAGGATCAGGAAACATGCGAGACAAGGTGAGCATATTTGAGCCGCGACTCGAGAGAACTGGTCTTTGGGGTGTCTCACCAGGTCTGACACAAACCGGTCTGTGCAGTCACAGAAGAGGACTAGAGGCTGGAAATTTTGGATTTGGTAAGAAGAAGAAATGTACTATCTGTGTAGCGAAAACAAAGACCCTGATCAGCTGATCTGTGCCTTTGTTTTGGCATAGGCAAAAATCTGGTTTTCTAGTGACAAGACTTATTTTGTTGTTTTAGTGATGTGAACACCGAAGTTGCTTTAAGTGCTTATTATAATTATGTCATTCACATTCATAGTTTTAAATGTACTGCAGAAAGGTATTTCGTAAACATGTCATGTGTTACGACCTAGCGTAACTAGACAGGTACAGCGAAAAACAACCAAGTAATTTAAACTTAACAATATTTAATCAAACAAATAAATGCTGCAAATACATACAAACAAACAAACAGATAAGTAAATAAATAAATAAATAACTTACAAAGTTAATGTCAAATAAGTCCTTGTCCCTCAAATATAAGTCCACAATCCAGTAACCAGAATATGAGCACATGTATATTTTAATCCACACTTTTCTTCTAATCCAAAACACTAGTGAAACAACCAAAATTATATACTTTAAATCACTTCAAATTTCTGAATGCCTACGACTGAATTGGGACCTATATTTATACATCTAAGGAAATTCTACAGGTTTCTAGAGAATGATATAATAAACTTTTCTCTAGAAAAGAAACGAACTAAACGAAAGTTCTTTTAAATTCTCCAAAGAGAATTTAGAATTCTCCAGAGAAGAATTCAAGGCCGCAACGACCATCAAGACTAAACGAAAGTCTACTAGATCCTTCGAGATTTCAGTAGTAGTATACATAGTCCAAATATATTTTTAACTTATGGTAAAAAAAAAAAACACTCACTCCATTTTCATCTGGAATTATCCACAAAGTGATCATAGAATTTTCTATACTTCTAAATTATATAACAGTTATAAAAATAATCAATGACATTCTTCTATAAAGTTCTAGATAATAAATTGTAGAAACATAAAAAGAAATATATATTAATTAATTGGGTTACTCCCCTTTAGAATATATATATATAAATTATAAGTAATAGCTTTAAAAAGAATCAATATTATTGAATCAATTATATATAACACTTCCCCTCTTCAATGAAAAGAAAGTTTTGTGAAATAAAACTTTCTTTTGCAATACTCATATGCAAACATACAAGGCAAAACTGTCAAGCTCTTGAAAGGGTGTCTGGAATTATATTATCTCTACCTTTTATGTGTCTAATGTCAAGATTGTGCTCTTGCAACATGAGACTTATGCTCTAGCTAATACTCAGATGGAGTCTCATTTTATTTTTTTTATTTGCAGTGCTAATAGAGCTGACACACTTTTAAGTATGGCCCAAATCGAACAAAACTCTGACAAGCCTTATTCCAAACAT
This sequence comes from Rugalucina vietnamica, assembly GCA_964017185.1. Classification (NCBI taxonomy): domain Eukaryota; kingdom Metazoa; phylum Mollusca; class Bivalvia; order Lucinida; family Lucinidae; genus Rugalucina; species Rugalucina vietnamica. Next base: position 31,720,925 of record OZ024884.1, read on the forward strand.
ACCTGACCTTCTTATCATAAAGTAAGTCTGTCAAAGGCTCAGCTAAAACTGAAACATTATTACAGAACTTTCTGTAATATCCAGCCATACCCAAAAAGCGCATCAGTTGCCGTTTTCCTGTAGATACAGGAAAATCTGATATAGCCTCAACTTTGGCTTCTACAGGTCTGACCTGACCTTGTCCAACAATATGTCCTAGAAATGTCAAACTAGCATGGCAAAATTCACTTTTCGGTAAGTTTATTGTCAGTTTAGCATCACTGAGTCTTTTGAAGAATTCTCTGATGATCTCCAGGTGTTGTTTCCACTCTTCACTGTAGATGATGGCATCGTCGATGTAAGCTTTACACCCATCCAGACCGAAAATCAAACTATTAACCAAGCGAACCAAGCAACATTTCAGCGCTTTCAGTTTATTTCGAAATTGTCTTTCTGTAGTAACACATTCTAAAATCTCCTTTGGACTGTCTGTATATGGAATCTGCCAAAACCTTTTCAATAGATCGAATTTTGTCACATATTTGGCGTGACCAATGTTGTCGATGCAGTCATCAATTCTTGGTATGGGAAATGTGTCAGTTTTTGTGACAGAATTTACTTTTCTATAGTCTGTGCACATTCGAAATGTCCCATCAGATTTTGGCACAAGTATACAAGGAGAACTCCATTCACTTTGACTAGGTTCTATAAAGTCATTGTCCAGCAAATACTTAACTTCTTTCCTGAGATATTGTTGTCTTTCAGGATGAAGTCTATACGGATGTTGTTTCACCGGTTTTGCTCCTTCAATAATGTCTACATCATGGTAGATTTTATCGGTTCTGGATGGAATGTCCGGAAATAAGTGCTCATATTCAAGAATTAATTGTTTTAGTTCATGTTTCTTGTCCGGATCTAGATGTGACAGTTTCTGATCGAGGTCATGCAGAATGTCAGAATTCTGGAGTTTTGAGGATAATGGTTCACAGTTCACAGAGTTCATTTCTTCAAAGTCTGTCTGATTTTGTTCATGAGGGACAGAATTAACTATGCTTACTGAGGAAATAACTGAACTATCATTATCACTATCCCTATCAATGTACTTTTTAAGCATGTTAATATGACATAATTGTTTTTGCTTGCGCCTCCCAGGAGTGTTAACAATGTAATTTACATCACTTAACCTTTTCTCAACAGTATATGGACCATAATATCTAGCTTGTAATGGCCTGCCAGGAATGGGCAAAAGAGCAATCACCTTGTCTCCAGGGTCAAAATTTCTGTTCTGAGCATTTTCATCAAAATGCAACTTCATTTTGTTCTGAGCTGACTTAAGATTGGACCGAGCAACTTCCCAAGTTTTTGTCAATCTAGTTTTGAAGTCAGACACATACTGAAGTAAGTTCAAAGGACTGTCATTACTTGAAAGAAACTTCTCTTTCATAAGTTTTAAAGGTCCACGAACAGTGTGTCCGAAAACAAGTTCAAACGGACTGAACCCAAGAGACTCTTGTACTGACTCTCTGACAGCAAATAATAGTAAATGTATGCCTTCATCCCAATCTTTTTCGGTGTCAAAGCAGTAAGATCTGATCATGTTCTTCAAAGTTTGATGGAATCTTTCCAAAGCACCTTGACTTTCAGGATGATAAGCTGATGACTTGTATTGTTTAATGCCAAGTTCATGCATTACTTGCTGAAATGTTCCTGACATAAAATTGGAACCCTGATCTGATTGGACTGATTTTGGAAGACCTACAAGTGTGAAAAACTTTACAAGGGCCTTAACTATTGTTTTCGTCTTGATATTCCTGAGTGGAATTGCTTCAGGAAAACGTGTTGAAGCACACATTATAGTCAAGAGATATTGACAACCTGATTTAGTCTTGGGTAACGGACCTACACAGTCAATGATAATCCTACTAAATGGTTCATCAAATGCAGGAATAGGCTGTAAATTAGCTTTTGGAATAGTCTGATTAGGTTTTCCTACCATTTGACAAGTGTGACAGGATTTGCAATGTTGGGAAACATCAGATTTTAATCCTGGCCAGTAGAAATGCTTGAGAATTTTGTGGTAAGTCTTATTTATCCCTAAATGACCTGACATGAGAGTTTCATGAGCCAAGTTTAAGATTTCAGGACGATAAGCCTTAGGAACCACAATTTGGTGATTTATGGTCCATTCGTCTTCCGCTGAAACATCAGGAGGACGCCATTTTCTCATTAAGATGTCATTTTTGACATAAAAACAAACAGGAACCTGAGAAATTTCATTTTCATCTAAAGCCCGTTCAAATAAAGGCGAGATTTCAGGATCACTGTGCTGTTCTTGACAAAGTTGTGACCTTGACATTTGGTCGTGACCTTGGTCAAAAATTGAAGGTGAAAGGTCATTGTCTGACCTTTGATTGTTGAAGTCAGTTTGACTTGAAGAAAGAGATTTTGTAATCTCATCATGAAAAGACTGACCTATAAAAGTGTCAGTTAAGTCAACATCCTGTATCCCATCATTCAATTTGACTTTCTTTGCCATAGCCCTTGTAACGGCACATGAAGGGTAAAGATCAGGAATTTCCTGCTCAATGGGATCAGGCAATTGATCCTCACAAGGTGTATTGGTCAAAAGTGGGTTTACCACAACCTTATCTCCGGCTAAGTCATTGCCTAATAGCAAGTGAACACCTTTAAAAGGTAAAGAAGGCCTAATACCTACAGCCACAGGACCAGAAACTAAGTCTGAAGACAAATAAATGTTATGGAGCGGTACATTAACAAATCCACACTCTACTCCCTGAATAAGGACACTTGTCCCAGTTGAAGTCTTCTCGGAAAAAGGCAGGGTATCTGCTAAAATAAGAGACTGAGAAGCTCCGGTATCTCGTAAGATTTTAATAGGGGTAGACTGGGCAGAATCACTAGTAAGTGACACAAAACCTTCTGATAAGAATGGTTCATAAATCTCCATAATACAATCAGTCGCAGACGTTTTGGCCAAAATAGGATTTTCATCCTGAATAATCGACTGTGGTTTTGACCTTAAAGAAGTAAGACCTGTTGGTCTAGAATTATTTTGATTTTGTCTCTCTTTTCTTCTTTTCAAAGTTTCACATTCAGAAATGACGTGACCGTCACCTTTACAATAATTGCAAAACAGCCGGGGTGAGTATGAGGATCTTTGACCTTTGTTTTCACTAGTATCTTTATTTTTAGGATTATGTGAAGGACTGGAACTATCAGCTGTTAGTCCAGCTTGTGGTTGTGGATTAGGTTGAGGAGAATTATTTCTCTGTTGAGGGTTAAATGGTTTTGACTGAGGTGTATTAGGTTTGAATTGAGGGTTAAAAGGTTTCTTGTAAGGCTTATTTACAAAAGACACTTTATGAGTCAAAGCATAATCATCAGCTAATCGTGCTGCTACATCTAAAGTTTCTACTTCCCTTTCGTCAAGAAAAGATTTGACATCAGAGTGTATGCATCGTTTGAACTCTTCAACAAGCATGAGCTGTCTTAATTTTGCATGATCAGACTTTACATCCTTTGAAGAACACCACCTATCAAATAATTGCTCCTTAGTTCTAGCAAATTCTACATGGGTTTGGTCATGTTCTTTCCTACAATTTCTGAATTTCTGCCTGTAAGCTTCAGGTACTAATTCATAAGCCTTAAGAATCAGATTTTTGACTGTGTCATAATCTGAACTTTGATCAAGTGGAAGCTGAGTGTAAATTTCTCGAGCTTTACCAATAACAACACTCTGTAGAAGCAAGGTCCAATGCTCTTTTGGCCATTTCAAATTTTCTGCTACCTTCTCAAAATGTAATAAATTTTCCTTGTTAAAAGGAACGCTTGGCTAGTCTGTATAAAACATTATTTCGTCTATACTGCAAAACTGGTCCTGGATCTAAATTCTTGTTATTAATGATCATGGATTTGATCAATTAGTCCACTTCCCTACCAGAGAAAGAAATACTTTGGACTTGATTATCACTTCTCTTCCCAATCAGTTTGTAGACATTCACTCCCCAGATTGTCTCAGTGATCATGATATTGTTTCTGGAACGCTGAAGATTGTTATTCCCCCCATTAAGAAACCTCGGAGGAAGGTGTATCGGTACCAGAAAGGTGATTATGAATCTATGAGGGCAGAAACATTAAAATTTGCAAAGGAAAAGTATTTCAATGGCTACTCGGATACCCGTTCGGTTCAAGAAAATTTCAATCTTATTACATCTTTCATTCAGGACTCGGCAGATAAGCATATCCCATCAAAAACAAGTCGCTCTGTCTCTTCTGTCCCATGGATAACTCCTGAGATAAGGAGGAAGATTCGCAGGAAAAATATAACTCATGCAAAAGCTAAGAAAACTGGAAGTGCAAAAATTAGATCTAAATTTGAAAACTTAAGAAGGGAAATCAAAGCTGATATAAGGAAGCAGCATGACCTTTATGTCAATAACTTGGTAGGGGACGTTAAGGCTAATCCCAGGGATTTTTATAGGTATATCAATAGTCAGAGGAAAGATACCCAAGGCATTCCCCCTTTGAAAAAGAAAAATGGAAGTGGTATTGCTCAATCAGATTTCGAAAAAGCAGAAGAATTTAATGGACAGTTCACAGATGTATTCACCAAAACGGTACACAACCAAGTCCCACTTCTGGATAGGTCGGCCCCATTCATGGATGAAATTGTTGTAACAAAGGAAGGAGTAACAAAACTCCTTAAAGGTCTAAACCCATCTAAAGCCTTAGACCCTGATGAACTCCATCCTAGAGTCCTTAAAGAATTGGCAAAAGAATTAGGACCTATGTTTGCACATCTCTTTCAGCAGTCAATCAATACGGGTAAAATCCCCAAGGAATGGTCACTTGCTAATATCTGTCCACTTTTCAAGAAAGGTGACAGGTCCCTTGCTTGTAATTACCGCCCAGTTTCTTTGACTTGTATTCCTTGCAAACTTCTAGAACATATTGTCTGCTCAAATATCATGGGTCATCTTGACCAGTATAATCTTTTGTCGGACAAACAGCATGCATTCAGGAAATGGCATAGTTGTGAAACTCAGTTAATTACAGTGATAAATGATTGGGCAAAAATATTGGACAAAAAGGGTCAGGTTGACACTTTTATTTTGGACTTTGAAAAAGCTTTTGACACCCCTCCACATGAACTTCTTAAAAGCAAATTGTTTAGTTATGGTATAGGTGGAAAGACATTGGAATGGATAAATTATGCTTTTTTGTGCTTCAGGCAGCAAAGGGTAGTAGTTAATGGTGTTAAATCTGACTGGGCCCCTGTTGTGTCTGGTGTCCCTCAGGGCACCATTCTCGGTCCATTGTTGTTCTCCTTGTACATAAATGACATACCCGTTGGCATTGACTCTCAAATCAGGCTTTTTGCTGATGACTGTGTTTGTTACCGTGAAATTAAAACAGTAGAAGATACATTGAAACTTCAGAAAGACATTGACCTTTTAGGGAGCTGGGCCCGAAAATGGGGCATGAGATTTCAACCTGTCAAATGCAACATGATGCAGCTGACAAATAAGCGGATAAATAAAATTGAGGCCTCGTACACCCTCGAGGGAACGGTTTTGGAAAATGTTGATAGCATTAAATATCTAGGTGTAACAATTACAAATGACCTCAAGTGGAATACCCATATCAATAATATCTGTACTAAAGCCAACAGAACACTTGGATTCTTGAGGAGAAACTTATTTTCTTGCCCCCAAGATGTTAAAGAAGCAGCTTATAAAGGACTGGTGCGCCCAGTCCTGGAATATGGAAGTTCTGTTTGGGATCCTCATACTAAATGCCTCCAGGAGGAATTGGAGAAGGTTCAGAATCGTGCCGCTAGATTTGTAACTAGGAATTATACTTTCGAGGAAGGTAGTATGACTGGCATTCTTGAACAGCTCAAATGGGAATCTCTCAAGAAAAGGAGGACGGATAATCGACTTATATTACTATACAAAGGTCTGAAGGGTAAAGCCAGAATACCTACAGATGACCTTATCCCAAAGACTAGGCGTTGTAGAAATAGCCACTCCAAGGCATTTCAGCTTCCATCTGCTAGTATAGAGGCCTATAAATGTAGTTTCTTTCCCCAGACTATCAGGGACTGGAATGACCTCCCTGACTCTCTGTTTTCTACTGCTGAAATGTCAGATGATTGTGTGTCCAAGTTCGCTTCACTCGTGCGTTCAAGGGACTAATTTCCCCCCATCCGAACCCCCTGGTGAAATAATGTCATTCGGCGTGTCACCAGTAAACTATTCTGATTCTGATTCTGATTCTTGGATGGGTTCCCATATGAGGTCCCATATTTTGATCAAAATTTCAAATATTCGAATTCTTTGGATAAACGATGATTTAATTCATTGAAATGACCTTATAAACTACACACGCATATGATAGTGCCTTTTAATGACCGTAAAAAATGGTCCTGGATTTTGGTCCCGGGTTTTACTCCTTCCCCAGCAGAAGACTTCCTATAGACCATTCCATATCACAAACCAATGTTGAACTTTGCTTAACCTGCCAGCTCTGGGTTTTTACTGGCTCATTCTTGTGGTAAATACAACGTCATATCTGAGTGTCTGCAAGTTTCCTATTCTGTTTATAGAGCTGCTGAAAACTCACTCTGATAACGAAAATTCAAATACTTCGTCCCAAGTATTAAATGCACAGAGAAGCCCACAAAATACCATTAATCCCATGTGCAAGCGTGGACCAAAATATGACTAATGAGAATATTTGCTTTTGCTATGCTTCATGCAGACAACTTAGGCACTGTTTAAATGTGGCTGTTAAATTATAAACAATGTAAACAATTATTTTTGTTGGTACTGCAGTGCGTTGGCTCAATAGATTTATTACTAAGTGCAGCTATTAACATTGTGTTATAAAGTTCAGAAGCTACTTTAGGTAAGAACAATATGTTAATTTTAGATCCTCTAGCAGACGCTTCTCCGGGGAAAATGCAGTGGAGCATCTAAAAGACTTCCTCGGTGGATACAATCGTACTCGGTCGGACCTTGGACTAGTTCCGGGTTTTAGCATTATCCATGAGGAACGTATTAATAAGTCTAATTTTACATGGTATATGTTTACCTCCGCACCGATATATGTTTAGAGCCAAGCACGTCATTCTTCCCCCAAGTCCTAGAGAGCACGTCTGGTTTCCGTTTTCAATTGCTTTATAATGCGACAAGAGTAGCAAAAAATCCATTTCTCTTTGTTTTTCTCTTTCCCTTTCTTCAAATGCTAACTTTTCTTTTTGCATTTTTTCTTCCCTTTCTTCCTTATCTGCCCTTCTTTTTTCTTCAAATTCTAATCTTAATTTTTCCAATTCAAGATGCCTTTTTAATTCTAACTCTTTCAGCTGTATGTCGGTTTGTGAGACCATAATTAGAGATGTAGCTGAGGGTTCAAAAAATTCCTCATCAACAAGAAACTGAATGATAACATTCTTAATTTCACGTTTTAACATAGATGTTTTGACATCAGGTATGCTATAATGACTAGCAATGTCTAAAAGATCACTCTTTTTGGCCAAGTTTAACAGCTCTTGAGAAGGCGCAGCAATGAAATCTTCAAGTTTGAATGACATGGTTGCTTTTTGCTGGTATGACAAACAATAAATATCTTTTCAAATTCAGAATAAAATAGGTGCACAAAATGTTCAATCCCGGCTCAGAGCCCCCAAAATCTGTTACGACCTAGCGTAACTAGACAGGTACAGCGAAAAACAACCAAGTAATTTAAACTTAACAATATTTAATCAAACAAATAAATGCTGCAAATACATACAAACAAACAAACAGATAAGTAAATAAATAAATAAATAACTTACAAAGTTAATGTCAAATAAGTCCTGTCCCTCAAATATAAGTCCACAATCCAGTAACCAGAATATGAGCACATGTATATTTTAATCCACACTTTTCTTCTAATCCAAAACACTAGTGAAACAACCAAAATTATATACTTTAAATCACTTCAAATTTCTGAATGCCTACGACTGAATTGGGACCTATATTTATACATCTAAGGAAATTCTACAGGTTTCTAGAGAATGATATATTAAACTTTTCTCTAGAAAAGAAACGAACTAAACGAAAGTTCTTTTAAATTCTCCAAAGAGAATTTAGAATTCTCCAGAGAAGAATTCAAGGCCGCAACGACCATCAAGACTAAACGAAAGTCTACTAGATCCTTCGAGATTTCAGTAGTAGTATACATAGTCCAAATATATTTTTAACTTATGGTAAAAAAAAAACACTCACTCCATTTTCATCTGGAATTATCCACAAAGTGATCATAGAATTTTCTATACTTCTAAATTATATAACAGTTATAAAAATAATCAATGACATTCTTCTATAAAGTTCTAGATAATAAATTGTAGAAACATAAAAAGAAATATATATTAATTAATTGGGTTACTCCCCTTTAGAATATATATATATAAATTATAAGTAATAGCTTTAAAAAGAATCAATATTATTGAATCAATTATATATAACACATGTCAAAGGTTATTTTGGTTCCATGTTCCATTAACTAAACGGGTAAAACTGGACAGTGTTGGTCATGGGGAGGTGACAATAAATAATGCAGCCACTGAATCATGCTGTATTTGCTTGTTGTTTTTGTTTGAATTAAGGAAATGGCTAAATGCAGTGCAGAAGCATGCATATTCTTTAGTGTTTATGCCATAGCTTAATACTGCGTTTACACTATGTTCCCGGCGGCCCCGGCAGCCCCGTTTGCTAGAAACGTAGCGTGCCGTGGAGTTTCGGTAATATATTTCTCTGATTTTCAAGATCTATTACGTTTTGTTACATTTTCTTACGTTGTATTACGATATCCGTAACAAGCCGTGGTAGTGATAAGCCGGTGTGTCACGGAGGGGCTAAGGTATGTTACGGTTATCCACAATCTATCACGATTATTAGCACGTTCTATTACGGCCTGTTACATTCTGTTGCGGTCAGTTGCGTTTTGACCAAGGCGTAACACGTTTTTTCGGTCTGTCAAGGTCAGCTACGGCCGAAACGTAGACACCATACAATATAAAGCACACTTTCTTCCTTTTGCATACGAATAAGTCTTTTGAAATAATAACAATCACGTTCCTCAAACAACCGACTGCAGAGCTGATTAAGAAAGTTCGGGATTGTAATTCTTATTCAATTGCATAGTGCAGCATATGGTCTGTATTGTTCACTATAGTGACTGCTCCAATATGAAGGAACTTGTCCCCATGATATGCCATTTTATATCTATAAACTCAACGAGCCGTGATAACCGTAACAGAACGTGGCATACGTAGTAGAACGGGGTGAACACCGTCAAAGACCGTAACGCACCGTAACTTAACGCAACAAAACGTGATTAGTATTCCGTAAGAAACGGGACGAGACGTGAGACGACCGTGATCAAATGCAACAGAAGTGGAAGATCCGTAGCTTGCCGGGCTATTTACTAGCTTCCCGTTGCACTACGGACCGCCTCCACGTTTCGCTACGTACTGTTACGTTCTGTCACGGTGTGTTACGTTCAGCCCGTTTTATCACGGCCCATTACGTTTCTCATTTCCGTTGTGACTACTGTGGCAGATTTTTAAACTGTCAAAAAAATTGTCACGGTGTCCACGGTTATCCCGGCGTGCTACGTTTGCCTATCCCGTTTCCCTGCGTTGCCTCACGGTTATCCCGTTTTGCTCACGGTTGTCTGAAACGTGGCCGCCGTGACCGCCGGGAACATAGTGTAAACGCAGTATTAGCCATCTCAGACGGTGTTTTTTTTTTCAATTTTGGGAAGGGGTCTGATTGGGATAATTAGCGACGTAAACCCTGAATTGGGAAATATTTGTTACATTCAAAGTTGATTATATTTTTCACTGAGTCATAGTGTATTAACTTGTAATCATTAAATAATACCCTGTTATCAATGTTAAAACATCATTTCAAACAGCATAGTTTGAATTCAACAATGTATGCAACTGCTAGAAATCATTTTCCATTGCGATTGGGATTTTTTTCTTCTCCAGATTAGGAAAAAAGCCACTTAAAGGTAAAAGTAGGCAATGATCAGGAAATTGTTCAAGAAAAAATGTCAATAAATTCCATTAGACATCCCCCCCCCCCCCCAAAAAAAAAAAAAAAAAAAAAAAAAAAAAAAAAAAAAAAAAAAAAAAAAAAACAAAAAAACATTGCCTCATTAAGTTAATCTCTTGGTTAGGTTTATTTGCCCTGAATAACTATTATGTGGACTTAAATAAAAAGGTACAAATAGGCAATGATCAGGTAATGGCTTAATCAGAAAGAAATTTCCACTCCACAAACTGAGGAGTGGGTATACCAAGAAAACATATTGTAAGCCGAGTGAGCAGCTATTCCCCAATAGGCGGTCACTCAGTTACCCGAACTTAACTAAAAATATGAAAACATACATAAGGCTCAAACAGCACAAAAATTGACTCCAAAACACAAAACAATTTGAACCTCCACAGAAGTATCGCATAGGAAGATCAGTAATATGAAATTACTGGCTTGACTAACATGACAAGATACATATTTGTTTAGGCCAGACTTTTTTTATTTTCTGGTTCTCGGGAGATTTTTGACCAAAGTTTGGATAGGAGGAGAAAATAAAAATAAAAATATAAGCTGAAAAACCTTACAGTCGAAATAAAAATTAAAAGTCAGAAAATTGCAATTTTTTTTTTTTTTTTTTGGTCTTTATCTATGACTAGGTTTATTTCAAGGTGTCTTGGGTCACACAATAAAAAGACATACTTTCCAGTGTAGAATGTAATCAGATAGGACTAGAAAACACTTTATGCTGACTAGTATTTTTGTATAACTAGAAAACACTTTTATGCTGACTTACATCAGGATAACAAGCCTATATGATGAATACCCTGGTAAACACCATTTTTACAGGGAAGTGGGGTTTACAGGGCATCTGCTTGAAAACATGCATTGTGGGTACTCATTAGAACCTCCTCGATGAGGTGGTTCTAACGAGTACCCAACATGTGTGTTTTGAGCAGAATTAAGAAAATTATCACCATTTTATATATTTAAAAAAAATCATTTTTGCAGCCATAAAAATCTAATGTATTTTAAATGGCATTTTATGCTGACTAGAGTATTAAATGAGCCGCCCCATGGGAAAACCAACAATCTGCATAAGCAAAAACAAAGGCGCAGATCAGCTTCGCAGTAACTGCGAAGCTGATCAGCGCCTTTGTTTTCGCTACTCTGATAGTACAATTATTCTTCTACTTATATGCAAAATTTCAAGGTTCTAGCCTGCTTCTGTGACTGTACAGGCCGGTCTGTGTCGGACCTGTTCAGAAACCACATTGTTGGTTTTCCTACGAGGCGGCTCAAATGTCTTCAAATTAGATATCACTTCTATAAAGGTAATGACTAGTGTAATTAAATGTCTTCAAATTAGACTGAATTTCAGCGATACTCGTTACCCAGAGAATGAATTGAAATCTTAACCTTTAGCATGCTGAGCAATATAGTGAAATCAATATGGCAGCCCACTGACGTTTTAATGTTACGTCTACACCGGGCCACGTTCTCACTACGTCCTTACTACGTCCTAAAAAAATTAAGGACGTAGTGAGGACGTGGTACGGTCTTGTAGGACGTGGTAGGAACGTAGTAAGGACGTAGTGAGGTCTTGATGGACGCGGAGGTCTTGGTCAAATTTTGAACATGCTCAAAAGAAACGTGGCGAGGACGGGGTGGAATTAGAACGCAGTAAGGACGTAGTAAGGACGTGGTAAGGACGTAGTAGGAACTTGTAGGACGTAGAAAGAACGTGGCGCAAACGTAGTGCGGTCTTCGTGGACGCAATGCAAATTTGTTGCAGACCATCAAGACCTCGCTACGCTTCTACTACGTCCTCGCTACGTCCATCAAGTTCTCGACAAGACCATACCACGCTTCTTGTACGTCCTTACCGCGTCCTAGAAGACTGCACTGCGTTCTTATCACGTCCTAGCGGTTCCTAACACGTCCTTAGTAGGTTCTTATCACGTTCACACCAGGTTCGAACTACGTCCTCCACGTTTTATTAATTTTGTTTTAATTGTCCCGTACCCTCAAGCAATTGCTTTCGCTTTTATTTAAATCATATCGAAATCGAAACATGAACAGAGAAGTACTCTTGTAACTTGCTCTCCTTCAAGGACATCATGCCTTACTTGGTGCACAGGCTGCACTTGTGCTATTTCACAGGAGGAGGAATAGAAGGGCAAGATCTTGTTGGGTGCGCCCTTGGCTATCAGCTGAAAGGAGGCTTCAGTATGGGCATTACGACCGACTACTAGCGGAGTTGAGGATAGAGGCATTCTTCAATTACATGCGAATACCACCGGAAATGTTGTCCGCCCGTCATTTTCTTACTGCAATTTCAAGCTGTTTCGCAACTTATCTGACTCTTAATACACGACTGATTAATATATTTACAGTTAGAACGTACTGGAAACGTAGTTCGCGCGTGGTATGAACTGTTTGGTCTTTGTGAGGACGTAGCAAGGACGTAGTGGAAACGGGATGAACTTGGTGAGCGCGTATTGAGGACGTAGTGGAAACGTGAAGGACGTAGTAAGGACGTGGTGCAGACGTAATAAGAACGTGGCGGGGACGTAGTAAGGACGTAGTGGGAACTTAGAAATCCAAAATTGTTTCATTTTGACCCCGTCCTCGCCACGTTCTTGAATTTTTAGAACGTGGTAAGGACGTAGTGAGAACGTGGTCCAGTGTAGACGTAACATTAGCTCGACTGCACGAAGTGCATAGAGCTATTGCAGTCACCCCGGTCGTCCACGTTCCCGTTCCCGTGTGCGTTCCCGTTCCCGTTCCCGTTCCCGTTCCCGTGCGCGTCACACTTGCGTTAAAGTTTTCTAGAAGTCCATATCTTGACAACCACTCATCAGAAAGCATTCATACTTGGACCATAGATACCCTGTAGGGTTAGCTTTCATTCCATGGCATCGGGCCCCTGGGTCCAGGCCTGGGGGGTGGGGCTGGAGGTTAAAATCTAGAACACCTTAAAAAATAGCTATTATTGTGTTAAAGTTTTCTAGAAGTCCATATCTTGACAACCACTCATCAGAAAGCATTGATACTTGGGCCATTGACACCCTGTAGGGTCGGCTTTCATTCCATAGCATCAGGTTCCTGGGTCCATGCCAGGGGGAGGGGCTAGAGGTTAAAATCTAGAACACCATTAATAATAATGGCTTTTCTGTGATATTGTATTCTAGAAGTCTATATGTTGAAAAAATTTTATCAGAGGGCTTTCATACTCGGACCATAGGTACCCTGTAGGGTTGAGTTTCATTTCATGGCATCGGATCTCTGGGTCCATGCCTGGGGGGTGGGGCTAGAGATTAAAAACTAGAACACTGTAAAAAATAGATGTACTGCTGTGTAACTTTTACAAGGAGTCCATATCTTGACAACAACTTATCATAAAGCATTCATACTTCATACACTTTAGGTTCCATGGCATCCGACCGGGTCGGAGTCAGGGGGGCGGGGCTAGAGGTCAAAATCTAGAACACCGATTTTTTTTTTCTTTTTATTTCTTAATAGAAACAACTTAGGAAGATGGTTGGTCATTCATCTTTTGACTTTTTGACACTGTCTTGTGTGTCACGACGGAAATGGTCGGTTGACCTACTTTCCGTGGTTCAGTGATTTTGCCTTATATGTTGACACTCAATTAGTATATTTTCTTACTTCTTTCAGATTATGAGTGAGTACGACCAAGCCTTTGACCCCAATATACTTATAGGTCACTGTGACCTAATTCCACGGTTCAGTGATTTTGCCTTATATCTTGACACTCAATTAGTATATTTTCATACTTTTTTCAGATTATGAGTGTGTATGACCAGACCTTCAACTCCAATATACTTATAGGTCACTGTGACCTAATTTCACGGTTCAGTGATTTTGCCTTATATCTCGGTACTCAAATGGTTTATGAACAAACTTCTTTCAAAGTATGTTTGCTTATGACAAGACCTTTCACCCTGAAGTAGTCCTAGGTCACTGTGACCTAATTTCACGGTTCAGTGATTTTGCCTTATATCTTGACACTCAATTAGTATATTTTCATACTTTTTTCAGATTATGAGTGAGTATGACCAGACCTTTGACCCCAATATACTTATAGGTCACTGTGACCTTATTTCACGGTTCAGTGATTTTGCCTTATATCTTGGCACTCAAATGGTTTATGAACAAACTTCTTCAAAGTATGTTTGCGTATGACAAGACCTTTGACCCTGAAGTAGTCCTAGGTCACTATGACCTAATTTCACGGTTCAGTGATTTTGCCTTATATCTTGACACTCAATTAGTATATTTTCATACTTTTTTCAGATTATGAGTGAGTATGACCAGATCTTTGACCCCAATATACTTATAAGGTCACTGTGACCTAATTTCATGGTTCAGTGACTTTGCCTTATATCTCAGCACTCAAGTGGTTTATGAACAAACTTTGTTCACACTATGTTTGCGTATGTCAAGACCTTTGACCCTAAAGTAGTCCTAGGTCAATATGACCTGATTTCACGGTTCAGTGATTTTCCTTTATATCTCGGCACTCAATTGGTATATGGACATACTGCTTTCACGATATGTATGAGTATGACAAGACCTTTGACCGTAAAGTATTCCTGGGTCACTGTGACTTAATTTCATGGTTCAGTGATTTTGCCTTATATCTCGACACTCAGTTGATATTTTTTCATACTTCTTTCTGATTATGAATGAGTATGACCAGACCATTAACCCAAACATACTTATAGGTCACTATGACCTAATTTCATGGTTCAGTGATTTTGCTTTATATCTCAACACTAAATGGGTATATGATCATATTTCTTTCACATTATGAGTAAGTATCACTAGACCTTTGACCCTGAAATACTTATAGGTCAGTCTGACCTTATTTCACGGTTCAGTGATTTTGCCTTGTGTCTTGGCACTCAGTTGATATATGAACACACTTCTTTCACAATATGAGTGAGACCTCTAAATCTTAGGTAGTTATAGTTAACTTCCATGGTTCACTGATTTTGCCTTATTGCATCAAGGCAAAAAGATGTATGGGTTACTGGTCGGGTTTGGCCTTATGTTTGACAAAGGTCAGAAGCAGTCGAGCACGCTGTCCTGCGACAGCTCTTATTTCCATTTTTTTTTCCGTGTTTTCTTAATTTTTGAGCCATAAAAACAGCTGAATAAATTCAACAAACGCAGTAAACAAATCTACTTTCGGTTTCGGAAGTCTTTGTTACGCCGATTTCTAGCGTAAAAATTCATCATACGTACCGTTACGATGTCATATTTCGGGTGTAAATGCACCTAATTTTCCATTTACCAGCGAAAAAAGCGCTGAAAATGCATTTCTAATGCAAAAATAACGAAAATCCGATCAAAATCGGCCGACAAATCGGTCCCAAAACCACAAGCCGCCATGTTGTTTTCATGCGCAACTGTCTGGGCATCGCTCATTAATATTCATAAGTAGGCAGTGGGCGAAAAGTGCGGGAAATTTGAAAGCGGTTTTTCTTGTCGACCGCAGTCGCCTCTAGTTGGCACAGGTATTCCACGGGTGACCGCAGTCGCCTACAGCATGCTAAAGGTTAAAGTAAGATTCCGAGTCCGAGTCGGCCATGCTTCCTGCGTCAATGTTAAGAAATGCTTGTTGATACATACGTTTCTACTAATACAGAATCGCCAAGCGTCTTTGAAGACACGGATACTCCGGTGCGCAGGTAAATTATCGCCTTGACAGTGTTCCAGCACACAACTCTCCTGCGAAAAATGTCCGGTATTTTATTTCGCTATGGGGCAAAAAATTACGATCGGCGGCAATAAAAAAAATAAAATTGAGCGAGAGCAATTTTATTTTTATTCCAGTTTTTGAAAAAATAGGGTCGGCGCTCCCGAGAACCAGAAAATAAAAAAAGTCAGGCCTTAAGTCAGATATTTTTCAATCTAAAACATGAATCATACATATACACATTTTAAACAATGCTGATACACAGATAAAAGCTTGAAAGATGTATTTCAAAAAGAATATTGTTGCATTGTTATACAAAGTATTTTACATTTAATGAACTTCCTCATTACAAGATGATGTTTTGTGTTTGTTATTTTGTGAGAAAACTTGATATCTGGGCAATGTTGACATGTTACATGCGTAAACCCAAATTGAAAAAAAAAAAAAAAAAAACGAAAAAAAAAAAAAAAAAAAAGAGAAAAAGGAAGAAAAGCAGTAGCAATGAGAGGCTCTTTAAAGTTTAATATGCAAATGAGCCGCGACCCGAGAAAACCGGTTTCAGGGTTTCCGCCCAGATCTGACACAAACCGGCCTGTACAGCTACAGAAGATGGATAGAAGCTTGAATTTTCGGATTTAAGAAGAAGAGGAATTGTGCTATCCGTGTAGGGAAAACAAAGGCGCTGATCAGCTTCGCAGTTACTGCGAAGCTGATCTGCGCCTTTGTTTTCGCATTGGCAAAAATCCGGTTTTCTCATGACATGGCTCAAATAAAGAGTTGATCTACTATCATTGTAAAAGAGCAAAGACCATGAACTGGCACTAGCAAAAGCCAAAATGGGAAATTATCAACATAACAACAAAAAACATTTGGCCATTCAAATGAGTAGCTCTTTTCAAAGAAGGTGGCCATTCAGTTTCCTGAAGAAGGAGCCTCTGTGATGCAGTGGTTATGTCACTCGCCTTGTAAACCAGAGGCCGAAGGTTTGATTCCGGCCTTCCCCAGTCTGTTGGATGAGACGATAAACCGAGGTCCTGTCTTCATGTGACCTTAGCTGTCAGTGAGACGTTAAACACCCAAGTCATCCAAAAGAAACAAAGAGAACCACAATGGAAGTACTGTCTTGGAATGGTCAGTAATGCAAAATTATACATGTACTATCAAGGTAGCAAGTAATAGTAACAATTGAGGAGCTGTTTAGATTGTTGATTAGGCTGATTTGTTGTTGTGTGAATTGTGGCCCCCGTGATGGAGCAGTTAAGAGCGCTGTTTCGTAATCACTCAACCATCTCACCACTGTTATGTGTCTGAAGTGGGCTCGAGCCCCGCACTGGCCACATTTGAGACAAGCCAAGTTCTGCTTGCGGGTGTGCCTGGTGTTTTTTTCTTGGGGTTCTCCTGTTTTCACCAAACCTACTGATTGGCCCATCTCATATGTGCTGAAATAATCTTGAATTTTGACGTTTTTGTTGTCATTTCCTGTTATTTCTATCTGATGAAGGGAGTAACACCGAAACATGTTATAGAAAGAAAATTACTGTATTGATTTTGATTCGATCCCAGCTCTGAAATAATCTTGAAAGGGACATAAATCTGAATGGGAAAAAAAAGCTGTGTATATATTGAATGTTCTTTTTTGCCAGACATTTTAATTTTTTTTTTCGAAGCATATGATTATCAAACAAGAGCATGCATATGATGCTTATATTTGAAGCTCTAACTAAACATACAATGTCAGTATTGAAATTGAAAAGTATGTAGGGTTTCTTAGCAGGAATACAAAATAGGCTTCTCTGAGGAAACAGAAAAATTTAATTGGCACCATCTCTGTTGAATCTTTGGCCTAGATAAGATGGTCTACAATTTCAGACAATTTTGCCAATAAGAACATAACCATGATGAGGGTACTCATTTATAGTGGTTGATCTTTATGTGTATCCACTACATGCAGTTTTATGGAGAGAAAAAGCAGGACAGCTGGGGCCAGTTGTTCAAAATCAACAACATCGTTAATGAACGACTTAAAAATTTCAAATGGCAATATTACAAATACACTCTTATTTTTTTGTTGAAAAAATGTGAGAATCCTTTGCATTGCAGTGCAAAGGATTCTCACATTTTATCAACAAAAATAGCACAGTGTTAACATATTGAGGGCTTAACAACGGCTTTAAGCTAACAAAGTTTTGAACAACTGGGCCCAGGAAAATTACTGATACATTGTAAAATTTTCATTAATTCAACTGCTGTCACGTAAATATGATTCAACAATGTTAGAACAAGACATTAGTTACTATTTCACTTCCCTTTTAAAAAATATATTTCATGATGAATTAAAACTTTTTTTATTTGTGATTTACAACTTAATGACACTTTTGTTATTAAATTTAAAATAAAATGAACAAAATCATCAGAAAGCCTGTTTTTACACACGAACATGCAAAAAGATAGTGGGTTTCCACAGCTAAACTTGTATGTAAATTTATGCATGTACATGCATTTCAAGCTATTCGACTCCTAAATCTGTAATTCCAAGCCCCTGATCATGTTCTTTGACTGTACAGTTAAATTTATATTGAACCTGATCAGAAACGCAAAAGACAGGTTTTGAAGTGCCATGGTTCAAATGATCATGCATTTAAAATGGGCCGCGATGCGAGAAAACGGGTCTTCGGAGTTTCTGATCATGGTTGACACAAACCGATCTATACAGTCACAGAAGCAGGCTAGAAGCTTGAAATTTCAGATTTAAAAAGAAGAGACATTGTACTATCCGTGTAGCGAAAACAAAGGCACTGATCTGCTTCGCAGTTACTGTGAAGCTGATCTGCGCCTTAGTTTTCGCATAGGCAAAACTCTGGTTTTCTCACAATGCGGCTCATTGTACATGTCTAAAACAGGCAGGGAAAATGAGCATTTAAATAAAGTGTAGATAATTTGACCATCCTTGCAAGGTCGTTAAGGTCATCAATTTCATTAGTGCTCTTGATAATTTCCTTATCTCTTGACAGAGGCCATAAGGAAAGTGACAGGTTCTGGATTCCTGATTGCACATTTTCCTGGACATTGCTTACTTTTTTTATCAACATTTTATGATTCAGAATTGTCATGTTACAAAGACGTTACCTAAAGAGGTCAGGGAACTATAAGAACCTAACATGAGGGATAGATAGAATAATATGAGCTGTGACGCAAGAAAACCGTTCTTGGGTGTTTCCAACACGGTCTGACACAAATCAGTCTGTACAGTCACAGAAAGCAGCTAGAAGCTTGAAATTTTGCATTTAAGAAGAAGAGGGAGTGTTCTATCTGTGTAGAGAAAACAAAGGTGAAGATCAGATGTGCAGTTACTGCACAGCTGATCTTCACCTTTGTTTTTAGCTCGACTGCACGAAGTGCATAGAGCTATTGCAGTCACCCCGGTCGTCCACGTTCCCGTTCCCGTTCCCGTTCCCGTGCGCGTGCGTGTGCGCGTGCGCGTGCGCGTCACACTTGCGTTAAAGTTTTCTAGAAGTCCATATCTTGACAACCACTCATCAGAAAGCATTCATACTTGGACCATAGATACCCTGTAGGGTTAGCTTTCATTCCATGGCATCGGGCCCCTGGGTCCAGGCAAGGGGGTGGGGCTGGAGGTTAAAATCTAGAACACCTTCAAAAATGGCAATTCTTGTGTTAAAGTTTTCTAGAAGTCCATATCTTGACAACCACTCATCAGAAAGCATTGATACTTGGGCCATTGACACCCTGTAGGGTTGGCTTTCGTTCCATGGCATCAGATCCCTGGGTCCATGCCAGGGGGTGGGGCTAGAGGTTAAAATCTAGAACACCATTAATAATAATGGCTTTTCTGTGATATAGTATTCTAGAAGTCTATATCTTGAAAACTTTTTATCAGAGGGCTTTCATACTCGGACCATAGGTACCCTGTAGGGTTGAGTTTCATTCCATGGCATCGGGCCCCTGGGTCCATGCCTGGGGGGTGGGGCTGGAGGTTAAAAACTAGAACTCTAAAAATAGATGTACTGCTGTGCAACTTTTACAAGGAGGCATATCTTGACAACAACTTATCATAAAGCATTCATACTTCATACACTTTAGGTTCCATGACAACGGACCTCTGGGTCGGAGTCAGGGGGGCGGGGCTAGAGGTCAAAATCTAGAACTCCCCGAATTTTTTTTCTTTTTATTTCTTAATAGAAACAACTTAGGAGGATGGTTGGTCATTCATCTTTTGACTTTGTGACACTGACTTGTGTGTCATGACGGTAAGGGTCAGTTGACCTACTTTCCATGGTTCAGTGATTTTGCCTTATATCTTGACACTCAATTAGTATATTTTCTAACTTCTTTCAGATTATGAGTTAGTACGACCAGCTCTTTGACCCCAATATACTTATAGGTCACTGTGACCTAATTTCACGGTTCAGTGATTTTGCCTTATATCTTGACACTCGATTAGTATATTTTCATACTTTTTTCAGATTATGA
Source organism: Rugalucina vietnamica (assembly GCA_964017185.1). Taxonomy (NCBI): domain Eukaryota; kingdom Metazoa; phylum Mollusca; class Bivalvia; order Lucinida; family Lucinidae; genus Rugalucina; species Rugalucina vietnamica. The sequence continues at coordinate 31,741,229 of OZ024884.1, forward strand.
GTGAGTATGACCAGACCTTTGACCCCAATATACTTATAGGTCACTGTGACCTAATTTCACGGTTCAGTGATTTTGCCCTATATCTCGGTACTCAAATGGTTTATGAACAAACTTCTTTCAAAGTATGTTTGCATATGACAAGACCTTTGACACTGAAGTAGTCCTAGGTCACTGTGACCTAATTTCACGGTTCAGTGATTTTGCCTTATATCTTGACATTTGATTAGTATATTTTCATACTTTTTTCAGATTATGAGTGAGTATGACCAGACCTTTGACCCCAATATACTTATAGGTCACTGTGACCTAATTTCACGGTTCAGTGATTTTTGTCTTATATCTCGGTACTCAAATGGTTTATGAACAAACTTCTTTCAAAGTATGTTTGCGTATGACAAGACCTTTGACCCTGAAGTAGTCCTAGGTCACTGTGACCTAATTTCACGGTTCAGTGATTTTGCCTTATATCTTGACACTCAATTAGTATATTTTCATACTTTTTTCAGATTATGAGTGAGTGTGACCAGACCTTTGACCCCAATATACTTATAGGTCACTGTGACCTAATTTCACGGTTCAGTGACATTGCCTTATATCTCGGCACTCAAGTGGTGTATGAACAAACTTCTTTCACACTATGTTTGCATATGACAAGACCACCTTTGACCCTAAAGTAGTCCTAGGTCAATATGACCTAATTTCACGGTTCAGTGATTTTTCTTTATATCTCGGCACTCAATTGGTATATGAACATACTTCTTTCATGATATGTATGAGTATGACAAGACCTTTGACCGTAAAGTATTCCTGGGTCACTGTGACCTAATTTCATGGTTCAGTGATTTTGCCTTATATCTCGACACTCAGTTGGTATTTTTTCATACTTCTTTCTGATTATGAATGAGTATGACCACACCTTTAACCCAAACATACTTATAGGTCACTATGACCTAATTTCATGGTTCAGTGATTTTGCTTTATATCTCAACACTGAATGGGTATATGATAATTTTTCTTTCATATCATGAGTAAGTATCACTAGACCTTTGACCCTGCAATACTTATAGGTCAGTGTGACCTTTTTTCACGGTTCAGTGATTTTGCCTTGTGTCTTGGCACTCAGTTGGTATATGAACACACTTCTTTCACAATATGAGTGAGACCTTTAAATCTTAGGTAGTTATAGTTAACTTTCATGGTTCAGTGATTTTGCCTTATTGCATCAAGGCAAAAAGATGTATGAGCATAATGCTTTGGGTTACTGGTCGGGTTTGGCCTTATGTATGACAAAGGTCAGAAGCAGTCGAGCACGCTGTCCTGCGACAGCTCTTATTGCATAGGCAAAAATCTGTTTTTCTCATGACGCAGCTCATTATGTCCTGATTGTGATTGTACTAGTTCCTGGACATTTCTAACTTTTTATCATTTTATCCTCCTTTTTGTTTCAGCATCATCATGTTACAAAGACTTCATGGAGAGTATGAGACAATTAAAAGATGTAAGTACATGCCATTACATAACCACCTCATAGCAATGAACAGCTATTTATACCCCCGGCATTCATGCCGACGGGTATATAGTTTTCGCTTTTCCGTTCATCCATTCGTATGTTCGTTCGTTCGTTCGTTTCTTCATTCGTAATTCCTGAACGTTCATAGAATTTATGTCAAAGTTTTGGTTAAAGTTTCTCATGAACCAATGGTCAGAAACTATTCATATTTAGACCATAGGTAACCTATAGGGTTTGCTTTGTTTCCATGAGGTCGGACCCCAGGGTTCATGTCCGGGGGGTGGGGCTGGAGGTCAAAATCTAGGTCACCTTTAAAATGTGCTGTTTACAATGTTGATGTTTCTTATGTAAGTCCATATCTTAACAAACAATTTTAGGGATAAATTCTTATTTAGTTCATAGATACCCTATAGGGTTTCCTTTCATATTCAGAGGTACCATCCCCAGGGGTGGGGCTAAAGGTCAAAATCTAGGACACATTTATAATATGATAGATACCATGATAAATTTTCTGTACATCTGTTTTCTTAACATCAAATAAGTCTTGTCAGAAAGCATTCATACTTAGACCATAGGTATCGTGTAAGGTTCAGACTCTAGGGTCTATGTGCAGTGGGGTGGAGCTAGAGGTCAAAATCTAGAACTTCTTAAAAATTGTATTTTCTGTACTTTTTTTTAACCACCATGTTTAGAAATCATTCATACTTGCACCATAGGTACTGTATAAGGTTTGCCTTGTTCCTAATGACATTACACTCTAGGTTCCATGCCCAGGGTGGGGCTAGGGATCATCTTATTATATTATTTTT